>JAWPGT010000013.1:0-600000 GCA_034638255.1 Coprinus comatus
ATTTAGCATTCGAGTTACTATACATTGCTGATCCAAAAATTTTAGACTCATACAGCACTCATGAAAAAAATCTAGAGATAATTTGAACTTGGAGACCAATAAGTTTGTTGAGTTGGTAGATGCTCAGATCGTGAGATCGAGTCTGTAGATCATGAATTGCAATCTCGAGATCTGCAGGTGCCTTAGGTACCAATTGACTCCGAGTGCCTGCGTGTGTTAAGCGACACATGGATAACAACAGGAATTGAGTGTCCAACCCAGAACGTGAGTGTCGGCACATTCAGAGGAGAATAAAAGATATAGAAATTGTTTCTGGAATATACTACAAAAAACTACCACTCCAAAGAATCCACAATAGGACGTTGAGTACCATTACCGCTAACAACAATTAACTGCTGGTTCTCAAATGCGGTGACAAAGGCTGCATTTGCATCAGCCAAGTTATCAAAGACATGCATGGTTCCTCGTGACCCAACCGCACGCATAGCAAGATCTCTGTAAGCCTAGGTTAATTTTTGATGATTTTGATTTAAAACTAGCATACGAACAAGGTGTGATAGACACTTGGTCGACGACCCATGATCACAACAAAATGTAGGGCATTGGTTTTGGTGGAGACACTTGTATCCGACGGGGATGTAGAATTAGATATCATTAATTTCCTTCTCACTTTTTCAGTGTGGTGTCATTACTATAAAGAAAGAACTTACGCAAGGCCATATGTACTATCAGCAGGTTCAGCACCAACCAATAGCGCGTCTGGTTCACGAGTCTTGGACTTTGACACGGCAGCCTTAGGTGCCTTAGGAGTCTTGACCGCACGTAGTTTGCGACGCGGCTGTTGAGCAGGAGTAGGATTTGTGTCTGGTTCAGCTGGTACAGCTTGTTGGGAAGAATCGGGAATAGGTGGTGACACAACATCCAAGGGAATGACTGCGACTTTTGTTTGGATATGAGAGTTTTTAGGTTCAAGGAGTGTTACCGTTGGTCCGTCAGAGTTGTCAACATCAGAAGATGAGCCTGGAGCAGGTAGAAAACGGGAACACATAGTATCAAAGTCGTCCCATTCCTTGTCGGTTAGGTGCGGAGGTGGGTACTGGTCTTGAACTTAGGATGAAGAAGCTAATTATCAGTATAGATGGAAAAAAAATGGGGGGGGGTACTCACCGGAGATCTCTGACATGTTTTCTGGCCAGTGGAAGAGCGAAGAGGAGGAACGAATCAACCAGGAGCAGACAAACATGCGCAAGTGCCGTTGCCATCAAATACTGGACATGTGTACCTAGGGGATCTTTAGATTTGATGTTTTTAGTATTTGAAATGATACCTATTAATTTGGATTTTTGTGGCTACCCCTGGGATAATACCGAAAAAATAAATAATGAAAATTTGTGTTCTTGAGTCAGGTGGAAACGGTAGTTGACGTTGTTGAGTCTGCAATGGAACACAGCGATGTGAGCAAGCAACATTCTGTCTTCATTTTTCATGGATACTCGAGCTCATGATGTCTTCTAGATAACACCCAGAGGTGTGCCACCAGTCATCCTGGATGTATCACACACAGTCTTGAACACGGGTTACACTACAATTGAGGTGAGAAACTGAATGTTCAGTCTTCAAAATGCTTACTGTCATTTCTAGATGGCACCTAGCAGAGCTACTGGGGTACTAGCAATAGGAGCACTCAATGTGTCACCAGTCATTGACGCGTTGAACGTGTTGCAAGTTATGAATGCGGGTGACGCGTTGAATTCCTCACAAACCTTGAACGCATCACAAAACTTGAAGAATACTCTGGATGTCTTGCGTGGAGCACTGGAGACTGCAAATAACATATTACCTGCCACACCAGAGACCGTTTCCCGCATAGTGTCTACAGAGATCGAGACAGTAAGTCCAGTTTTTCTGAACCTGTATGAGATGTTACTTACTGCCAAGACATCAGGCTACACTACCAACGGTGGCACCAGTTCTTGACAGTGCTCTGAACGCAAATGCAATACCAAGTGTGGTTACATCAACTACTCCTAGCACAAACATTCAGGTATATTTATTTTATTTCGGTTCAATGAAGTGTTTCTTACATATTTAGTAGACGGTGACTGCTGATATGTCAGCGACCAGCAGCCCCGCAACAGACTCGGTGCTTAGCACCATTCCAGGTCACGGTGGATGTGATTCTTCAATTGGATCCAGCAGTACTTCTGGGACGGAGGCCACAGTTCAAGTAAGCCTTTTCCAGTATTTTGATTTACCGGATGAATGAACTTACTTACGCCCATTATTTGCAGATACCAAGAACATCGCCTACTACCACAACAGTAGCACGCCTGGACGCTGAACCATCAACGACAACAACAGCAACCGCGGTGGTTACCAGCACTAGCACGCTAGCAATATCAGGTTCACCTCCATGTTGACAAACTTGACACTGGTGGATGGCAGCCTCAATCACCACCATCTTGTCCAACTGACATGGATTGGCCTGTCGAAAGAGATGTTCAAGTATGTGAAAAGCCCCTATTTGATTTGCATGAGCTTACCTTGTCTTTGTATAAGATTGCGTTGGGATTGCCAGTTCCTGCCGATGCTCATGGTCCCGATGAAGGACCAAGTGCCACACATGCATTACGAAACCCACACCGTCCAGTAATACCAGTATCACACAAGTCCAAGCGACAAGACAGATTATCAAGATGTATTTCACAGGCGAATGCAAGGAGGAAGAGGCTCGCTCTTGGACGCGACTTGAGAAGTTTCCGAGCATGGAGAGAGAAGGAAATCTTGGCCATCGCTCAACGTCATTGTAAACGTCCTGATTACATAAGGCGTTTAGTTCTCAGAACCACTAACTTCAAGTTGAAACGTGAGCCCACTCTTCTGAATGCGTTGGTTCACCACAAGGCCAAACAAATGAATGCAAGTGAGTGTTTAATCTTTTATCACGGTTGCGAATATAATTAATATGACATTGCTTACCTGTCTAGATGCAACTACTGGAAATCGGGCAAATGCAAAGGAGCTACGCAAGGCAATCGCTGAAGATTCCGAACTCCAAAATCTCTCTGAAGAGCGAAAAAAGGAGCTGATCGACAACTTAATTGAGTACCGCAACACCAAAGCCAAAGGTGTTCGTGTTTCAAATAAGGCCGCTAGCCTTGACATTGGAAGTACGGCGAAAAAGATACAATGGGAGGTATGTGCTGTACCATCTCTTTTCATCAGAGTCTTATTTGTTTACTCAATATCGTTATATCAGCTTACTGCTGCACATGAAAGAACTGGCGTTGCTAGTTTCACAATATTTGCTAGGACTCACGTGAACGATACAACATACCCAATGTGGCTTGAAGGTGGTGAAGGTTTCAGATTTCTTGAAGAGGTGTTAAAAACAACACCCCATGATCTGGCACGAAAATTTGAAATATGGTCAATTGCACATAAGAAGGGTGAGTGCAATATTGAATAGTTAACCACTAAGACTGATATCTGCTACTCCCAGGAAAAACACGCATCGAAACCATTAAGGATCTACAAACAGAATGTAAGGGTCTCATAAATGATGGTCTGAGTAAGTGGCGTTTATATTTATTTTACAATCACTGACTAAATCCACTACCACTAGACATGAAGATGAACCGTAGCAATATGGAGATGCAGTATGTGAAGTACAAGACTCACATCTGCCTTCGTCATCACATCCACCTTCGCACGTGGCCGAAAAATGTCAAGTTCGGCCCCCCTTCAACAATTTCAAATATCGAGGAACTTCGGAAGCTTAGGGATGCATTGCGATGTGGCGAATGTGCATGGGTGGATATGACGAGAATTGAGATTCAGGAACTGGAGGCATCACTTCAGGAGGAGGGAATAGATGGTATCCCCCAGAGAGCTACAAGGAAAGACAAAGGGGTGAAGCGAGGTAAGAGAAAGCAGCCTGAACCCAGTGAGTTACAGAATGGTGAGGAACCTGTTGAACCTGCTGCAAAGAAGTCACGAAGAAAGGGAAAGGGAAAGGGAAAGGGAAAGGGAAAGGGGAAAACAGTGGCCAGTCAATTGCCTCCATCGTTCCCAAGTGCTGAAACTATCAATTCGAGTGACTCAGAATAGGTTGTAGATAGATTTCTCTTGTTTTATTATTACTCAAGATTAGCTACACAGTCGAATGTCATGTTTTATTCGTTCTCTTGCTTTGCTCCCTTGTGAGATCTGTTCGAGATCATCAAGATCAAAAATGATCTATTGATACATCAATATCGGCAATGTATAGCCACAGGGTCTAACAGGGAACTTGGCATTCCTGGATAGTCAGGCTGCTTCGTATCATGTATAGTGAACAGTGAGCAGACGGCGATAGATATGCAGAGCAACAGAAGCAAACTGGGACTTGCATCTAAACCTTTGAAAATATCATTACCCATAATATTAAAGTACAAGAAATTGTTGAGGTTAACATAAGAGATGTAGGGAGATGAGCAGAAACAAAATTAAAATAATGTAGTGTAGACAAATGAGAGCACAAATGAGAGATACAGATCGATGTCATACCAGACAGCTAAGGTAAGTTGGGAGGGAGGTGGAATTGAATGTGGTGGTGACGCGTCGGGATGAGAAGTTTTGCGGCTGAGAAGAGGTGGCCAGACATGACAAGAACGCATAGGAGATACAGAAGGAGTGATGACGTGGTAGGTATTTGATGCTGGCATGAGGGCGTGAAGCAACGTCCAGTGACAGTGCAGTTGCGGGATACACCAGCCTGGGGACAGCGTGCCAGGCTCGGGATAGTCGTGGAGACGGCGGGACAGAGATGGCGGGGCGGGTGACGCGTTGACAGCAGGACAGGGATGGCAGGACAGAGACGGCGGGGCGGGTGACGCGTTGACAGCAGAGCTGGGGAACAGTGTTGGTGGTAAGGAAAACAGAATATGACGTGGCAGGATCTGGGCAGGATCCATGCACGTGATAGATGGGAATGTCACAAAGGGCGGGAGGCAGTCGGGAGGCAGCGATGAGCGGGGGGTGATGGGAGGTGATGGGAATGATGAGAGGGTAGCATTACCCGGTCGCGGCCTGAGGTGATGAGCAACGCCGGGAAATGCTGCCGGTAACATCTTATCAATGGCGGGAGGGATACATAACCGGTCCCGGAAACATTACCGGGAACGACCAGCATATTCTTGAAGTTTTTCTATATTTTGTCCATAATTCTCAATACATAGGGAAAATGAACGGAAACATATCGTGGTGAACCGGGGTATCAGGGCAACACCCGTATCTAAGCCGACCTTTCACGTGGGTTCCTCAGGTGATGGGCCTTGGGCTCAAGATTATAAAACCACTGAAATTATAAACATGTATATTAGTGGGTGATTGTAAGCGCGAAGCGAAATCAGAAAGCGACCTCTTCTCTTAGATAGAATGGTGCAATACATAATTGAATTGTTAAATAATCGAGCCCCGTGCCACTAACGCCAAGGCAGTGACCCTGGGAGGTTTGAAGTATCGTCTATACGCATGAATAACCAGTAGTATAATATTCCTCAGAGCACATCCGATAAGATCACCATATATACATACAGTGTATCCAATATCAGGAGCTTTGTAGATTCGGTCCGGGTGCTAACTATTTATCCCTGGGGCGTGCACATTGGCTCGACTTGTCTGATAACTGTACTTATATTTATATTTATATTTTGGAGTGCATTTAGTGTATTTTTTCAATAACTGAAAGGATGTGTGGTCATATAAGGGAGGGCGGAACAATGCTTTGTCATCAATTAAAGAGATCACTTTCCGGGGATCAATTAGGTTGCTCCGCACAGACACATTCTTGGTTCTTCTCTTATCTTTTGGGCGCTACGCCTGGCGAATATAGCAGAAAATCGGGCAACAAAATCGTTTCGCGGGGAAGCCAACGATAGGCTAATATTAGTCGGATCCCGATATATCTATACCTCTTTTCCCCCGTCTCACAATCACAAAAAATACTCCTCTCACCAATGAATTTCCCCACAGACAGAGATACCGGGCAATCATCAAAGAACTCGCTCGAAATACGTTTGACTGAACCTGCTGTCTTCCTTCGTTCAAATGGTGCTTCAATCCTGACTGATGATAAACCATCTGTTCTTCGAGGCTTGTTGGTTCTGTATCTCGTAAAGCCGACAAAAATATCGAGCATAGATATTGAGCTCCTTGCGCAATCCCACTTAATATTGCCAGAAGGTATATATACACCTCCTTAACCCATTGATATTATCTGATATACTTCATTTATAGTGGTGGGTGCTCGTAGGATTACCGTCGCGGAAGAGCATTGTCTATTTAAAGCCTCAACGGTATTCTTTCAGGCTGGTAGTCGTATGCGAAGAGCTAATTCCATTGGACCTGGGGTAGCTTGCGGTTCTGCTGACGACATACACCATGATGACTGGGAGGAAATAAATGGTCATGGTAGACAACAAGACGATGAAGACGAGGGAGAAAGGGTAGCTATGCAGTCACCAACTATGCGACAACCCATTCATACCCGTGTTGGCCGTCATCTTAGCGTCGACGTATCACACTACCAGCGACAACATGTTACTTCTGACGAGCGGCTCTCTCTTCCTCTTCACGCTCCTTCGTACACTTCTTTGGTTCCTTCAAACCTGACACTATCCGATATTCCTCCATCATCACCGACAAATTATCTTACGAGTGACCCGGATCTAGTCCATGATACTGGGGGATTTCAGTCTACGTTAACAGGAAATAGGGATCCTCTTGAAGGTAAGCTAACTCAAGATGAATATGTACCATGAATATTGAATTACTAGCTGCACACTTCTAGTCTCTCCCTCGTCATCGGGTCAGAATGTTTCGACTCAAAGACTCGGTTTTGCTGAACCTCTCGAGTTCTCCCCGGAGGATGATGAAGCCAGACAACAGGATACTTCTGAGACACCTCGTCACCGCTCTCTTTCCCGTGGTACACACCAGGGAAGAATAAAATCTGGTCTCACGCTGGCAGCTGTCTCAAACGTGCTGATGGATGCTGTTCGGTCGGGTGCCCAACGAGAGCGGTCGCATGGTGATCAACGAAGCCTTACGAGAGGCAGAACCACAGAAAAGCGCCACCCGGAACGCGTATCCTCTCCTAATAGTTCTATGGCACCCAGGTCCATGGGTAAGAATACATTACTTGGGAAAGTTGGGGAGGTTTTGCGGTTGGAATTTGATGACCACAAGGAAAACGAGAATTGGAAAGAATTTAAGAAAGGTATGTGCCTTTTTTGTGTTACGGGTTTGAGAGTCCAATATGAGAATCTGTTTAGGCACATACACCTATCCAATATCCTTCGAAATTCCCGGAAACTCCCCTCCTTCGATGCAATGTGATTATGGGACGGTTACATGGCGCTTACTAGCACATGTTCATCGCCCAGGAGCGTTTCGGCCAAAATACACTGCGTGGTCCGATGTTATTGTAGTTTCCTCTCCGGCCGAGGACGATATTGAAGAGAGCGACAATATCATTATTGAACGACAATGGGATCAACAATTGGAATATCTTGTTACTGTTTTTGGTCGAGGATTCTGCATTGGGAACTCCATGCCCATAACATTTGCTATATTACCTTTGCAGAAAGTCAAGATATATCGGATCGCAGTTTACTTGGAAGGTGCGTCGGGTGGACAATGGCGTTGATATACCAATCTTAGTAACACATATATCCTTAGAGCATGTCGATTACTACATCCAAATGCAGCACATAGCACATTCAGAACCAATTAATCTTACCGAGTTGGTCTGTATTCGACACCCTGGAAAGAATGCGCCACCAATTTTACCCCTGGAATCCGACGACCCAGATGCATTTATCAAATCACCACTTTACGAAGCCCTTGCATCCCAGCTCAATTCTGATTCTGATAACAGGACTATTTCAGACTTGGCTTCTACTTTCATGGGTCCCGGTCCTTGGTCTTTCCATCTGGACTTGAAGCTTCCAAATTCATGTAAAAAACTAAAACCAACGTGCAAGAACAAGCGTGCCAATATGACTGTTACTCATGTTCTCAAAATTGTAATGAGAATGGAACGAGGTGATGACTTATATCTTGATAAAACTGGAAAAAAGAAGTTGTTTGATCTTGTTATTCAAACCTCAATCAATATCCTATCCGTGAGTTTTGTCATCATACAAATTACTTTTGTTACTTCATGTTTATGGTTTTCCAAGTGCCGGTGCAATCCCGAGTACATTTCGCTGCCCTGCTACTCCCAGTTCCTGGACGTTGTTGGCCCAGTCAATTTCAAATGTCCATGTGATAATTCTGAAATTTCGACACATGGAGAAGGCTTTCCTCGATTGTTCCCTCATCACCAACATGCAGGGCTTGAACGTCATGCAACTCGAAATTCCAGTAGCTCGAATGAAGTTTCCTCTGCAGAAAGTGTACCCATTGATAGTGTCAGGTGGTCTTTGAGGCAGGCAAATAGTACTAGGGCTGCCAATCTGTTTGAGCGGCTTGTTTCTGGACAAGAAACGGAATATGGAGAAATGCCACCAGCTTATGAGTCAACTGTTCACTTAGCAGATGATCAATGAACTAGCACTCGGTTGGCAACTATACCTTTCCAAGCACGTCCGGGCTCAGGCTTATTCTTTTAGGGAATCGAATTTGTACTATTATATTGTATTTTGCGTTAATATTTGATATACAGTATATACTATACCTAACATACAAATGTGTTCTTACTACTCCTGTAACGTCTTCGACATTAACTTGTACAAATATTATCTGACATCACGTTCCATATGTTTGATATATTATGTAAGGTCTAACGACATGTTCTCTCCCCTTGAACTACCTCCCGAACTGTGGTCCAGGACAGTATCATGGTTGCCTTTCACCCAGCAACGAAGACTGTTACGCGTCTCACATTTCTTCCATGACATTGCTATACCCTTCGTGTTCTCGTCCGTCAGAATTGTGCTAGTCGCTGGGACAGACAATCTCTCGGAGTTGATGTTTGGAGTCGAAGAACCTCTGGGAAGAATCCAAATTAATGATAGCGCATTGGAAATCGAAGAATATCGAGCACGCAGGTCGTCAGAATTTCTCCTTCGTGTAATCAAAGATAGTAGATTTGCCCGCTTGGTCAAGGACCTGACAATAGTCCTCATTTTTGACGATGATAGGATTGCCATTTTCGAACAATGTGCATTGTTTTATCTATACTACTGGTGGCCGACTTCTCTAACACAAAAACGGACTAGTGATGTTGTCTGAAGCCTTCTCCGCTCTCAGTAACCTTCAAACTCTACGCTACTATCCCTATCAGATTCACCCTGGTTATCAGCATATAAAAAATGCTCCAAAAAGTGTACGGACTTTAATATGTTCCTCGTAAGTATCATACTTTTCTCTTTCTTTTTCTTCCTGAATACCTTTCTAACTGAATATCATTATATCTAATATAGTGGTATGAGTCTCGACGCTTTGAATGAATTCCCTTACCTCGAGCACTTGGAATATTCCAACTTGGATGCTTTAGAACTCGCGATGCCAAGCTATTTTGATGATCTACGATTTCCATTACCATTCATTCAAAGTTCTCATCATCGTCTACACATCCTCACAATAAATGCCAAACGCATCGAACAAATACCAATCTGGGTTTACACCAATCTCACCATTTTGGAAATCATCAGTGAAAAATTCAATGATCCTATGAATATTGATTTTCTATCTCATCATTGCAACTTACTAGAGGATCTTTCTCTTGTAGGACATTTAAAACCACCACCTTTACCACTCTTACCATCTTTTCCAAGACTTCATTCTTTTCGGCTTTCAAGAACTGATCCTGACTCTTTTGATCATGAGGAAATGATAGAAAGGTTGGTTAGGTTCTTGATTAATCGGAAATCTCTTCGAAGACTTTGTCTTTATCTACCTTTTATTCCGTGGAATATGTTGATACCACTTATTGATTGCTTGAAGAGATTAAATCAGTTGAATGTGTTGGGATTCCATATAAGCGACATGCCTATTATGAATATGAATATGACTTTTCTAGAGGACCTTACTTCTTTAAAGGCACTTTCGTTAACAAGGGTATGGAGTGTCGAGGGAGAAGAATTTCAACCTAGCAATATTCATCTAGTAAGTCGTATCCCCTTTCATACAATATTCTGACTCTGACCTTTTTCTCTCAAATGTGTAGCTCGATTCTTTATTAAAATTACCGAATCTCACATATCTTGATATTATGGGAGAACCACGTACTATTATGGATAAAGATGAAATTGCCAAGGTTTTGTCAAAGTTGACAATGTTAGGTTGGATGGGTGAGTGGTGGGATGTTACGAGGAGTGGGATTGATGTTTATCTTGACGGTTGGTCTACTTGGAAAATTATGTTTTTTGCGGATTGTGATTTTCATAATCCTGATGATGCTTGGTTGTTTAAATACTCGAGGAGGTATTATTACGATAGATAGATGAAGGGACCTTTGTACACTTGAGATTTGTTTGGTGTATTTAGTATGTCATGCCTCTTCGATATGTTGTCCAGAAATATTCTACATTGTCACCCCTTTGATACAGTTACAAGTATTACGTTCTAATATACAATCGTTCTGGTGACTACGCTAATATTCATACATTAGCATTTCGCAAAGTAGGATCGATCCATTCCAGGCCAAGTATTTTGAAAACATCCTCTTCACTCTTCGGTATAAATAATTTAGAATCATGTCTTCTTGTTCTGAAATCATATCAAGTTACACGAGAGAATTAACAGAGAGAAATATGCTACTTACAATCCCGAGCTATCAAACTTCATTCCTCTGCAAAACGAGAAAGATGAGATATATGCATAAGTATTGGATTTATGTACAGCTTACTTCTCTACTTTTGCCCATAAACGAAGGTCTCTCTCAAACATTCTCGATCCAGTCCTATATATTCAAATTATTGTTAGTTTCTCTCCTTAAATGTATTATGTGTATACAGAAAGACTGACCATCCAATCACAGCCGTCCAATATGCTTCAGGAGGAGCAAAGATAAGATCCAACCGACGATATAAACGCGTTTTTACTGCCACATCAGATTCTCCTTCGATTTCATCAGATGGTTTTGGGAATCTGAAAACTGTTAGTGCTTTTTCGAGTGAATCCCAATGTTCAACACGGAGTGGGTTATGACTGTGAAACCCGGATAAATCTGTTGAGGGAGAGTTTGATTGAATAATCCATGTACGTGAAGGTTGATACGGTACGAACGCATTACATGTGTTACTGACCCTAAAACGTTTCATCTGAGAAGTGTATCTAATAATATTAGAGCATATACATACTCGCCTTTCTCGTAGAGTTGTTTTGTGAATCTCGAGCATAGTCCTTTAATTATGTTTGCTCCATGCTTGGGGTCCGAATGACTGATAACGATGTCAACATCATTGCTCATCGTTTTACCTCTCCTATAACTATATAATATACCAATGAGCGCCAGATTGAGGTCTAAGAAAAGGGATATCATGTTGAATAAATTCATGTTTACTTACCCACCAACGATGGTGCTAACACAACCTTTCTGCATCTTATCCAATTCTTCCATGATATATTTATGGATTTCTTCAACCTCTGCTCTGGGAATGGGTATCTCAAAATCCCCTCTTAAAGCTAAAGCTGCTTTGATTGAAATTGTTGGTATCTTGGTATCCTTTGAAATGTTGGATATTATTTGACCATTGGGCGTGGAATCGGTTTCAATGCCCTCGAGATGTGCTGCATTTAAGCCAGGTAGGATATCATAGTATCGTTCTAGATCTTCGATTGTTCTGAGACCAGATTCATAAAGATCTCGAGCTGTTGATGGCCCAACGCCATAGATAGACGTAAATAGATTTAATACTTGATAACGTTCAGATTTGCGTATTGTTTCTAAGGAACAGAATATGGGTATTTTGGTAAGAATCGACTAAGCATTTGAGATACCCTGAGATACCTGATTCTTGTATTGTGCCTGTATCAATAAATTCTCGAATCACGGACTGTATTTTAGAGCCTATCCTTGAAATTTTGCAGATGTCATCCTCAAAGTTGTCCCGAATGAGAGTGTAAGGATATGCTGTATGGATGGTGAATTTAAATTCCGAGTCGTTTAATTTGATATTTACACTTGATGACTGCCACAGCGCGTTCATAAGCTAACGAGTTGACAGCCAGACCGTCCAGTTCTCTTGAACGGGCAAGGACATGCAATGTTACTGCGAGATCCTGATTTGGACATGTCATAGGACTGGCCCTAGTGCAAGCGTACTTGGACCTCCAGTTATCCTTTACCTTCTGACTTGTCGGCTTGATTTCTAGAATATTTTCGGCCGTATAGTTTGTCGGAGATTTATGGTCCTGCTCATGTTCACTGTTTGGGCAATGTCCTACGGTTTCATCGTGTAGTTCGGTAAATGCGGCAAACTCTCCGCACGGGACTGGATGATCGTATTTAGCGGACTGCCGGAGCCATTCCGGTGTCACTATGGACTTTTGCTTCTGTTTTTTATTTTGCATTTTCATAAGTTGTGCAATTTCTCCTGTCAGGCAGTAACTCACTGCGACACTCCAAGACACATGCCTCTCGAGTCTTTTGCGCATGTGAATATTTGTAATAATGATATCGGCTTCTTGTGCACCTAAACATAGCTGCAGGTGCAGATTCTTGCTCTCACTAGCAGACTCAGGATCGTGTTCGTCGATTATGTTGTATAGTTCTGCTACAGTTCTTTCATCGAGCTTTGACTGCACGATATATACCCTGAGCAACTGACTAGAGCGACCTTTCCATGAGTTTCCACGTCGTCGCTTACGAGGACGGGCGGGGGATGTCGATGATGAATTAGAGTCAGACATGATGGAAGTGATGGAAGTAAAGGCGTGGGAGAATGGCTTGCTAATGAGCAATGCAATATAATAGAATACCCACTTACCCGTTATCCTCTACTTCCATGGCTCAACCAAACGTCCACCTCGCAGAGTCCTTCACAAATCCCCCGAACTATGCCTTTCCACACCATCGCCTTCGAAGAACTCTCCGCGATCCATCCAAAACACCCATCGTCCTCGTAGCTTGTGGCTCCTTTAGCCCTGTTACCTACCTTCACCTCCGTATGTTCGAAATGGCCAGGGACTACGTCAGACAGAACACAGATTTTGAAATTGTTGGTGCATATCTCAGTCCCGTCAGTGACCAGTACAAGAAGCCAGGCCTCCTCAGTGGCCGCCATAGGTACGACCCGGTCTCCTGCCTTTCATTCCTACCAACTCGGTGTACCCATTTCTTCGCGGGCCAACCGGCTTTGTTTTTACGATTGCCCCTTTCGGAGAGCAACGATTTAGGCGTAGGCAGATGACGCGCAGAAAGAACTCGAATCTGTCCATCTGTCCGAAAATTATACCTCTTTCTAACTTCATTTTTATTATTATTGTCATGGTATCCCCTAATATGGTGATTGTATTAATATATTTTTCCAGGGTCAACATGTGCACCCTCGCTGCCGAGGAATCCAACAACTGGCTCATGGTCGATTCATGGGAAGCTTTCCAATCATACCAACGCACGGCCATTGTACTAGATCACTTTGACCACGAGATAAACACAGTACTAGGCGGGGTGGAAACTGAGGACGGCGAACATAGATCTGTTCGTCCAATGCTACTCGCAGGGTCAGACTTGATTGCTACGATGAGTGAACCTGGCGTTTGGAGTTATTCCGACGTATGACCGTCATCTTTGAGCACGCTATCGATGCTGATGTTTGCTCTAGTTGGATCACATATTGGGTCGTTATGGCTGTTTGATTGTCGAACGAGCAGGTACAGGAGTCGATCAAGCCGCAGACGGTCTTGCAAAGTGGCGCAACAATATCTATCTCATATCTCAACTTATTCAGAATGATGTGTCTAGTACCAAGGTAAGGATGTTTCTCGATATTGCATGAAGATCGGCCCTAATACAGCTCTATTCAAGGTCCGTTTATTCCTAAGAAGAGGGCTTTCTGTTCGGTACCTGTTGCCAAATGCTGTGGTGGATTACATCGAGCAAAACGGCCTGTATCTTGACGAGGCACCCAATAATACCCCTAATGTAGAAAAAGGAAAGGAGAAGAAATAAATGGTATTATCATTGTATCTCAGAGGAGACTTATAATACTAACCATGGTGTGAAAGGAGCGGATCTTGCATCGCAACTTCATATCCACAAACCCATAGACTATGTCACCTACAGACAAGCATTTTTATTTTGTATATGTTTATACGTATTGTATCTTGCTATTTCGCGGAATTATTCACTTGTATGAACACCATACCCATATATTCAGAAGCACGGTTTCCAACTGGCTAGAGTAAACCAAAAACTTCATTCCATTCTTTCTGAAACAATTATTAATTCATCTTCTAGGGCAAGAACAAAGGATGATGACAATTCCAATTCTTTAAAGCTGTGCTCATACATGTCTCACAATTCTTCTCACATAATGGGTGGCAGTGCCGAACTTGAGCTTGAACGTCGAATTTTCGCACCTTGTGCTACAATTGTCATAATATCCGGAAGGTATGGAACCCTTGTATACCATGACAGGTGTAAAATCCATCTCCATCGTCTCACCAAAAGCACAGTCCCAATTTCCCTGTGCATACACGCTCTTTCAGCGGCTTCCCGCCATACCTAACTTCCCTATGGAACTCCATCTGGATGAGCATATACTAGCTTCCCCCGCTATCAGTCGAATATGGTACCCCTGATCCCAGGTAAAGCGGAGAAGAATACACAATTCACTAGCAGTCTATGTAACACCCTTTATGATAAGGATAAGGATAAGGACTTCTCATCTTCTCGGGAATCGATACAGCTCGTGCCTAATAAGCATTGGGTGTAACTTCAGCTGCCTGGCCATGTGTTCATCCGTCGTTGGTCGCTACATGCCAGGGGGGAGTGTTTAATGTCATGTAAGGTATGCAATTACTCTTTTTCTAGTGCTGCTGTCAACTGCTCGAGAGAACATGGAGTAGATTTTAAGTTTGGCTTCTGAGTTCACTTTCTTCCCTTATACTCAAGTTGTTGATAAGTTTGCTCAACCCTACTTGCCTTCTTACAGGAAGCCCTTAGTTATCTATTAGTATCTACTTAACGACACCACCTTCCTTTCTGTGTCCCTTCTCCTCCGACGTCGTATGAATATTACAGACGACGCTAGTCCAAATCAGATGTCTATTACTACATCCAGCGTTGCTAAAGTAAACCCGCCGTTGAACAGCAACCCTTGCATCGCTCAAAATGAAGACCCTATAAAACTAATCATGTAGGTTCACCCGTAATTGTGTGATTGTAATCTATACTAACTTTTTGTGGTTTAATGCAGTCGTCGGGTGGATTGGCGCATCCTCCCATTATTGGGTATACTATACGCCATTGCGTTGATAGATAGGACAAACCTGGGAATTGCTCGTACTGCAGGAATGGACCACGATCTTGTATGCTATATACATTAACGGTTTGGCAAACTTGTTGACATTTTCATAATTTCAGAACCTCAGCATTGGTTCTAGGTATAGTATTATATCTTTTCTGTATTTCATACCTTACACACTTTTGTAAGTACGATTGGGTAATACCGATGCGTCGGCTTATGCTCCAAATTTTAGGCAGTTTCCTAGCAACTTCGTTCTTCGAAGGCTTGGTGTCAATAATTGGCTTGCATTCTGTGTGGTAGCATGGGGAATTGTACAACTTGCAATGGGATTCGTTCCTAACTGGGAATATCTGGCACTTTGTAGAATTCTACTCGGTGCTTTTGAGGTAGAGCTCTTTCTGCTTGATGCCAGAAATACTTTCTTGATCAATCGTATGTTGAAATGTTGAAGGCCGGTTTCTTCCCTGCACTTGTGTTTGTAATTACTACATGGTATGTCCTGTTTATGACCACTGCGTTCAAGTACGGGTAACAACTGGTAACAACGTATCTATCTTATCAAGGTACACACGCCACGAAGTACAAAAACGGTATGATTTGCATTTCTGTCAATGTCACAAGTACATATGTATTGTATCCGCTCAAAGTTTCAACCCTGCCGCTCATTCAGACTAGGCACATTCTATCTGGTCTCCATTCTGACAGGAGGCTTTAGCCCTATCCTTGCCTACCTTTTTACTCTCCTGAATGGAAAACGAGGGATTCCAGCATGGGCTTGGATTTTCGTAAGTACTACATACTTTTGTCTTCAAGTTAACACTGTTCAATTGATCTATTATATATGATAAACAGATAATTGAAGGCATAATCACTATTGTGTTTGGCGTCATCTCATGGTTTTTCATCCCAGATTTCCCTGACAAAAACACTTTTTTGACGGAGGAAGAAACAAAAGTGGTATTGCTCCGAGTGGAACGCGATCGTGGGGATGCTGTCCCCGATGACCTCACTTTTAGAAAAGCCCTGCAGCACCTCGGAGACTGGAAAATATGGGTGTTTGGTAAGATTGATCCTTGTAGATCCTTACAAAATCTACGCTGGGTTCATAGCGCCTAACTCCGCGTGTCATAGGTTTGATGTACTTCTGCGCAACCGTCCCAGCATATGCTATTGGGTAAATGTTCAATTGGATGACCCGCAATAACACCGTTCAAGCATCCCGCTTTGTATCATTTTATCAGATTTTTTATGACAATGATACTACGAAGCATGGGGTGGTCTGTTGAGGAAGCCCTCCTGTTGGTCGGTTGCTTGTTTCCTAAGGGTACCTTGACAGGATTCTGATGAACCCTCTAGAGTGCGCCTCCATATATCATTGCGGTTCGTCTCTTCGGAATCAGTTGGCTTTATCCCCCATTGAGGACCTACTACCTCATTAGGCTATCAGTATCATTATCTTCTCTTGGCTTTCAGACAAGTATAAGCAAAGAGCAATCTTCATTGCGATTCAGACTGGTATGACCCTGTGTGGGCTGTTTGTAACCGGCCTCGCAAATGCTGCGTCGTGGAGATACTTCGGTTTGTGTGATAAATATCTTGCTTCTAAAATCGGTGATTGCTGAATAAATGTCCCAAGGTATATTCCTAACCAATGCGGGCTCTGCAGGATGTATCCCTGGGATTCTTGCATATGTGAGCACTGAGTATTGATTTAACTATATTTTTTACCAGTATTTATCCTACCTGAAACCAGTCAGCAAATAACGTTGTTTCTCATTCTAAACGCGCTATATCTACTGCTATGGTCGTCTCTTCTGGTGGCATCGGGGGTATATTTGCCACAACTGTGTTCCGCCAAGCGGACTTCCCACATTATATCCCCGGGATATATGCTACTATCAGTTGTCAATTGGTTTTACTAATCTTACTTGCCGTTACCACCGTCTATTTCAGGAGGCAGAATCGGAAAGTATGCTTGGGAAATTGGCTTGAAGGTCAAGAAGGCTTCTTGTATACTCTCTAAGGTGTTTCATTACCAAGAATAGAGATCTTCTTTTTTTTTTTGGATCCCTTTTGACATATGTTGACATTCGTGGGTGGACTTGGTTTTTTTGGAGATACTACTTATCCTTTCAAAAGTTGTAACTCAGGCTGCTGGAGTGGTTGTTACCGTTGTATATTATTAGATATCCGGTAATTACGGGCGCTGTTTAAATTCCGAGGGAACTATCTAAACTTTGTTTAAACATGTAACCAATGAAGGGCGGAGTTTGTGGACTTGGCAACATAATTGTGATGGAAGAATGACTCCCCACGCATCATCGTGGGAGGTTCGATCACACTACAGGTGATTTCGGAAACGATGACTACATAAGTTTAGAATCCTCTCTAGGCTTTACATACTTGTGCACATTAAGTGTCTGTGCATGGAAAGGTCAAAGAGCCTTTATGGTAAGGTTATAACATGCTTATGTTATGGAAAGGAATTCAGTTTAATAGGAAAGTTAGATGACATGTGCTCGCAAGAAGAAGCCTTCGGAACTAATCAGCTGGATTGTTATCTCGCAAGGTGCTTAAAGCTATGTAGCGCAATTTGGAAAATGGAACATTCGATTTCAGCCACCAGGCTCACACCGACCCTATCTTTCATGAAGCAAGTGACCTAATCAGTCGGCCTACGGGTTTTTGACTCTTTATGTACTTGCTAGGCGTGTGCCCATCCATCAAGAATGAGAAAGTTGGGAGGGTTGCAGAAACCACAGGACTAACCAGATTCTGGCAATGGAGGCTAGGGACTTAAGTTTACCTCCGAAGCCCATTTCTGATTAACAGATACATGAGGGTTCTTCAAGGCACTTATACAATTGATATTGGCGAAGAAAAAACATTTTCCGAGGGTTTATTGACCACCATGTACAGTTTAGAAAAATTCACGTTTTGAGAAAAATGTCTTGGGTAAAACTTCGGGTTTCTGCGATGTAGATCTCTTTCCTATTTGTGGATGGTGTGGTTACAGGTGGTTACGGGAATCTCCCTATAGAGTTTTGTGTCTCGTCACTTCCTTGATCCCACACCTGATCAACGCCTGGGATAGGGATGGGTGGTACAGCGGCTAAGGCCCCTTTCCTTCCTGACACTCTTACATATAAAGATTGGCCAAGCTCTTACTCCGATCTCCCACCTCCAAGCTCCTCGTTGTCCCCCCCACCACTCTCTCTATCCTATCAAGACTATGTCGGTGTCCGAACGCGACTATTACCTTTCGGACATGAAGGATTCCAAAGACTCCTCGGTAGATTCTGTCAAGTTGGAGAACTGTGGGTCTGGTCAAGACTGTGAATCCGAAAATTTTGAGAAGAGGACGATGTGAGTGGTTCTCTCCAACTCCGTTCCTTGTCTGGATGTCTAACTAACGGTATGAACAGGCTCTGGGTTGACTTCCGCGTCCTTCCAATTCTGGCACTCCTGTTTTCTTTCTGTTTAATTGATAGGATTAATATGGGTGCTGCATATACCGCAGGAATGGGAGCTGATCTGGTTCGTATCACTCCTTCAGTACCCTGTCCGTGAATGCAGGAAAACTTACCACCAACATGACATGGCAGCAACTCACGGTCGGCTCGCGCTTCAGCATTGCAACTATGATTTACTTCGTTCCTTACATCATTTTGTGAGTTGTTATGTCACCACTAAAATATTTTTGGATTTACGAAACGCATATAGCCAACTACCTGGCAATATTATGCTACGATTCATTGGTCCTCGCACATGGTTGACGCTCAGTGTTCTTACTTGGGGAATTGTTCAACTATGTATGGGCTTCGTGCAGAACTGGGGTCAACTGGCTGCAACTCGCGCCCTCATGGGCATGTTCGAGGTACGAAGGGTGATAGTACGTTTATCCGCCGTTAATCATTCCCAATGTCATATTAGGCGCCCTTCTTTCCAGCAATGATTTTCCTCATTTCTACATGGTAAGTCCGTGATTGTTAAGAATCCTATTTACACCTAGGCTGATATATCTGTCAATGTTGCCAGGTATAAACGTCATGAAGTCCAAAAACGGTTTGTGGAGGTTTCTTGGGAACATCAAGTCTTATTTACTGAGTGATCGCTAACACAGGATGGCTATCTTCTATCTCATTTCTGTGACGATTGGAGGCTTAAGTCCTATCCTTGCTTGGGGGCTTAGTTTATTGAGCGGACGACAAGGCGTTGCTGGCTGGCGATGGATTTTCGTACGTCCTCCCGTCCTCGCTTGTAGAACGTATTCTCTATTAACACTCATCCATCAGATCATCGAAGGAGCTATAACTATTTTCCTCGGAATTATTGCATGGTTTTATATACCCGAATTCCCACATCAAAACCGCTTTTTAACTGCAGAACAAACAAAGGTTGTACTGAAAAGGGTAGAGGAAGACCGCGGTGATGCTGTTCCTGATCCTCTTACTGCTGCGAAAATTAGAGAGCATCTTAAAGACTGGACTCTTTGGGCATATGGTAAAGCTTCATCTATATTTCTCATTGGAGTAGGAGCTGATCCTTGACTCGTAGGCGTTATGTTCTTCTGCACCACCTTACCTTCATGTGAGCTATTTATTAATATGAAAGGTTAAGCGCGGGTCTGATCAGCAATCTAGACGCTCAATCATACTTCATCTCGATTATTCTCAAAGGCTTCGGGTGGTCTCCTACCAAAGCATTACTTCTTGTAGGTTCAACACTGTATCATTATACTCTAAGCCCTAATTATTCTTTGTAGAGTGCTCCACCTTACGGTCCTCCGGTATGTAATAAAACACCCATGGTATGAGACCAGTATTTAATCATCTTTTCGACAGATCTTTACTGTCATGGCCTTTTCATGGCTGTCAGACAAGTACAAGCACCGGAGTGGCTTCATAATCCTGAATGCTTTGATTTGTATCGTTGGCTTGCTGTTAACAGCATTTGCTAAGGATAATCACGTTCGTTATTTCGGTAAGCGTAACGCAGCAACCTTTTGTATGTACTGTACTCAAATTACTTTCAGGTACCTTTTTGACTAATATTGGAAATGGTGGTACTGCACCTGGCATCCTCGCATATGTGGGTCCATTATCTGCTATCATCCAATTTCTCCGTTGTTCATTATGTGTAATGTAATTTACAGTCCTCAAACAACGTTGTATCACATAGCAAACGTACTGTACAATCCGCGATCACTGTGATGCTTTCCGGATTGTCAGGAATCGTAGCGACTACAGTATTCCGCGCACAGGACGCTCCCCGATACACCCCTGGTGAGTGATATTCTCCTATCCTGAGATTTAATTTCTAAGAAGTTCCTTAGGTCTTGGTGTGACCATTGGAACCCAAGTGTTATTAATCCTCACCACTGTGGTAACATCACTGCATTTCTGGCGTCAGAATAAACTTTCAAGAACCGGAAAGTTGTCAAGACCTCTCGAAGGCCAACCCGGTTTCTATTATACCCTATGACCGCAGGAGAAATCAGTGTACACACTCATAGAGCATGGACTGTACTATAGGGGCGTTTCTGTGCATAAAGTCGGGTCAGCACAGTGTATAATAATAATAGAGTTACTGTCGGCGTTTGCCATAATTGCTGCAATTGATTTCTGGGCTAGACCCCGACTAAAACTGGTTGAAGAAGATCAGTAATCTCTTCGGTAGTTAGAGAATTCATGTAGTAGCGTTAATTTTTACCAAGTATCGTGCTGGCTATAGTACTCATTCTAACGCCACTGTTGTAGGTGCACGGGAAGCCTATTTTCCATTTTATGTGGTGATACTTCACAACATTCACCGCCGGTAATGTGATAATGTTAAACGTGCAATACATTCCTGGTTTATTAAAGGCCATACAACCGCCTAATTTGTCTTACGATATGAACGATCATTTAACAGCTTCTCAGTTCTTGCCGACTGCTTCCCTGCAGATGCTACACGCGATTGGTCGGAGTCCCAGGCGTTTGTTATCTAAAGAAGACATCGTCATCATTAGTTCTTCCGTTCCGTTGTGTTCAAGGGTGTAGTTTTTTTTCTTCAGTATTAGAGCCCTCCGAATCGGAAACTCATACCAGGGAAGCGGATACACCTAGGGCATTGATAAGTGTCACCTTCATTTGTAAGTGTTCTATTATACTGTCGTGTGGCTGGTGCTTGACTTCTCCTATACCCTTGGTAGATCATGGATAAGAAGTTTTGACAAGGTGTTGGTTGATTGGTCCGGGCGCCCATGACGTATGAAGCGCGCTTAGTGCTCAGTGATCACTTCTCTATTCCGAGTATCTACGGGGTGCACTCGTTGGGCAGGAAATAGAACGAGAGAAGTTTGGCTGTTATAAGTTTGGCAGAATCCCCTTGGTTCTAAAGAGGGACTTCATATTGTGATGTCATTGATATACATTCGAAAAGATGGTGACAAGGGCAACAGGTTCATCAAGGGACGGTGCGGACCCCGAGTTGGGGGAAGGTAAGTTTTTTTTTACTAGAAGAAATCCTTGGTACTTAAAGACTCCAATGACGCAAACCGGAGAAAACAGAAAAGCCATCACCCTGCCATCTCTAAGTTTCCTGTATTTTCGGAAGTCATGATCGCAGAGTATGTACCAGGGGGCTAAGAATATACGACAAGGATACCTTGTCATAATTATAACACATGGATATGTGTCAACGATTGGTCATCGCACTTTCCCCGCAACTTGATCTCGTTCCAGATCAAATAGCCAGGATCTGTTCCAATGACCGGCTTACAGTACTTACTTGAAATCAATTAAATAGGTTATCTCATAATGGTATAAATCCATTCAGGTACCCTCAGTTGCAACGCTCATCTCTTTCCCCTTCATTCAGCCTATGGCGTCCTCTCAGACCTCTCTATCATCCAATACTAAGGCTATGTCCAAGAGCTCGTCCAAGGAGGAAGTCAAGGTGGACGACAAGCTCAACTATCCATATTCTGAAACGGAGCCGGCAAGGGATCGTAAATTTGAGCGGAGGACAATGTAATACCATGATTTTTTTTAAATCTTATAACCACAATTCCTATGCTGATATGAATCACAAGGCTACATGTTGACCTCCGAGTCCTACCACTTCTTGCATTACTGTACGCATTCGCATTGATTGATAGGATAAATTTAGGAGCAGCATTTGTGGCCGGTATGGGTACTGACCTTGTTCGTCCAATCTATAATGTCTATTCAATATGTCTTCTTGATTCATTTACCACTAGGCCCTTGATGTCGGTGCACGGTATAGCATTGCAACTTGCTTATATTTTCCTCCCTACATTTTATTGTGAGCATTTCATAGTGTCCCATCAAACGTGTGGCTCAATGGTATTCGGTTATTCGATAGCCAACTTCCGGGGAATTTGGTTTTGCGAAGACTCGGCGTGAGGAACTGGATTACACTGACCGTTGCTGGGTGGGGAGCTGTTCAGCTAGGAATGGGCTTCGTGGATTCCTGGCAAGCACTGACTGTGACTCGGGCGTTACTGGGCGCATTCGAGGTCCGTACTGCTCGTCTGCATGCGCACGAGGACTAAGACCATTACATCACAGGCCGCCTTCTTTCCCGGCATGGTATTCCTCATCTCAACATGGCATGCATCCTTGCATTTTTGGGAAAGGGCATTGATCTCATGAACATTACAGGTACAGGCGCCATGAAGTTCAAAAGCGGTAGGCAATTCTCCGTGCATGAACGTTCCGTTCGGAAACTGAATGGCATACCACAGATTAGCCGCATTTTACCTCATTTCCATTACCATGAGTGGTGTGAGCCCCATACTCGCATGGGCACTCAGCTTACTGGATGGCAGCAGGGGTATTGCCGGTTGGAGGTGGATCTTCGTATGTGATATCCACTTTACTATCGTACTTGTCTGAACCTTTCATCAGATAATCGAAGGTGCCATCACACTCTTCTTGGCTTTGCTCTGCTGGTTTGGGATTGCGGATTTCCCTCACAACAACAAATTCCTCTCTGCTGAACAGACTACACTGGTACTGAAGCGTATTGACGAGGATCGCGGGGATGCAGTGCCCGATGAGTTGACAATGACGAAACTTTGGAAGTACCTCCGTGATTGGAAGTTGTGGGCATATGGTACGTTAAAGTGGCCTCTAAGCCGCAAATCCATTTAATTCTCATCTCCAGGTGTTATGTTTGTTTGTACCACACTACCTGCTTGTGAGTAATATGATTGGTGGTGACAGGTGACTTTTGTATTAACTCGTTATTTCCACCAGATGCTCAGGCATACTTCATTTCTATTATTCTTAACGGCATGGGGTACGATCGAACCAAATCGCTACTTTTGGTACCTAATCCTTTTCCTCGCGTTTTTCATGTCCCTGATTCTCATATTTTTAGAGTGCACCTCCTTACGGTCCCCCGGTATGAAATTACCCGAAGCTACTACGACTTGATATACTAACCCGAACACCATGTTGTTTACCTGGTTTAGATTCTGACCTGCATGCTTTTCTCTTGGCTTTCCGATAAATATAAGCACAGAAGCGGCTTTATAATCATACAAACTATTATTTGCCTCATTGGTCTAATTCTAACCGCGTTTGCTGAACAAGATGGAATCAGATATCTCGGTAATCGCTTTTCCCCCATGACCAACACCCTACTAATTGAGTCGGACACAAGGGACATTCCTGACAAATGCTGGAAACGTTGGAACAATTCCTGGAATTCTAGCTTGGGTATATCCTACTCATACACATCATATAACCATTCTGACTTGTCATTTTAGTCTTCAAATAATGTAGTTTCACATAGCAAGAGGTATGTCTAATATTTTGAAAAGCAGGTAGGCCTCCTCCTAATCATAAAACAGAACTGTGCAAAGTGCTATGACCGTTATGCTCGGTGGAATTGGAGGTATCTTGGCTAGTACCACATTCCGTACACAAGATCGTCCACGATATTTGCCAGGTCAGTACACATTTTCATGTTTACCTTTAGAAACGACAACTTAAAACCTTTTCTCTCGCTAGGTCTCGCTGTATCTATTGGCTCTCAGCTTCTCCTTCTCGTAATGACGGTAATAATGTTGCTATATAATTACAGGATGAACCAAAGGTCTCGAGAAGGTAAACTTAAAGGCTCTATTGAAGGACAACCAGGATTCTTCTACACACTGTAATTTTAGTCTAGTGTTAATATGTGATACTAGTATCTTAATTATAATTCTATGATGGCAAGGACGCGCCGGCCGCCAGTGTCCTTTACTATGATTCAAAGTACATTGTAAACAGCGAGAAATAGCCACAAATCCGGGCTGGCGTTAGATATTAACGGAGTCTTAGACGCCACTAATCAAAAACTTATATCCACTTCGCATTCCTAACTATTTCGAAGCAACGTTTATAGAGCTGAATAAGGCTAAGGTACTAAATTGGTTTATAACTCATAACATATCCTGAAGTTCCTGAGTTGAAGTGCTAAACAGTGCATGCGTCTCTCGAGGAGAACTACGTGTGTTGGACGGGTTATGGAATAGACATGATGGACATGATGTATGTTATATGGAAGAGTTGTCAAACAGTGTTATATTGTTGGATCATTACTGTCATGGTCCCTGATTCACACTATTCCTTGGGTAAAGGTAAATTGTATATTGACAACCTAATATACTAATACCTCCACCAACAACACGCGGTCGAATATTATTATCATATTATTTAATAGAGTCTTGAATTTTTTTTTTTTTTTTTACAAAATGAGATTGTATGATGAGGTATTCGTAACCCATGATCATAGCCTCCCCGATCAATTTTCCTTCTGGTCAGGCTTGGTACACCTGATATACGCTTGGAAGAAATTCTTAGTATACTTGATGATGATGTTAAATTGTTCCACCCCCAACAGCTTCTTTTTTCCTTAATGGTCTCGGACATCTCCCGTCTGTCGAAACCACCTGTGCTCAACACAAAACTACTGTTTATATATGGGCGAGTAACTTTTTAGTATTTTGCACAAATAAAATTTGTATTATTGAAAGATAATTGATAAAGACTCTTGGTTTATGATACGGATAAGAAACTTATATTTACCTTCGGCTTTTTGTTGATCAATAATTACCTCCCAGAGTTTTATATGTCCAAGCTTCTTCGAACGCTTGAGAGATGTTTCAAATCAGAATATATTTTTACCCCATACTTATATTTACATAGGACGTTTCGAGGGGACATAATATTCATAGACCAGTACAAGGTTAGGACGCAATTTGTGAAATTGCGAATCATTAAAAAGATTCGGAGATGTAATGTTTCAACCGATGTTATCGGAAACTATTGGAGGTAACCGGTATTGAGTTATATGAAAGGATTTTTTATGAAAAGGCTTAAGGACACCACCGTGGGCGCTTCGAAAGATGGTGGCGGTATATTTCGTATACCTTAGGTACACATCGTGTGTAATCAATCGGATCTTTGATGATGTTTGAAGATGAGAAAATGATCGTCATTGAAACGGTAATGAAAGTAATAAAATTATTTAAAGTTAAAACTCGCACACTATCGTGGTGTCAATGGGGAAAGTTGTTTCTTTTTTTGAGTTTTTCGATCAATATCAATGAAACCACTACTTAAAATTAAATTCTTGAATACATATATGCTGTCACCATGTCAATCGACTTATGACATGTTCAAGTGGGACCGATTCATTCTTAAAACCATTCATAAGGTTGTCGTTTTTCTTTCGTAAACCGTGACAACAGCACATTAGGGGGCTGGTGTTTGCGTGATTGCGCAACTAAGGCAATCCCAAATATTCAGTTAAAACGTTCGGGGCACGCCTACAGGGCCATAACGAAGTTAGTAGTTGGTAATAATTAGCATCATCATCACCCACCGCTGGACATTGGGTTCAATCAATAACACGAAACCGACAGCTTGATATGTCAAAGATAGCGGCTTTAAGCAGCCACATTGAACTATAAAGAGGTAGAT
The DNA here is from genome assembly GCA_034638255.1 of Coprinus comatus. NCBI lineage: Eukaryota > Fungi > Basidiomycota > Agaricomycetes > Agaricales > Agaricaceae > Coprinus > Coprinus comatus. Next base: position 26,444 of record JAWPGT010000013.1, read on the forward strand.
ATTTACAGTTAATAGATACTAAGTATTACTGGTATTCTTACGCTAACTACCACGCTAACTCGTTGATACATACCGTCACTAGTACCACTATGGTACCTCAAGACGCCAGTCTTATTTGTAGTTCTCACTAGTAGTTTACCTATTACTATCAAAAGCATAGATTCAACTAGTGGGTTCTGGCATGGTCACCTCCTGACTCATCGAGAGGAGTCGAGGAGTACTCAGCTCTCAGGTTATAAGGTGCTACCATGTTTGGCAGTGGGCACAGTCAAAACCCCGCAAGTCACATAATGAAGCCTAATAATAACTCTAAGGTAAAAAGTCTACCTGTAGAGGGAAAGAGAAACTAGTTTATCACTTGGCCCCCTGGGAGCCCAGGAGCTCTGGTTTTCTCCCTAGCACGATATACATGCTCTCGAGGATTTCTAAAATAACAAAACTTGATTACACCGTGCGATGATTATAAAGGGCTCTCACCCTTTCGGGCCTCGGGGTATAGTATGTACAAGAAGCTGAGGCCAAGACTCATTAAAGCTCATTATACTGTTACAATCATTCTCGTTTTTAAAACTTTATGTAATAAAGGGTACTTACTATATAGCAATGAGTTGAGTGGTGATTGGTTGTAACAGAACTCACGGCGATTAACCGACCGACACGCATATATTCATGTTTTCATACCTACAAAGCTACAGAATAGCAATAGTGTTACAGTGACCAGCGGGTTACCAGTGGAGCCTGACTCCAACACTTGAACGTTTGAACAAGCCTGTGAATGGTGGCATGTGTTAAGTTTTCCTGGGACCGTATTGAACTCAGTATTTAACTAGAATCAGTTACTTATATCAAACTGACTGAATCAAATGACTTGTCTTGAATGGAGCACATGCTTGTATTTCAGTGAGTAGTAGGATAGCTGACTACTACTTAACAAGGGGGAAAAAACTTTGGGTCTTGGCATTTGGGTGGTAGAAACCTTTTCATCAGAAGTTGGAGGAGATGGCGGGCCGGGGACCGGAAGACTCGGGAGAGCCGGGCTCCCTCTGAAGATTTGAGACTCTCCGCTTCTCTATGAGGTCGGAGAAATATCGTCGATATAACATGGAAGCGCTACTTACTCCGACGTCACACCAGAGAACCTAATTTTCTACTCCAGTTAGTCACACTAAAAAAAAGCTTATTATACGTTCTAATTACTTGTTTGAGTATCAAATTCTCCAGATCAGCTAAAGCTGCCAATTTGCAGACTCAATGTCACTGCTCGATGGAATCACGTCAATGGATTATGGTCCGGCGGATGAAATTTGTGTGAGAGGATTGGAACTATGTAGGGTGGATTAATCCGAGTTTTATACTTCGCCTTCCTCTCTATTCGATGGTAATGCTCCTTGTGATACTATGTAGTAACACTTAGATCAGTATGTTAGAGTAGTAGAATAATTTGTAGTAGACATTTCCTTGAGTTGTTATCGATGTAATGTTAGTCAGTCTATACCCCGAGTGTGAAGGAAATTGACTCTGCAGATCCTCACGCTTTCAAGAATCCGGATCCGGTCTTTGCAATTTCTTATCACCGTGCTTATTTCTATTTGAAGCCTGCATAATTAAATTCAATTGGGATTGGAATTGGAATTACACATACTAAACGGATGGTAACAAAATTTCGTAAACCTCATGCTCATGCACATGGTATCCCTATGGTATCTAGTGACTCCAGCTTCTTCCACCTCCAACCGTACACCCCGGCCAAAATAATTATACACACATTTGTAGGCCGATTCGGAGGTTGAATCATCTGATCATAGTCATGAATGCGCAATCCATTGTCAATCATTACAGTGGAATGGAAAAATAAAGGAAATGGTTCGGGGATAATCCGAGGGACGTTTTGGAAGTCGGAGTTTGGTGGAAGCAATTAGACTCAAAGTTCTTTTCTGAAAATCTATCAACCCATATAGGAACAGAATTGTTCTTGTTAGATTTTCTAACATGGTATACTTGAAGTATGACTTCGTTAGCCACGAGTACGATTTCTGTGAACAGTGTGCTCGAAATGTTACAACCATGCTTTAGAGTTTCCTGAAACCAACATTTTTATCTCACACACCACCCACTATTATTTTGAGTTCCACGTCGATTTGATCTGATTGACTCCCTTCAGACTTCCTCCCTTGCTACCTTTGTCACTTTTATGATAGAGACTCTTTTTTTGTATCTAGTGATTCTTCTTCTTCTTCTTCCTTATTTTCGGTCTCGGTACGTATATTATTTTAGGCACAAAAAAGAAGGGTGGAGTTTACTACGGCTCGCTGAGGAATATCCTCGCCCTTAAATTACATCTTAACATGAGACATGAGTAGAGATGTACTTTTTTTGCATACGTCCGGTTGATTGGAACGGTAACATGAGCCTGAGGGGGTCATGATATAGGCGGTGGGTTCAAGGTGGGTTTTCAAGGTGTGGGGAGGTGAGACCCTTATCGGGAGTCTGAACGTTTTGAATAAATGCGGGGTAAGAACCTGCCCTGCCCGGAAAAAGTGCTCGTGTTCATTACGTTTACGTATTTCAGCTATGTTTGAAAGAGGGTACGGATAAATAGAACTAACATTCGCCGATCGAGGTACATATTTTTTTTTGGTGGAAGAAAGGTTTGATGGTGATTTTGGGAAGATTTGAAATTTCCCCGCATTAATGCTTGGTAACGCGAAAAACAAATTCCGAATAAGTAGGACCCGGAATTGTATATTCAATTGTGGCTTGGGATAATGCTTGTGAAGTTGAAAACATTATCTACTGGAACCCAGTGTAGTTATCGGAACAGATTGGGAACTTTGAAACTGAAAGAGAGAAGGTGGTGCGGCTTTCGTTTAGCTAACTCCGAATTCAAGAAAGTAGGATAACAGATGCGGGGTAGGCTTGATGGGCCGGGTAATAATCGAGATGCTTTGACGGGTCATATGTCGATCGCTGGATATGTAGTTCTGGGACAGATGAGCAGTTTTTGGAAGATGATTACTATCATCTAATGTAGGAATTGTACAGGCATGGTTTGCTAGATTAAAGGTTAAGGATCGCACAGTAGCCGAGGGTAGGTAGACTGTGTATGTGCCTAAGACCCTGGTCCAATGTCGAGCAAGCCTCGGACAAGGTAGAGAGGGATGACATCAGGTGTGTCCGAGGATCGTAGCACGTGCAGCGCGGGGTATCTGAGGGGCGGGGGGCTATTGACCGGATTTGGGAGGGTGGTCGGACGGTAGTCGGAGGAGAGTGACAAGTGTGACAAAAAGTTCTTATAACCATACCGCCATGGCATATTCCCAACTGACCCAGCTTTCCCTCCCCCTCTCTCAGGTCATTGCAAACGACGCACCCATCCTCTCACCCCTCTCGCCAGTAATGTCTGACTCCCAATGGGACGACAGCAACTTTCCCTTCTACTCCCATATCCCTTCCCCCCTCTCTCTCTCCTCTGCCTCTTCCCCCATCCAACACCAGACCATCCTCAAGTCGCGTTTGACCCCAGACTCCCATGCCTGCGTACCCACTCACCAGCTCTTCGACCTAAAGTCTCCTCCTTCTCCATCCCCCTCTCTCCCCTCTACCACCCGAACTACCTCCGTGCCTCCTAACTCGCAGCATTCGGCCTCTAGTCACAAGCGTTCTGCAAGTCCTGACCCTCCGTCAAATAAGAAGCCCCGTGCCCAGGGAGAACGCATATCTTCCAAAGATTTCGTGCCTCCAGACGTTTCCGGCCTTACAAAGCGCGAAGCACGTCTCGTCAAGAACCGCGCTGCTGCCTTCCTCAGCAGGCAACGCAAACGCGAGGAGTTTGAGCTAATGGAAAAGTACGGTTGTCTTCCTCGTGCTCTCTGCGCTTCTCATTAATATATTATATCTAGGCGTGTTACAGACCTGGAAAAAGAGAACGCCCGGCTTCTCACGCTCACTCAGGGCAATGCTGATACCTCTCTCGTATCAGAGGTTGAACAACTCAAAGCAGAGCTTGCTGCTGCAAGGGATCGTGAGCGTGAGCTTAGCGCCCAGTTAGCTAGTCGTACTGCCTCTTCTCAACAAGAGGCACCTGTCAAAATCGAAGCTTCTGACAGCAACTTTTCACTTTCCTCAAATGCGCGCTCCTCAACCGTGTCTTCTTCGAACAAGACTGGTGCCAGTATCGGCCTGATGGTAAGTCTAATTTAGCTTCTATCATATCTATTTACCTCAACAGTAATCAATAGGTTCTCTTGTGTGCATTACCCTCTTTACTTTCTATGCCTATGCAATCGGCCTCAACCAGTTTCACAATTCCGACTCCTCTTCCCCCAACCACCTCCTTTGATTTGAACAATTATCTCCCAAATGATTATGATTGGTCACGGTCTAGTGCATCAATCATGGATCTTGACATTGATGATCAACATCGGAAACTCTCCACAGCCCCTACAGTTCGCAAATTAGAATTCTCCTCCGATGCCGATGCTGAGGATGTTGGCGCTCTTGGTAACCTAGATATCTCCTTCGACACAACTCCTGCAGATGGTAAAATTCGAGTGCGGATCCACCCGTCCTCTTCGGTCTCTTCACGGGCAACCTCGCCGGGTGCTTCATCAACCTCTTCTACCTGGGAACTCGATGCCATTCGTACTGATGGTTCATCTGCTGCACCTTCGCCATCTTCTCTTCATCATTGTCTAATGCTATCTCCCCCACTCTTAATTCCGACCCGTTTTTCGGTGTTGGCTCTGCTGATTTTGGATCTGGGTTGGACGGCAATCTTGAAATGTTTTATGGTAATTCTCAGCTTGACGATCTATGCAACCTCGGCTACCCGCTACAATCTGATGCAAGCATGGGCTTCGGATTTGGAGGCAACGAGTTCACAATAAACGACCAAGCTCAAAAACGACGGGTTCGCATCTCGCTGAAGAGCATGCCACAATCAGGTGGCGCCGAAGGCGGCGAATGGGAAGTTCAAGTTTGTTAGGCTACTTCATAACCAATGGACCTCATTTTCTATATTCTCTCTTTCGACCTTTTTCGCTCTCATAACATAATAACCCATCTAGTCTTCCGTCATACTTATCACAGCGATACTTCGAAATTCCAAAGCTGTATTCGGCTTGTCTTCGCATCATGTATTATCTATATCCTTACGCATACCCCCCTCATCTTCTCGAAGCAAAAGTATAGGAAGCCAAGCCCCTTTTCCTTATCATCCCTTTTATGCTTTATCCTTCTCGCGTTGCTTTTATTCGAAATTCGGATTGTGAAGGTTCACATTCCGCTCCTTAGTCCTTTTTTTGATACCTACCTAACTGTCCTATGCAACATCGTTCGTATTATAAGCACATAACATACATATATCTATATCATATACCCTACTCTACTCGCTCTCTTTTTTGATGTTAGCTTTCTAGTGATTTTTTTCTTGGCTTCATGATCCCGGATATGTTTATGTTTTAGAAAAATGATTTGGGCCTTCGGAATTAAAATTTTTCTTTTGTTCGAGTTTTTGATTGAGCAGCATGGTTTTGCCATAATAATGGTGTATGTGAAGGTGGAGATGTTACAATGATTCATTGTGATATCGAAACAGTTGGGGGGACGGTAACATGTTACATGATACGATATATCCATCCTCTCCTATGCGACGGTAAAAAAAAATTGTTACAATTGATATTGATATTTTGATGAACAGATGTTGATCATGCTTGAGATTCTTCTTTTTGATAATTGTCACACTGTGCCGTCGTGTAATGTGGGACACTTAACGAATGTTTCTGTTCTGAGGGCTTCGCGGTTCCTTGCTGCGCTTCCAGCCTTGTGAGTCGGTTATAGATGTAGATGGTTTGCGGGGTCGCTTGAGGACATTTTCTTCTCTTATATATTACCCCTGGGATATGGGTGTGTCAGGCTACGGCATGGGAGTTTGATTTTGATAAAAAAAAATAACACACAGACAAAGGAGGTTTTTAGGGTGTAAAAACCGGTTTTTGTTTTGTTGGGTTCCTTAGTTTCAAGCGTTATTTGGAATGGTGATTATGATTTGGTGATTTGGTAACCATATGATAACACCCCTCTTAATTTCTAATCTTTGAGGTAGCCGTGTGCAGCGTACACTGAGTTTCCTTCCAATTGATTTTTCGATTTTGGAATAATCTGGAATAATCGTAATTTAAATGTGACACACTGGCAACCTTGGATGGGCGTTGGTATCGGTTACGGGATTCGGGCGGCTTATCAATATGTCATATCTTTGTTACTTGTGCTACTTGCGCTTGTGCCTGCACTAACACGCGCTGCCACGCGTGCGTCCTCTGTGAAAATTATGTGTACATACTGTCAACCGTACTAATTTACACTTGGGTGAGAGTTTTATGATTATTTTTGCGAGTGTGACACTGACTAGTACTGATTGCTATGGACCTGGACTGATGGTTACTTAGGCGAGAGATATAAATACCAGTGTAGCCTGAGAATATATGCATAATAGTATGTATATGTAGTGTGAGACCGAGGGGGAGACTGTATGTGAGTTATATGATCAATACCTGACACCTGTGTACTCTTATTATAATAGATGCACATGAGCGCAGAACGTAAAACTGTTACATATTGTCAATGTATAGCATAGTATACGGTAGGTGGTATGGGCGGGAAAGTAAGCTTAAGTAGTTTTCTCATGCTTAAGATTATTAGACAGATGGTCGTGATTTTAAGGTACAGCTACAGTACAACCATAAGTTTTATAAGTTTGGGCGTTGTCGTGAACTCATTACCGTATTCTAGATTTAATATTGGATGGCTGAAGACAGTCATGACACCAGTCATAAGTATGTAAAATGCCATATGAAGTTTAAGTTTAACCAATTTATCAAGGTATTTTGAGTGTGTGAGTATGAAAACACGAAGGTTGAACCGGTGACAGGGTGGTGGATTCAAGTCATGTTATCCCTGTGAAGTATCTGATTACCCGACCTTGAACCTGTTTGACACTATCGGCGAATATGGGGTGAGAGGTAAAGATGAAAGTACTAATATAAGTATAAATGCCTTTATTCGAGTCTCTCGCCTGGCATTACGACCCCCCTGGACCCTCCAACACATTTATTGTATGCAAGTACATCATGCATTTTACTCTGGCTATTTTTTTCGGTTTCTCTCTTGTATGAAAGAGATCATGGGATGGTTGTCCCTGTTCCTGGCTTCCCCACAGGTTAATTTTAGTTTCTCGGGTTTCGGGTGTTTTATATTGTTCCATAATGTTCACATATGTATGCAGACGAGATGTGGGCTAGTGTGGGGGACCTGAGGACAAGAGGTACGCTTTTATTGATGGTTTAGTTAGAGAGCCGCTGTGATCCATGTGGGCTCCTAAACGAGAAGACAAGAGCATAGTCTGATTAGTCAATTATTACTTATCGATGTTTCTACGGTTTGATACTTGGGTGAATGGTGAGTGCGTAGTGTATAGGGGATATATAGAGTTAGATTGACAAGTGGTACGCGGGTCCTCGATCACAGATAGAAGTTCAACCGGTACTTAGCAATGATTAGTACTTGTTAATAATACCTATAAATAAGTTGGATAACTGGATTTTCTGCTCAAGATCCGATTGTGTGCTTGGGGTGGATGAGATGCAGAGAAACTCGAAGCTTGAAGCTTGAGGACGCTACGATTTGAGGATCAAGTTCAAAAGATGAACAGGTGTCTTTTTTGATCCGTTTTACATTACAAAGGGTTCAACTTGATCACAATGATGACGTACAATGGTTTTCTATGCGCGCCAAATACACGCTCATTACTATTAAACCGTGAAGTAAGCACTGTGGCTGGACCGGGGCTCCCTACCTCGCAGTTTTACCTGGAGAATACGAATTCCGACGAGCCACGTGCGTGAAATAGATATGCGGGAAGTGTTGCCGAAATCCGGTTTTAGAACCGCATCGTCGAACTTTCGAAGAGGGAGGGTCACATGTATAGCACGGATCCCAGTACGAGTCCATTACTATCCTTGAAGCTTTGACATGGTTTGCATATGGACTTTTCAATTCCGAAGAATTTTACTTACCTCGCTCTAAGGAGGACTATAGCGCGAGTTACGACTATCGATATACAGACACTAATTCAATTGCACTCTGTCACCAGCGAACGTTCAATGTGCTCCGGTCACCTGTTTCTTCTCTGGGCCTGCGAGAACCACGCGTTGTGGAAAAATAAAGGCCTCAGGTCTTAAAGAATAGATGTGACTTGCTGACTCAAAATAGTTTTTCAGAAGCATATATACTTGACCGGGACCTTCGGACCTTGCCTTTTACTGTTCACACTCAATTATGACCTCTCCCAACGGCCTTGTATGCTTCACTAATTGCTTGCTCCCTCAGGAGGATGGAAATTTAATAGAGAAAGACTGTGGATCGATGAACGCCGTGGTGTCATTTTAGATGCACAGGTAAGGGGTTAATGAATTTGAAAAATTCATTGTGATATAGTTCCTTCATCTCTCTCTCAAATTTGCAATCCTTTTAGAAAACGTTTTTCATGCATCGCATCAGGCCAGATAGAATCATTGATCTTGGTGGTAACATTCTCAGGTTCATTTTTGTCTCCTATTTTTCTTCTTGAGATATGTTGTGCCTCATACCTTGGCACATGAACATATAGCCCAGGTTTCTTGGATATACAGCTCAATGGAGGTTATGGATTCGATTTCTCTGTTTATGACGGTGATGATGAGGTTTACAAGAAGGGGTTACAGATGGTGGCGGAAAGGATCATTGAGACAGGGGTCACATCGTCAGTTAACACTCATTAACTGTGTATATGACTTCACTAATGCTCATGCTTTGCATATACTAGGTTACTTCCAACCGTGATCGTGCGTTTCAAACTTGTTTCATTTCGGCTATCAACAAACGGCTTACTCCTAACTCTTTGACAGACTCAAGAAAAATCCTACTATCCCAAGCTTTTGAGCCTGTTACGTCCCTTCCAGACAAACAAATCCGCTGCTTTCCTTGGATGGCACGCCGAAGGACCTTTCATAGAACATTCGAAACGGGGTGCTCATGAACCGTCTTATCTACTTGATGCACCAGAATCAACCAAGACTTTCGAGGAGGTTTATGGTACAGAGAACCTTGTTCACCAAGAAGATTGGGTTATGGGAGGAAGTGAACAGGTTGCAGCCGTTAGGTTAATCACCGCTGCTCCCGAAATCACAGGAGTTCAAGACGCAATGAAGAGTTTGAGCAAACGAGGTATCGTCTTTTCCATTGGCCACAGGTAGTTTCCATTCTTCTTTGAGAAAATCCCAACTTCATATTCACTACTTGCTTGCTTTTTTTTTTTTTTTTACAGTACTGCGACTACAGAAGTCGCTACAAATGCAGTTCGACGTGGTGCAAAACTCATTACACATTTATTTAATGCTATGCCACAGTTGCACCATAGGGATCCGTCAATCATTGGTCTTCTAGGAGCTTCCCCACATCTGTCACCCCTAAATGATTCGCAAACCGAAATCCATCAGAGTTTACCGGTGTTTGATACAACGATGACGCCGCCGCGATCTCCTGCCAGTGATTCGCCGCCCCAGACACCAACCAGTGGCAGTTCGACACCAACGAGTGCGACAAGTCGTAAGAGTAGGAAATCCTTGCACCTCGAGAAAGGTCAAATCGCGGATATGGAGTTTGAACGTCCCTTCTATGGAATTATTGTGGATGGGATTCATTCTCACCCAAATTCTGTCAGGGTGAGTGTACTCTTGATGATTCGTTATATCCTGTTTTCTAAAAGAAATTACAAATCTCGTTAGCTTGCATATTCTGCTCACCCCGAGGGCTGTATCCTCATCACAGATGGTAAATTAATACTAATTTCCTCTTCCAAGTCTGTTGTTCTAACTGCTTCATTAGCGATGAAGATTTTGGATCCTAACCTCGTTGACGGAGTCTATGCGTGGCGTGATGGTCAAAGTTATGTTAAAGAAGGTGATAGGTTATATCTCGAAGGAACGGATACATTGGCCGGAAGGTGCGGATCTCCGTTTCAATAATATAAGATTCTCATTATGTGCATCTTTTCCAGTGTTGTTACTTTAGATAAATGTGTACGCAACTTTTCTCGATTCACGGGATGCTCTCTTGGAGAGGCTATCAAATGCGCTACTTTCAACCCAGCAAAGTACGTGATAGGCAATGTTATTTTTGTCTCATGATACTGATCTTTGGAATGTCAATTTCCACATTCTATAGATGCCTTGGAATTGAGAACAAGAAAGGAACGTTACGTCCTGGAGCCGATGCGGATTTCGTGGTGTTGGATAGAAATGGTAAAGTGATTAGTACCTGGGTTAAAGGTAAAAAGGCATATGTGGTTCAATCTACCAATTGATACGATAAACACATTGGATCCGCATGTTCTGTAAGCATTTTAATTTGCCTCAGCCATATAGACCCTATCTTAGTTGGCTAGTATCAGCGTGTATGTTTATGTATTGAATAAATATGATTTGTTTCAGAAAGTGTATCCCCTTTCATGCTACTCTGCACTTGTCCAGCCAATGCTGTTGTTTAGACACTCTGCAAGCCGCTGGGCTGTAGATCCTGATCTCATCATTGCCGCATACCATCATGTCAGTGATAATTTGATCTTGAATTTTTCTGAATTCTATTCATAGTTGCCTCAACGCTGTCATCTCGCGCCGCAACCGAAACTCATTTTGCGCCATTACTTATGTATTCGGAGCTCTTCGGAGACAAGCCTCGATATTTTAAGCATGTTTGTACAGCCGCATCGATCCTTCAAATAGATCAAGGACACCCCGTTGAATTTCCTTATCTTCCCCGGACTAGACGATAATGGCGCTCAGCGCACCAACTCTCACTAAGACTGTCTCTAGGACAAGGAGGCGTGCTTACTCTTTGACTTTGCTTGGAGGACATGTCCCTTCACTCTTGCATGATCTCCCTGCAGAAATCATCATCAATATCCTCGAACTCTGCTTGCTCAATGACCAACCTGGAATCCTCGCTCTGATCTCTCGCATAATCCACCAATACCTGAACCTAGTAATCTACCGTTCAGTCATTCTGGACTCCCCACATCGTATTGCTCTCTTCCATCGTACAGCGACATCCCCCAGGTCATCTAGTCTTTTGACCAATGTCAAACGATTAGCTATAACATTGGACCCAGAGTATTTCTCACCAACCACCACGCAGCAAGCTCGGCAGATCGTCGCTGGGTGCACCTCATTGTGTACACTTGCAGCTCCTTCTTGTGCTCAACTTAGCGCCCCTTCCTCGTCGGAACCAATTCCTCACGACTACTATAATGGTCCAATAGAGTTGACTTTTCAGTCATTTGAAGAACTCCCTAACCCCGATCCGTCTTCCATCGGAGCTGATACTCTACCTACCCATTTTTCAACTTCTCTCACGTACCTTCGTATTTGCGAGCCTGGGAATGCATGGCAATCCCCGTCATCTATAATTACTGCACTTAATGATGCACCTCGGCTTAGGCATTTGCAACTCGCGCGCCGAGCAGAGTCCAACGAGGATAACGACATAATATTTGCCAATGATATTCAACATATGTTGGCCACGAGGAAAAATCTGAAGTTGGTGGTTGTTAGTATTTTCCCTGGATTATTAGGTATATCACCTGTGCCTATCCAGGAATCTAACATTTGGTTGATGATGGAGAAGATCAGAGCTGTAGATTCTAGATTAGTTCTTCTTGAAGGTGAATTTGGTCAATGGAAGGAGGAATGGAAAGATGCAAAGAGTTTGAGGACAGGTGGACAACCCATAGACTTCTGGAATCCGTTGCAGTAGATATACATAGATCATACCCTATCATACTAATGTCTTTGTTTCTTGGAGTTCGTGCTATATAATATGGTGTTAGTATTGACATTTGGCTGGCCGACAATCGGCTGCGCCGCTTTTGTTGACTGCGGGCGATGTCCGTAGATGACAATCGCTTCGTTTATATAAAAAGTGATCAATCTCCTAAATTGAACCCCCAACTCCCACTCTCATAAAAATAATCTTTGAATCCGAGCTATGGACGAAGAACTAGAAATACCTCGGATCAATACTGTACCACCCGAAATTCTATCATCTATCTTTCTCTATACTCGTACTATTCGTCGCCACAAACATATCTTGCCCTTTCAATTCACTCTTTCACGAGTCTGTAGTCATTGGCGTCAAGTGGCGATATCTACTCCTCAACTCTGGTCATCTATAACTGTATTTTCAAATGAATCTTTACCTTGTATGCAAACTTGGTTAAAGCGTTCAGGTGCAACACCCCTCGATGTTCGTATCGATCTATACAATGCAGATAAGAAAGGGCAAACGACTACACGATGGATTGACGAATCACTTTCATCACTCTTTACTCGAGTTTCACAATTTCGAACGTTGTTGATCTTCACATTCCAGGATATACACATCTACCATCTACTTAATCTATTCCATAAAATAAATGCACCATATCTAGAGAGGTTATGTGTTCATGTTGGAGGAATAGATCCGGTTAGAGCAGAAGACCCACCATTACTTGGTTTTGATATAAAACCAACTATTTTCTCAGACGGTTTACCCAAACTTGATTTTGTCGAGTTGGGTATTATTAATTCCCTTCCACCATTACAAAATATTTCGACACTTCATCTCATTGGAATGGGAAGAGAATCAAACCTATCATTCAAGAAACTCGCAGAAATACTTCAAACTCCCAATCGTCTTATATCATTTTCTCTACGAGGTTGGGTTCAAGATAGTAGTTGGCCTTCAAATCGGGATGGTTTATACATCAATTTACCATTTTTACGAAATCTCCAATTATCAGGAATGACAACAACAGGGATTCGGATTCTACTTGCTATAGATGCACCAAATCTCGAATCTCTACGTTGGCATGTCAATACCGATAATTATCATCTACTCCTCGATTCCCCACAATTCTCTTATCATCAACTTCGAAAATTCCATCGTTTGAAGTTCTTAACTCTCGAGCGTCAAACTCTTAGTTCAACAACCCTTCCGGCATTCATGAATTTATTTCCTACACCAACACACGTATTTTTTGCCTATCCTATACCACAACATAGGCATACATTATCTGATGTATTGCATACTTCACCAGGATGGCCAAATCTTGAAGTGTTGGGATTCAAAATGATTGATGCTCGTAATTCTGGAGAATTCGTCAAGGAAATGCAAGTAGTACTTCCTTTATGTCCAAATATCAAAACGTTATTGGTGGATTTGGAACTTTTCCGATACTTGGAAAAGACAGCACCAAGTTTGAAGGATATGGTTAGGGTGGAAGTGATGACGGTTGATAATTTCCCTGATTTTTGGTATACTTCCAAAGAAGAGGAGGCACTATATCGGGTTTGAAAAGGAGAAGAATTTGTTTTTTTGAGATGTATATAGCTCTTAGAGATTAAAGGAATAATGATTTATGAAATTGAGGTTAGATCATTTTCTAGCAAGGGATATATTACACAGAATCCATGAATTTGGGTTAATAATTCAGTTGGCGAAGGCAGGGATTCCAGTGATAGCCTTCCCCAAAATGAGAGCATGAATATCCTGTAATCAAGTTGATTAATCGAAACTTGAAGTAACAAATTCAACAGCAATTTACTTACATTCGTGCCCTCATAAGTATTGGTTACTTGAAGATTAGCAACATGTCGTCCAACATGATACCTAAAAAAAGTTTAATCATAATTCCAAAAAGAAAGAAATTAAAGGCTTACTCATCAGCACAAGCATTTCCACCAAGAATATCCAATAAAATTCTAGACTGTTGCAAAGCCTTACCACAATTATTTCTCTTCACCATACTAACCATTTCCGGAACCAATTTTCCTTCATCTTTCATACGACCAACTTGTAAACTAGCATGTAAACCAAGTGCAATTTCAGTTTGAGCATCAGCAAGTTTCTTTTGTACAAGTTGGAAAGAAGCAATAGGTCGATTAAATTGATGACGTTCAAGTGCATATTGACGAGTTTTTGAAAGACAATCTTCAAGTGATCCCATAACTCCCCATGAAATTCCAAAACGTGCAGAGTTGAGGCATGAAAATGCGGAACTTAAACCTCTACTTTTGGGAAGAAGTGCATCTTGTCCGACTCTGACAGAATCCATGAATACGGAACCAGTTAATGATACTCGAAGTGCGAGTTTATTCTTGATTGGTGGTGCTGATAGTCCTTTTGCTCCCTATATGCGTACAAAAAAGAGCTCATTGTTAAAAAGCGCATCTCTTTTGTTAATTCCCTCATTTTAGGCTCACCTTCTCAAGTAAGAAGCCACGAACTCGGTTGTCCCATTTACACCTTGCCCAGATAACAAAGACGTCGCTGTAAGATAATTGATAAATTTAAACCATGGGTCAATTAGAGGAAGAATCAGATACTTACGCAACTGGCGCGTTTGAAATCCAGGTCTTGCTTCCATTAATGATGAAACCACCGTCTACTTCTTCAGCAGTAGTTTCCATACCAGCTGGGTCAGAACCATGATTGGGTTCAGTCAAACCCTAAATTGAAAACCTTTAGGATTTTCGGGAGATGTGAATATCAATAATAAACTCACAAAAGCTCCAGTAAGTTCTCCCTTTGCTGAAACACAAGACAAAAAAAAGACGTCAATTACACATACGCGTACATAATCAAGAAAGACAACACACCCAATCCAGGCAAATACTTCTCCTTTTGAGCATCAGTTCCAAATTCATTGATAGGATGCATAACAAGTGAAGATTGAACAGAAGCTGTAGATCTATATCCAGAATCCACTCTCTCAATTTCACGAGCAATAAGTCCATATGCAACATTACTTGCACCAGCACATCCATAACCTTGAATAGTAGGTCCTAGTAAACCAAGTTTACCCATTTCAGGAAGAACATCAGGATCGAATTCTACAAAAAAAAAAACATGAAAATCGCGTTAAGTAGTTGTGAGAGGACCTAAAAATTGAAGTAATTAACCTTCGGTTCTCCATTGGTGAAGAACCCGGGGCATCAAGTTTTCCTAGGAAGAAGTTATGAGAGGACTTGAGTTCTAGGGCGGGGATATTGAAATTGGTAGGTGCATACTTGGCAATATTCATGAGCGGAATCACTGGGGTATCCATTAGGACGTTCTACCCCAGCGAAATTACTTGATGTACATACCGAATAGCAATTTCCTCATCAGTTAACTGAGACTCGAGGTTCAAAGGATCCTAAAGAGTTCATTTCTTAGTGCTGCTGCTGTTACGTGGGGCCCAACTTGCACACACCTCCCAGTTGTATTGGGCAAGTTCTACATCCGATCCAGAGTCAACGAATGCGACAATCCACGAACAAGATAATATACGCACGAGACACTGCCCGCGTTCCAACAATAGGCGCATTAGCCCCAACAAAGGCAGCACGGAGAGCTCTAGAGGATTGGTTGGCAATGGAGAACATGAGAAGTAGTGGGAAAGGAGGAATAATTTGAATTCTGGGCGAGATCCGGAAAAGTATTTGCCGGGAATACGATCATAACAAATTACGGAGCTTAGTTCCAGGGACAGAGATAACACATACACTACGAGTCTCTTATGTACACAATGTATTAGTGAAAAGAACTGAATTTTGGACTATCATGGACGCATGCAAACATGTCATATTGCAACATACGATACGAGGTGAAAAGGTGGGCCATGTGTGTAATGCGTACAAAAAAAAACTAGATGTTTGAGGGGTAAAGCATCTGCATACATTTTAAGTACTTGCCTACTACACGGTTCGAGGTTACTCACCACTCGGACACTGGCACCGAAAGCACGGGGAGGGAGGTTGGAGCGGAACTTCGACTTGACGACACCGGATGATCCGTGTGGTCTGGTAACACGTCTATGGGATACATAGATTTCAATTAGTAATTTCTCCAATACAAGATAGAGCATAATACGCACCCCCAGATAACACGAACTTTAGAGCCCTGGATCTCCCGCTTGGCCTTGTAAACGAAGGCAACACGCTAATTGAGTCCAAATCCAATCAGTTCCAACATTCCAATGCAGTCATATTAACAAAGCTAACCTTGCCAAGGTAGAATTGAGCATCCTCCTTACTACCGACACCTTCAATCTGTATCAGGGAGGTATTGGGACGGGAGTTGCGCTTAGCACGCTTGTGGCCCATGACACGGCCTTTGCTGTACAACCTGTGATAATATTATTTAGCATAATTTCCACATATTAGATTGCAATGTAGGCGAGTCGGAGTAGCACAAAGGAGTCTTCTTCAGGTGTGTTTGGAATGGTATAGTACCGGTTGCAGAGATTATGGTAGAATTCGAGTTGTTGAAGTAGACCCAGAAAAACATCATCCATTCCATCCATTGCCAATCCATCCATCCAATCCATCCTCCATCGTTCGTAGACTCCATCATGCGTCCGTCGATACATTGCAATGTCATAGCTCACCTAGTAGAGCCCATTTTTTTGTCTTGAAGAGTGCCGGCGCCGTTCAGATTCTTGAGGGGGACGTACTTGATGTGTCGAAATCCTGAGGCGGAGGCTCGGCGATCATGCTACAAACAAACATCAACAGCATTTGAACGTCGAGCCCCTATTTTACTACGCTTCAAAAGTGATTATTTATGAGGTATGTATTAACGATTAAGTATTATAAGCGGATAGGTTATTACTACCACCCGAATACATTATGTATTTTGTTGTACAACCCAGAGAAACGAGGATTTGATTCAAGATTAGAGGTTTCTGCCTCTTTCTCACTTAATTTCTCACTCGTTCTCTCCTCCTTAACCTGCTCCTGCTCCTTCACTCCTATTTTCTTAAAAGCATTCTGCGTTTTTGATTTGACCTCTCCTCCCTTCTTTTTATATCGCGAGGACCTAGCCATAGCACCCAACCTCTTTGCTTCTTCTAGTTGAGTCTGTAGCTCATCCTGTTTAATTGATTGCATAAATATTTCCTCTGATGTAGGAGGTGGAGGGGTAGTATGTTCTGGTGTAGGAATTTCGACTTCTGATGTCTTCTCTTTAATAATCGTAACAGGTGGCGTGGTCGTGTCTATGGTGTGGTTGGTATCAGAGACCGTAGCTTCTGATATTGAGGATGGTTTTGAATCCGTTTCAGTCAGTTTCGAGTCGGTATTTGGGGTAGAACTTTCTGAGGAGATATATGGAGGTGGTTCTTTTGGTTCTGGGATTTTGAGAGACTCTAGAGAAATATTGGAGGTTGGTGGATGTTCGGGTTGTAGTTTAGATGATTCTAGTGGGGTGGTGTGCGATTCTACTAGGATAGGTTTCTTGGCTGATAGTGATTCCGAAATATATTCATTTATCGTCGAAGTCACTTTGATATCTTCCATCTCCATGAGTTTCTCGATCGGGTCCGGGATATTCTGAAAAGCTGACACATCTAAAGGTTCCCATTCTTCAACGTTCACGAGTGGTTTTGTTGTTGCTTCTTCTTTAACCTCTTGAACTTCAGAAGACTCCTCTGCCACACTCGAATCCTTCGTAGCTGTTTGCTTCGAATCTGGATAAATTTCATACGGATTCCGCACGTTCAAGAAGTCGGCCCACTCCCTTAACACTCTACGCATGTGAACATGATCTATAGTTTCATTGGTAAGTTCTTCATTTGTGATAGCCCGTGTTGAAGCCATCGGTTCCATTTCATGAAATCCACCCCATTCCAACATGCTCCTACCAACATCCCTCCGGTATAAAGGATTGACACCGGCGAAAGGGTAAGGACTATCCTCAACATGAGGACGTTCTAATGTTTTTTTTTTTTAAACTTTCATTAGCCAACAAAATGCATGAATAAATCAATCACATACCACCACGTTCTATTTGAAAGTCAATGGTCCTTTCTGACTGCATCTCGCTGACTTGGCTAGCAGTCAAGAATTCAACTTCTCCTTCGATAAATGGTACTATTTCGTCAAGACCAATTCCACCTGGTCTTTTGGCTTTTACTTTAGGTGCACGTATATGAAGTTTGTCAGCCTTGTCCTTCGGTAAACGGTTGAATGATTCAACGTCGCGGAATGTGATCCTAATTTGAATCTGGTATGCATTCGGAGACTCGAAATCCTGTTTAAATATAAGCTATTAAATTAGGCCGTGAATGTGTGTATGTTGGTTTACCGGTCGAAACACGAAATTTTCTATGGGACCATACTTGAGTTCCACAGCACGTATTAGAGCCATAGCTTCAACTGGATTCCGAATAAAATCCCAAGTTTTGATGAACGCGCATCGGTTTTCCATAAGTATTGTAGGCATTCCTTGTTTGACTACTCCTCGATACTTATTCTTGGACGTTCTTGAGGAAGAAGCTGTAGAGTTAGAGTACCAACATATTTGAGTCCTGGATATTGAGTGTACAACAAACGATGGCCTGAGTATTCGCGTCGCAGGACGCAGCATGGTCAGAAGAGGTGGGAAAAGAAGGACTTGGCATTTCCATTTGATATTGCGATGAAAATACAGGAAGAACTGTTTTAGGGTTAGGTGTTTATCCCCTGCTCATATGTCCACACAACCCAAAGGTCCTTTTGCTGCATACTCCAATGCTCTCAAAAGCATATCTGCACGTACAGGAGCTCCATTACCATCTCTAATAGTCTCTTTTGGCATACTACATGAACTAACGGCCATTGTACCGTTGGCTGGGGCCTTCTATGCGTCTCGTGCTCTGGGTGTTGGCGAGGCTGTCATTAACCAAATTATTAAAGACACGGAGTCATCATCTACATTACAAGGTAATGGAAAGACTGAGGTGGCAAACTCTGTTGTCGGATGGGGTAAGCAGAAGGTGCGTGGATGGGTAGAGGAAGGTGATAAATGGGCAGCTAGGATTGGGAGACGTTATGGCATGTTTGGATATGAAAAGAGGCAACCAGGGGAGGTGGATGATTGGAATGAAGTGACTGCTGTACCTGGACACCTTGCTGGAGATGTTGCCAATGTGGTGGTTGCATACGGCGTCACAAAGGTTGGTTTAGAGCACTACTCTTACTCATCTAAATCTAACCCTCGAGTAGGCTTTGCTGCCATTGCGAATAGGTGCTTCGCTGTATTTCTCGCCTGCATTTTCTAGGCATTTACTAGAACCATTTCGTCGAGCAATCATGAGATCGTTCAAAAGACGAGAACCATAAACTTGTGATTCCATTTATATGTGAGAGTATTCAAATAGCTTGCTAATATATTCTGATTTATTTGTAGTTATTAAATAATAATAATATTACTATTATTACATAATAGTGCTGCAACTTCCCCCTAACGAGGCTCGGACATTACCTCCATGCCTAAACTGCACTTGAAACGCACGCCGGAAGAAGAAGCTCTGCATCGTCTGCGCAAGAAGGAAAGGAAGGAAGCTAAACGTAAACGCCAAGGAAACCACCACGACACACAACCCACAGATTCATCCTCACGCAAACGGCCACGCAAGGAGGAAGGACCATCAGAACCAGAACGGAAATGGGCATCCAGTGACGAAGAGGAACAATATGGCCCTCAGCCAGCCCAATCGGCCAGTTCTTCAACTAGTCACAGTAGACCAGGGGATGGCAGATATATGAATGAAGCTGATGATATCTATTTTCGAGAAAAGCTCTTTGATGCTTTTGCAGAGGATGAGAGATTAGATTCCCTAGAGGCAACCTTTAATGATTTTGCACATATTCCTGATAGATGGAAGAGCCATACAAGCAAGCCAAAATACAATATATTTGAGGAAGATGACTGGTTAAAAGTGAATCCTGAGCAACTGGATGAGGAGGACTATGCTGAATGGATTCGTATGGGAATGTATCGGTACATATTATTATCCATCACCTGTGTTACCATGACCTTAGATGTTTATTTCCCAGGAAAACTCATGCGGACGAATATGCAGAACAGCAGCGGAGAAAAGCCGCAGAAGCCGCTCGGCGCGCCCAAGCAAAGGCGCGCCGAGAAGAGAGGGTTAACCTAGAGAAAGAAGCAGAGGAGGAACGTTTGCGCAAAAAGCACGAACGAGAAGCCTGTCGGTGGAAATACGCTAAGGAAACATACGATGCCAAATGGAAAGCAATGATGGACGGTAACGAAAACATTGGGTTCCGAGATATTCCTTGGCCAATCGTACGAGCACACAAAGACCCAGCTGTGACATCACTATCAGTAGACGACCTCACGCTGGAAGCTGTCACTGCATTTTTACTGCCCACAGGTGGAGCACAGAGCCGCAAGGAGGTCCTGCGGGAGGCTATTCTGAGATTCCATCCGGACAAATTCGAAGGCCGTCTGATGAGGCGTGTGCATACAGAGGAGCAGGCTGTGGTGCGAGAGGGTATGGGGAGGGTAGTGAGGGTACTAAACCTTCTGATGGATGACTAATACGGAGTTGTGTGACCGACTGCGTTGGACACAATGGCAACCCTTTTAGTCTTCTAACCAACTCTGTTTTCAGCTCTTCGACCTCTATCTATCTGCTCGACGCATTTACCTTTTCACACTCATTTCCAAATCCCCTAGCTCATTAATCACTGTCTACTCCACCCGCTCCACACCATTGATTTCCCATCACAATGTCTGGAGTCGTCGAGGGCGCAGATCAGTTATTCAACGACACCTCGCGGACGCTGGCGCCTGCAGCCGTTGGATCTCAGGTGGCGCTGATGAGCATTGTCTCAGTGCGTTCTTATTCCATAGTGCAGCATTATTACTTGTATTTACTCTCTCTGTCGTAGGTTGGGACCATCTTGCTATTCAATGTTTTGCGTCCGAAGAACAAAGTATGTGTCGTTGGAAAATTGATTCGCTAGATGCTTAACACTTCCCTAGGTCATCTATGAACCCAAGGTCAAGTATCACGAAGGTCACAAACCACCACCCCGAATATCCGATTCCTTGTGCGGCTGGCTGCCCCCTCTAATACATACAAAAGAACCAGAACTACTTGACAAGATTGGGCTAGATGCTGTCGCTTTTCTCCGTTTTCTCCGTCTCCTGCGATGGCTCTTCGCTGGCATCGCATTCCTGACCTGTGCCATCCTTATACCCATCAACATCGTCTACAACCTTCGAAACGTACCCTCCAAGAGACGCGATATCCTCAGCATGCTGACAATCCGTGATGTTTCTGGAACCTTTCTTTATGCACATGTCGTGGTTACCTACCTAATTACCTTCCTCATCATCTTCTGTGTCCATATACACTGGACAAAGATGGTGGAACTTAGGCACACATGGTTTCGCTCGCCAGAACATATGCAGTCATTCTATGCTCGGACCTTGCAGGTAACTGCGGTCCCAAAAAAGAACCAGAGTGACGAAGGTATAAAGAGCATCTTTGACGAATTAGGTGTTCCGTATCCTACTACAAGCGTACACATCGGTCGAAGGGTCGGCCAGCTTCCCGAATTGATCGAGTACCACAATCAGACTGTCAGGGAGTTCGAAGAAATCCTGGTCAAGTATCTAAAGGGAGGGAAGATCAGGTCCAAAAGACCAACTATTCGGATTGGAGCTACTTGTGGCTGTGGTGGCGTTACAAGAGATGCGATAGAGTTTTATACGTATGTAATATTCAACTCTCTATCAAACATCTCTTTCTTACATTATATTCAGCGCCAAACTCAAACGCACCGAAGCTGCTATTGAGAACTGCAGAGCCCAAATCGATACCCGAAAAGCAGAGAACTATGGATTCGCGAGCATGGCAGCCGTTCCATATGCCCACATTGTCGCGAAAATGCTCAAAGGGAAACATCCAAAGGGAACAACGATTGCTCTGGCACCCAACCCCAAAGATATCGTGGGTATACACACCTATTGTTATCATATTGTTATTTATAGATCAACAATAGGTCTGGAGAAACATGAACAAGACCAGTGGTCAAATAGCACGCAAACAGACCATCGGTTTCCTGTGGCTATGTCTCGTTTGTTTCTTCAATACCGTACCATTGTTCATCATATCTCTCTTGGCCAATTTGAATTCTGTAAGTGATGTATAACGGAACCTCGACTAATAGAACTAAATATTATATAGCTGCGGACATATGTTCCATTCCTGCAGACGTGGTTTGAGGCCAATGAATTTTCGTTTGCCTTCGTATCTGGTGTGTTACCACCGGCAATATCTGGCGTCTTCAGTTTCTTCCTACCTATCATTATGCGGAAGTTGACCAAAGTGGGCACAAAGCGACCACGTTCATCATTCATTAGGAACTAACTTTCTTTGCTTATAGTATATGGGCGCTCTCACTCATTCTAAACTTGACCGTGCTGTTATTGCTCGCTATTTTACTTTTTTGGTCATCAGTCAGCTTGTCATCTTCACGTTGATCGGTGTCATTTTTAGTAGGTCATTTTTTTAAATGACGCTTTTCCCTGTACTTAATCTTCTTTTAGACTCTGTGAGGGAACTTATTGAACAAATCGGCAGACGCGCGAGCTTTCAAGAGATTATAGATAATCTTCATGGTAGGTTTTATGACTGACTATTCAAAACCCCGATTAATGGTGTATACAGAACTACCGGATATCATCAACAGGACTTACATCAACCAAGCATCCTACTGGTTGACATTCTTCCCGTACGTTTCTCGTTTTACTATCCCAATTTGAATACACATATTAATTGTTATATACAGACTTCGAGGTTTCTTGGCCCTCTTTGATCTTGCGCAGATTATAAATCTTGTTTGGGTGTCGATCAAGACTCGGTACGTCGGTACAATACTTGTCATATTTTAACCTAATCATCGTATAGATTGTTTGGTCGTACACCGCGTGATATCCGAGAGTGGACACGCCCTCCCGAGTTCCAATATGCCATTTACTAGTGAGTTTCGTCATCTCTATCGTCTCCACCCACATGCTTACGAAATACCAATCAGTTCTAACATGGTGAGTACTATCGCTGTTCCTTGGTCTTATCAACGCTAAGGCCATGTCAGCTTTTCATGGGTGCTGTCGGTCTTGTGTTTGCTCCCCTAGCCCCCCTTGTGGTTGTTGCGGCCGCTATTGTGTTCTGGATTAGCTCCTGGGTATACAAGTATCAGCTAATGTTCGTCTTTGTGTCAAAAGTGGAGAGTGGAGGAGTGAGTGGATTCCATCGTTTTCTTATATAAAATTCGATTACTGACAATGACTGGTAGCGTATCTGGAACGTTGTCATCAATCGTCTCCTTGCTTGCGTCGTCTTGATGCAATTACTTATGATTCTCAGTAAGCAACATGAGAGAATTATCATTAAATGACAACCCACTAATCGACTATCACAGCAATCGGCTTACAATATCGCTTCAGCTCTTTCCAATGGGTATCGACTGTTCCTCCGATCCTCATCGTCCTTGCCTACAAGATGTATATAAACCGCACTTTTTTGCCCCGATTCCGATTCTATTCCCCAACAGAGGAAGAACTATTGGCGGCCAAGGTCCATTCACAACGAGCTGATAACAAAGGCAACAGACTTGAGAAGCGCTTCGGCCACCCTGCGCTTCATATGGAGTTGTTCACACCTATGTTACATGCTAAGATGATGCCTCTTTTGGGACAGGTTTATTCTGGAAAAATCAATAATGACAAGGCTAAATTGGATGAATACGGTGGGCAGAATATGCATGCGCAGGTCGTTCCGGGTGGTATTAAAATTGCTGCTATCAACCAAAATGAATTGGAATACGACCCCATCCTTTACCAACGCGACCGAGGAGAACTTGACTGGGATCAACGTTCAATTTCGTCAACCATAATGTTGGATGAAGTATCACTACAACCCGCGAAATCTCAATATTACGCCAACGCCAACAGCAGTACCTCAAAATTCGCCAACTACGATGCGTACCTCGCTTCTGGTCCTGGAGCTCATTTAACGAACCCATCCGAAATCGAGCTAACCCCAATCGATTCAATGCAAGAGCCACTGCTTAGTCCGAGGACTCATACACAACAACAGGGATTCTTGTCACAACAAACATTAGTACCCGAAACACCACCCCAGTTATACCAATATTCTAATGCTTCTCGTGAAGCACCTCCCCATCGTCCTCAAGAACGAACATATTCCCCCACTCCAACATATACTACAGACCCTCAATACCATGATGCTAGGGCTGCTACACCTGCCAACCGCTCTCATACACCCCAATACTCACAACAATGGAGTACCAGTGGACACGGGCACCCACCTCCGCAACAATGGGGCCGAGCTTCACCCGGGCCACAACATATTCCACAACACTCACAGCAATGGACTAGGACTGCATCTCCTGCTCCACGACATTCACCTCAACAATCATCACAACAGTGGGGTATGAGTGGTACTGGTACTGCTCCTTCTCCCACACACCAACATAATACTAGCCAACAGTGGGCGAATGTACCACGATCGTCAACACCACAGCAGCAACAAGGAAATCTTGCGGGACGTGGCGCACCAGGACGAGGGTATTGATTTTGCGAAAGTAAATGAACTTAAATAAATTATCAGACATTTAAATTTATTCACTTTTGAATCGAACTCGAATCCAAAATCCTTTACATATGGGACGGGACGATCGATAATGAACTTTTTAAAAAAAATTTGCCTCCTTTTTTGTATTGTGCTCCCCTCCCTTGTCCTTTAGATCAATTTATCGCATACATTAACATATCATATATAGTTCTTGTTGGCTTGCAATTTAACGCTCTTAGATTTCTGTTGAAACGTTGAGGTACCGCTTCTTGCATTATGGACGTGAGTTGATGATGGTTACATCTTTGAGAATTAAGAAAAGCAATTTCTGGAATACTTATTTAGTTTATGACAGGAATCTTTGAAGCTTAAAGTAGAATTAAGCTGCCTCATATCTACTGCAACGTGCAGTGTGTTGGTTTTTTTATATCTTCTCTGTTGTACTTATTCTTGGGTAGACTTAAAATGCCATAAGAATACATGCTACATGCCGATCAAGAAGGCTTTCATGAATGGGTTTGCTGAAATTGAAACCTGTTGTTGTACAAAATGGCTGAAGGCTCCGAGAAAGGTACAAAGTATGCTCAAAAATTTTCCCAAATGGATTCTTGATATGTTAAGGAGTTTTTTTTTTGGTTTTTTTTTTACACCCTGGTATGACGACGCCAATCAGGCAAGATCAAATGGAGTAGACGCCCCCTTGATGGCCCATAATTTTGGAGCGCTTGATGTGCCGTGATGGCATACTAAAGTTGCATGCGGGGCACGTGGGTAATTCAGCGTGTAGCTGTGTAGACAGGCTGAATTATATTCGGATTTCCAACCCACCCTCCTCTTCTTTAACTCTGACCATGGCTTCGCTACGTGCGATAGTAATTCCTGCTGGTACTAAGCGGTTACAGACAATTGCTTCTCGTTCTATTTCTCGGATTGGTGGACACACTATAAATGGTCGTCGGTGGTTACACAGGCTCGACAATAGTAGTGATCCTAGTAATCCTCAACACAAGCAACATACAATACACAATTCCTCTACTTCACATTTACTCAAACCTCGACACGATGTACATGAACGTACTGAAGCATTGACTGTTCCAGGAGTTAATCCTCCAGGTGGTGGAGGAGGTCCAGGTCCAGGGGGTAGTAATGTGTTTGAGATTACTCGCTCACCAATGGTTGATGCAATGTTGACCACGTTTATTGGTATCGGTCTCAGTGAGTGTTGTGTTTATATATATATATATATACGTGCTTTGTTTGATGTCCTATAGTGTTTGCTGGTGGTATTGTCTACCTCGAATGGTACAAATCGAATGTATTAAACAAGGTCAGGAAGCCATTTTGATGAGTCTAGCATTATGGTTGAAGAAATTCTAGATTGAAAATGCATTTGAGGCTGGTTATGACCCAGCACTTGAGCTTGTCAAACGGCGCGTCATTAAACGACCTTCCCCTGATGAGTATGAGGATAGTGTGGGACTTTGGACCGAAAAACTTAGAAGGAAAGAACAAGACCTGATTGACGAAATTGTACATGGCAATGAAGCAGGTCATTATTTCATGCTTTTAGGTCCTAAAGTAAGGCTTCTTTCTTTCTCCCCCTCCTTATTTATAACCCCTAATTTTTGACCGCTTGGATTACCTTCTCTCAGGGTTCAGGAAAAGGTTCCATGGTATTTGAGGCAATGTTATCTTGTAATGCTGAAGGAATTTCTGTTTGTGATGCCCATCCTGACCTCGAGGTGTTTCGCCTACGTCTTGGAAAAGCACTGAACTTCGAGTTTCATGAGGACTCACAAACAGGGTTATTTCAGAGGCGAGATCCCCGTGAAGGTAAATACAAATATGCGCTTTGAAGATGTAGTTGGTGTGTTGCTGATTTGTTTTGTGCAAATTTTAGGAGGACCAGGCCTTGACATTGAACGAGGTAAATCCTATAAAAAAAACATGGTCAATCTGAGGAATACCGAGTGACCCTTCATCGTTAGCATTGAACAAATTAGAAAAAGTCGCATTGCGTGTTGCCCAAGAGAAAGGAAAACCTCTTGTTTTCATCGTTAACAACATTCATTATTTCAAGAACGATGATAACGGAAGAGGTATGCTTTTGCAATTGCAACAACGGGCAGAAGCTTGGGCTGCAAGCGGTAAGCTTTATATATCAATCCAAAACACCTCGTAGCATTTGCTGATTTCTACCCAAGGTGTTCTAACGATGGTTTTCACCTCGTATGTCTTTTATTTTATTTTACTCTCCGACAGAGTCTTATACTGTATACCGGTTTCAAGTGACGATTTCTGGCCTTTCCAGTTCATGCGTATGTTAATCTATTTTAATGCTCTGTGGGGCGTAGTGTATGTAACTTAATGGTTCAACAGGTAGAACTGCTTCCAGGATGCATGTAAGTACTTCCTCCTATGAAGTCACGTTTCTTCGTAATCTTTGGTGTTCAGACCGTATCAATTTACGACTTGGATCGTGCCGAATCTATAAAAGCTATATATCAACTGCGCCAGTCGGATTCCCGTAAACCTTTCACTCCTGAAATTGCAGAAGAGCTTGTGGATCTCGTTGGTGGACGCCTGTCATACCTAAGCAAGGTATTGTGGACGCCTTATAGCCACCTACCCCCAGATGGCTCAGGCAGTAGTTTTAGGTTTGCAGGGCAACCACCATGACACCGCTTAATTTGGCCAAACACCTACTGGAAGTTGAGAAGGAGTGGCTTCTCAGTCAGATCGGTGTGTATATCCAATCTCGTGTTCGATAAAGAACTAAAGCATCCCTGTATGAAGGTCTTATTGACGACTGTGACGATGATGTCATGGATGAGGTTGGTTCTCAAAAGTTTGTTTGAGATGCCAATTGATTTGTTATTTTCTAGCAAAAATGGAGTTCATGTTCTTGGTTACTTCTTCGAGAATTTGTGAAGATTAGAAAGGAACAAGAGAAGCAGAGAGCAGAAGACATTGCCGCTGGTAAAACCGATCTTAAAGATCTCCCTCTCCCAACGATTTCTTATGTATGGCCCCTTCCATTCTATCTACATCATAATATAACACTTAAATACCTACTGATAGGGAGACTGTCGACAAATCATGACGCGTGCTGATTTTATGGAAGGTTAGTCTTTCTGGATCATTTGAAATTGAGAAAAGTACTCATCTCTATTAATATTACAGAACTTGACCGTCTTAATGTCATTAGTATTGATGTAAGTTCTTTTCTCCTTGCATCTATCTATACCCTTGACCTTACGGTCATAACAACAAGATCAACCACGACGTCCGACCTGATTCTATGCTCATTCTACATGCTGCCCGTGAAGTCTGTGAAGGAGAGGGCTTCGATGACTTGCTGGATAGTGTCAGAGGCAGAATCGACGATATTGAGAGTTTGCATCGTACCAGAGAACTAACGGTCAGTGTGTTGTCATTATCTTGACTTAAAGCTTGCTTAATATTACTGGTTTCCCACATAACACACTAGTTCAAAGATGTGGATAAAGGAGACATGATTAGATTGGCAGTTGACAAGGGTGGATACGAATATTTCTCCACAAGAGGCAAGAGTTCGCGCTTTGATGATGATGATTGAAGAACCCGAAACCTGGAGTTTGACAACTCAACTTACAAATGGCTGCCTTATCTTTCACCCTTGAAAATCCAAAACTTCGACCTTAACACTACTCGACGTTCGACTTTCAATCACAACTGACCGACTATTAATAAACTTGCTCTGGTATAATTTCTAATGAGCTAGGTGCTCAAGAAGCATATATACATACTATAACTTGGAGGATGGAAGACCCTGAAATTATTTTTGATATACCTAGTTTAAATTACTTGCACGTACGAATGGGGTGCTTTTTATAAAACCTATAGTATCGCGTGTAAAGTAGATTTTTTTTCTTATACTATCATTGACCAGATGTTCGTTTTTCCCACAAGTTCGTATTTTGATTTTTAAAACACCGTCATCCAACATACTCTATTTCTTGTTTGGTATTTCAAATCCAGGACCTTATGTACACTATTCTATAAATTCGTTTGCCAAAATTCAATAAACTGAAGGACTGACTTTTTGGTACGTTGTCACTCTTGCCGAGGCCGGCATAGCGGATTATCAATTAATTTGATCGTAATGATCGCTTTGATATGATCTGTGCTTAAAATAACTTGGTGTTGCGTGTCGGTCAAAATCAGCCTGCGGAGTTTGAATTATCAGTGATGGTCACGATCATGCGCACCGTTACGAAACGAACTTGTGGGAAAAACGAACATCTGGTCAATGATAGTACCCCCCCCAATGATTGTCCAGGCTATCGAGAGATCACTTTTTCCCCAAATGTAGTTAGTTAGTAATTGTTGTTTAATAGATCTATGCACTTAGTATTATCTGGTTTCAACTTTCTGTACAATAGAGAATTGTTTTGGTTGAGTTTTTTTTTAATGTTGAATGTAATTGCAGGTACCATTAGAGAAGAGGCGATGAGCCTGGACAGTTAGATGGACCTTTGTTTCAGGCCTCGGCACTAGGCTATAGCCATTTGGTGTTTGTGCCAGGTGTTGATATTAGTTTGATGACCGTGGCTAGTAATATATTTTCATAACTTCGAATTACCGAATGATAAAATCAAGCGAGGGTTCTAATAGTCCCTAGTAACACTTCTTCTTAGGCTCCTCCAGCGTATTTGTGAAACAGAACAGGCCTATGTCTCGAACGAAGATACACTAAAATGGCAGCTAAATAGACTGAATGTTAGTGGTTGAAGGTAAACGACAAGATCATCCACCTGTGTCCGAGCATCCCCGCAATCATCACCTCAGGCTGTCAAATATTACTATTGATATAATCGCTTCCCAAGCATGTGTGTGAAGGTCAATAGCCCTGCCGCATAACTGCTCCATAAGGCACAAAATTCGTGGAGGTTGGGAAAGAGATAGATTGATTAATGTGATGGGACATGTTGGACATTAGTATATCACATGGCATAGCCATAGTATATATTCGATAATATAACTTAACCTCGTAACATCATCATCTCTAGAATCTTATAGGTCATTCATCAAAATCATTTCTCGGGACTGCGTGTAAAGCACTTATAGATTATTAAGTTTCAGCGTACTTGTGGGTTATTTTATTGTTATTGTGGGTGTGATGTCTCGGAGTGTTGAAGCTTGAGTGGGAATAGTGGGTGGGATGTGATGAGATAATAGGTTGATCTCTTACACATCTATTCATCACTCTTCAAAAAACTGCAGTTCAAATGTTCTCCCGCAGCTTCAGCTTCTAGAATTGCAGCGCATAAGTCATTGCCCACTTGCTACCAAAATTATAATTGCATTGTAGTGAGTATACAACGGTGGCACTGCTCGTTCATCGCCACCCTCGGCCATTTTTAATCTCATGACTACCATGCGCACTGCCATCTGGCCCTCCGCCGGACCTACAGTATTCAAATATGTATCACAAGTGGTATTTATAAATCTTAGATATATTGTGTAAGAAAATTCTAGGCTTGGCCAATCTCTGATACGGAAGCGAGGATTATAACAACTTTTTTTCATGAATCATACCAATACCAAATGCGCTGTTGTAAACGAGCGGCTTCGTATAACTATCAACCGACGACTCTGTGTTTGACTTACTCTCACTGGAAATAATGCAATAGTAAGGCTTTTAGAATATCTGGAGTTTGCCGCCTCTCGAGCCACTCAAGAATCATGAGATCATGCAATCTACTAGGAAGAAAAACCATCGACTACAAACCCAAGATACTCAGTTCGTAAGCCTTCGATAGCTTAGCGCCAGCTAGTATCTCTTGATATATATCTCTATCCTCGTTGTCGAATTTCCAGTTCTTATTTCCAAAATAGCCTCATGGTCATTTTACCGTCCAGAGGAAGTTCCTATTATCCGACTTCCCGTTGTTGCAGTCACTGCCTCCCCATGATATTTATTCAGTGTAAGAGTAGTACTTAGTATAGGGATGGCAAATGAAGGAGCTGGACACTGAGAAGGAGTTGTTATCGAGCTGGAAAAATGTGCTTGAAAACTGTGGCCTCGTGTCAACTTCATGTACTGTGTATCGTGTCTCGAGTCGGATCCCGCGCCAACCTCCGCCGCAATATTTCATCCTTTATGGTGTGCATTGTCTCCTAGTCGGTGCTTGGAATTTCGACGGGTGTGAGAGTTTGTTCATCCAACTGAAGGTCGGCGTCTTGTTGAGGTTGTCGTAGTACCAATAAACAAGCCTTGGTACGTTTACTTTTGCAGAAATTTAAGTGCCTCAATGAGCCCAAAAGACATGTGGATATTAAGAAGAGCTCACCATTGATGTCTAAGGTCCCATACCTTCGACCTTCTTTGAAAGTTGCGGAAACTTTTATGAAACTCTCCTCCTTCAGGTTTCCCCTCCTCATATATAGTGTTTAACTCGAACTCTGCTCTCCCCTTTCCCTTTTCCCTAACGTCCGAAACCTTTGGCCTTTTCATTTTTTTTGGGCCGTCCGAGCACGCTGTCTACCTATAGGAGATATTGATTTTGGCCATAGCTTCTAGCGTGTTAAATAACCCACTTCTTTGAAGAAATCGTCCGTTGAATATTCTGACTCCTAGCCTTCTTCACCCAATTGCTGGTAGTTGACGAACTCAAACTCGAACATCATGAATGCTAGGTTTAAGAAGGGAGTGGCAAAGTGGCCGTTGGTTGGCAGACGTCTAGTATTCTGACCTTGGCATACCCCAAATTTGGAGTTATGAACTTAGGCATCCACTCATCAGACGTAAGGGAAAGCGTGATGTCTCCTGGTGACAAAGGCAATGTGTTGGAACGAATTGTTATCCGGATAATTCACCACCAGACCTCTTAGCTCTATGGCCAGTGTACGTTTCTATTTTTACACTTTACATACCTGAAACCGTAGTTGGTTCAAAGCAGGATTGATAATGTTCATGTCAATTTTCATGCGCTACGGCATCGTTTTATGGTATTATGAATATTTTACGGGTGGAAAATAAGACAATATAAAAATAAGCGCCTTGTCCATGCATTTTATGCTAAGGAGCTCACATTTTGTGACTCCGCCATTCTCTGTGTATCACCTCAGATTTTGTACAAATCATATTTATCACACTCAATTTAACGGCCCGACCGTGATCTGTCTACTACTGTAGTGAATATAACACACATTTTTCCAACTGCAACTGGATCAGATCCTGTTACCCGGAGGTGCTCGGATATCAATGTGATATCATCATAGTTTGAGTATGGAAATGCCCCTTCAGTGTGTGTTATTTAAATGGAATCCTATGTTACGTCCATGTCACTATTTCTCGGTAATCAATGTGAAGTTGGAACTAGAGCTGTGCATGTAGTAATTATGTTCCTTTTTTGAAATACCACAATGTGGTTTTGGGCACTATACTGTATTGAAGCACTAGGGCATAGATTTACTCCGGCAACCGTTCGAAGTTGTATAAGCCTACATATGTAACGATTATCGAAGAGAGTCCAAGTGGGATGTAATATATACCCATGGAGGTACTCACCGCCACGATAGGAAAGGAGAGGTGGCTAGTCGCATGTTCAGAACCTGAGTAACGGTAGTATTCTGCGAAACTCCAGATATAAGATTCTCAGCTTCTTGAGCACCAGAAAACATCTAGAACTGCATTGTTCACAATCTAATCTTAGCATGACAAGACACGAATGGCACAGACGATCTCATTGACATCTCCAGATCGAGATCAGCCATTTTGATCCGGTGTTATGTTCCATAAATTACTCTGCAAAACGCCTGGACCTTTTCTCTTTTCATGTGTACGGTGTCTAGACAATACTTGGACACGCTAAGAATACCCACGCACGAAGCAGCACTGTTTACGACATATTTACTCTTTCCAAAATAGCCGTGATGGCTAAAAAAGGACGTGAATTCCCGTAATATTAATACGTCAAAAGTACAACAAATCTAAAGGTGCATGACCCAGTTGCATGACCTCGCATGTGGAAATGTTCATTATTAATGTACAATCGCTACGATAAGCACGATCAATTTTAAGTGTAACCCTGGACCAATGATCGAGTATATAACCACAGCATCTACATACATTGTACTTATATACCTGACGTCCTTGATTTTAAGTATGGACGCCCAACAAAGTACTCAATCAACCACTACATCTCATCCTTCATCCCAAAATCGACCCCAAGGCAATCCTATCTCGACTCACTCTCATCCCATCGATTCTCGGAAATCTCTATTAAACCGACCCGAGCTTGTGATAAATGGGAAGGAAAATGGGGTGACTGCAGATAACCAACACCAACCAACTCAAAATTTCAGCCACTACCCACCCAATTATTTAGAACCTTCTAGTACATGGATTCACGCCGATCCATACTATGTTAGTCTTTGGATGGACGGTTCTGTTGGTGTAGGAGGAATAATGAGTGAGTATACGAACCTTCCTGAGGATAGGTAAGTAATATGCATTTTTGGGAAACGTTCGCGTTCTTTTTCCCCAGAAAATCTCTTACAAACATACGTATAACAGACTTCTCAAGACTCCCGACCCGCGAAGCGCAATGCCGCGGAGTCATCACGACTCCCGCCTGATCCAACGTCTCGGATAAAGCTGGTCCAGGTAAAATAAGAAAACTCCCAGATCGATCCTGCCCAGATCCCGCCTTTTACACACCCATAGATACTACATATATACATATATTCATACTTGAATGGCAATGTTTTCCATGACTATGATGCTAAGTCTGATCTTAAATTTGAATCATTAAGTGAGGGGAGCAAAGAGATTGACAGCAAATTGCAGTCAACCTTACGAATTCCAATTTATTGTCTCTCCCCAATCCGCCTATGGCCCTATGCCATCCAACCCAATTATACCGTGGCCATGAAGTGCATGCGTAAGTATGGTGCTATGTATCTATGGAGAGCGTTGTAGCAATATTTAGGAAAGAAAGGCTAGTAGTATTATGACAAAGAGGGAGACGAAAATAACAGAGAAACAAGGAAAGAAAGGACTACAGCGCATTCGGATACATATATGCAGAACAAGAGATGAAAAAGAAAAAAGCAGAGGAAAAGAGAAGAGTCATTGATGAACGTTACTTGATGTCCGACATCTTTAAAATATTGAGCTGTAAGGGGGGACCGAAATCTGAAGCCTGAAGTGGAATACTACGCAGCCGTTGCAACTGTTTTTAGTTCGTCCTGCTTTCCATTGGCAGCAGCAACTTGTGATTTTGCTTCCTTCATCGCCTTTTCAGCCTCATTCTTCTTCTCTTCTAACTCCTTCACTTGTTTTTCTAAATTTGCCTTGGGGTTGTTGAACACAACACTTTTGTGATGACTTGCACCCATCGAACCGGTTTCTGGAGTCGGTACGTTTACCATAGGCGCCGTTGTCGACAGCCCACGGTGGAAAGTGGTAGGTAGTACGCGTCCTTCAGGATGCCTGAATGTACAATTAGATCGGGTGCAGGCGGCACCAAATCGACATGGGGTGGCGTGCGTATTTGGGGTTGGTCGGGGATGGGAGAACACGCAATTTGGTCGGGTACAGGCAAGGCCGAAGCGACAAGGGATGGGATTGGAAGGGGTATGGTGTACTACTGGAGTAGGTGCAGGTATCGGGGTTTGAGCTAAATCAGAACATTAATTTTCGCGATACAAAGAAGAAAGAAAAACACATACGGGGAGGATGGAGTACTGCAGGGCTAACATGGGCTTTGATGCAGTCCTTGTCTTTGCAGTCTTTACCGCTTTCACACGCTTCATTGCTAAGGACAACACCGCTCTCTGCGGTGGCAACCGGGGACGGATGTGACCATCGACAGTGCACATTGGTACATTTAAGACCAAATTTACATAACGTAGGTGATTGCGGTCGGTCCGGAACAGCGTATGGCAGTTGAATCTCTGGCACCGCAACAACAGGAACTGGGGCTACCGGGGTGGACACCACAGGCGTCTGACCGCCGTCAGAATGTTGTTGTGTGAGGGATGTGGTAGCCGGCGTTGACTCTGTTCCGGTCGATCCATCAGGCCTAGTTGATGCATGAGAACCACCCCTTCCTCTTCCTGTGCCCCTACCCCTCCCCGAGGTCCTTCCTCTAGGGTTTGCTTGCACCGTATTATTTGCACCTCCAGGGAACATATTGATATCGCCCGGTACTCCACCTTGCATGTTAAATGGTACTGCTCCATTGGCAAAACCTTGCATTATCCCAATTTGCGAAGATAGTTGTTGCATGAGTGCCATATTGTTCACAAACATCTCCTGGAGCATAAGTGGGTTCGCCATAGCCATTGCATTCATCTCCATCCCACCCATTGGCATACCAGGGAAACCGCCTCCCATCATCATAGCCGGGTCAGCTGAGTTAGTTATGTTATCAATTCGAGCTTGAACTTCGTCATGCTGACGTCTTGCGGTAGCATTACTATTGTTTGCATGACCACCCATTCGATCTAATAAACTGCGAGAAGTTGGGCCAGGGCCAGCTGCCATGGCTCGGGGGCCAGTAGGTAGATCCGTTCTCCGAGACTTGTTTGGGTGATTAGGGGAAGGTGATCGCGCCGACGCAGTACGTTTTTGCGCTACATGAGACGAAGTGGCTTGGGATACTGCTTGCTGGTAGAGGCCATTGCGGGGAGCATGAGAAGGACGTGATGTGTCGCGAGTAATATGAGGAGGGGGGTCACGAGCGGCAGGGGTTGATTCAACAGGTTGAGCTGAGGGTGTTGGTGTTTTTGGTTGTGAGGGTATTTCTGGTCCACTAGCACCTTTCGCAGCTTCGGCGAAAAGCCAATCTGTAAATGCTGCGTCTAAAAAAGAGTCAATTTTGGTGCCACGAGACATGTAAAAGCTGAAATAAATACCGTATTCCGAGCCAATCACTGTAGAAATAACACATTAGTTAGGTGGATCAGTAATAAAGGTGGAACAATGCGCACAATCTTCTAGTTCGGTAGTGATTTGAGCTGGAGAACAATGAGTACAAGTCGTGCGAGTGGACAAGTCGTGCATACCAGCAGTCTTATTATTTATCACCATGATAGTAATATACTCGGCCATAACAGGGTCTAAGGTTTCTTTTAGCAATTGAAGCCAGTAGTATAGATTGTGTGTTAACTCACCAGCGTCTGGACTGTACCCTCGTTGCATGAGCTCATCCTGGATAGATTGCTGCGCAAAACGTGAATATGAGCTAGGATAGTATAGAATACACAACTTACTTGCAAAGCATTCGCCCGCTCAGTACCAATAGTTAGACCAAACGGCATGTTTTAATAAGAGAATGTGCGTAGAACTGCAGCCAACGACCAACCAAGAATTGATTTGTAACTCCGCCTTCAGCTGACTAAGCTGTGTCCCCGATTCTTAACATTCACATACAAAGCCTTTTCAGACTTCGTTCCTAGCTCTCTATCTGTGGCTTTTTGTCTGTAAGTAGCGTGTAATACATAACCTCCTGCTATGTGAAATTGCCTCCTATGACTCTCATTATACTTATTATTCTTTGAACTTTGCACCAAGTTTCGGTCTATAATATAAATCTAATATGTTTAAAAGATGGCAGTTCGCGGCGAGAGACAACAAGCGCATGTACTATGACTCTAAGTCCTTACTGAAACGACATATATACTCTTTATTTAACCTCGTTAACAGCTTTATTGCTTCGACAGTCCCATCAGGCCCTTTTAGTCGCACATTGATCCAACAATCAAAAACTGCCAGTCATACAATTTTGATCAACTTGAATGATGTTATGGGCAGTTCATTCTCTTGCAAACATTTGATATTTCCAGAAAGATAGTTATATATGAATGGGTTCACGAGTTCACTCGGTGAATGGTTCTTGTGGCACTCTAGTCGGTAGTGAGGCATTCGTCATATATATACCCCAAACATATATCTCTCAATATGTGGCACCATATCTAAAAATCACAGACGCAGTGCTCATTGCCAAAACAACCTGTGTTTGAGAGCTTCTGTTCGCTGAGTGCCAATGATCGTAGTTATTTCCTCATTTACAACAAGCTAAATATATTCCCCCACCTCGATGCTTTCAATGGCTAAATATATTCCTTCACTAGCTGTTGATAACAAGCCACCAGGAAGGAGGCAAATTATAAATTATCATACATAACTCAGCAAAACAAGCTGCACATTAGGGGTTCTCTCTGAAGCGTTTCTCGGAGCAAATTCTATCATGATACTGACTCTTTTTTAACACTACTGTTTGGTACTACTATGACTATGAATAATGAGACTCGCAGCAACTACTAATCTCATGTATGATCAGAAGTTCTTTTCTGTTTTATTGTGTAACGGTGATGTGATAGATTGAGGATTTACGCTTCATCGGCGATCACATAGTACGTATATATACAATTCACGGTACCTTATTCAACATATATCGGATGGATGGCCTTGCCCAACTAGATCTAGAATTTTACATTCTTTGACATTCTAAAGACTTTGCGTTGGCTTTAGCTTCTTTTGAACATTCTTGAGTATATGGGCTACAAAATAGACCAAACCTACACAGCCCGCTACTACTAAATAACTTTGCTCAATACCTCCTTTGTCTTCTTATCGCTTCCATTCCGACAAGGGTTAAGACGTTGAGTCATATCAGGTCATATCTAATGATTTTGTGAAAACTTCTACATTTCAAAATTACAATTTCGGCCCGATACTTACATGAGTATCTCAGACTGTGTCTCCTCGGCCGACTTGAACGTCGGTACTTGGCGTGTACCAGCTCCGGGTAAGGCAGAGGGGGACCTATACCATATTAGGTGGGCCGTATGTTGATAAAGGGACTTCGACTTCTTAGAATTTTAAAGGGTCTCGTCAGATATTCAACCCAATGGTGAGTGTTTTCCCCGAGCCAACGATAGAGATATATTAATGAGTCTGGGAAAACAGTAACATACTCCCCGTGAGACATCGGGACATAGGAGGACATAGGGCCTGTGTCCAGTTTCCATGAAAAGTACTTCTTCGCGAGCGTCAATGTGTACTACTCAAAAGCGCCGGTGCGTATAGCGTATATCACCTAAACGCTGAGATACAGGCGCCTACCATTGAGCTTGAATCAGGCTTTTACTTCGGGCGATGTTACAGCGCTCGGAACTAACACGGACACCATAAAAGGACATTTGTGATGTTCTGAGAGAACACGAGGAGTGCTTCTGAATATACCAATTTTGTATAAAAGCTCATGGCAAAATTGATCATCCAAATATACACAGTTGATTGGGGAGGGAGTCAATTGAATGGGTGTTTTGTGCAAGAATAACGTAAATGATCACTACAATCACATCGCCATGCGACCTCCATGTACGCCTTCGATATGTGTGATTCATACCACTGGGTTGACACAGGTTTTTTTTTTCTGTTGGAATGGAGACAATAGGAGAACAATGAAGAGAACAACGGATTATACCGGGAATCGTGGAGGAGCAACACGCCACAAAAAGTCTCGCTCCGGGGAAGAACCTGCATCCGCTATTGCAACTCTATGAATGTTTCTTGTCACAAGGGCCAAGGCCCACACTCCAATATATTACAGTTTGATTAAGATCCAAGGGTTTTTTTTTGACGTGAGATGTCACGCGCTTGATACACAGCCTCGTTTAATTTCTCAAGAGCGTTTAAAATTAAACTGCTAATAGTCTTCATGACGATGGAAGGAAGCGCCAGGACTAGGAAACATGTCTGATGCTGGGAGCAGAGTGTCTGTAGACCATTCTTTGAGCATTCATGAGGCTGTGCGGCGGTAAGTCACTTTCGGAGTTGAACATGCTGTCCGACCCTGTCTAACCGGACCCATAGACTTTGAAAGCCTATTTATTTGTGATGTTGGGTCCCGAGTCATTTTTCCCTAGGCTTTGCCGTTGGAGTACTAGATGCGAAATTAGTAGCAACCTTGATCGATAGTAGCAATTCCTTTTCATAAATATTCCATCATGGTTCTTATCAGAATCAGAACATCAACGACAACTGAACGACACCGGACAAAGGGGGTTTTAAGAGCTATCACTCACCAACTACAGGCCCATCTGGCAAATAATCAACTCGGGGAAATTTTCTTCAAGTGATATCCTAGTGTACAACTTGCCCTATTATCTCCCATATGCAAGTAAGTATATACAAATGCAAGTCTATCTATCGTACAATTGTTTGTGTGGGTAAAATATTGCCGGGTATATTACAATGCGATTATGACTGCTATTGTCCAAACCCATCAAGAAGATAAGTAACTGTTACCATATCGCAGGCATTGCTAAAGCAAACATTTGACCTTTGAGGGGATGTGTGTGCGGTACACGACCAATTTGAAAATCAACAACCTGGTCAAGATCCTTTATGCGAGAATGGGAAACATTGTCATTCGAAGGGGTATGGGGTGAACCAGAAGAAGCTGGTGAGGAAGAGTTCGAATAGCTTGCTGGAGGAGTTGACGGCATTGGTGATCCCCAAGATCCTGGAGAAGAACTGCTTGGGGAATTTTTGGAAGGGGTGGGGTTACGCTGCGTTGAAAAATTGGGAATAGGAGAGGTCGTCGTTGAAGGCTCTGGCATTGGAGTATTAGACGAAGACGTTGCAGCACGTTTCGCTCGTTTTGATACCATCTCATTGGTATATGTTGGATAAGACGCTCGGTCCTCTCCGAAATCTTGGCGCACTCGAGCTTCAAACTGAGAAAGTATTGGGTTGTCTACCGTTAGCTCCCAGTCTAGATACGAGCACATCTCTCGCTCCATCTGGTTGATTTCACGTAAACTGAACATAGCTTGAGCCACTATGGCCCAGGACTTGTTTGAATATGTGTCATCGCAGATAACCTTGGAGGCAATCATGAATGCTGATACAAACAGTCGATGACCAGAGGAACCTCGGGCCGTAGGAAACCGTGCCTTCAATCGCTGCAGAAGTACTAGTGAAGCAAATGTGACGGAGACATGCAATTTTGTCCGATGTAACGCGTAGGCGATGAAATAAGGTAGCTTTCCATGGGCAGCATGGGCGCCCGAGCTTGGTGGATTTTCGGGACATGCAAACAAGTGCGTGATGAAGCGTGAAGAGATGCGGGCAATTATTTCGTGTCCATAATAAGGATCCGGACGTGATTGGCTTGGATGAGGAGCCTGAAAGATGCTAAGAGACAAGGTAGATCAGCAATAATCTAGCAGGCGTACATTGGAATTATGAAGATTATGTGGTCTTGTTCTAGGTGCTCCTGTCGGTACAGGCATAGAGGTAGATGTCGCACGTTTCCGGGAGTCTTGATGGGATGCCATTTTTACTGAATGAGGAACTTTTCAACACGACACATCAATTATATACTGCTGGAGACAAAAAATTTTTTCTCTCTTCTTTTTTAAAGTGTTAGCATGCATATGTAAACCCATCTCGCCAACGTTACAACTCGTGGCCCTTCCGTTAATACAAATAGTGCATTTGGTTGTACATCTCAGCGTCCACAGACCCTCTTCTGTGTGGTCCTCCACCCCTCTCAATGCTCATAAAAGAGTAATTTTTTCTATATATGGAACTAGTTGATTACATCCGGTATGAAACATCTAAAACACCCAAGTACTAGGACACTGTCAGTAAGATACCACCGGGTACATCGGCTCACCCGACCCCTCAAAATCTGGGCTAGTCGGCAATGCTGTTTTCAACTTGATTCAGCTGTTGGTAGATCATAGCAGCTGTTGTACTACAGTCGGTCCCAGACAAACCGTACATACTACAAACAGCATTTAAGTATAGGTGAAGATGTCTGTCTGAGTATTGGCTCTCGTAATAGAAGTGCATTTGGAGTGCAATCTGAGTGTAATAGATACGTATGTGTAGGTCATCATACATTTAATAGCTTTCACCAGTCAGTGATTGCTGACATTTATCCAATAATAGATGTGTACTCAGCGCAGACTCAGTGTTGGCAACAATGATTATTGTCAAGAAAAGATCATGTTTCAGACTTCGAGATGATTTGACAGACGAATTGACAGACAAAAAACCGGCGAAAACCCATTGCAGGTTTTTGACTAATGTAATGTGATCATGACAAGAGACAAGAGATAATAAATGAATATTGTTGCACTTATCTCCTTAATTTATGTTCTTCCATATGTAGTGTTTGTGTAGTACTATGTATGTAAAAACAACGACACTGATCTACTACATTTCAACTACTTAGTCATGCATAATGACATATAATGGTATTCATATTCATTTAAACAATCATGCGCTCTGGAGCCCATTTGCAACCGCAAACACTTGCTGACCAGGATATGTGGCGAAAAAATTATCTCCGTATAGTAGTTTTTGCACGGAAGTGATCCATGGCGCAATCTTCAAATTTGAGCTTAGTGCAAGGCTCGTAGTAGAGTGATGTTTCGAAGATGCCTCCAAACACAATACTTCGATTTTCAACAGGTTTCGAAGACTTTCCAAAACAAGTTGTTGCGCCTCAACACCGCCGACGCCAGGCCGACGCAATTGGCACCATCAGATAACTTATTGTTAGATCGATCACATGACGTCACACAGCCTTGTCACTTTTTGTATTTATTTTTGTATCCATAGCGCTTCATTGTGATGACTCAACAATGGAATCTTCACGAAGCTAATACCCCATTGTGTAGGGTCAATGTTTTTGAAGTCGTATTATAGCACTGCTCAGTATCTTGGTTCCCGAGCCAACGCACGGTGAATTAGAGCGTCCACTCGGAACTGGTAAGTGGCTGTGAATTACACCATTGTATACTCAGGAACTTGTCATCGGATGTATTCAAAAAAAAAATGAAGCACGGCGTCATCGCCCGAGGTGGAGTGTTAAGTTTGAGCTACTTAATGGTTGGTCAGGGGGCTAAACCTGGAGCAATTTCCCTCTTACTGGACAGCATCGACTCTTCTGAACCTTGTCTTGGGATACACAGCCGCCAGCCTTCCGTCAATCTTGCTACATACAACAACACTCATAATGCAATGGGGATAGTGAGACAGTGACATTGCACGGAAAAATGTTTATGTGTTGCATATCCGTTGGTTCCCGTGCGGCATGGATGTATGACATCCGTCCAACATAGGTCGGTATAACGAGAGATTGTGAACATTAGGACACGAATACCACGGTGAAAATTTACCAATTGAGAATATATACACTGCCTTACATTGACCATACATAGATTGGTAGCAGGTGGATTGGAAAAATTCTAAATCGATATCTTGCGCAGCAGCCAAGCAACCACAAGGCTATTACTACTTTTCTCTCACACAAGTAGACCGTTAGTTCATTAGTATCACACCATTATTGCATATTGACTTATGAGCATTTAGTCGTAGAAGTTCAGCAAACTTCCATGTGCCGGGATTGGACTCAGAAGGGGAAGGAGGTAACACATGCTCGCCAGGTTGCGATCCCCGGCTCATTAGGTTGAAAGAATCAAAACAGTGTGGACCCAAAACTCTACACTAGATGACCCTAATCCGGTTAACTCGGGATAAGGGGTCGAATGAGTAGGACTCGGGGAATGTTCCTGGAATGTATTCACCAAGCACCCTTTGGCGTGTAATCTGAGTATCAATGAGTAATAGCACTTCCAGTTACATGAGACACATGATAATCAGATTAGAACAGCTTTTAGAAACTTCCTCCCCTCATCTATTCGCACAACGAGACTTCTTCCTGTCCATTTTGGTGACCCAACAGAAACGTAACTACGGGGCATATCACCGAAAAAGACATAACCCGGGATATATCGGTCAACAAACCTAGCAAGCTGTTCAGCCACACGTTGCCATGAATGGAAAATAGGAGGACTTACTCTTTAACAGCTTTCTCGGACATCCCTCTACCACCATTTTGGTCCTTCATATTACGTTCTTGTTCGAGACGCCACTGATATACAACACTGTATTTTGACGTCGAGGGGTCATGTATATCAAAAGAGGACGGCTCAAGCTTGTCAAGTCAAAAGCTATTGAAGCCAAATAATTATCCTCACTTACTTGAATGAAGACGTCGAAGAAACCCCAAAGTTCCGTGTATGATTTGAGTATTTCATTCACTCTTTCAATATCAAACTTCTGGATAGTATTTTCATGCAGTCCCAATTTCTTCTTTTCTTCTTCCCAATCACCATTCCAACGGTTGTCCAGTTCTTGCATGGATATGGGGTAAAACCCGACACACCATCCTTCCAAAATTACGACGTCAACTGGTTGCTTAACAATTGTTCCAGACCCATCTAGCGGCAAACGGTCCCCTTGTCCACTATAGAGGCTCTTGTCAAATCTAGGTAATTCGATGTTCTGAACACCCCTTCGTAGTGTATCCAATAAATTGATCCCGGTTTCAACATCGTGGGTGCCTGGCTGTCCGCGACCCTGCCAAAGAGGGTTAAGAGGCTGCGAGGAGGCAAGCTCAACAAGTTTAGCATGCGGAAAGTAGAGGTCATCTAGGGACAATAATGCGACTCGCAAGTGATGAGGTTCTGAGGTTAAGTATTTCTGGATTCGAGCAGAGAGATAAGATTTGCCGGAGCCTTGTGGTCCTTGAATAGCAACGAACAATGGTCTCCTATCTTGTGGTATGTGCTTCAAAATATGCTCTGCAACCACTTTAAGTGTCGTAGTTGTTGCCATTGGATGTATGGTGAAGATACTTATTATACCTATTTCCTGAGATAATCTCAAAGCGGTCCGGCGGCAGCCTGCGGGCCCCTGACTC
The DNA here is from genome assembly GCA_034638255.1 of Coprinus comatus. Taxonomy (NCBI): domain Eukaryota; kingdom Fungi; phylum Basidiomycota; class Agaricomycetes; order Agaricales; family Agaricaceae; genus Coprinus; species Coprinus comatus. The sequence continues at coordinate 69,734 of JAWPGT010000013.1, forward strand.
GGAGACCGAATTTTCGGAGGCACGTGAGACGCGGCCAACAGGAAACCAACACATTCACTGTTACAGAGTCTTCGTGTCTACCTCATATTCCACATCTTCCTTCATCTTTGTCTACGATAATTATGATGTCCGACAGCGGCGCAGGCGTAGAATCTTCTCCTATCCAAAACATCACCGCCCAATACACGAAACTTAAACGCTCCTACCAGCAAATTTTGGACCGCTGGACCCCTCATATTCTTCAACGTTGGCTTGCAACTGCAGGCCTCTTGTCCATATTCTTGCTGCGTATTCTACTTGCACAAGGGGTCAGTATTATCTCATGAATTCAGATCATAAATATATACTAATAAGACCTTGTAGTGGTATATTGGTATGTGATACCCATTTAGTTGGAATAACCATTAATTGACCTAAACCAACCCTATCTGTTATCAGTTTGCTGTGCGTTGTTCTCATTTTTGTAACTCAATTTGGTCTCTCATTACGGTCATTGTAGATGCACACGCTATCTACCTGTTGAATCTTCTTTTGGCCTTCCTTCAACCCAAATTCGACCCCTCACTTCAGGAGGATCTTATGGCGGATGAAATTGAAGAGGGAGGTGAAGAGGCGAGCCCTCTTCCATCGCAACGAGATGACGAGTTCCGTCCTTTCGTTCGACGTCTACCTGAGTGGCAATTCTGGTAAGTTCATTTCCTACGTATCATTTTAAATAATAAGCTTATAAAATTTCAGGCTTTCCTCTACCCGTGCTACTATTGTCGCTGTTCTATGCACCACGTCCGAGGTGTTTGATGTTCCGGTTTATTGGCCCATCCTTGTAGTCTACTTTTTGGTTCTCTTTACTCTCACTATGAGACGCCAGATCCAGTACGTCATTTTTCCTACTTTAGCGGTCTTCATGGAAATTAATTTTTTTAGACACATGATTAAATACAAGTATGTGCCATTCGACATCGGAAGGAAGGCAAGATATGGTGGCGCCGCGAAATAAATTATATAATATACTGGGGTGGCTTGTCAATAGATTCATTGTAATGAGCAGTACGATACCTTAATGGCCTGAATGCGGAACGGTCGTCCTTTATTGCGATGCTCACGTCTTTGCAGTTTAACGTTATATTCAAGCTTTAGGTATAACTTGCTACTGCACAGCTACTGCATCACATATCCATGTGCATGAGAACTAGAGAAGATTGTACTTAAAGCTCAGTTTCAACATCGAAGATTTAAATTTGGAGTATTGGAACGAAGGAGTTGTTTACTTAATATTTGTTCATGACCAGTCGCTGACATTTAAGTACTCATTCAGCAAAACATGATAAGTATGTCATGATTATCATCTCTGCTTTATTCATTCAATCATTCATCATTCATAGATGTTGAATGAAGAAGTGTTCTTGTGCGAAAATGATTAACATACACAATGCTATCAAATACAGCCTCGCTGCTCTGTGTCGAAAAACTCCCTCAAGTTACTACATTTGTACTAAACGGCCCATGAGAGACCGCAAATCAGGGGCACGATATTCGGAATTAGTATGGGGGTTCTGAGAAGAGCGATGTCCTAATGTTAGCTGATAACCTATACACGCTTGAAATGGATACTATCTGACTCGGGAACCCATCGCCCGTGACCATACTCACATCAATCCTTAAACGTTGAGGTGTTGAACATGGCATTGTCTACAAGGAGTAACTTGAATGTGAAATTATAACATGCTTTTGCAGCACGACCTATTGTGCCGCTTGTAACGTTTTGGGCAAAGTCCGATGGCCTCATGTGTACCAGAGCGTTTGCATTTGCCGAAGTAAACATCCGGAAGACTGGTTCCGGGAAGTTCTAAAGGATGGAGAATAATGTTAAAACAAAAGTTGCTATTATTAACTGTCGTTTAAGAACATTGAGTACTACTTGGTACCTTCAGAACAATACAAGCGTTTAACTATTTTCAGGGGATATCCGAGTGAAGCAAATGAATCCCTTCTAGACTCCATTTCAACGGTTCTACAGTTCCCCGAGTCAGGAGTAGAAACCTGGACATCATCGCGAAGGTTTTCAATTTTAGGTAGTGGTGCAGGGAAAGATGTAGTACCGTAGCATCGCGGGATACATGAGGCATAAATGCAATTAGTTGAGGCAATCCAGTGAAAACCAATCCACCTTTGGGCAGCAAGTTGTAGCAGCCTGAGGTAACCGACGATTTCAGGATAAAAAGAAGCGCTGTGTAGGTATGACAATGTGGAGACGCGTTCTCAAGTGATGTAGGGATTCCAGTCGGATGCAGCGTTACGAAAGACCATGTGTTGGCTTCGTCGCGAAGCTTGTTCAACTGATCGGTTGTAAGAGTAGTGTGAGATGGGACAACTACTCCTTTGTGGTATATTTGGCATGTAGTTCACCCAACGAGTTCTTTACCCACTGAATCGCGTTCTCCCGAGCCTTGATCAGTCTTCGGGCCTTAGCTAGGTCCAAAGAGGAATAATCAGGCTTCCTTGCTACTACCTCTCCTCTTTCGCTTGACTTCTGTGTTTCTCTGGAATCCTGCAGAGTCTTCATTTCCTCACGAAGACCGTCAAGAAGGACATCCAGAGTTTCTAGGGTTGTAATGGATTCCCGCAACTCTTCCGATCGCTTGAAAGCTTGGCAAACTTCCGCAGTACACGTCTCGATGTGATTGAATCTTGAAGGTCCTAGGAGCGTTCCTCCATACCTGTGGGTCGGTACAAGGGATGAGAATAGTTTAAAGACCGGGCTGTAAAGGGCGAAAGAAACGGACGCACCAACGACTAACCACAACTACTGCATCGATAATGGCTAAATTCTGCATAACCTTCAAAATTTTGTCTCCCGCCCATTTTTCACCATCATCCATACTACCGGCAGCTAACTCAAAGTCCTCTGGGCCCTGCAGTCCATTCTTCCCGGGCTTCAGAACCATACATCTCCATGCTGCAATTTCATGGGAAGCCTGTCTGTTTCCATGCAAGACGTACTTCACATATCTGACATGGGTTTTGGCTTGTTCCGGAGAAGTGGCAGTGAATATATTGGCGATGAAGGTAGAGCCGCGGTCGCGGATTTCGGCGGATGTACTAATTGCCTTCGGAAGCTGTTTAGAAGTCGTGACGTATGAATGGAGTGTATGTACAGCTGAGGGTGCCGATGAGGTCCCTAGTCGGGAGTCCGTATCTGACATATCAGACTTCGAGTCGTGTGCCAAACGGTGCGATTTATGCAAGTCTCTGAGCAGGTGTCATCTTATTTGTGATAAATTTAGAACACTGTTAACCCGCATTTGGTCACACATCCGTTTTTAACAAGCGCCCACTGTGGTTCTAACTTGCGGCTATCACAACTGCTCCCAAACCATTCCCCTCTTACCTTACTTTGATGTTCTATCATTCCTCTCATCCTATGATTTTTAGTGCAAGACAGGCATGTCTCACTCTTGTACAAGATCTACTTCAACTTGAAGTTGATTCGTGTGCTAAGTAAGTGTTTTACTATACTAATTCAGAGTCGCATCCAGGTTCTTCCCATTGGACTTTCTTAGTATCGGGGATTAACAAGCTTTTCTAGATGATCTATGCTCGAGAGTATTGTGATTTCGCACCGATTCTTAAACGTTTAAACCATGGCTTTCCAACTTGTAACTACCACTGATCGGTTAGTACAGTCACATAAAGAGTGCCAAAGGTTTGACGGAGTTGTTTGTCATCGGGTGGCAGTGGGTACAACTGCTTCGCTACTTTCATCTAATTCCTACCCATTTCATGGATTGTCCTCCTGAAAGCACGGCCTATCAAGATTCAAGCAGGCGATCTAGATATATATTGCAGCTCAATGATATTGTAAACTATTTCAATTTCTCGAAACCGCTGGTTATCCTGAGATATAATTAACTTGAGGTCGAAGAATGTTGTAATACGGTAGAATGTATCTCAAAAGTGGTGAAGAAGCTGCGGATTTCTTCAAAGATGAATTTATGAAACTGGCTCAGTGCCGTCAACGTCAGCTTTATTCGAATTCCCTCGCTTCTTGCTATCCCCTACTAGACCTCTATATTGCTGCAATAGGAGAGGCTCAGCGCCCAGTTATCCGCTACGACTATTCAACGTTGTCATTCAAACAGTCTGTTTTGATCTTATGCTGATGAGTTCCCACCATGAAACTAGGGCCAATAGACCAGTATATCGATTGGGGGTTTTATGGAGTTATAATTTTTCGCATGCGCTCACAGCGCCAAAGAATATTATCACATGTAAGAGTTTTTTGAAGACTGGTAACGAATAGGTTCGTCCTGTTGTATCACGAGAAGCTAGCATAACATTCGTATTCTTGTTCACTGTGTTCTAATTCCTTGTGAAGTTGATTCTGATTCCGGGTTTGTTTGAAATATATTTCACATCGTTATCCGTTGCTGAACCACTCACGGCATACGGAGTCGTGAGTGGTACCTTGATTTACTTTGTATAACAGTATAGGGCTCACCAGGGTCGCGATCCGACTTACAGTAGTTTACAATATTGCCAGTGTACTGCTTTTTGTAGCACATACTTTACATTTCGTGTTATCCCTTGTTTTAAAGACGCAATTGGCCATGATCCCGATTTTTCTGGCCGTTTAGGCAATATGTGTCAGTATAGCTGGTTACAGATGTTCCTTACCATAATCCGCCCCCTTCAACCCTTTCGATTGTGTGGTAGTGTCTGTGCGTAACATACTATGGGTAGACAAATCGAAGATGTCAACTTCATTTGGAGTTCAAGTCGGTGCCGCCGGGGGTTAAGCTGAAGTCCTGTTACAATACCGACGAGACGGTTCTTGGCCCAGTTCTTTATCGCTAGGAATATCCGGGAGCTCGAAAAGGTAGAAATGTCAAGTGAAGGGCCGTTTGTTTGGATTTGTAGTAGGGTGGCGTTTTATTGTTGGATGTCACATGCACCCACAAATGCCACAACACTTCTCCCATGCACAACATATCTACTGCTTTCATCTTTCATTGCTTGACTTACACACATGAAATACCACACATCCATTGGCCAAATAATATCCCATGGTCATACTGTGAGTTCAATTTATGTGTTGCCACATTAACTGTCCAAAGCGAACCTTACTAATTGTAATAGGGCGCTGACGAGATCGAGGACCCAAATGTTCTACATGGGCATGTGCCAGATAACTCATATGTAAGAGCAAATATCTTGTGTATAGAGCGCGGTGACGACTCATCCCTTTGAAGCATTTTGAACAAGTCTCTTCAACATATTTACTACCTCTGGAGTACAACTCCCATCCAGAATACGAGGTATTCGAGGACAACCAGGGTGATGTCCTCGAGATACACTACACTGCTCAGGATGATTTTCTCGTGGCAGAATCCCCTGCCGGACATGAGTATTCGGACTGGCTTCGTAGTGTCGATGGCAGTCCTTTCGCGGGAGTTTATCAGCCTCAGGACGAGATCCTGGGTGTTACAATCGAGAAAATGCCATCTCATGATATTCTCCAGACAAGCCTGGATGCACTAGTGGCATCGTCGTCGCATGAAAAGCCTCCATCCCAGAGAAAACAAGTGTTTCCGAATCGCAGATCCGAAAGGGTTTCGAAGTTACAGGCCAAGTATCGGACAGCTGTTCCTCAGTTTCCAATATCTGCGCCTCAGAAAAAACAAGCAATGCAACAGAAGAGCAGAAATAAGAAGCGAGGGTTAGAGGACTTCCCTACGAGGGACGATGAAGCAGAAAATCCCGGATTGTCGAGCAAGAAACGCAGGTTGGTTGTCAATGAGCCAGAGATCGGAGATCAGGACGATGGGGACAGAAGGTTTACGAGTTTACTGGATGATGCACTATCTGAACATGTGTCCAAGGAGATAGTATCCGTGAGGGAAAGGACAGGGAGACAAAGTATGTGTGCCCAGAAGCAACATCAAAATCTCCTTGTAATAAATTGTTCAAGAGCTCTCGAGAAGCACGGAGACATTGGGGTAGTGTACATGTGGCAACAAGCACACTTCTACCAGTGGGTGATGAGCGTAGATGCGAACTGCTAAAACTTCTGTCATGTCCTAGTTGTTCTCGACTACTTTCCCGACGTGACTCTTTAAAGAGACACGTAAAGCAGAAGGCGTGCGGAAAACGTGGGGAGTATGGCCCAATGGGGGATTTGCGGATACGTTGAAAGACCTGCGAGAGTCGAAGTTGTGACTGCTTTAACTCACCAGGCGGCTGTAGTACATACCACATTATTGATAATTTTATGTTTCAGCTTTACCATATGTTCACTACATTGTAAATCAGCTTTGTTCAACTATTTAATATATTTGAGATATTCGCTGAGACCTGAACGTTGAACGTTAACTGGAATGGTGAACACTGAAAGAACAAGGCAACAAACGAAAACCGATAAATCAGGCTTTCACGTGACCATAATTTTACGTACGCAGCATGACATAACGCCATTCAACAGTCAACTCCTCATTTCATTCTCGTTGCCGTGTAGCACAACGCGCTCCGTCACTTTATCATGACCCATGCGTATGGCTTTTCCGGGACGCCCACTGCTCCACGAGCACCCCACTCGACACCCTCCACCTTTAGGAAATCAGGGTCATACAACCTCAAAGTACCAAAACCGCCAATGCAAAACCCCTTTGATAAATTCTCTCAAGGCGATTTTGATTCGTGGATAGGTAATATAACTGGAGATTTGGAACGTGCTCTTGGTTACGAGGTCCCGGAAAAAGTGCAGCCAGTACAGGAATCAATCTCAATTACTAGCGAACACGAGGATAATGGTTATCTCGAGGGTGACAGTTTAGTTGAAGATTCCTTTGCTGAAGTCAAAGCACGTCGAGCCCTTAAAGGAAAGGAGCGTGACCCCAGGGAAGGTCCTGGTCTTGGTCAGGCTGCCGGAGACAAGAACCAACCGATTGAAATTGTTTCTGACGAAGAAGAGGAGAACGAAAGGGAAGTATCGCGCGAGGAGGAGGAGGAGGAACAGGTTACCGATGACAGTGAGGAAGAGGAAGAAGAATATGAAGAAGAGGAGGAAGGATGGTTCGAAGATTATGCCACAAAAGGTGAAGAATCGAGTAGTGGTTGGGGTCGTAATGACAGGCGCTTGGTTGGGGAGAGTGACGACGACGATGAACAGTTAGAGGTGGAAGTAGAAGGAGTAGACCAAGAGGACGTATCGGGTTCTGACCAAGGGGAAGAAGATAATGTCCCACATGGGGTAGATCTCGAACAATTATATGACGAGGAGGAAGAAGAAGAAGAAGAAGAAGAGGAGGAGGAGGAGGAGGAGGAGGAGGGAGAGGAGGAAGAGGAGGAGGAAACACATACGGCTGCCTCGGCAGAGGTCATTGATTTACTCTCGGACGATGAACCCCCGACCAAGGAGCCACAGGCTGATAGGCGAGCTGAAGAGGAGTTCCTCTCAGACGAAGAGGAGGACGGAGATGAAGTGCGCACTTCTTCCCCTGCTGTGGATGACGAAGAAATCCAGGAAGATGAATTTGATGAAGAGGAAGATATTATGCGACATCAACCATCCAGTGACGATACGTGTAAGTGTCCCGGTTAAGATCTATCTACAGGTTTGTTTACATGCTATAGCATTTCCTCCGCGCGAACATCAGGCTGAGGTCGAAGCGCTCTCAATTGATATTCGTGATCCATGGGACAAAGTAAATGAATATGCCGAAGACTATTATTCTGGCGGTGACTGTATCCCTGATCATAAGCATCTCAATCCACATCAACTAGAAAACTTTAATGATGACGATCGTGAACAAGGCGAAGAATTGGATGAAAATGAGGAAGATGCTGAAGCTGAAGAGTATTCCTCGGATGTAGATGAACATGAGCCAGTTCAGCCTCCTTTTGCTCTGCCAAAGCAATTTTTACACAGCGATCGGGAACGTTCACCTTCTAGTATTTACCAATCCGCTCATGCGCTCTCAGACTTGCGGGGAAGCGTGGAGAAACCCTCGGATAGTCGAATGAACCTATATCAACCCTTTGGCCACTCCTCAAATATACGGAAACAGTCTCCAGAAGTAATAAGTATAGATTCCGAAGATGAGATTGACGAAACACGAAGCTATGACGAAGGTCACAACTTTGCTACCGATAAACCGACAATTCAAAGTGAAGTTGTTTCAGGACAAAGAATAAAAGATCTAGAGTCTGCTGAGCTCATCCCTGGTTTCGGTATAGATTTATGTGCCACCCGGGGCACAGCCTCAGGTGCCAGTCAAATACAGAAAGCGGAATCACAACCAGCCATTCAGACAACTCTCGAAAAGAGTGAAGGTGCTCGTCCACACACTGCCCCTCAAGATAACCAGACTTCACAGGCCATGGGAGTGGTCGAAACAAATAAAGTATCCAATGTTTTTGCTGACCTGTATGAAAATACGGAAGCCCCGATTGTCATAAGTCACGAAGAACTAATTTCTGGTGAGCAATTTGTCATTATCGAGGCCCCCACAGTGTTTATTAAATGAATTTTAGATGCTGGCTCTAACATTCTCGACTGGAACGCCTCACATGTGTTCCCTCAAGGTATCTCTACCTCAGGTTATGGCCTTTTGACCGAAGACCACGTGCATCTTGAAGCTTCATATGGATCTACCTTTACTGAAGGAATTGAAGAAGAAGATATGACTCCTCCTGGTGCATTTCCTTTGATGACAAGTGATTTGGATTACGAGGGCCCAGTGGAAGATAGGGCCTCTGAAGGATCACTGGATGGTATGTTATTATAGTCATTGGACCCATGAAACAATCATGACGTGATTTCAACGTTATTCAAGAATCCGTTGAGACCAGGGAATCCAGTCCCAAGGCATCAGTGCCACATACAATTGAAGGCCATGTACTGCCGTCTGAAGTCGTAGAACCAGACGATTCAGATATGAATATCACCATTGAAGCACTAGATGGTATGTCTGCTATATATCCTTACCCTTATAATACTGACAACTTGTGCCACAGACGATAATGATTCTTCGGATGAGCAAATTGGCATCACTGTTGAGGCTGCTACCCCTTTGGTTCAAGGGTCTCCGACTGGAGATGAATTACATCTGGAGGAAGAACAAACTGGAGAGTCGAACCGTGAATCGCAGAATACGGAGAATATTGAAATGGAAGAGGTGTCTACAGTGACCGAAATTCACTCGCACAAATTGCATGAACATGTTGACCTACCCTTTAAGGATGATAACCAAGAGACCAACGAGATTGTATCAAGTTCCTACACAAATTCTCTTTACGACGCAGAAGGTGTAACTGCGTTCTCTAAACTTAAGACCGTAGAGGAATATGTTTCAGTCAGCACCAACGAAAGTGCAATTGGAGCTACTGCATCGACTATTGTCGAGGACTTCACACCAGAAACGGCAAAGGTACCTCATTTACCTCATTTGTTTGATGTACTGTTACCAACACTTATGAATAGAGCACGGAACATGAAACGCAGGAAGTTGTGTCTTCAGACAATAAAGAAGAAGGTATTGTTAACACCGGTTGTGCGGTCCAAAACGCGTTACCCCATGTAGAGGAAACTGTACCACAAATGGAGGCACATAGAAAAGCCATATCAGATACCAGAGACTCGGCTATGGTCGATTATATTGACAGAGAACAGATGACGGAAAGTACAGAAACAGGACCTACACCCGTTCATACCTACCTCACAAGAACTCTGGCTGCAAATACAAACGATCTTTTAACAGAGAAGGCTTTGTCTATGGGGGACAGGAATGATGACGCCGAAACAACGAATCAAGAGAATCAAGAGGTTATGGATTCTTCACTTCCTTCTGGACTTCCACCAACAAGCAATCCGCCTGGATCTACTGACCACATCTCAAGCCGTACTAGCACATCCGGTCCCAGTCCTACACCCGTTTTGAATGAAATCCAACCTTCGGTCTCAATGCTTGAGGACAATTCTGATTTACATATGCAGCACGAGGTAGCATCTCCTCTACAAACTTCATCTTCATTGAATTCGGAATCACTTCCACAGAGTCCCCAGCTTCATGTAACAACCCCAAACTCTCTCAAGGTCGCTAAATTTGGTATATCTTTCGATGACGCCAAGGTACCACAAAAATCCGTCAGTTCCGAAAGAAGATCATCTCCATCACCTTACGCGTCCACATTCCCCACCCCATATGTTCAACTTTCAACATTTCCCGTAATGACATTGCGAAAACCTACAGACCCTGTGTTAGTGGTCGATCCGTATCCATATAGTCTTTCTACTCCTATGCCCCCTAACCAACGAGGACGAGATTGGGAGGACGAGATTGGGCAGTACAATTTCATTTCATCATCATCATCGTCGTCGTCGTCATCACCATCATCATCTCAAGAACGACAGTATAATCTTGAACCCAAGAAAGCGGCGCCAGAAGAACAACCAGAAGAGTTGGTTTCTGCAGGTAGCGGGTTGCGGTCTTCGACGGAATCATCCGACAAAATGTCAGTGGACATGAGTGAGGAAGATGTAGAAGCAGAGACCACAAGGTTAATTGACGAGTTCCTCGTTGATACACCAGAGTCTGACACCGATGCCGAGGGTGAAGCTGATCCTGAGTTCTTTATTACAGGGAAAAAAGAGGCGAGCAGGTCCAATGGTCACGTCTCGAAGGATTCTGCCGCGTTCAACGCACATGATCCATTCCAGTTGATGGGAAATGATAGTTTGGTCACTCCTGGTGAGGATGGCGATTCGACACCCGTCGGAGAAGAGTGCCTGCAAAAGAATAATAGTATGGCTGGAATGTAAGCCTTAAAAAAGCCATATTGTTTGGAAGTTCTGATCTCGTTTGCAGTTCCTCCACTACAAAAGTACCATATGAGGACCCTAGTATCACCCCCGTGCCTGCTGCATCATTGGTCCAAGATGTTGCACAGAATTCCAACAATGATCAAGCATCCACAGAAACTAGACCGTCGGATCCCCGCCCCGAGTCACAGGATTTAACGCAACCTGTTTTGTTCCATCGATCCCCTACCCCTCAGGAACATGCGGCTACGCCCGGTTACTCTCTAACAAAAGATGGACCTGTTACTCTTTTACCGACAAAAACTACAGAAGTTAGCGCTGATCCTCAATTTTCTTTTGCACAGAAGGCTTTAGAGGAACAGAAACAAGACTCTCACTTGGTCCGGATATCGACGTCGGTGCAAGACCCTTACCAAGCCGATAATGACTCAGACAATGAGAAAACGTCTGATGTACTTAAATCTAGCAAGCGAAAACGCAGTTTGTCAGAAATATCTGATCATGACCTACCTGCATCTCCTCCCAAATCACATTCTGTCATCAACAAAGGGAAGGGAAAATCAAGAGAGACTCAATCGGCCTACAAAGTCAAACGCTCGCGCCAAAGAGATAACAACAAAAGATCCTTAAACCCTATTTCATTCTCCGCGAAAGCAAGCTCTCGCTCACCTTCCGTTGCCTCAACCTCATTCAGCGAAACCTCAGCCTTCACTCAACCCTCTCCAACCGTCATTCGACCCGGTACCAGTAGCTCTGAACCTCAGGCTTTCTTACATGCTCATTCAAGGCGGAAGAAAAACAAGGTTCCTACGACGATACAGGAGCAGCTACACAAGCAGAAGTCATTGCATAAAACGAATTCACTCCCTAGTCCTCTGACTAGTCTATTGAAGGCCGAGGATGTTCTTATGAAAGCTCCATCTCTGCCTTCACTGTCAGCGAACTCCCCAGTTACCCGTTCTCACTGCAGATACCACAGAATCAGCATTCCCAAGACTGAGAATGGTCCCCGCATTTGCTTTCTTGTTCCAGGATGTAGTCTGACGGATGAGGATTTGATCACAGAGGAAGAGATTGAGGATCATGGAGAAGCAGTGATTCACGGAAATACTCAAATTGTAGATGACATTGAGACGCTTGATTTTGAACCTTATCTTCTTTGGGTTATGCGACAATTGGTTGGGCGAGAAATTATGGAGGAAAATGAGGTGTTCTACCTTCCGGAACCAGGGGAAACCATTGTACGAAAGAACCCCAACCCTAAAAGGAAGCAAGGTGGATCCAAGTTACAAAAATCTTCATTGGCAACAAGTACGGATTCAATCACAACAGATATCCAACAACCAAATGTGGTTGAGGTCTCGAGGAGTAATTCGATTGCTTCTTCCATTTCCGTCCTAGAACAAATACTTATTGGCTCGGATGTAGAATCCCTTTCCACGGTAACTGAATCGGAGACAGAAAATCCAGGTCGCCTGTCACCAAAGAAAAGTAAAATATTCGTCGATGTCAAGAGCTTACCTCCTAAAGATCAAACCAAGGAACCACCCTCTGCTGTGCGCAAACGTGGAAGGCGTTTGGGACAAGATGCCGCTGCCTATAAACCATCGAGTGACGAAGGTTCGGAGGGTTCGGACTCAGAAACTTCATCACAGCACAAACGCAATCGTCACCTCAAACGACCTCGTGGATCAGATGCTAACTTAGCAGAAGGGGTAGAGAATCGGAAATTGAAAAAGCCGAAGACACAACCGAGTGTGTCGGAGAACACTGATGTGTAGTTGTGTATATAGTTGTGCCTTACCGCTTTCTTTCTCCTCTTGACAGTTGTCCGCTGGCCCAGCATTTTCTCTCTCTAAACCTGACAGCTACCAACCATACTTTCTGAACGCTAAACACTTGTTCTTTGTTTATTTTTCTAATAATTGTTTCAATTCCTGCATTACACATACATAAACCAAATACTGGTCATATCGGAATTCCATAACTAAGAATCAACGCAACGTTTTCTTATTTTCGACTTGGAACTCTCCTCGTTCTCTTGGGCTTTGGTTCGTCATCCTCTTCCTGAGGTTCTTCATCATCCGATGATACTTTGTTCCTTTTGACAGCATTAGCCTTCTTAGTTTTCAGGGTCTGTTTTCGTTTTTGCTCCTCTTCTTGTTCATCGCCGTCAGAAGCAAATGGGTCGTCAGCGCCCTTTTTCTTCAACTTGGGTTTGAGTTTAGATTTAGCTTTGGCTTTTGCGCTAGTATCTTCGGTTTCAACTTTATCTTCCTCTGGTTTAACTTCATTCGATGTCTTCCCGACATCGACACCTTTATCACCAGATGCTGATGCTTCATCCGGCTTCGATTTGTTGGCGGACAGATTAGAAAAGAATTCATCTTTTAATTCCTACAAAAACGGATTGGATCAATCCAACATTACTTAAAACTTATGAACGAGGAAACGGTTCAAGATACCTTGATTTCAGTATCTTTGAGTAATCCCGTGTTTTTCCAAACCTACAACGAAAAGTTAATGTTATATGTGTATGTGTACCTTCTGGGGTTTTGATGTCGAGTACGGGGACTTACAGTAGAAGAAACCCCGCTAGGGTGTTTGCTATCGAGGCCTAGTAAAATTAAGAATCTTTAGTGTTTGTAGGATTTAAAAATTCAATACGAACCTATCGTGGTATAAAGATCGGATTTAACACCTGAAAGTGCCGCACCATGATTACGAAGCAAGACTTTCATAACCTGTTGAAGATATAATATTAATATTTCTATTTCATCTTCGTTCGGTCAAGGAAGAAAAGTACGGACCTCTGTAACAGCTTCTTGATTATAAACGTCAGGCATATAAATGCATATGATATGTTGAGGATGGGCTTGTTCTTCTTGTGGCGTGGTTGAGACTTTTGCTAACCATGCACAAGTTGAAGAGAGTGGACCGGAAATTAATGAAGCTGTGGTATGAAAAAAAAAAAAAAAAAGAGGGATTGGTGTTCGTGGGATTAGTTTCAGCGAGGAATCAGAGAGGGAAGATACTAACTTGCAATGCTTGTCCATATCGCATCAACTTTTTCTGGTGAAGCGAAGAGGAGCCTATAATGATGCGCCAAAGTGTTACTTATCAAAGTGTGGATTGGCTAGAGAGAGAAATTTGTTGAGACTGACCATTTACCACAAACGTAGTTGTGCTTGATAGATATTTCTTTGAGTTTAGTGGTTGCTTCCGCTTGTATCTGATGATACAGGATAAGTTGAATATCCAATCAATAATACACTCTCAGACAAAAGACATAGCAAAACAAACTAAACTTGTTCTCTGAGCTCTTTCTTACTCTTAGCACCTGTTTTCTTGTTGGAACGAGTTGGTATAGATGCATCATTCTGAAGGTAGATTCAACATATGAAACCAGTTTCCTGTTAATAATTTCACTTCCAAAATTCACTAACCTGAATCGCTTGAACCTTCTCTGTAACTTCTTTCACTACATAAAACAGAGAGTTGTTAGAAACCGAGTGACTGGAATACGATGTAAAATCTCAAACATACAATAAGTATAACCTTCCTCACAGGCTTCCGTTTCATTGGCTGGAGGTGGACCATCCCTGGAGCTTTGAACCCAGATCCACTATAATGCGTGCAAGTCAATGACTTTGAAAGGTATGTTTTCTCATTAGTTAACTTACAGGTTTCGTGCCGTCATTTTGTACCATTGACGGTCTGTACTATAAGAGTAATGTCATTATCATTACCCTTAGGGCATCGTAATAAAACATACCTTTCCCAAGTAATCCCTCAAGGAAAGTTCAGATTCCTTGGTTTGACTCCATTGATATTTGTAACTAGTTTCAAAATTATCATCGATTTTCAAGTTGATAGACATTGTAGCAGAGGGAGGTGGGAGTTGTATATGGGAGTAAGAATGAAAGGGTGGGTGTTGAAGGGTATAACTGTAAGTGTGGTGAATAAATGGAAATCTGTGCTGCTTCCAACAGCAATGTGTTATTAAGGTCACGCGTGTCAAGCTCATTAATCACGCGTATTGTTTGCTGTATTTGTTGACGCGTTATTTGTATATGTCTGTGTTTGGAGGTCCTCCTCAGGCATCCATCTCACCAACTTGAAGCTTCTAAAAGAGCTTCCAAAGATTCTAGACTTGTTGTACTCATGTGGTATATCGATGGCGTATTTGGAAAAGGAATCTCCGCCGCTCATATCTATGCAAAAGGACTTACTGATGTCAACTGATATTCATGTGTGTCATTATAAACCTTTCGCCAGAAGTTGTCGTTAACGCGAGGTAAAAAAAAAAAAAAAAAAAAAAAAAAAAAAAAGGCACCTCGCAGTGGGGCATAACATTCCCATGTAGATTAGCGAACGTTGAGCTGATATTGATTGAATTTTGGAACACTGACTTCGGATATTTAAAAACTCCTTCCGAGATAAGCATCGATAATAAGGTCTACTAAGGCCTAATGAGTTTTTTTTGGAGTGTAGATATTGATTAGATTTTATGATTGATTATTCATACTCGAGTCATTGTCATTCTTTTAGACCTGGGTCCGTTGCGGATATCAACGGTCCGAGGTTAACGACTTGATTGAAGTGAACAATGTCAGATATGTATTTTATTTTTCTCAGGGCACTTGAACGAGTCGAATTTCAGAGGTAGGTCAGAGTAGAATCCTGTGTCTGGGCTTGGTATACCAACAACTTAGTATTTGAAAGCCGTTACATTAAAAATCATAGATATCATGTCTATGTAGTACAGACTATGTATACATATTACGTCATTTAGAAAGAATATATTCACACCTCGGCGACTTATTCAACTTGATGTAAATTTACGAATCAATTGTTTCAAATTCCACCGCACTTTCAGGCTGAGCTCGGGAGTGATAATTGAAAACAGTGGCAGTGTGAGCGGTCCGCTGGGACATTGTTGAATGTAGTAACATTTTTAGTACATCTTTACTCTGAACCGGATCAGGCTCTGAATGGATTTTCAATGATCATCAACTTTTTATATGTGATGTGTCGACGGAAAACTCCTTAATAGAGATGGTTACCATAAAGTTAATGACTCACTGAAGTAATTTGGTATCATCATCATCATCATGCTCTCCGAGAATTGTTGGGCACAGTGTGAGCCAAGTTCAACTGTTCAATGTTCGAATCACATCATCAAAAGATGAAGATCGCAGTCTCTTCCGTTCCGGTGAAAGATAATTATGTAGTTTGGAGCGTTATCAATATAGTGATAGTTACAACTTTAGTAGTCTGATAACATCAAACGAACCGGTCCATATAACTCGTTGAAATTGATTAAAAAAGATCGTTTTCACGAGTGAAACTTTGTTTCGTGCAAGTATTGATTGATTAATCATTCCCATTTCCAAAGATGAATGTTGAACGCAGTTACCGAAGGCTACATGTTCCAAAGTAGTGTTTCTGCGAGGTTTATACTACTTTTCGCTTCTCAGCCAGGTACCAAGTTTCTTAGACATGTGGTACGCTTAACTAACCGCACTTCAAATCTCCAAATACGTATACTTTCTGAATAACCGAAAGGAACCCGAACAGAACGACGGGTGTATTGAACTACTTACCTCGACTTGGTTTGACCGAACAGAACCGCCGATGGTGTGAAAAGGGTGTTGTCAAGTAGAAAAACAAACTGTTTTTGAGGTTGCGTCATTGTATGTTCAACCTGGTATAAGCCATTACCAGATCTTCATGGTCACGAATAAAGTACAACGGTGCAATAATTATTATGAGTACATTGAACCATGCCTACCACAGGCAGATCCATAGAAGAACGAAACCAAGTAATTTCGTCGCCCAGCAAACCAAATTTCCTCACAACACCAGCGAGGCGTATGTTCGAGATAACCACAGCTTGCAGTTTTGAATTTAGTTTTTTCAACTAGGTGCACCTTGATCTGGTAACCTTTCGATTGCATATCTTCGATTCACGATATACATGAGCGGAACACCTGGGACTTGGCGAATTCGACGACGGAGATCACGATCACAGGTAGCAACGATATAGCATTTGTGAGATGTTACACGCTGGACGAGGCAGTCATCGGCATAAGTTCCACCGTGTGTGCATGTTAGGCGTTCAAATCTGGGATCTCGTGCAACCCTACAAACAGAACGGTTGAGTATGCTGATGTTTAAGGTGTGTATTTTTCATTTTACCTCAGAGCAACACGATATTTGGGACCTAGCTTCTCCAATTCAGCAATAACACAGTCTGTTACACATGGTATACCTGAATAAATACAAGGTTTTAAACGTTAGGTCCTTTCAACATTTGACATCAAATTGGATCACATACATTTGGCATATAGACAATCCATCATACCACTGACGAGCTCCAGTTTATTTTGTAGGGTGAAGTTGATGAAATTGGTATCAATGAGAACACGGTAGGGGGGAACGAGTGCAGTGTTGTGTGCTAAGAACAGCGAAGATGCAACTTGTGTTCTGGAGAAGAATTTACTTGAGCAGATGTAGGTGAAAGATGGATGAAAAATGAGCTCACACTCTGCGCGTAGCTTTCTCTTTGGCCTCTTCCTCCTTCTTAGCTTGTTTGACTTGGTTTTCCTTCCTATTACACTCATTTATAAACGTTAAGACTAACAAGAAATGTGGATTGCATACAGTCGAATGTCATTAGGATTCAGCACACGCTTGACTTGAGCAAACTTTCTTGTTTTCTTTGCTTTACCCTATGTTTCCAGGATAAGAAAAATGGGGATTAATAAGACAAGCTGTGAATACGTACCATGATGTGAACTGAAAACCTGTTGCAATGGCAGAGACGATAAAATGTTCTTACATAATCATCCTCTGATTGGCTAGGCGACAACCGTTAGGTCGATAATAGTACTGCAAACACCAAGAAACATTAAACATTCCAATAATGCCCATTGATAGATTTATTAGCGTACTGGACAGCATGCGTGATGTATGGTTTGAAAGCTATCCAGGACGGAATATCTGGGAATAACGACTTTTGAGTTAACTTCAAAATAATATCATACGATGCAGTGCAAAAACTTCAACTAAAAGTAAGATTGACAGATCTTATCCTGTTTTTTTTGGTCATTGTTTTCTCCGATCTTACAATTGGCTAAGCTCAGAATACAAGGGTTCTATGGATGCTATAGTATCGGAATATCGTCCAATGGTAACGATTAGATAGAGTTTTCATGAAGTCCAAAATATCTTCAAACACTTTCATTAGGGACTTCTAGGGCGTAAGTTCTGCCTCATGGCCTTATTCTACGGGCCTAACGTACAGCTTTACAGTTTCCAAACATAAGAAATGGCCACGAGGTACAAGAATGATCGACACACTAAGTCCGTTATGGGCGGGCTGGAAGGTGAAGTTGTCCGTGGTGGATGACTTGACACCAGTATTCCCTGCGGTCATTGCCACAGAACATAATGACTCAAGCACAAATACGTGCATGACATATCCTTGAGTCATAGTAAGGTTTTCCCCGACAACCGTTGTCAATGTATTCTATGAAAAATTAAAAGCAATCTTAAGCTATCTACTCGAGCGGTAGTTATTTCTAGCGCCATGTGTTTCATCTAGCGAGTTATTTTTGACGTAAATATTTTTTTTGGGAATCAGGCCAAGGCATGAACATTGCGATGAGCAAAGAAACAAGTGAACGTAAGATTGGTTCTTGGGAAGATATCAAAGTGGCACAGCCCGTGAACTGGGTTGGAGATGTAGATCCGGTTTGGCAGATCGGTTTGGTCTGAGGTGATACATACTTTCCTCATTGGGATTACCACTTCTCTCTGAAACTCGGTAGCGTATATATACTCTGGCCACCATGTCTCAACGTCCAACACACATCCTTTCTTCTGCTAATAGACAATGGCCATTCATTCAGAGCTTCCCTCCAACAACCAACACTCTTCTGGTCTCTCTCAACCTCCCAGACCAACTGCCCAGTCAGCTAGTACCAGACCTCTCGTCGATGCATTCGTCCGCTCATTCAAAGAGCTTGAGACATACAAGTACGTATGCACACCTACCCACCCCCTTCCAATTCTTATATACTTTTTCTGTAGGAACGGCAAGACTGTCGTTGTCGATGGCCAAAACCTTTCTATTGCGGCAGTAACCGCGGCTGCGAGATATCAGACACCCGTTACCCTTGACCAGTCATCTAATACAAGAGCCAGAGTGGCAGCTAGCCGCAGTGTGATAGCCGACAAAGTTAATTCGGGTACCAGTGTCTACGGTGTATCGACAGGCTTTGGTGGAAGTGCAGATACTCGCACCGACCAACCCATATTGCTTGGAAATGCTCTACTCCAGCACCAACACGCTGGTGTCCTCCCCTCGTCCCAAAATCCCCTGGACGTCCTACCCCTCAATGATCCCCTCAATTCTGCGATGCCTGAATCATGGGTACGCGGCGCTATTCTCGTCAGAATGAACTCCCTCATCCGTGGTCACTCTGGTGTGCGATGGGAACTTATTGAGAAAATGAATGAGTTACTGGAGTCGAAGATCACTCCACTCGTTCCTTTGCGCGGTAGCATCTCGGCTTCTGGAGGTGAGTAATAAATTCAACAACAATTTCTTTGATATTAAATGTGTGTAATTTGTTAGATTTATCACCTTTGTCATACATCGCCGGTACTCTGATTGGCAACCCTTCCATTCGTTGCTTTGACGGTCCATCCACCTTTGGTGGTCGTAAAATCGTATCCTCACAAGAGGCGCTTGCGGCACATCGCATTGAGCCTATCCCATTGGTATCCAAGGAGCATCTTGGTATCTTGAATGGCACTGCGTTCTCAGCATCAGTTGCGGCATTAGCGTTGAACGATGCAGTCCATATGGCATTATTGGGAAGTCAGCATTGAAGAAGACGGAGGCACCCTTCGCCAGGATCGTTATCCTCTTAGGACTGCGCCCCAGTTTATTGGACCACAAATTGAAGATTTGATTGAATCATTGAGAACGATTACCATTGAGTGTAACTCAAGTAAGCCCTTCGATTTACGTTTCTCTACTGTACTCTAATACATCTACCTTAGCTACTGACAACCCACTTGTTGACGGTACTGCTGGCGTAGTGCATCATGGTGGCAACTTCCAAGCAATGGCTGTTACAAACGTTATGGAGAAGACAAGACTCAACTTGCATCACATGGGAAAGCTGCTCTTCGCTCAATGTGCTGAATTGGTGAACCCTGCGATGAACCGTGGCTTGCCACCTTCTCTTGCTGCTACCGATCCCTCTCTTGATTACCACTGCAAAGGTATCGATATCGGTACTGCAGCTTACGTCGCCGAACTCGGTTACCTGGCAAATCCCGTTTCAACCCACATTCAATCTGCGGAAATGCACAATCAGGCAGTCAAGTAAGTTCATTTGATTACTCCGCATTTCCTCTTGCTTATAACACCCTTCCAGTTCATTAGCTCTGATCTCAGGTCGTCAAACGATCGCCGCATTGGAAACATTATCAATCCTCGTATCCTCATACTTGTACGCTTTGTGCCAGGCGTTGGATCTGCGCGCGATGCAGGCCGAGTTCCTTGAAGGCTTGTATGTGATTGTCTCGGAGGAGATGGGTAACACCTTTGGATCGTTCCTGCAAACGAACGAACAAAACCGGCTCCTTTCTCTTGTCTTCAAGACAATGCATGCAGCTCATGATACCACAAGTACTATGGACTCTCAAGAACGCATGCAGAAGATTGCAGGTTCAGCTACCACCCTCCTCTTAGACTACTTCACAGGCCCGGCCTTCTCTCAGCCCGAAGCCGCTGGACCAGCGCTGGGTTCCATCCCTGCTTTCCGCTCCCGCGTCGCTTCGCGTGCCAACCTTCTGCTCGATGGTTTGAGAAGGGACTACCTCACCGGCGAACGTGGCCCTGTTCCCGCTAGTAGATATCTTAACCGTACTAAACCCGTCTACGAGTTCATTAGACAAGAGTTGGGTATCAGGATGCATGGATCAGAAAACTACCACCGCTTCGAAAACGGACTTGGCGTCGAGGATGTCACTGTTGGTCAAAATGTCTCACTTATCCACGAGGCAATTCGTGATGGAAAGATGCAATCCGTTATTATTGACCTCTTCTCTTCGTAATTAGATACCCACACACATTTACTACATTTATTTCTACCGCATCTAGCATATTCATCTCTTATGATATAGTATACATTCATAGTTGTTAGTTTAATTGACTGGATGTAATAATAAATTCGCAATCGTCATTCCACAGTCATCCATGAGTATTGCATCTAATCTGATCACTGGTCAAGCGAATAATGGCACTAGAAACACCGAATAAGTAGTGATTAATAAGTGCTCGAGCAATGTCGGATCAAGATAATTTCTATTACAATCTAAATTTAGGTAGTGAACCACCTTTTTATAATGAACCAAGAGCTTCCTCGGTACCTTGTAGACTTGTTTCTAACATTGTTCGCGAGTACTAATCAAGGTAACCCATTGTACATGTGCCAATATATTGCGGTAACTTCATCACCATTTGATAGCATTTATCAATGTCATGTCCCTTCATGTACATTCCAAAGTAGACAAGAGACAGAACCGGGAGGGTATTGATCATCGGGTATCATCTTTCTTCTTCTCTGTTCGTTACCTGGCTGAATCCCCGTAGCTTATCAGTATCGGACCTTATACGAGCCACATGAACCACGTATCAGCCAAGGTTTTTCAATGCTAGGCAGGTTTGAATAGGCGAATATGCCCACACACTCCAACAAAATATACCAGTACCAGACTACCAGTTAGCCAATCTCAGGAGTTTCCGTGCCTTCGCGTTCAAGGAAATGCTTACATGATCCTCCCGAAGCTCCCACAGTTGTGACATACGTATGTGGCTGATCAATGTTGATCGTTCGATTAATTATATCTAACCTACTCATCAGAGTCATCACTTTTTGCGAAACTTTTGGAGTTTACAAGAATGTCAAGATCCGCTCCAATTGGCGATGACGATACTGGATCCACAGAACGCTCTCAAAGTATGTTTGTCGAAAACGGTTTGAAAACACCGTTAAATATAAATATACACATGTATATCTTTGGGATTCGGAGTTGATAATTGACATATGGTTGCTCATGTAGGGATACCACCGTTACCGGAGTCTACTTCTAAGGATTCAAGGATAATTATCGTTGGGGCGGGTTGCTTCGGGCTGTCTACGGCCTATCATTTATTGTTGCGTGGATATAGAGATATTACAGTTCTCGACCGGTCAAGCGATCTCCCTGCTCCAGATTCTGCGAGCAATGATATCAATAGAAGTGGGTACATGTTTCTGCTACACCTACTATTTGATGTTCCCATGAAAGAGAGCACCATGTTTATAGATAGGCCTTACTGGATGTATGTTTACTAACCAAAAATTTTACAGTTGTTCGAACATCTTACGATGATAAATTTTATGCCGAGTTGGCACGGCAAGCAATAACTATATGGAAAGATAAAGAATTTTGGGGTGACACTTATCACGAGTATGTTTTCCTCTTTTCTTCAAGATCCGAGAAAAAAAAAACTTCCTTACTCATGATCTTTGATAATATTTTTCCATCCCTTCACTTGCGACGCGATTCAACTCTGCCTCATGGTTCGCAATCAATTTTTATTAAAATGTGAACCCCATGTTCCTTCCTTCGTTTTCGATTCGTTTTGGGGGGATGTGAATTCGGTTCTCTTGTAATTCAAGATCCGGTGTTCTCGTTCTAGGAATTGATAACACTCCCTCGTTCCCAAACCCAGAACAACAAACGAACTTACCCAAACCAGGTTCAGGATCAAATTATGCAGCACAGTCGTTCGCAAATGACCTTCTGATGAATTGTAATCTTAAAGCATTATCGGAACCAAGTGATATACGTTCAGTATTTCCTACGGGTATTCGTACGGGATCTTTTGAAGTGTCGGAAGGTGGATTTCAAAGATCTAAAACTGGATATCTAAATTATGATGGTGGTTGGGCGGATGCAGGTCAAGGTGTCAAGATTTTGTTGGATAAAGTCATTCAACTTGGAGCGAAAGTTCATTCTGGAAAGGCTGTCTCAAAAATTAAACAAGAACAAGAAGAACAAGGAAACGGTAAGGCAAAAGTTAATGGAGTTATTTGTACGGATGGAACGGAATTTGGCACCGATGTTCTCGTTATTGCTACTGGTTCTTGGACACCTTCAGCTTTTAATGATTTGGATCTACAATGTCTGGCGACTGGGTAAGCTTCTTGAATTGTGAAAGAAGACTATCAAAAATCGGATTTTTGATGTGGCTTATAAATGATTTTGTCAGACAATGTGTTGCTATGATTCAGTTAACGGAAGAAGAGGCTCAACCATACAAAGATTGTCCTGTCGTTTTAGATTTTTCTACTGGATTTTACATCTTTCCGGTGAGATTCTTTAGACTTACCCGTTCTATTCAAAAGATTATTCTTATTCTAACTCTGGAATCTAAAATAAAAAGCCTACATCTAAACATGTCATTAAAATGGCAATTCACGGACCTGGATATACACATAAACCAAGCGGTTCAGATATCTCAACACCCCGAACTATAACTTCAAATCCCGAGGATGGTTTATCCATTCCTAAATTTGCTCTTCAACAACTACGCGATAACTTACGTGAAATCTATCCGGATCTAGCTGAAAAGCCGTTTTCTAATACACGCTTATGTTGGTGAGTTTACACAGTTATAAATCAACTTGAGCTTCTTTCTTTTTTGCTTTCTACTGCGTAATCGCCGTGACTTCCGCTGATCGAATTTTAAAACTTGATATATTGGGTTGACGAGAAGTCAAAACGCCAAGTGCTTCTTTTTTCTTTCTTTCGCGCTGTCGGCACATACGACCGCGATATCCACACGCCACTACACATACACACACGCAAAAGTCTATTCTTAATCCGGATTTCAATTTCAATTTCAAAAGTTTCTAACTTTATCTCTTTATACAACTTAAATCAACTCTTTCCACTTCACTTTATCCAACACCTCTGTTCACCTTTCTAATATTCTTTTCTCAGGTATAACGATGCTTCTGATGGGAATTGGATTATAGGAAGACATCAAACAGCTCATAATTTAATACTCGCCACTGGTGGAAGTGGTCATGCATATAAGGTAAGTTTAACGAAGCGTCATAACATTCGGGTGTAAGCCACATAATTATCTATCCACTCCCTTAAAACCTCGGTTGTGACGCAATTTTTCGGTCTCTTCCAACCCGCATCCGCAGGGCTCTCTCTCTCTTTTTTTATAACTTCACTTCACTTTCGCTTTCTTATTAGGATAGGCTCTTGTTTCACCAAGCGCCACCTTATCATTTATAACTTAAAACTAATTCTCACTCTCTGTTTCGAAAATGGTTCTGACTTTTACTTTTCACTTTCTTTTTATTATCAATCATTACAGTTTCTACCTGTCATCGGTCACTTAATCGTAGACCTTATCGAAAACAAGTTAGACCCTAAACTTGTTGATAAATTTGCTGTGAACCGGACAAGTAATCAACTTGATGGTTCTAGGTCAGGAGAAGTTGCTATAGAGTTGGATTTGAACCAGCTCTGTTCGAGGACGGATCTTGAAGTTTGTTACTAGTAATATTATGCAAGATTATGACAATAACAATACATAAAAGTAATGCATGAAATAACCCGTTTGCGTACGTACATACTATCTGTCATGTAGACCTTGCTATTTCGGAAATGTCATTTCGGATCTTGATCCAGTTCCATACGCTGCAAACAACTTTACACGTCACGAAACGAAAAAATAATTTTGTCTATAAAAACTTTGCTTCTAGATAACTTTACATATGTGGCCCGAAAGAAAAAGCACACACCCCCCTTTCAACGCTAAGTTGGTACTATATAAATATAACAAAAAACTCTCATACAAGATAAAGTCCTCCTTCATTAGATTCCCTTTTTCTTTCCAACTCACCTACGCATACATGAATCCATCATACTCCACCTCCGCGACATTAGGCATGTGTAATGGGTAGTTTTGGTTTACGCACGGTGTCCAATGAACTCGCGCCATGAACGGACTTCTGAAGGAATGTGACCTTCGCTGTAGCTCTTCAAACCGCCGAGGGGCAATTTCTTGGCCAAGCTCTCTACAAATAGTAGAGCGGTTTGAGCATTATTGAGTAGAGGAAGGCCGAAGTCGACAGCATTTCTGGACAAGCATATCAATATTTTGTATATGTATGATTCAGGAGGAAGCTTACCGTCGAGCAACATAATCCTCATCGGTAAAGGATTGACCACGCGAACGAGCAATGTTGATAACGCATTGGATATCGTACTCGTCGAAGACCTGTCTAAGCTTACGCTTATCACTCTTGGGGAAGAGGATCCTGTGCGCTGACACGTGTGGGATACTGTTCAAGTATTCCTCAACAACGGGAGATGAGCAGTAGAGCTTGAAGCCAAGGTCATTGAGAATTTTAGCGATTTTGACCATCTCGGATTTGGCGATGTCTCCACCAAGGAGGACACCAGAGTTAGCCTTTGGAACCTTGAAACCAGTGGTACTGAGGAGCGAGGCCCAGTAGGCTTCGTGAATGTCCTTGCCGAAGGAGGCAACTTCACCGGTACTGGCCATTTCTAAAACCGTGGATCAGTAAAGGTTCACACAGTTGTTGATGATAGAGTGGCTATATTGACTCACCAACACCAAGGAAAGGATCAGCGCCACCAAGACGAGTCCAGGAGAATTGGGCAACCTTGATTGAAGTGTAATCCCTCTTCTGAGCCATCAGATCGACGGGTTCAGGAACATTCTGTCCAGTAATGGCAGCAGTGGCAACGTCGATGAAGTTGGTACCCAAAACCTTAGAGACGAAGGGGAATGAACGAGAAGCGCGAAGGTTACATTCGATAACCTTGAGCTCGGCCTGTTCACCAGTCTCAGCGGGCTTCCTAATGATCTGCATATTGTAAGGTCCGGAGATCTTGAAGGCAGCGGCAACATCCTCTGCAATGCTCTTTAGGCGGGCCATGTCACTATCGTTGAGGGAGAAAGGGGGAAGAACAAGGGTAGCATCACCAGAGTGGACACCAGCATTCTCGACGTGCTCAGAGATAGCGTGGATGAGAAGCTTGCCCTTGTGTGCGACAGCGTCAACGTCAATTTCTTGAGCACCATCAATGAACTTGGTAATAACGACCGGGTGAAGAGGAGAGACATCAGCAGCTTGAGAAAGTTTCTCTTCGAGCTCATGTTCCTCATAGACGACGTTCATGGCAGCACCAGACAAAACATAGGACGGGCGAATGAGGACTGGGTACGAAACCTTGTTGGCGAAAGCCTTAGCAGCCTCAAGAGAGGTAACTTCACACCACTCCGGTTGATCGACGCCAATGCTATCAAGAATCGAAGAGAACTTGTGACGATCTTCAGCCATGTCAATTTGTTCAGGATCAGTACCAAGGACATTGATGCCGGAGTTCTTGAGACGCAGAGCAATGTTCTGGGGAAGTTGACCTGTAGTTGTGATCAATGTAGGGAAAAAAGTAAAAACTAGAAAAACGCATACCTCCGACGCTGACAACAGCGCCATGAGCACCCTCAAGCTCATAGATATCCATAACACGTTCGTAACCGAGTTCCTCAAAGTAGAGACGGTCGGCCTCATCAAAATCAGTGGAGACAGTCTCAGGGTTATAATTGATCATAATTGTCCTCTTGCCCATATCACGGAGTTTCCTAGCACAAGTAACAGCACACCAATCGAATTCAACACTGCTTCCGATACGGTAGACGCCACTGCCCAAAACCATAGTACCATGTTCATCGAAATCGACGTCATGCTCAGAGGCATTGTAGGTGGTGTAGAGATAGTTGGTATGAGCAGGGTATTCCGCGGCGAGAGTATCAATCCGTTTGACGAAGGGGACAATACCCTTTGCCTTGCGAGAAGCACGAACAGCATCTTCGTTCGAGTTGATAATATCGGCAATCTGAGCATCAGCAAAGCCCATACGCTTAGCGCGGTCCATGAGCTCAAAGTCAACATTTTCGAGAGAACCGGCGGCCTGAAGAGCATGGTGAGTCTGGACGATGTTGTCGATCTTGTACAGGTACCACTGCAATAATGATGAGAAGGTATATCACAGAATATATGCGCATCAAACTAACCTTGTCAATTTTGGTCAAATCGTGGATCATGTCAACGGTGTAATTCTTCTTGTACATGGCATAGGCAATGGCAAACAGACGCATATCCGTAGGTTTTGAGAGAGCCTTGTCGAGATCTGCAGGAGCGATATAGGCTTCGAAACCTTTCCAGCGAGGATCAACTTGACGAATAGCCTTCTGCAAACTCTCTTCGAAGGTGCGACCGATAGCCATAACTTCACCAACAGACTTCATTGACGAACCAACCTCGCGATTGACGTGAGTCGAAAACTTGGCAAGATCCCACTTGGGAATCTTAGTCACGATGTAGTCCAGCGAGGGTTCGAAGCAAGCCGTGGTGGTTTTAGTGACAGCATTGGGCAGTTCAGGGAGAGTATAACCGAGAGCGATCTTTGCAGCCGTGTAAGCAAGAGGATAACCGGTAGCCTTGGAAGCGAGGGCCGATGAACGACTCAGACTGGAGTAATATGAGCGAAGAAGCTTGTTTAAGGAATAAGGTCACATACCGAGCATTGACTTCAATAACACAATATTCCCTTGATGTTGGGTTCAACGCATATTGAATATTACATTCACCGACGACACCGAGATACCTGATGGTCTTGAGAGCAGCACTGCGAAGCATGTGGTACTCGTCGTCCGGTAGAGTCTGAGATGGAGCCACGACAATAGAATCACCAGTATGTGTACCAAGGGGATCAAAGTTTTCCATGTTGCAGCAAATAATTGTGTTCTAAAGATGGAGCGTTGAGAAGGATGATTACAAGAGGTATAAAAAAAATAACCTACATCAGCACCATCACGAACAACTTCATATTCCAATTCCTTCCAGCCCTTCATACTACGCTCGATGAGTACCTGGGGACTCAAACTGAGCGACTTGGCAGAGAGATTACTAAGTTCCTCAGGATTGTTAGCAAACCCAGAACCAAGACCTCCAAGAGTGAAGGCCGAACGCAAGATGACGGGATAACCGATTTCCTCAGCAGCAGCCAAAGCATCCTTGACGGAGGAGACGGCAGTGGACTGAGCAACGGGAATATCGATTTCTAGTGATGGCTATTTTTAACAAGCGAGAGATTGATCATAAAGCCGAAAGGTACCTTTGAGTGCCTGGACGAAAAGATCACGGTCCTCAGAAACCTCAAGCGTTCGGATGGGAGTTCCCAAAACTTTGATACCAAGACGGTCTAGAATACCCATACGATCCAATTCAATACCGACGTTGAGAGCACTCTGTCCTCCGAAGGTAAGGAGGATACCGTCAGGACGTTCCTTCTCGAGTACATAAGCAACATAGTCGACGGTAACTGGCAAGAAGTAAACTTCGGCCGCGAGCTGATGTGACGTTTGCCATGTCGCAATATTAGGATTGATGAGAACCGCATCGACACCTTCTTCGTGGAGGGCTTTGAGGGCCTGAGAACCCGAGTAGTCGAATTCTCCAGCTTGGCCGATACTAAGTCCTCCACTGCCGACGACTACTACTTTCTTGACATCGGGACGGGGGAGTTTTGGAAGAACCCTTGCTGAGATTTTGCGTGCAAGGTCTGAAGATGAATGGATGACTTTTTCACCGTCCTTAGGCTCGTATGAGCCTACTGCAGGTGCAGCCACAGCACGGAGAGGGAGTGACGGAGTAAATGCAGAACGAGCAATGCATGTTGTATGTAGAGAACGAAGGATGGGCCGTGAGATGCCCCGCAACCAGGAGGGCCTCAGTCCTGGTAGACTCATGGGTAGATGAGTGTGGTGAAGAAAACGACTCGCCTTTTGAAGTTTTTTTCGCGTTTCGATTTTGATCCCGTGAACTCTGGCGTACCCACTCCTCTTTCCCACGCTCCCCCCCCCAGTCATCACATGTCTTCTCGTCTCTTCTCTTCGACGTTATGCTACGTAACATGACCTGTCCATAACACTCGGGTCTATACTCCTAATAACTCCCCGCTTCTTGTCCATCCAGCCATAATAGCCGCGGTCCAAGTCCCAGTCACGAGCATCAATACTCTGCGCTATTGGTCCTCGATGAAGAACCCAGTGGATCATCCTCTCTTGGCGAACAACTCTCTAGTTCTCGATGTCCGCCGGACTTGGCACCTCCATTAAGCGCATGCTCCGACTACTGCGAAATTATAGCACCGACCTTCTTTCGAGCACAATCCTCTTGGCCATCCCGACATGCGTTCACAGCCGTTATGGCAAATAATGACCTCTGCTTTACGGAACCCCCTGCTCTTAGATAGATTCAACAGCTAATTGTGTATTGGCTTTACCTCCTTCTGGCAACTCTCAATCGCCGCTTCCCATCTCCAATGGATACATGAACCGTCACACCAGCTAAATACCAACCGCAAACAAAATTTAGCCACTGCAAGTACCATGGGTTTGTATTGCATATGGCTTTTTGTACATTTCGCCAATCACCTATGTGTATTATTAATTCTATACGATTTCCACCGATCAACAACCCCACAAGTGATTATGAAACTGCCTACTTCGGAATCTGTATCCATGCAATTCCACGTTATTTATAGTGAGTGCATCAATGAATTTGGTACAAGCCACAGGGATGAATACAGTGTGCACATGTTCGCGGGCACGTTTGCCCCAACCACCTCAATTTTCGAGACATGGCTAGGTCCTAATATATGGGGCACGGGCACAAAACAATATGCTTACTTGTGATAATACATTGTTGACATCTCTAACGCAAATGGTGAGTAAATACATTACCCCAGTTCACCATCGCGCCGATAGTCATCAATGTCAATGTTACTAGTTTCCCTTTAGCTGTCTTATCTAGTCTCTTAAAAGACATCAGTTGAATCAATCACCACATGCATCATCGTTGTTCGGGCTCGCGGAGACTTCGGATGAACACCCTTTCTTTACTGTCCGTTTCGGCGTTATCTCTGCGTTAAATGTTTTCATGGACCGAAGAGTCTACGCCTGCCTACAGCTCTCGACCCTCTACGCCAATATATATTACATTTTCGCATGACCTTTCTAAACTTGAACCAAGTCAAAACTGTCTAAGCATCCCAGCCCTTTTCTCCGTTCTTTATCTTGCTTTTCCCAATCACCCCATGGCTAGCGCATCCAACGCCAACGACGCTGAGAAGGGCATTCCAGAACAGGAACCATTCCAGGTTCCCGTTGTGCTGCCTGTATCGCAGTCACAGACAGAGTCTTCCCATTCCGAGACCTCGTCTGTAACGGATATCGACCCTTCCCCTCGTTTGGTCAATAGACCTGAAGAATCGAGTTCTGGTCGATTGGTAGGACAAAAGGAATCTGTGTTACCAGAAAAAGAGGTTATCCCTGCACCAATCCACGCCCCTACCTCGGCACCTGCAAAGAAACTTGTTAGGAAAGCCAGTAAATGGACTCGCTTCAATTTGTGGTTAAACACCTATCGGTTTGTCCACTCTTTCTATACGAAAGGAGTAACATATACCGACAACTTTCTATCTTTCTGTCTCTTTCCTTTTTTACAGTAAATTCTTTACTATCGTGATATCGGCGAATCTCACAATGATCGCCCTTGCGGCCTTTAACGTCTGGACATATCCTCGGGAATATACTAGCGCATTTGTGTTGGGGAACCTCTTTACAGCCATCCTTGTCCGCAACGAGCTTTTTGGCCGCGTGTTATACCTCATCGTAAATGCTCTTTTTGCCAAGGTAACTTTTCAAATCTATAAAGTCTCTAAACAAATCTATTAACAATAGGGCTTCTTTACTACCAGTGGACACCTTTATGGTTCCGTTTAGGCTGTACATCAGTTCTCCAACACCTTGGCGGTATTCATTCTGGATGTGCTACTTCCGGATTTTTATGGTTAATATTCAAAGTTGCATTGATTTTTCATCAACATCGGTCAAATCATGATGCGATATTGGTGTTTGGAGTTGTGACCAATCTTATTGTTGCCATTTCCATCGCGTCTGCCTTCCCTTGGGTTAGGAATACTCATCATAAGTATGTTTTTTTTTGGCTTATTCTCTTTATTAAAATGCGCTTAATCGTTTCTCCGATACAGCATCTTTGAGAGACATCATCGTTTTGCTGGGTGGTATGTTTATTCCCACTTCCAAATCTCTTAACAGTTAATTGATCCGTTACAATTCATTATAGGATTGGCTTGATATCAAGTACGGAATCTATTGAATATTCAAAACTGATCAACAGTACTGATGACCCACTAATTTTCCTTGGATTCTTCCGAAAATAAAATAATCCACTACGATAACAGCTTGGGTTTTCGTTGTCCTCGGGGATAGTTATGATTTGGAAACACACCAATGGAATCCGGATGGAACTCATGTTATTAGACAACAAGATTTTTGGTTTGCGTTTGGAATGACGGTGTTGTGAGTACTTTTTTTTTTGCTAGTGTCGCGCGAACGTCGGGACATCGACTCACGGGTGTATTTTTGTTTGCTCCTTTTTCGCTTTTGGTTCCCGTTTTCCTGATTATGGGTCCCGTCTCCGTCTCTTCCCTGGTCCGGGTCTTAATCTGGATATATTGTGGTCTGATGTTCTGGTTTGCGGGTGGTAGTGTCATCATCCCGTGGTTAACCATACGGGAGGTTAAGGTTGACGTTGAAATTGTGCGTGATTTCTTTTCCTTTTTACTTGTTCTGTTTTTAAATCCGATCTCTCCCTCGATCCTTCCGAAATTCCGTCGAAAACCCCGAATGCAAATCCCCAATGATTTGTGATTTCAAATACCAACAATACGATACCGACGTCGGCATTTGACACCAAAATTGCGTGTATTTTTGTTCCTTTCTTTCTTTCTTTTCGTTCTTTCTTTTCTAAATGCACATACGCGCGTACACATTTTTTTTTCTTTGATGATATATGTTTTAGCCGTCACCAAAAGTGGCAGTACTCCGGTTTGAACGTGGTATGCAACAGGGGCTTTTAGCGAGGATAAGCCGAAGTTCAGTTATGGAGTATCATGCGTTTGGGATTATTTCGTATGTTCTTTTTTATTATGATGTCATCAGGAGATAACGAAAACCTGAAACTCATTTAAATTATTATTATTTAGGGAAGGAAAGAAGTCAGGAAAGCATTATTTGATATGTGGAGTCCAAGGAGATTTCACTAAGAGTTTGGTATTGGATCCACCAAAGTATATTTGGACTAGACAATTGAAGGTACGTTCCACTTCATTTCCACACCCTTTCAATACAATACACACATATATAACTTCTACTTCTTTTCATTTTACCCTTTCCCCCTCGTCTTTCCTAAATTCCGATTTTAACACTAAAAAAAGTCAAATATGACGGTTAACTGATGTTCTTTTTTTTTTTTAAA
Organism: Coprinus comatus; assembly: GCA_034638255.1. NCBI lineage: Eukaryota > Fungi > Basidiomycota > Agaricomycetes > Agaricales > Agaricaceae > Coprinus > Coprinus comatus. The sequence goes on from JAWPGT010000013.1 coordinate 102,077, forward strand.
TTGACAGTTTGCCGGGGTTTCGAATACTTCGACGTTATATAAACGTGGTATTCGGGTATGTACCGGTACCGGACTTGGAGCGGCTCTGTCAACTTGTCTTCAGGTGTGTGTGGGTTTTTTTTTTTGTTCCATTCGATTTTATGTCTGCCTTTCACCTCTTTTATCTCCTTTCTTAAATCAAAAATTCCTCGGGCTCGGGCTCAGGGAACAAGGACAAAGGGAAAAGTGTCCAACAGTCAACGGTGTCGAGCGGGCCTTCTTTTCCCTCACTTTTCTTACCCCGACCCCTGACCCTGATACTTTGTTTACCCCTTTACCGGTTTACCCTTGGTCTTTACCCCACCTTTTGTTATTTTTACTTTTTTTTTTCTTCTCTTTTACTGTGGTTAAAAAAAAAATACGTTAGTCGGATTGCTGATATTGATATTGATATTGGATATGAATATCAAAAAAGAGTCCAAATTGGTTTCTTATTTGGATAGGATCAGATCAAGAAAAAACATTCGGACCTACGATTGCGAATTTGATTTATAATAAATTGGGATCGGAGAGGTATATACTTTGGGATTCTAAAAAACGAGGTACGTCTAAATTTTATTTATTTAATTGTTAATTTTCTTTTTTATTATTATACATAGGTGGTCGTCCGGATGTAATGAAATTGATTAAAGAAACGTATAAATCTTGGAATGCGGAGGTGGTGTTTATAACTTCGAATTGGCAAGGTAATAAAGAGATGATGGAAGGTTGTAAGGAAGCTGGTATACCTGCTTTTGTAAGTCTCTTTTTTCCTCCTTTCTATTCTTTTACTCTTCTCTATATTTTTTTTACGCTGAATCGTATGTGGATGAGTTAACGCTAACTTGGTTTTTTTTAGGGAACGCTTTGGGATTTTTAGAAAAAATTGTACGTGTGTATGTCCGACTTTTTTTTTTTTTCTTTAGTTCTTCGATGCGTGTGTGCAGGCGTAGATGGATTGGAGATATTAAAACATCAAAAAAATCAAAACATCAAAACTTCAAGCTTCAAGCTTTTAAAATTTGTGATTTAAAGGAACAGAAAGACGAAAGAAAAGAAGAAGTGATAAAGTAGGAAATAGGAAACAGGAAAAAAGAATCAAGAAACATTATAACTAGCTGATACATTAAAAAAAAAAACTCTTTTCACAATTCTTAAAATGCCTTTTTCTTTTCTTCTTCACGTTGGATTTTTTGTTATACGCTTGATTTGAAATCGAATAGATAGGTAAATAGTTTAACGTTAAAGAACAAGAACAACAAGAACAAGAACTTATTTTTGTACCTATTACCTTTCTACCGACAGACCCTGATTCACTTCAAAAAAAAAAAAAACAAAAAAAAAAGCTCAACCAACACTAACCAATCCCCCTCCTCCCCCTTCCCTCTCTTCTTTTCTTTTCCAGTGGTGTTATATATCATAAATTATTGAATATTGAATATTCAAGAGGATATATTTTTTATTGTTTATTGTTGAAGGGTGTAGTATTATATCGAGTTGGAGGAGCTATTCTTGCAGCTGCTTGTTCAGGTGATATAAACAAATTTTCACGATACCATTTAAGTTCTTTTTTTTTTTTATCGCGTTTTGTTAATAATAAAAATAAAATAAAAGTTCGGGAATATGAATGACAAAGAAAGAAAGAAAAAGAACGTTACCTTGGATTGAACCTCGAATATCATCTAATGCTCTATTTTTGAATTTATATTAGTGTTGGTATCTGGGAAACGATTGAAGGGTGACCGGTGAAGAGGTGAAATGTGATAAAAAAAAGGGTGGGAGTTTGAAGGTACGTGTCTTGTTGGGGAGGGGAAAGAGGGATAAAAAGAAGGAACTTTGAAAGAATAAGAAACGTAGATACAGAGAAGAGGAAGAGTTGGCGGAGAAAAGGTGAGGAAGGAGGAAGTTATAGACATAGAAGGTGGCTTAAGGGAATGGTTATCTCTTACCTGTGGGATGTTTCTTTGATTTTGGGCATTTGGTTTCTTGGGAACCAACGTCTTGTGACTTCCTATAGGAAGGTTTAGTGTATGAGTGTGAAGTTGATGGATTTAAGGTGGATTTAGATGTAAGGAAGTACCTTGAATGATGATACATCTTTTTTCAAGAATAAAATATAATTGAGTATGAGGATTGCGTAAGAAAGAAGTTTTATTATTATTATTACGAACCGACAATACTAAAGAGTAAAACAGATCAATTGACAGGTATAAGGGTAGAAATGGAAATGATTTACATACCGATAATGTAACCAATCAACAACTTCAGGCATATGTTTGACTAGGAAAGCACGATCTGCATGTACAGTGTTACCTGCTAACACGCCAACTTGACGATCTGGAATCCATTTTTGAATGTATTCAAGAACGTTGGATGTGACTGTTGATAGGTCGTGTGGGGAATTGAGACATGCTCGAGTTAGTCCTGACTATGAAGCATGAGTTTGGGTTGTAGAAAATTTTTTTTATTGTCGTGCTGTATGCGTACTTGGCCATGTTGATTCGTACACCATTCGTCCATGCTGTTTTTATGTATATGCATGATGAGTTGAGATAATAGAGATTGAATATGACTTACCCATCGAGACTCTCTTTGTCGGTTCGTATGACATATTCAATACCATCGTCTACAAGGTCAAGGTTTCCATTTGTAATAAGAACCTGTGATTCCTTTGGAGATTATGTATTTGTGGAAAGTAGTAAAATGAACATACGGCTATTTCCATAATCTTGTCTGTCAGGGGATTAAGACCAGTCATTTCACAATCTATCCAAACCAAAGGTCCAGAGTAGTAGTCGAGTGTTTTCATCCCGAGTTTTTGTTGTCTGTGTGGTTTGAATTTTGAGAAGGAGAGGATTCGTGATTGAATGCGACAGTAAGGTGGTGATGGGTTGAGAGTTAGACTCGTTCTGAGTAAGGCAAAGGCAAGAGACATGTGGCTTTGCTTTATTTTGTCATGTCCCTTTTCCACTTTGCGCGTTTGTTGGCCGAGGAACAGCCTCTGTACGTTATACGAATACATTCTTTCATTTATTGCTGGTTGATTCAAGCGTGTCAAGGATGTCTGTGGAGATATTGCCTGGAGGAAGTGAGGATTGGTCTGGTACAACCAAAGACGTTCCTTTCCTGTTTATCGATGGCAACCTTGGAATTCCACTCAAAGTGCTCTACAAATTCTATATGGCAGCAGTGGCTCTATACAATAACAAAAATGATACTACTACACTACTGGCACTATCTTCCATCATCATCTTCGCCAATCCCGCACATCAAACTGCATTGAATACACGAAAGAAATTGATAACACAGGGAGAATTAGATCCAAAGAAAGAGCTACGGCTTGTTCAACTTTTCATCCGGGGATCAAAAGACGTTGCAAAGCAGTCAATCATATGGGACCATCGACGCTGGATATTCAGATATCAATATGAGCGGATAAGAGATAGAGTAAAAGTGGAGGAAGCTGAGAAACGTGGGTGGAGCAGTTCCGAAGAAGCGTCGAGCCTTCCGATGATACCCCTTGCCATGCTTGTTGCAGAGTGCGAGCTGATTAGACATGGATGTGAGATATACCCCAGGAATTATTACGCATGGACACATTGGCATTGGGTTATGGATGTTGCCAGGGCATGTGGGTATCGAGAGTTTATTCTGGAGGAAGGACGAAGATTACGGGAGTGGATTGATGTGCATGTGTCAGACTACTCTGCGATGCACCATGTGTGTGTGCTGAGTGTAGTTGACGATGAGCTGAGGGGTGAGATGCAGAGACATGCTGAGGGACTTGTTGTTGAGTATGTTGGACGGGAGAGTGTGAGTCTGTATGATAGAATAGCACACACGTGACGAGTGACGACGTGTAAGAAGTGGAATCCAATGTTCCTCTGAGCACACATGCCTCCTGACAAGTCCTCTCAAAGAAAGGCTGCCTGGCTCGCTTTTGGTCTTGTAGCCCTCGGAATAGTTGCTGGAGCTGTAGAGGTACGACTTTCACTCTTTATACCAGCTTGTATTGACCCTTCTGTCAGTCTCCTGTCGCAAATGAGCCTCTGGTTTGTCATTTCCAGCCCCTGTATTGCCAATTCTGACAGAATATATCCAGGACAACGATCCACAGGCAGGAATAGACCGTGCAGCAGAGGGTATGCTTCCAGACTATATACATCCTCATCACCACACTCATACCACACACACAGCTGCCCGTGCATACAAACAAGCTGCCTCAACACTCGCATCCCTCACTGCACATCCTCCTTCATTCAGTTTCGACCCTTCGCTCGTAACAAACGCAAACTCCAAATCAATATTCTCGTCTTTCCTCCCAAATCTCCAAGGGCAAGGTCCTTTTGGTAGTACTCTTCGCATTCTCCTCAAGCTCCATCATCAAACCACTCGCCGGTTAAGCGTAGGTCTCGGATTGGGACAGGAAGCCATCGGTATTGGCTCAAAGCGAAAGGATGAGGAACAACGCGTAAAAGCTATCAAGGTTCTCGACCTATTGCATCATTCTGCGGATTTGGGTAATACGGATGCCTTGTACACCTTGGCAAAAGTATCCTTGGTGTGTATCTCTTTTCTACCCTCCTCGTTTTAAATTTTAACATGGTCATTTATACTAGTTCCCACCTACGCAACATTTCCCGGCAAATCCAAAATTAGCTTACGATTCATTCTCAACTATGGCTATTGAAACAGGAAATGCTACTGCTCAATCCTATCTCGCTTTCTTTTATGCTACAGGCTATCATGGAATTGTACCAGTCGATCAAGCAAAAGCTCAACTTTACACCACATTTGCCGCAAATGGGCGTGATAAAGGAGCACAAATGGCACTTGGCTATCGTTACTGGAGTGGTATTGGTACTTCGGATGATTGCGATCGCGCGAGTGTATGGTATGGTGGCGCCGCAGAACAAGGTAAAGTGCTACTGCAATACCCCTCGGGTCTCTCTCTGACAGGCAATTGTTCTGAAGCTATGGCCAAATTCCTGTCGGGCCCACCTGGAGGAAGGACATTACCTCAGACTTCAACGAGGCTTTCAGATTTATCGGGAGGTATCTACGGTCCTAGCGCTAGCGTCGCTTCGACTGGTTTGAGTTCACAAAAACCATCGATCAAAGCTGGTATTGCTCGTGCTGCAGGAGAAACTTGGGAGGACGTCATTGAATATTACCAAGTATGTTTCCCAAATACATACCATATCCCCTGTTATGTTAACTTTTCATCTAGTTCAATGCTGATCGTGGAGAGATCGAGTTTGCTTTTCGCCTAGGCAAAATCTTCTATCAAGGCAGTATATACGGATCTCCTGGTGGTATAGCCTCCGGAAGTGAAGGCGTTGGTGCTGTTCCACGTAACTACATCAAGGCACGACACTATTTCCTACAAATCGCACGCAGGCATTGGCCTCAAGATCCTCCTTATGGAATGCAGTCCAGCAAAAATAAAGATGGCAAAGATGAAAAGAAATCTGTTGGGTTCTCAGCTCCTGCTGCTGGGCTTTTAGGAAGGATGTATTTGAGAGGAGAGGGCGTGAAACCCGACTTTAAGATTGCGAGAATGTGGTTTGAGAGAGGTGCTGAACACGGTGACAGGGAGTGTAATAATGGCTTGGGCATTATTTATAGAGATGGGTTGGGAATTAAGGCTAATATGAAACTTGCCTTGCATTATTTCAGACTGGCTGCTGGTGATGATTTGGCGGAGGCTCAGGTTAATTTGGGGAAATATCACTATGGTGAGTTCATTTTATGTGTGTGTATTTTTTGTTTCCTTGTGGAACTAATTCTTGTATGTTTGTTTTTAGATCAGGGTGAAATAGCACTTGCCGCCGCATTCTTTGAAAGTGCAACACATAACGGATCACCGTTCGAAGCTTATTATTACCTTGCGGAGATTCAAGCTGATCAAGCTGCAAACCCTGCCGTTCCTTCTGAAGTTAGATCGAGCTCTTGCTCTGTTGCTGTTTCATTTTATAAGATTGTGGCTGAGAGAGGAGTTTGGGGTGATGATTTGTTAATGGAAGCTGAGAGAGATTGGATGTCTGGTACGGAACAAGGAAAGGAAATTGCTTTGTTGAAATGGTGGATTGCTGCTGAGAGAGGGTTTGAGATTGCTCAAAATAATTTGGCGTTTATTCTAGATCAAGGTAAGTTCTATTTTTTTTTTTTTTTTTTTTTGAGATTCATGTTTTTTTCGTATATTCATGATGCTGATGCTCATTTCCACAGACAAGAGCATGTTGCGATTGACGAGATTCGCACCTCATGTACCTTCCAATGATACAGCTCAACTTGCATTAACGCAATGGACACGTGCAGCTGGTCAACGTAACATTGACGCTCTAGTCAAAGTTGGAGATTATTATTATCATGGTTTAGGTATCCCTTCAAATTCTGGGAATGATGATAAACAAACACGATTAGAAAAAGCAGCAAGTTATTATCAATCAGCAGCTGATACTCATTTAAGTGGATTAGCAATGTGGAATTTGGGTTGGATGTATGAAAATGGAATTGGTGTTGCACAAGATTTTCATTTGGCTAAGAGACATTATGATTTGGCGTTGGAAATTAATCCGGAAGCTTATTTACCGATTATGTTGAGTTTGGGAAAGTTGTATGTTAGGAGTGTTTGGCATGTTATTAGAGGAGGGAAGGATGGATTGGATTTGTGGAATTCGGATGAGGAGGATAAAGGTATGTTTTTTACACTTACAGGATGCATCTCAAAATGACATTGATTGACTTTTTTTTTGTTTTCAACTTTTTAGACTTTATCTCGAATACGAAAGTTACTAGGGAAATTGAGGATAATCAACATCATAATGCTCAGAGTATGGATGGTGAAAATGGTAATGAGAATTTCGGTTCTGATGATGATGACATCGCTTGGTATATGGGAAAAGCTAAAGAAGATTTTAATCGGCGGAGTTCGAGTAGGCCGGATGATGATGAAGATCCGGTTCAGGTTAGTGACTAGTTGTTGTTTTTTTTTTGGTGATTTTCACCCCCTCTTTTTTGGTTGTTCTTTTTTGTGGTGGTTGTTGATCTTCCTCCTCGGGTTCTGTTGTTAATGGTTAATCCTATTTTTTCATTAACAACTAACCCTTTTTTGATGTTTGAGATTTTCTTACCCATCTTTCTGGTTCTCTCTCACCGCGCCCATATTACGTCACCAACTCCCTCGTTTTCTATCTTTGGAATTGTTGTTATACTTTATTTTCGTTTTTTTTTTTTGGGTTTGGGGGTTGTTATGATTTACCATTGATGGAATTTGACTGAGATCATTGATTTACAGTGGGCGCGTGAACGAAGAAATGCGGAACAAGAGAGGGACAACTATTTTGGACCTGAAGATTATTTCGAAGGTGCTATGAGAAATGGTAGAGTTGAAAGAGGAAATGATGATGATAGAGATAATTTTATGGAGACTATGTTATTGGTGTTGTTGTGTTTGTTGGTTTCCGTTTTGATTTGGGTTAGGACTAGGATTGTGGAAAGGATGAGAAGGGATCAAGCTCAAGCTCAAGTTCAGGGACAGGAACAACCTCAACCTCAACCTCAACAACCTCAACCTCGACAACGACAACCTCAGCAACAACCTCAGCAACAACAACAAGTTCAGAGGGATAATGGTGTTTTCCCTTTACCTGGAGATCCGGCAAGAGATGAATGGGCTATTCTACGATAGTATATGTCCTGCTGTATACTTGGGTTATCAGGTTGTGTTCTGTGATTTCCGAAAAAATCTATTTAACTTCTATAGAATAATCAAGTTGTGAGAAATTCGAAATATTCAAAGTGCCATCCATGCGTCTAATATAGCACCGCGTCAACCTCTTCACAAGTTCTTCACAACTAGTAAAGGTTGTACTTGTTTGTTTCAGAGGGTGTTTGAGCCTTCACGTGGTTTGGCGTTTGAACCCGAGGCGCTCAGTGAAAATGGATTAAGCAACAAAGAGTAAACAGGTCCTAGTGTGTGCTGTGTGTTGTAAACTTCGTGGTCTAAAACTCATTGCTCTTTATAACTAATACCCCCCTCTCTCTCTCACACACACACACACCTCTTACACCATTCATCAATTTCTTTTGGCACCGCTTCCACGTCCTTCTCTCTCACGAGGTCACAAATAAAGAAATCCTTTTGGAACCAATTTTAGGACTTTCTTTTTTTTGCTTTCTTTAGAAAGGGAAGACACCTACACACACGTATACCTTACAACAAACAAGCCGACCAAAAACCGAGACACACGAACGAGGATAACTGAACCACACATATACAATACAAATACAATACAATACACACACACGTTCCACGCGCCCTTTAGCAAAAAAGAAAAAGGAAAAGAGAGGGAGCAAGACAATGGGAAACTTTGATTTCGATTCATTAGCTCCTAAAATTCGGAACATTCTTACAGCCAAGGATGTTGATTTATCAACTATTAGTGCGAAACGGGTTAGGGAAATGTTGGTTGATGAAGATGATACGGATTTGTTGAATGTAAAGTTTGTTAGGGAACATAAGAAGGAAATTGGAATGGTTATTGCGAGAGTTTTTGAACAGGTTAATGGGGATAGGCAGGATAGTGGGGATGATGATGCGAATGATGATGACGATGATGAAGAGGATGAGGAAGATGTGAAGGTGAAGGGAAGTAAGAGTAAAAGTAAGAAAAGTTCGAGTTCTAGTACGAATGGGAAAAGGAAGAAGAAGGAAGAGGATGGTGAGGAAGATGAAGATGAAGATACACCACCACCACAGAAGAAGAAGAAGAATGGTCAAGAGAAGAATGATGAAAAGTTGGCAAGGAAGTTGTCAAGTGAAATCAATGGAAGAGCTACGAGAGGTGCTGCATCCTCTTCTGGAAAAACGAAGAGTGGTGCGGCTAAAAGGTCTAGAAAAAAGAGCTCAACTACGGTTGATTCGGATGGTGAAGGCAATGAAGATGGTACGAAAAAGAAGAGACGTGGTGGTGGCTTTAAAAAGGAGTATATTCTGAGGTATGATTGTGTACTCTTGATATATGTGATGATTTTTTGTTTACTAATCTTTTGAATTACTTTATCAAGTGAACCATTGTCGGGTGTACTTCAAGTAGACAAGCTTTCTCGTCCGCAAGTTGTGAAGCAACTTTGGGATTATATCAAAGGGAATGGTTTACAAAACCCCGAAGATAAACGTGAAATCGTTTGCGATCCAAGTTTGAAAGCAGTCTTTGGTGTTAACAAGATTGATATGTTCCAAATGAACAAAGTCCTTGGACAGTAAGTTTAGAACGCCTCCCCTTATGGAGTTATTTACTCACCATTCGACATGATAGGCATTTGCATGAACCAGAGGCCGCGAGTTGATCAGATCAGTGGAGGTTGTATAATCGCCTGGTTGATTTATAAATGGGTGTAGACGTCGATGCTCTTGTCCAGCATATACTATAGCCGACGATGTGTATATGTCAAAATGTATTTCAATATATCAAAGGATTCTACTTTGTTCTAAGTTGAGTTGATATTCTTACAACATTTAGCTAAAGTGGCTACTACCTCTCCCTATAACCACGACTTCCTCGTTTATGCCCGTGAGATGCCCAAAGTACAACTCGGCCTCGCGTCAGTCCCTTTCCAAGACATTCGAGCCCTAATCATCTCAGATTAAACTGTTCTGAACTCTTAACAGACAACTGAACAAGTGAAAACGACATGACAATAATGACAAAATCAGTACTGTGCTCTGACAGATGTGTTTTTCAGTAGGACCCTGGACACATGGAACTAGGCTGTCCAACATCCGTTGTGGAGAAGCTTTCTATATGTATTTGGATATGCACGGTAACCTTTTTCGAGGGAGGCTGCGTGGAGAGTTGAAGACACTTTGACATTTCAACCACCGGAATGTTATGCCGAAGAAATAGCTATGATTAGTGTGGATAGTGAAGCAGCCTTTGGTGTTGACAAGATATGTTTTGGTCAGTAAATTCCGAATACTTCCGCGTGCGTATAGAGCTACCTACTTGACCCTTTGTATTTTCCGAGCCGATGCCGTCAGTTAAATTATTAACGTTATTCAATTACCTTGTCATAAATGTAGGCATCAATGCTCTTATGTGACATGTTTTGCATATCTTATATGTTTTTTCAGTGTCAAAAATATTCCACTTATCTAAGTTGGGTTTGTACGGAACGAGAAAAATCAAATTTCAAAAATTGCAACATAACTGCAGTACACACGCATATCTTATTTGTACAGTATTCAAGCAAAAAGCATAACGAAAGAACGAACAAACCGAAAACAAGGTATATGAAGTCCTACCGAAAAGAAGGGGGGAAATTAGCAACCTCCGGACCATCAACACAAACATTCGGCCTCGGGATCTCTGGCCCTCATTTCATTATGCATCCGCACCCAATTTTTGAACCCTCCATATTTCCAGTACAAGTAATCATGGGCATAATATCCATAGGTTCTTCTTGGCTTGATACAAGAACCTTTATTCTTGTGGCGGAGCATGGCATCTGGACGAGATAGGATTCTTTCACATTTAATACACGCTTGAAGTCCCAATAGTCTTATCCGACGATCATCGTTCTTATCCAAAATTTCGAATCCCTCTGCCAAATGTACCGAGCCCCAGTGTCTCAATACCTGGTGAAGCGTATCCCACTCTTCACGCTTGCACTCTTTCTTCGACGAACAGGGACAGATAAACTTTGTGACGATTTGATGTTTCTTGGTGTCTCGAACGCGTCTTGTCTTCATACGAGGGATAAGAACATCTTCCAAGATTTTCTTCCAATTTTCCATTCTTATCAAGGTATGTTCCTCTTCCTCTGTCATCTGTTTCTTTTCTTTAGTAGGCTGGACCGTCTTCGCCTTGGTAGGTTGGACCTTCTTTGTCGTACATTTCGTTCTCTTCTGCGATTGTGAATAGTCAGAGTCGTCACTGTCCTCTTTGTCAGAATCCTTGGTAGTATACCCGGGTCGGTATTGTGTTTACGTTTACGAGTCGAGGTAACGCTTGTCCTGGAAAAGATTGGCGTGTGCATCACTACCGGTTTCTGGCTCTCTGGTAATTTCCTTATCCTAGGGGATCTACGTATTCCTGGAGGGCTAACCGGTTGTGAAGGTATTGGTATAATTTTGTCAATCGATGGCGTTATGGAAAGTGGAGGTGTGGGAGGAAGGGAGGAGAAAGTTAATGTGGGGGTGGTTTCCGGGGGAGTGAAGGTGAAAGGGCTTGGACTTCTTGAACTTATAAGAACGATGGAGGAGACCTGAGGAGAGAGAGGCGGGGGCGGGGATGGAGATGGAGATCGGGGTGGGGATGGGGGTGGACTGTCTGTATCAGAACCAGAATAGCTGATTTCACTATTGCTCCTTGTAGAGTTCGAATAATAGTCCCTATTTTGGAACATGTCGAGAGTCAAATTGTTGAAAGAATCCCAAGGCCCGGCTGCAACTTCAGCCTTGATGGGTTCTTCTCCTGTAAAAAAGGCCAATGGATAGCTGGGTCCACCCTCGTAATACCCTGTATTCACGTTTATGCGGTAATCAAATACCTTTCGGTCAATTTTCAGTATACTTATTAAACTGGACATCTGGATTTGTTTCTTACATTGGTTGGTACTGTGATATCTTCACCTGACAAAAAAGCAGAACAATTTAGATTGTTTAAATAGCCGCCATCCAAGTTCAATTGTTGGTCCTAGTAAATTCCAAATTACTTGATCAAAACCAGCCGTTGACGCTATGATGAACATCGAATACTCACAAATGCATCCGATGGATACATGAGCGGAGGGAAATTGAGTATAGAAGCCATCTGGTAATGGGAAGAGCTAGTTGATGGGGAGGATATGGCTGGTATGTCTTCTCCAACGGTTCGGCCCTATTTATGTGATTCTGTACTTGTTGTAGATGTTTGTGGGTGCATGTGAACGATCCAAACCGGTGGAAGTTTTTCACGGCATCGGTCGATTTGATTCAACCAGCCGCATGTACAGCTTTAGCGCGACATTTTTTCTGCGACACTACAGATTTACCACGTGCTTACGGTACTCCTCGAGCGTCTTCACATCCGTCTGTGCGTATAGCCATAGCCTTATCGCATATTTACCACTACCTTCCCAAATTAGACGCTCGACTCGGAATATTAAAAACTGAACCATAGCGCTTGGATTAGGAATTTATGGAATGCTAGAACAAAGCATTAGCATTGTAGCGTCCAGGGTCTCTTTCGTGACAAGAAACAAGAGATCTCTCAGGCCTTGGAAAGGGATAGCGGAGAACGCAAAAAGAAGATCAGACTTGCCGTGAATAAACGTAGAAAGGGTTTCGACCAAAAAGGGACAAGCCTTCACTAGGCCAAACGGCCCGTCATCAGTTGCCGACGAACCATAGATACGACTCTGGTAAAGACCTCCGCCTCGCGTTGATGCATCATGTACATCAAATCATTCCGTCTCTGGGGTTCAATAGTTGAAGATCCACTTCACTCCCGCCGCGGGCACCGATCACCACGGTTCGTCAATTCAGTAGTTCAGAGAAGCACAATATGCGCAGGGCTCAAGGGGACGCAGCTGCCGAAGAGGAATGGAATACAAGGATACAAACGGCGGGCTTGACGCCCAGATAACCTTCTCTGTGGCGATTTTTTCTATAAATAGACGCGTGGTACTTTCAGATACATACATGTGGTAATCGCCCAGGAAGCTGATATGGTTCGTGTGCTCATGATCTCACAGTCTGTTGTTGAATTAGGCTGACATCTAACTCCAAGTTGGATATCTTGTTATTTTAGGTACCCTCCTCCCCTTGCGAATATTCTACAAACATCATCTCCCGCTGAGTCACGATGGATGTTCTTCCCCAACACTTTGCCGATAACCCACCGTAACAGCATTGACCTCATTGGTGTATCAAAGAGATTATTTTCGTTCATGCTTCACGAATAACGCGTCAAGAATAGGGAAGAATCTGTCAAAATAAGGTACTACTTGTGTAAGTCAAGCTGAATCACTATTACAATTGTAGTAAAACACAGTTTACCATCCAAGCAGTAAGTTCTTACTGTGCTAAGACCTGTGATCTCTCTCTGCCTTCGCATACTTTAGTGATCGATCGGCGGCGGTACAAATTGTTATGGATGATATTGGTCCTTATCGATACTCCAAGAAAAACCATGCCAGGCCCAATATTTCTTATTCAACCAAGATAAAGGGCCAAAATATCAATAACCCAGAACATAATCTCACTACAATAAGATATCCGACAGTCGGAACACAAAATCCCAAAAATCTGGCCAACATTACTCAGTGCTTAGCTCGACCTTTACCATCAAAAGAAAAGAAAAATGTATCTACGATTTACGTGTCACTGGTAATGCTCCATTACTACCCGGTCTTCAAGAGTGGTGACCCACTTTGACCGACTGGCATAGATCTTGGTTCCGGGAACGATTGATCTAGGATTATTTTACAGTATTCAATGATCAATTATATGTACGTTCCAGTTCTAATGTGTAAAAAGTACCCTCATGGAAGCACCTGGCATCAACCTGTGCATGACGCCACCAAGAAACTCAACACTCCGGCGCTGGCTCTCGGCACTTGTTATTTCATGTAAATACAACTTGAGATATCGTATATTTACTTGACAATGATAAAATACAGGTCCGAAGGTTGAAAATTAAATTTTGGAATCATCGAGAAAAAATTAAGGGACGACAACCACCGACTTCGGTATTGACACTGGTATCTCGGGTCTCTTCAGCAAATACTCTTCGGAGATAATGCACTCCGAGAGACTTCTCTTATGGCCTCATGGTAGTGGTCGTCAGTGCGCCGCCGTTCAATGAAGTTGATTATGAGAGCCAGTAATGATACCATATGATGTTGATCATAACGCCACATTCCTGGTCAGCATTTCAAGTGCTAAACAGCCGCCATTTACTTGGAACAAAGTCGCAGGATTGTGATTGATTATCCACTTGAAAATGAAAAATTCAAGATTCAAGAATTTTTCTGTTCACGGTCTGGAAACATGTCGCTCATCACTGCTTTCAAGTTCCAATGGAAGACCTCTGGGAGGGCCTCGGCTATATACGTTTGTGAGTGAAATCTTTCCATTGACATAGCGATTCGGTAGTGTTATTTACTACCCGGGTGTCCATATGTACACTAGTATATTTCAGTATATTTCTTTCACACTGTTGCTCCACGATCTCCTCTCCCGCTCTTTCAGTGAGCTTGTGTATCATTGTTGTTAAGACTCGTACTCAGACGAGCGATCGGCACTTGGTCGGCAGTGACCACCCCAGCCATCTGCAGAATCTAATTATAAATTAATTGTATGGCTTCCGGTATCATGTCATCTCTTGTCACGTTGACAAAATTGAACACTCAATACCACGATGAGGAACTTGTACCCAAGAATCTATATGCCAATACTCTCGCCCTAACCGTCTATTAAATGCTAATTGTCACTATTCTATACACATCATTATATTTCATTAAGAATGGAGAGGTTCATTATCTACTATAATCTTTTGTCACCAATATATATATTTAGCCACAGCAAACTTCGACATGAGAAAGTTTTAGATTTCTCACCCACAGAACTTTAATTGTACTAGCTGAGGTATCATCATGGTTCCATTTCTAAGTTCTCCCTCTAATCTACTGCCCCCTTCCATTGACTTGAAGAATTTGTTTCCATTTCGTGTTCTATAGTTTTGATCACCGGCCAGGTGCCACACGATTGTGAGGGTTTATTTTTAAGAAATTCTTTCAGGCTCCGTTACTATCCAGATATCTAAGTTTGACGAAAAACCCATTCAGGAATCTTACATTTGAAGAATCGATATTAATCAATGACGTCCATTCAAGCTAAGTACCCGTTTGATAAAAAGTGCCCGGACTTGATGGTAGTAGATGTTCGCTATCGTGGTAAATCTTGTGTGTGTTAATGACATATCCACACCCCGAGTGTCGGGTCACGAGAATATGGGGAAGGTCCTGAATTATGTTATACCATATTACTCCGAGGAGTTGCTATCAACATGACGACAATAAGGGGAAAAAAGCAACCGTCCAATGAAAAATCAATACCATCGATAACTATTATACCGAGCTACTTTCAAAAATTGAAAACCGATCAGCTGAATAGAACACAAAAGCTGCGAAGCACCGACTAGTCCGGAATATTTACAAATTCCATTCCCATCAGTGAAGCACTATGAGAAATGTTAACCGCTTCAGGTTCGACTCGGGAGTTTCAATTAATCAAAGTGTACGTTTAATATCAATCCCACAAGCTGGCTCGTTGAAAGGGACATTTGTTTCCATTGAAGTGTCGGCTCGAGAAACAAGATCTTCTTCCCATCTCCGACGAGTGGATTTCCTATTGAGAAATATCCATATATCGGATCTCAGGTACACCAGATTGGTAGTCAGGTATTTTGTGAGATGTGTATCGTTGTGGGCACAGCACTCAAATTACTCAAACCTCAGAATCCAGTTGTAGTGATCGATGGAACTGGGTTGCTAAAACCACATGGACTCCAACCCAGAAACAATCTTGAGTTTGTAGTAAAAGTCGAAGCGGTATGAAGGTCATGTGTTTCTTCAGGAAAAATGCCACATATCATTACGATCAGATTCAGTTCGCCGGAGTTAGTGTACATTATATTTCTTTCTTTCTTTCTTTCTTTCTTAGAATCCTGTGTTGCCAAGTCAAGTTGAATACGGAAGTCGAACATAGCGTCTTGGCCCTTAAGCTCGTAGTACAAGTGATCAATGAAGCTAGTGGCGCTTATTGTGGCGCAAGAGTCTACTGTCTGGCTGAGTCGGGCGGCAGGCCTCACTTGCTTGGGTGACTCTGTCTGGTGAAAGTATTCGAAAGGGAGCTGAGTCCTCTTATTGGTTCTGAAAATCGAGTGCTACCTTCAACTCACAGTGGACGTATACTACATATGGTGGTGTATTCACATCTTCACGATTACAGTCTAATTTGCCAAGGGTATACAATTATGGTTTAAAGTCATATGTGTATGTGCTGTTTTAACGACCGACATGATGTAGAGTATGCGTTCACGCAGGAAGAAACGAAGTTGGAGAGTGGACTAATGATAACTTGCCTGCTCTTGTTAGTACAACTACACACTACACAGTCCCAATCTCACCCACTCACCAACAGCCTATACCATGGCTAGCTGCTACTCTGCCCGAATTTGAATTTGAAAGCGTACGCCGTATAATACTATAGGAGCATTTATGATCTTCCATTGGCCACTAGCCCGTACTAAGCCATCTGAGTGCGTCCAAAGTCCATTAGGAGTGTTTTTCTGGGACGGGAAGTCACTTGTAATGTAGAATGGTGTGGTGAGAAGTACATATGAGGACTAAAGGTCATTACATCCTTTCTAGAAAGGCTTATGATTAGGTTTGTTTTTGTGTTGAACCGCGGCCACCCTTTTTGTCCGCAACTCCGGAGTCAACATGACCGACAAATCACAAAACTCAAACTACACAACGACCACTCTTTAGTCGACTTAACGGCCCCCTTCTCATTCATGTCTTTTGACATACTTCAAGGTTGGAGTTCATCTCCATCTTCTCAGCATCATCGATGAAACGATGCCTACATCTACATCTACGACATTCATTCAAGATCCGGCGAACCTTTTTCATATCAATAGGGTAACCTGTGCAACGTTGAACAGCACCACACCATGATATGACCTTATGCTATAATATAACCCCAATATCGATATCCACAAGGCGGCAAGATATTCATCTCTTTGGGGAGAAGCGAAGACGCCCGGTACTTTTTTTTAAATTAAACACACACACGCACCCACTCTTTTATAACATAACCGAATGTCGGATCCATCATCGCAATTTACAGTGTTCACCGACGACGAAGAACTGTCTTCGATGACCGGTGACCTCAATTCCAAGACTTTCAACGTTCTACTTGAACTTTCTCTAATAGATCGCGGCCCGAGCGTCTGAACCAGACCAGTATGTACTACTCCTAATAGCGGCGCCCCTGCCAGAACCAACCCTTTACCTCACTTTCAACCCTGGTATCATGCGTCATATACGCTTTGTATAAGTACGCTTAGCCACAAGTACAAAAGACCAATTTGAAGATGTCAAGAAAGAAGCTCAACATTCAAGAAATGAAAGCGACTCGGGGGGACGATCATCTGGCGACGAAATCGATTATCGATAATGACAAAACCCAAAACCCTCCTTTCTCGTAAATTATATCATACGCAACATAACCCACCGTTGTCTTTCTTTCAATATACGATTGTCGCGGAACTTGTTGGACATGGTTTGAATTCTGTTATGAAGAAGTTCAAGGGAATGAAACCCACGATGTATGAATATAACCCAAGCCTCCTTACTCCAAACCAATATAATTCTCATACCTTATCTCATATAGAACATCACCTTCCGTTGATTGTTCAACTTTTCCCCAACATACGATTGTCGCGGAACCTAGGATTGATTAATTGAAGGTAAGATTCCGTTGCAATCTTTCGTATGATTAGTCTTATACTCGTCCATCTTCCTGATCCTATTACTCTTTTGTTATCTGAATAAAGAGCTGGTTCGATATATGTCATCACTACTCCCACAGCTCACAACTCACGATTACAATCTCCAACGGTAACAATAAGTAATAACAATAACAATAACAATAACAATAACATCCCCTTCCAACTCAAAAGAAGTCAAACATTGCCTAACAAAGGTCAAAGTCCGATCTCCTTCTCAGCGCCTACATACAACCTACTGATGGGAAGTGGTAACTAGGTGGCGAAACTGTCAAAAAAATATTCAATCACATTCTCTAGGTGTCAGCTTCCGCAGGTTGCCACTGATTAGAACCTCTTAACATCCCTTAACATCCTTGTACTTTAAACATAATTCCCACATAGGTATAACCCAACGTCAACATGTCAACTAGCAATGTGGGTCCCCGTCCCCATCCCATGATAAGAAGTTTCAAGGGCCGCTTACCGAAAACCGCTTATCGACACAAACCTATATATCAGAACTTGAAGCCAAAACCCCTACCATGATATATATATATATGTATTCATTTTTAACTATCTGGATAATATGCAAAAAAGATTTGTGAATCGAACCTTGAGCTTGAGGATGGAGCAATTACGAAACCCTAAAACAAAACAAAAAAAAAAATACCCCCCCAAAAAACATGCCCTCATTTTCTAAATCATTGGTTAACCGAAGCAATAATCCATTAGGATTTTGGGATCCACAGTTTTATTGTAAGTGTCAACCCCCCTTCTTAGTGCGTGCCTCGGATAACGCTTAGTTGTGTTTACTAGTGGACTGCTTAGGAAACTTCTTTTTCTCATCTGAATCCTTGATGGAAGGGAAAAACGGTTATTCGAGATTTAGGCGCTAATAATGTCAACCCCTTCCCTTCTTCCCTTGATATAATATATTGTTATTGCGTTCGTAGACCTTGGTATATTTGTATATGTAACGGGGTATACTAGTAGAATCAACAATATAACAATGAATATTTGTCCATAGTTGTGAATAGGGACGATAGTGTACAATTTCACACAAAAGAACTATGTAAAATGGGAGAGAAAAAGTGTTCTAAGTAACGTGCGTATGTAATATCGCAGAGGAAAGTAGAACCGGACTCGAGCTATACAGTATATGTGCGTCTGCGAAGAAGCTAAAAAGGCATCCGAAATGAAGGCATGCATCAAATCTAATTCAGGCTCTGGAGTTTCATCCATTCCTTATCATTGGCATTAAAATCAATGCCCTTCTTCTTCCACCACTGCCTTGCATCCGCACCCCCACCTATTGCATCCTCTAGAGCTTCTTCTATATCGCACATACGATACTGAATCGGTAAACCCGACTTGTCCCACCATTCCAAGACTTCAGGCCTATTGTGTCTTGTTGCACCCACCAAAACCTCTTGATCGAAAACCAACTGTAGACCACTGTCAAGCCACCATTGCAGAACGTCGACCTTGCCATTGCAACTGGCATGGTGAAGAACATGGCGATCATACTTGAACTCGAGCTGTGAAGTAGCCCACCACTCTAGGACTTCAACGTGACCTGCAGTACTGGCCATATCCATGACCCGACCAATCTTGAGTGGCAAACCTCGGCTTGTATATTGTTGTTTCCACCAATCGAGCACGGCTACTTGGTTTCTGGAACTAGCATATTCCAGAGCGGCCTCGGTGTAGTCTAGAGGATGACCACAACTGAGCCACCAATCAAGAGAGACAATTTGGCCGTTTCTCGAAGCTCCATCGACAGCTTCTGCAATTGCGCCGGGAGCGGGGGGTGGTATGAGATCTCCATGTTGCTCGAAGCCATGTTTCCACCACGACAGGACGGATATGCGACCATGCCTGGATGCTTTAATTGGAATGAGATCGCCCTTGAAGGCTGAGCGGAACATTCCATTGTGTTGGGAAAGGAAGTATTCAAGAACATTGACATAACCAAAGCGGATGGCAGCAACCGCTCCCGATTTTGTTAGTGGGTTTTCATCGGATGGTTTAGCGGCACGTATAGTTGGCAGATGACCAGTAAGAGTTGCATAATCAGTTTGTGTGGCACGAGACCAATCAAGAGGGCGGGGAAGAGAAGTAGGCACTCCGACTGCCAATGTAAGTTCCCAGTCACCGACGTGATCCATGATCACTGCGAGAAGCTCTACAGGAAGATCTGGGTTCGGCAATCGAGTTTGTGCTGTTGGAGAGGTGGAGCCGAGTGAGGATGGGATATCATGGGCGGCATTAGGGAAGTGGTAGGTGTGATAGTCGTGGTTGGCGAGGCGAGTGGCGAGGGCATCGTCTGTGCCGAATGTTGGGAGGTTGCGTACTTTGAGGAAGAAGACAAGCTGGTCGTGGGTGAGTCGTTCGTATGCTGACTTGACAAAGGCGAGGGGAACTGCAACTGTCTTGTGTAGCATCGACGTCGACATAAGAAATCCTCCGTCACACCGTCACATGTAACTCAGTCTATAAAACTCGTATACGTTCTATGTATGGTACAAGATCTCGCCAGGAATCCATCTCCGCCTCAATCCACTCGGTCTCTCCAATGAATACCACCTCTATTTTGGCTATTTTAGCCCCAGCTGGGGAACTGAGCTTTCTCCAAAGATAATGGGTCACCGCCTGATATTGCTTATTAATACCGAACACCTCTGTCTTGTCAGGATCTATGCTTACCTCTCCTGTCATGTTGGCCAAAAATGCCCTTCCTACTGCTATCTCTCGGTTCTTGTTCATTATCCTCAAAGGCTTCTGCGCGACTCCCTGACCATTTGCCCTGACAAACGCCCGAAGGACTTGTCCTATCCCTGCTGCCACCTGATTTGGGGAATTAATCAGGGTTGATATCATAGCTGTGTTGTCCATCCCTGATAATTTAGCTTAAGAATGGTTGTGGAGGACCGTGTATGTACTGGTGTGTGGGAGGGTTTAAGCGGGAATACGACTCCCTATATATAATCCACGGTTTTGTAAATCATGAGAATTCGAACATCAGTCTGCTTCAACTAATTTACCCATCCAGATCCAATATTGTCCTAGTCTATACGCAATTCATCTCTTCAGCGTTCTGGGCCCTCTAGGAAGTACTGGCACACTCAAAATAACTTATTACCGTGGCAGCTCTTCAACGTTCAACCACAGTGCATAGGTGATACAAGTCCAGGTTCCTTCTATTCATCCATATCGACCCTCCGAAGAACTCTTCCTCTCCAATGAACAAAGCAGTCACTGGGGCACAAGCTCGATACTTTCTATGAGTGATGCAAAATCCCCCCAGGTATGCATATCCACCGGAATATAGCCCTCCGTTTCCATCCCAATGAACTTGGCATGGAAATTCACGATGCTCCCTTGTTTAACCCCAAACTTTCCCCGCAGTTGGCGTTCCGCCTCCTAAGCTATATATTAAGGCCAATCATTAGGTTGTTATTACGCCTCTGCTTACCTTACCCGTCAAAGCGGTCAAAAATCTCCTTCCAACAGCCATCTTGCGGTTCGAGTAATACACCACCAAAGGTCTCTCTGGACTCTGTACAGTATTTAACTCTTTAAACGCCCGAAGGACCTCTCCTATCCCCACTGCTACATTGTTTCTGGAATTAACCAGGGTTGAAATGATTTTGTCCATCCTTTAAGGTCCTTCCTGGTTTAAATCAAAGAATTGGTCGTCGTAGCAGTGTATGTGTTGTGCTGTTGTTGGTGCAAGAGTATTCAAGGGGGGGATACAACTTTTTAGTAGATCATGAGAATTCGAACATCAATCTATTTCAACGTTTCAACCCTCTAAGTCTATCCTACACATCCAAATATACATTAATTGCACCTAGACCACCCTCTCGAATTAGCATTTCTCCCCTAAAAGAAGCATCGACATTATTATACACACACTAACCTACAAACATCAGAAATCTCGTAAGATTCTCTGAATGCGAATCCGCTCCTATCTCGGCCTCAAGTCCATAATCTTGAAGTAATGCCTTCAAATTTTTAACTGTCAATAATCTCTTGATCTCAACTTCTCTTCATTCCATTAAGACATACAATAAATAGAAAACGATACTCACCGTCATATGTCAATAAATTTGCCAAATGAGCTGGGTAATACGCACTTCGTTCTCCTTCTTTTGTTAATATCGTTGCTAGTGGTTCATATTGATTATCCATATCTAAAGCGGCATTCTGTGCTCTTGCTTCCCTGAATTTGTTTTTTGAGAATTCGTTTTTTTTTTTTTTTTTTTTTTGATAAAAAAAAAAAAAAAAAAGGAAAGAGAGAAAAACTTACGAGTTTAAAAGTGCTATTCTTACTTCCTCTAATTTCTTTCTACTATCTTCAAGTTGCGTATCCAAAGGAATCGGAATGTATTTTTTGATTTGACTATCAACTTGACCTTTAACAGCTGCTTCAATCTCCGCTTTGACTTGTCCTTTAATTTCTGGTCTACAATATCATTGTAATTAAATATCAATTCCAATTCCAGATTCGATAAAAGAAATGGAATAGAGTATGTATACATACCTCAACTTATTTTCAATCTGAGATGGAATAGCAACTGCAAAATCCCTTAAACGTGTCATTTCCCGAATCGATTCATCATCATGTCTTCGAATTTGAACTTGCAAATTCTCTAACCCAGAAACACTTATATCCTATCGATGGATATTATATAAATAACGGTGACAAATGTCAGTTATGCAAACTTGGTCATTCTCAGTGCTCACCGATAGTTGATTTAGTTGTTCAAGTTTCGAAGACTGGGCTTCCAAGAGTTGAAGATTCCTTCCACTTTCGATAGATTTTCAGATTTAATTTAATTTAATATAAAAGCCACTTTTATTTCTTGTTACGCACATTGTCTGGAGACTCGACGTCATCGGCCTCACAATTTCCTGAACATCCAAATCCTGCATAACGAGAGAGATAGACAATCCGAATCCGTAAATTGCAGTGAGATATATACGAGAAGAAAAAAAGAGTTTTTGGAGGTTGAGTGGACACTAATATCAATATGGGTAGTAAGAGAAATGTGAAGATGTTGTACAGAACTTTATATATATCGCCTCGAGGTTCCCACATGCACAAGGAAAACCATGTACATGACCACTCCAACATCCGCTGCCTCGCGTTATCCATGTTTTTCCATCCTTCCGTCACATAAATCAGAGCCAAAAGTCAACAATCAAAAACCAATGTTCAACCGTCACTTTTTTGGGGGAGAAAATGGCATGTCCAACGAAAATCAGCATTTCCGTCGATGCGATATAGAATAAATTCATAGTCTTGGCTTCACCTTTGACAGATTAGCATTATCTTGATTTTTAAATTCCAACACCAGATCCTTTCCCATTCCTGTAGTCAGATAATCACGTAAATTCTGAAGTGCACGAATTTCCATCTTCTTCTGCGAATCTTGATTTTCAGTTCCCATGTGTGGTAATAGTGTTACTTGAGGGAATTCGAATAAACGAGGGTTTACTTCGGGTTCGTTTGGGAATACATCCAATCCTGCTGCTCCCAACTATGATGGAAGTCAAAGTTAGTTCAAAGTTTAATATAAAGGAAACTCACATGACCATCTTCCAAGGCTCTGATCAAAGCCTCCTCATCAATTACCTTCCCTCTAGCTGTATTAATAAGAATAGCTCCAGGTTTCAAAGCCCTAATCCAATTTTCACCAACCAACCCTTCCGTTTCCTTTCTTAAAGGAACATGTACACTAAGTACATCTGCCTGTTTCAACATCTCTTCCACATTCTCAAAATATTCACAATATGCAGGAGCATCAACAGCCTTTTTTCTTGAATGATAAATAACACGCATAGGAAAAGATTGAACCAACTCTGCCAATCTTGATCCGATACCTCCAAGTCCAAGAATAGCTAGAGTTTTTCCTGTAATATCATGCGATTTACGATTTAAACCTGCTGGTTTCCATTTTAATGCTCGAACGGAACGTTCTGCAATAGAATATTGTCGCATAGTTGAGATTAACAAGTATAATGCCGTTGTTGCTGTCGCGTCATCAACTGCTCCTGGGGTATTGGATAGGTAGATTCCTAAAGTTTTAAGAGGATAAAATATCAGTTTTATGATAATACCATCCCACCACCCCTATTGTTCAAAACCGTACCTCTAGCTTTACAAGCATGAACATCAACAGGATCATATCCAGCACCATTATGTGCAATCCATTTAAGACTCAAAGGTAAACCATTAACAATCTCCTTATCATACGGTCCAATAACCTTTGAAGACTCGTTTTCTCTGTAAATACCAACGATTCCATCATATTTTCCTCCAGGTCTACATTCAGCTAGGAATGATGCTCGATCGGGAGAGTCCATCCACTATAAGCGATTGATATGATATTGAAATATTATTAGCAAGAACGATAAGAATAACTCGTACATTCAAACAAAGATCGAGGACTTACAATCACTTCTGAGATATCTCCCAATAGCTCCTGTACCTCCTTCTGAGCCCATACAATAGTACCTTGCGAAAGCACTACGTCAATCCTCCTAACAGCATGATATTCTGATTGAACATACTGCAAATTAGAACGCGGGGAGCCATTATTCAACAGTCGATATTGGACAGTGGGGGGAAGAAGGTTAAAACGGGGGAGCGAAAGTGTCTTCTATATCACCAATTTAAATAGGAGATGCTCTGTCACAAGATCTAGATTCTTCACAGGTCAGGGTGATTCCACCCATTCACACACACACAAGTAGCACGAGTGGCGGCGCCTCCAGGAACACTACGAGCCGACAAGAGCGAGCGTGTAGTTTGGGTGTAGTTCCCTGGAGACGGTACATCTCCCCCTCGCCGGCCCGCTGTAATTGATTTATTGATGTCGTCATTGGTTTTTTGCATGCACAGCACACGCTTACGAAGATGGCCAATATTTATGCCATGAGAATCAAACAAGATACCTCAAATTGCATTTACGTCGAATGGCCTCTTCCATTGTCAGCTCCTCCAACTGTGCTGCTTGCTTCACTCTATCCCTACATCCAGCCTCAATCAAAGCTCGTTGCATATCACGGTCAAGTTCTTTGTTTGCTCGCACTAACAGCATTCGAACCACTATAAGGGCAATATTCTGATTAGCGAATGATCGAAGAACCGCAAGGCTTGATGAATACAAAGTCATCTGACACTCACCAAGCGATAAGCCAGTAGCAATTGTTAGGGATCCAATCCCGATAATCATTGAAGGTTCATAACTGGGGGCCCATTTATTTTTCCATAAGAATGAGCTTGCGCTGTGTTCGGCCCGAATAATTCATCTTTCAATGAAATGCATCACAACGAACAAATCGAAATAAAGTCCTCACAGATTTCCTAGGTTCCCCACTCCTCCAACAATACCAATAGCGGCTGCTCGTTTTGCTGGCGGTCTTGGAATGCTGTTACTGAGCCATACAAACAACATGACGTATCCTGTTAATTTAAACCAATCACGCGGTTTAGTCTTCGACCCAAACACTTCCCTGTCAAATTATAGATCCCACCTGTATGACCACTAGCCAAAAGGAATAAGGCAACGTAACGACCAGCTACGGAAAACGTTGACAAGGCAATAATATATCCCAAGATACTCATGCACCAGAAAAATGTTACATGTAAGAATCTCTCTCCTGTCCTATCTATGATGTCGATCAATCATCATATGTATAGAGTGTGAATTCGCAACGGCTTCTTTACCTGCATGGTGTCCATTTGCAACGCAGATAATAGCGGCAACTACCCACGGTGGACTGCAGTTTGTTTGAAATTCGTTTCAGAGACCTGATCAACGCTTGACTTACGCAGCCAAAAGCAATGTGATAGTGGTTGAAAACCCAAGTGTTGCCGTCAGTCTAATAGAGCGACATATTCAGCTACATATAAACAGAAAAGAAAAGTACTCACGTAGGGAAGAAGTTAACGAATCCCATACCCATCAAGTCAAAGAATGCAATCAATGCAAAAATATAGACCAGTGGTTCTTTCAGTGCAGCGATAAGGCCCTTCCACGCTCTTATTAAGGTTTTAGCCCTCGAAAAAACACCAATCTCAACAGGAGGTTGCGCTCACGTATCATTGACCAAATCTTCGTCTGCTTCCCCTGCATCCTCAGCGAGACGAATCTGGGCAAGTCGTCTTTCAGATGGACTCAGCCATCTTGTATTTTTAGGCTAATTTTTTTTTTTTATGTTTGAGTATGCAGATTTGAAAATATGACCCAGTAACTTACATAGTCAGGCAAAATCCACCTTTAAAACGACCTAGAGTGAGAACATTCTTCAATAACAAAATATCAAGTTAAAACATACAATGCTTGAATACCCAAGAACATCGTTATTGCCCCCTATTCAAGAAACAAACAACATATCAGGCAACCTGGTAAAAAAAAAATACACTGCGAAGTTATCGATATCCTACGCACCTCGATGTAAAACAACCACCTCCAAGCTCTAATACCCAACTGCCCTTCCATACCAGACAATATTCCAGCAGCTATTAACTATAACAAGTTCAAGTTCAAAGGATCAGCAACCTTATCATTTACGAAAAAATCAACATTTTCATTCTTACAGATCCAAAAGCAGTTGACACAGTTAATCCTGCGTACAAACACGCAGTCCGTAAAGCAAGTTCCTTAAATCAATCATTTCAGACTTTAGTTAGCACGTCAAGTCATTCTAGTATTATTTACCTTGCGAGTATACCATCGTGACAGAACATAAATAGCACCAGGATAAAACGCGGCCTCTGGAAATCCTAGAAAAAGCCTACAGGCTATTATACCCGAAAAGGATTTGGAAATCTTTTAATGATCGTAAGTATTAAATATTTAAGTACAAATCTAGAAGACTCACACCAGTTAGGGCGCTTATCATGCCCCAGAGAATGACACAGGAACCAAGGTATAGTGATGGTCTATACGATCGTGTTAGCGAACGATTGAGTAAAGTGGTAGGTATATCTCTAACCGAGTTATAGAGTTGAGAGTCTACATAACAAGTTGCCAATGACGAAAGTGAGCAATATGTTTGCAATGCTATAGGGTGACAAGTACTCACCATGTTGGAAGGGATTTGCGAAGGGCAATAAATTGCATAAAATACAGCAAGAATCAGATCATACTGAACATCTTTCAAAATAAAGCATCAACAGAACGGATTTGAATTGTTTATAACTATGTTATAAATATACCTGTAAGTCCCAAATCTTCTTCCAAACCCTTAAGCCTTGCAGATGTAATTGCCGTCCTCTATAACATACCAATACTATCGTTGAGCATAACGTTTTCGAATATCATGCAAATGTCTTACATCAATATAATTCATAATATATATAACCACAACCATGGAACAGAGTCGGAGATCGAGTTTCCTAACAAGTCGCTTCTCTGCTTCCTTGCGATCTATAGGGTCCGGCTCTGGTTGGTGAAGATCCTTGGAACTGTCGGGGTAGATATCAGACGCATTTCGCACTTCAATATCCGTGGATTTCTCTTCGTCGTGAGGTGCCATAGGAGTAGAGGCTTTTGGATAGAGGAGTAATGGAGCGAAAGTAAATGTAATTCGCTAGCACGCAATACTATGCAAATATAATATACCCCACGCACTGGCCTGAAGAAGCTCAAGAAGCATGATCGTATTGTGGTCATCTGAATGTCGAAGCAGGAGTAGGCAAGGTTAAAATAGATCACATAACGGACCGCTTCGACACGAGATAGGTTGGGAACATAGAGGGAGACTTGAATTTTCCAATATTTCAAGAAAAAACGGCGACAAAACAATAATATAACAATTCATATTCATTATTTAGACTGTAACATCTAAATCATTAATGAGTATCTCGAAGACGGTGCCATTCAACTGAACCTTAGATACCTGTCCAATTATTCTAGACATTCCTTTAATCTTTCCGCACTCGTCTATCAGATTGGCAGCGCGGGGCGTACCGAGGATACCAAGCTCTTGGAAATTCCTAATATAGCTGTAACAAGTTTGTGAAATTAGTATAAATTTATACCAAGACTGCAACGATACTAACCGTAGGCATACTTCTTCCTTAAATTCCGCATATATTTTGCGGTTGAATCTTCTCTGTTAATATATGCGCATATGGGAGACTGTATTCTCAATAAGCCAGTAATCAGCCTACCTCATTCTTTCGAGCAGTTTCTTCATACAAGTGATTCTGGTGGATAATGAAGTGATCCGCGAGGACATGATATGACATTCCCGCAAGGTACATTTCAAAAAGGCATGCAGCCTTATTGCCACCATACCCAACGAAACGTTCATCACACCTGGATATACCGTTCAAATACACATTGAATTAATGTTAATCTAGACATACCAAGGCGGGCCGTCTTTTCTGAAGATGGTATATGGTTCGTAAGAGGCCTGGAAACTCGAAACTTGATATATCTCTCCAGGCTTTGCAGCATAATACCTCGCATAATCGGTACTATTATGTCCAGCAGACCAACCTTGATGGAACATACGAGCCCTCTTACTCTTAACCAGCCGCATCAAATCCTACCAAAGAGCTTTAGCACCTTTCACCTTCCTACTAATTCTAAAAAAAGAGATTCCAACCCTCACCTTTTTATTATTCGGAAAAGACTGAAACTCCCTTCCCTCTTCATATTCCACATATTCAAAAGCAGGAACAACCAACGCAGCCACACCTTCTTTCAACATCTCCATTTCTTTCAACCCCATTTCTTTCCACCTCCTAATAGCTCCTCTAAAATCCGTACAAATATAAAAATCAATATCCAACATCATGACAAACTCAGTCCTAGCAAACAACCTCGCTATATTTCTCCAGGTATTGAATTGCCTATCAAAGGTATCCAAAACGAGATGAATATCAACATATCTTGACATATGTTTTGTTTTTGTGTATAAGTGATGTAGAGAATCGAGGAGTACTGGAACGTTTTCTGTTGAATTGTTTATATGAAATGTTACCGATATTGGACCTAATAAAATCAAAAGTTTGAGTAGCATATATGCGTGGATGTGTAGTGGAAGAATGATGATGATGGTGAGGGATGAGAGGTTATTCATACCTTGATATCGTTGAACAAGACGAGCGAGGATTTCAAAACGATTACTTGTAATAAGACTCGTAATAGTTATATCCTCCTTGTCAAAGTTTCCAGAAGCACGATAATAATACGGAATGATTTGACTTGGTTTCATGAGATGAGGAAATGCTTTTGACAAAAGAATACTTTCTTCAATAGCATCTTGCTTCTTCGCTGAGGCTATTGCCGAGAACACTCTTGAGTTACGAGAAACGGAAGAATTCAAAGCCCAAGGGGACCAGGTGACAGAGGTAGAGAGGGACTTTGCGTTGTGTTGTTGTGGTCCAGGAGATAGCAATGAACTTGTGGTATAGAGGATTGAGGCGGTTACATAGATAGCAATAAAGACGTGCGCAAGGCGTTGTACTTGATAGGGAACGGCAGTCATACCAGTAAGAGACTGGCGGAGAGAGAGAAAGGTATTATTATATTATGTCTTGTTTGCCCAGATACATCTGTTAGTTTAATTCTTCCGTGTAGCAGCCAGCGCCTCCGCTCCCGTCTTTCCAGGATTTTCGACATACAATACATGTTTGAACACATATCCACGGTCTGCAAAGCTCTGGATAACCATATCCCTGTACTTCTCGATCCCAACTAACGACCCTCCAAATGTTACTACTGTGTCCTGTGGATGCACCAACCGTGGTTTTTCTGTAGTAGGCTTCCCAAGCAATACGGAAGCAGTCGAAACCAGTTGGTTTGAACATGTCTTCAACACTTGTAATGCTAATGGGTCACCATCCTCAAAAGCAGCTTCAAACACGAGTGGTGAAAGCATTGATAAGCGTTTCTCTCGAACGTTATTGCTTGAAGAGCCATCGAAACCAGCAGTTCCAGGAGCTGGATCAGATTGATATACAATCCGGAACGTCTCCATAAGATCTATAATCCCAAAACGAGCTAGAATTTTATCTCGCAAGGTGCTGGGTGGTGCAGGTCCTTCGGTTACTGATGCTTGGTCGTGACAGCCAAGTACCGCCCGAATCGCTTCTCTCCCAACATGGAATCCACCACCTTCATCTCCAAGAATCCATCCCCAACCTCCTGACCTCCCCATCTCTTTGATTTGTCCATCAACATCTTTGAACGATACGGCGATTGAGCCGGTCCCTGCGATGATTGACAAAGCGTTCGATACATCATTATAGAATCGAATAGGAGCAGCGAGAAGGTTTGTATCATTCGTCACCGTCAATCGCGGCCCAACAGGAACATTAAGAAGATCCGAGAGGGGTTGTAGTACACTCTGGATAACGGCTTGTGAATCCGCCCCAGATGCTCCAAACCAAGCAGCAGCAAAAGGTGTTTCTGCAGGTGGTAAAACACTAGGCAAAGTCGCGGCGTCAAGTGCATGAGTGACTGCTGTTTTCACTGCAAGAGTGTAATCATCGCTTGAGATGTATGTCAAGTTGGAAGGCCCGCCATAACCAGTACCGACGACTTTTCCAGCGTGATCAACGATGACTGCTGCAGTTTTACTACCACCGCAATCGACACAGAGAAAGTAGGACATGTGCAGAGGGATACTAGAGGGAATTCTTTCAGTCGTTATTCGCCATTTGGCTTTATAAGAGATTGGTTCCGCAT
Organism: Coprinus comatus; assembly: GCA_034638255.1. Lineage (NCBI taxonomy): Eukaryota > Fungi > Basidiomycota > Agaricomycetes > Agaricales > Agaricaceae > Coprinus > Coprinus comatus. Next base: position 132,357 of record JAWPGT010000013.1, read on the forward strand.
GGCGTGGCTCTTCTAATTTGGCGAGTTGAGAAGGTGTCGCGTTCGATGTAACGCTTACCGGCCCGGCTCATCGGATCACATGGTCACCAATGCCTGCCCTCACCTCACGTGCCGCCACATATAAAAGCGCAAAATTTCAGTGAACAACCCGTGCGGCAGCACGGCCATCTCTTCCCCATGTTGCTCATAACTGCGTGGTCTTTATTGACCAGGTTCACGCGGTTGTTCGAGTGTCAGGCTGTGTTCTGAAAAAATCGATCATCTTAGTACCCTATGTCTTCTCTGCGCCATCGCAGGCAACGAGGGCGGGTCGGCAGCTCGTACATTCCAAATCAATCACATTATCCTTATGTATCTATGTTGTGCATTGTAATTAACTATCACATATTAAGCAATCTACTCGCTCTCTGCGATAAGAGCAACAATCATTCTACAAACGAAAATATGAGTTAGATCCAAGAAAGCTGCGGAAGACATACCGATAGAGGTAGTAGAAGAACGAAAGAAGATAAAACCCAAGCTTGAAGAATGTTTCCTTCTTGTGTCCACCAAGTGTTCTGAAGATCTCTGTCGCATCGTATACATGACTCTTTTTCCGGATCCTGGACATCCATGAGCCTCATCAATGCAAAAAACCAACACAAACATGTACGCACTTGTCTGCATTAAAAATTACCAGTGGGAGATTGAGCAAAAACGCTGTCCATTGACCCGACATAAGGAAAAGAAGTGTGAGGAAAGCATGTGCCAAGTTTTCGGGGAGAACAAACTGTTTTTGTTCGTCAGTAGGATGTTATAATATTCAGCGGAATACGTACTTGATTCAGCTTGTTACAGAGGTCAATGGGATTGATATAATCGCATTCCAAATCAGAGAACATTATAATCTGATAGTCAAAATAGTCGTTGGCATTTCTGTTTTCAGCCGCCAAAAATAAACTTACAAAGAAAACCATGCAGAACAACAGCCCAGCGGCCATAAGCACCGCAAACAAAAATAACCAGCCTAGTCATCGCAGGAGTGCGCGTGCAGAGACGAAGGAGACGTTGAGAACGGTTGTTGAAGAGTATGCCCAGTCAAGCAGCGTTGTTGATAACGGAATTTGTATTTGTCGAAAGGGTGTGTGAGGAATAACGATGAACCCAAGGATTGCCAAGTTGCGTGGCGGTCACGTTTCACCATAATTTTCGTGTCAAATATATGCATAGGAAGATAGATATCACAAGTATAAACAGTAAGACTTCATTGCTGATAATAATTAGACCAGAAATGAAATGCTGACCTGCTCCACCCATCGTGTGCTGTCGTGAGTTACTTGCTACAAATAAATTTCCAGTGCAAAGAATGCGGATTAGAATGCAAATGAAATGTGCTGTAGTCTGTGAGAGCGAGCTTTGGAAGAGTAAAGAAAACCAGAGAAGGATGCAAGTCGTGTAGAAAAAGTATGTGCCAGCCACCAAACTCCTGATGGTGACGTTGGTGCGCGTGACCAGTTCACACCCTCCGCTAACATATCACAAAACAATCTTAGATCAATAAATCCGCATTCTAACATGTAAGTATGTATTCAACATCCATGGCGTACTTCGTGTCAATAATCATTATAGCCTCAGTTTTACTCCTCAGCAACAAGAGCAGCGATCATACTGTCGTAGTCTTGAGTTTGCGCATACCCAAGAGCAGGAAAGGACTCACCGGTATAAGTAATAAAAGAAGGAAAGCAAATAGAAAGCAAGCTTGACAAACGCCTCTTTCTTGTGCCCATCTAATGAACGGAAGATCTCCGTTGCATCCAGCATATGGCTCTTGTTTACGATTCTGATTGCATGTATCAGACTTATCATTTAGGGATAGGAGATCATCAACCACATACTTGTTAACATTCCATGCAATCAACGGAAGGTTGAGCACCAGTGCTGACCATTGTCCGCTTAATAGGAATAGTACAGCTAGGAAGGCATGTGCTGCATATTCCGGTAACACGAACTGGATGATATATGAACGCTTGCGCTAGCTCGAAAGCCCGAAATTCAGAGTTTATACTCACCTGATTAATCTTATTACAGAGGTCAATGGGGTTGATATAGTCGCTTTCGAGGTCCGAGTACATGATCACCTACATGTCTCCATGAGTCCCTATTTCCAATAGCAGTTATGTGTCCGAAAAAAACTCACGAAAAAGACCATAGTAAATAGTAGTGCACCGGACCACAGCACAGCAAAGAGGAACAACCAGCCTTCAGAGCATATTCGGAGATGATAGTGTTATTGGTTTACAAGACAGGTGGGAACAGAACGCGTGGTCCGATTAGCGACCAAATTTACTTCTCTCGGTGGTTCAGGGGACTCACCAGCAGACATTGTAAGATATAGGCGTTGGTATTAGAAGATAGAGGGGGTATTCGTCTGGTTGGAAGTGGTCAATAGACACGTCCAGACAACGAGGACGGCAGTGAGGACTCAGGAAATGGGCGACAGGCCTTCCGCCATCAGCACCAAGGGACAGCCTCGTCACGCGTGACAGTCACGATTAACAGCTATAGAGTGCGCATAGGTACTTTACAAAACGTCGAGCAAGAGTTACACGAAACAAGCCAGAACAGAAGAAAACATAACATAAATATCAATCAATCCAAATCCATGCGTTGGGCCCCATTGCCCTGACGCGCTCCCCCACGCCGACCACCACGGCCACGTCCACGACCTCTTCTACTACCACGACCTCCATGCCCTGGGGTATACTCCACAGGATCAGCCCCAGGGGGTGCAACAAGCACATGTGCGCGGGGGTCAGCTTGCATAATCGAATCCGAACGCATTTTCCTATGTGTTGCATATCCATGGTTAGACAACGCACAACAGGGAGTGCCGAGACAACTCACGAGCCAGAATCACGAGCGTCCATTAGGACATCCACACTACCCTCCTCCTTAACCAGCCCTAGTCCATCGGGTCCACCTAGACGGTTGCTTAGGCTGGTGCCTGCGGATGTACTTCCAACGATGCGAACAGACAGAGTCTTGCCGTCAGCTGTCTGGTTGTTGAAATTCTGCACAGCTTGGGATGCAGAGGCTGAAGTTTTGAAAGTTACCCTGATCTTGACATCGTCTCCGCCGGAAATGAGCTTTGAAGATGTGATTACACCACATCGCTTGAATATAGCGGCAACATCGTCAGGAGTTGTCCCGGCCACCAGACCACTGATCTCTACGACATTCCCTTGTATATTTCCTGCACCCTTGATCGAGAAACCTTGTTCCCTCAGAGCACCTGTTGCCTCGCGAAGGGCTTTTTGGGCAAGGTTATTGATCGCAGGTTTCGGAGCGTCAGGGGCGACTCCTAGACGCGCAGACAGGGAGTTATGGGACTCGTAGAGATCATGGGACCAGGGCGCATCTGGGTTGCCTTTTGGGGGACGGGAGCGGCTCTGGGAGCGCGAGGGTCGGAAAAGCGGGATTGAGGATGGAGAGAGAGAATACACACGTATGGGGCAGGCGGGCGGTTTGATGATTGGGTGGATCTTGTGGTGCGCATGGGCCCTGATGCCGCAGCGTTGGGAGTAATGTTCATGCGCTCGAGGAGTGAAGCCATGGCTGAGAGAGGAAAGAAAGAACAGTATGTGACATGTAACCCTCAGTCACTCCTGTTACCCTCTGTCACCCGTTACCCCAGTAACGGTGGCGGTGCCTACTCACGTTCCTTGATGCCGGATATCCAGCCTTCCCCGCAGAGAATATTAAAGCGGCCAACCCCAGTCAGATGGTCTGCCCCTCCTTTCTCTCCTTTACCCCACCATGTCTCCCAAGATATACACCTCGTCCTTTCCACCGGTCCCCATCCCAGACCAGTCTATCTTCACTCGTCTCTTGTCCGTCGAAAATAATTTAGTCGGAGGCCACCCAGCATCTCATCCCGCCTTTATTGATGCTGCTACAGGCACTACAATAACTCGTGCCCAGCTCAGGAATCTTGCCCTCTCCTTTGCCCATGGCCTGCGCTCGATATTCGGCGCTAAACGTGGTGATACCCTGCTTGTATACGCCCCTAATTCTATCCACTGGCCTGTGATCATGTTTGGTGCCGGTAAGTATATATTCACCCGATCATTGCCAATATCAATTCTATCCGCAATTAGTTGCTGCCGGTCTCAAGTCCACGCTCGCTAACAATGCCTACAATGCACGGGAACTGGCCCACCAGTACGCTGATAGTAGGGCAAACATTATCTTCACAAGCGAAGAGGGTATTCCTATAGTTCGCCAAACTCTCAGCGACCTCGGACTCAGCAAGCAAGAGGCAGAGAAACGTATTGCCGTCCTCAGTTCAAGCCTCAAGTGGGCGGGAGGTCCAGATGCAGCAAAATCCGCTGACGCCGCTGGTTTGATTGCATTTGAGGATTTGTTGAATACAGGCGTTCTACCGGCCGAAGAACAGTTTAATGGAAACGATGCAAATGAAACCGCTTATCTTTGCTACAGTTCCGGTACGTAAAACTCATGTTTTTCCGTTGGGCTTTCCATTCATCAATTTGATCAGGCACAACTGGCAAACCAAAAGGTGTCGAGGTTTGTTGGTGACATATTTTGAAATCCATGTGATATAATGACCCGAGTTCACCGTTAGACCACGCACAAAAATATCGTCTCCATTGTAGAGATCGTCGCGGAGGCGTTCCCCCCATTCGGCTTGGATGACAAGGTTCTCGCTGTTCTGCCATTCTACCACATCTATGGTGAGGTCTACCGTTTCATTAAAGAATTCCCATACTCAGGAAGATCATATAGGTGCCGTTAAACTTCTTCACTTCCCGCTCACGCGTGGCTCTCCCGTCGTTGTTATGCCAAGATTTGACCCTGTTCAATTCTGCGCAAACATCGAAAAGTACAGGATCGCGCTAGCACTTATTGTTCCACCAGTTCTTGTCCTCGTGGCTCGTCACCCCAGTAAGTAATTTAAAAACAAATTGGAATGTTTAAATATTCTAACTCTAATCTAGTCGTCGACAAATATGACTTGTCCTCACTTCGAGTTTTGTTCTCTGGAGCGGCACCTCTCGGTGAGGGTCTCACAAGAGCCGTGAGCAATTCATATATAAAACTAAAACCTGTCACTTGGAAACTAATTCCTTTTTTTTTTTTTTTTTTTTTTCAAAATAAAAGGTCATTGAACGTTTGAGCGCAAAACGTACAAACGGCGTCAAAATTCGGGTTCTTCAAGGTTACGGTTTAACCGAAACTTCACCTACAACCCACCTTCAACCCGAATCTGGCGCCCACAAGTACGGCAGTATTGGTGTTCTATTACCAAACCTTGAAGCTAAACTCGTTGTGGACGGTGACGGTGAGGGCAATATTGATTCGAGGAAGGTCAACCTGGAGAGTTATGGATTCGTGGTCCCACTGTTATGAAGGTTTGTTTTTACTCGATGAAAATAGATAAGAAGTAACTAATGTTTTGTGTTTTCCTTTTGTGATACATAGGGGTATCTTAATAATGTTGCTGCGACCACGGATGCTATTACACATGACAAGTGGTTCAAAACGGGTGATATTGCTATCAGAGATAAGGAGGGTTATTACTATATTGTGGATCGCCGTAAGGAATTGATTAAATATAAGGTATATGTTTACGACAACCTCTATAAACCTCTCCGTAATCTCCATAAACAATATCTAACCTTTGCCTATTTCCATTTACTCTCAGGGCTTCCAAGGTTAGTTCTTTTCTTCTCAATCCCACTTAATTAAATCTAAAAAGCTTTTTTTTAATTCTTATTTCCTGACAACCGCCTAAAAAAAACAGTTCCTCCAGCAGAACTCGAAGCAGTTTTATTAACCCATCCGGATATTGCTGACACTGCCGTTATCGGTGTTGATAGCATTAAACAAGCTACCGAACTTCCTAGAGCTTATGTTGTACATGCAAGACCTGATGAAGTCAAGACTGAAGCTCAAAAAGAGGCTTTCTCACAGGTCGTTAAGGATTGGATACAAACTAAGGTTGCTAGGCATAAGTTCCTCCGAGGAGGTAAGTGTCTTCTTTTGATCTTTATGACTTTTTCAATTGTTAAAAATATCGTTTTTACATTTAGGTGTTGTCGTTATTGATGTAATACCAAAGAGGTGTGTTTCTTTTCCTCGTTACTTTGGTTAACAAGCTGATAATTATTCCTTTTCAATTAATAGTGCGGCTGGAAAGATCCTCCGTCGGGAATTGCGTGAGCGTGCCAAGGGTGAGCTTGCTGGAAGGGATCCTGGAGAAGAGCCCATCAAGGCCAAGCTCTAAGGTAATGGCGTGCTTAACACCATTATCGCCGTACCTATAACAGGTGGGCCGTTTTAAATATCATTAGGCTGTCCGGTGCGATACTTGGGTTGATTTTATGAAGGCATGTATTTATGGGAAGGATATGTTATTTGATACATCTATATTCTATATATGTACATATGCTTGCATGTACAAGAGCACATACCCTAAATGTTGACATACCTATGATTGATTATCTAAGGAGAAGAATTAGTCGTATGTTCAAAAAGGTGAAGAGACATGGGAGAAAGGATCAGGGGTGTCAAATTCTGGTGCATTTCTCCCCACCATCTTGGCGAGGAAATACACCCTGAAGAAATTCAATACAAGATTGAAGCATCATGCAAAAACAAAAGAAAGAAGTGAGACTCACAATACAGTAGTAACCCTCCCATAAAGTTGACATCAAACAACGAGGTTCGACAAGGTGGAAAAAAAATAAGAATGTAGGATCCCGCGCTGAACGAGAATGAGCCCCATTGTGTTGAAGACTTGGAATAAATCCCAAGTCCACTATCGTATAACTATGATTGATGAGCAACAAAATGCTCCCCCATCCAATCAGACCAACGAACACCACCCACGCTCATATCTTCGCATGAATGACGCCTTTTAACCGCCGATCAAATCTTCAGGCGAGAACGACAAAGTGTTACGAGACGGATACCCCCAAGCATACGAAGTGATTCGATGCAGAGGTAAAGCGGTTCTCGAACGACCTCGATCCAGTAAACTGTCGTGCTTAGAGCCAGCCGCTTTCCGTGATGTTGAATCGAGGCACTGCTTTGTGTCTCCGGGGACTTTCCCCACAGCCGAGTATGAGAGTAGTAAAAAAGACACTCTCTAGTGCGTAAGCTGCGACGACGATACTTCGAACAGCGCGAGATTTTTGAAGAAAAAAAGACATTTAGGATCAATTTTATGGCAAATCAAAATTCAGAACTCCGATTGAAATCAGGCGCTTCCGTTGAGGGAGATCGAGATTATGTAAGCAACCGTGTGCCGGAGCAGTGCCTCACCGCTTTCGGCATGCATTGGGTGACTTTCCGTAAATCTATTACTTGAGCTTCTTGCTTTTCCACATCGACGATCGCATTCGTTCGTTTCTTTAAACCCCACCACTCTTTCGCATGTCTACACAAGACCAGCCTGCGTCCCAGCAACAACAAACGCTGCCACGCAAACCACCTTTTGCTAACTGGCCTACCATCAAGATTCTGACTCCTCCTCAGGGTATGTGTTGATTTACATTTTGTGTGAACTTCCCGATGTTCCTTCTTTACTGACGAATCATCGGAATCATCGGATAAATCTTGTTATTAGGTCAATATTCATTGAATACTGATGAATGGTGCTTCACATATTCCTCACAATCGGTTAGCGGAAGAATACACGGAAAGGAACCTACTTGTCGTTCAATATGCGTTCGAAAAGTCTTCCCTCATGAAGTCCGAAATGTCATCGCTTTCAAGAAACACAAGAAAATAGATGCTAATGGAAAAGCTACATATCCACTTCCGGTCGAAGGTCAATCACCTAACCTACCACGAATCCTTGGTGGAAAGACTCCTGAAGATCCTGAAGATCCCAATCCTTCACGTTCTAAAGAACCTCCAAAAACTTGGAATGAAGGATGGTATCTATGGACTGGAAAAGGACGTGTGGCTGCTCATGAGAAATTGGATTCCATGTCATTAGACCTTGAACGACAACAACGGCAACGTGCTTTCAAGGAGAGGCGTAGAGAAGTATGGCAGGATTATCAAGATAGTCTACGACAGAAGAAAGCCAATGGTAATGCGGCTCGGAACGAAGAGGATGTAAGGCAATGGGTACCAAATGTGCCACTACGGCCTTTGCCTGATACAAGGTACGTGGCATTTATCTCTTTTGTTATCCGAATTTGTTTATTCATATTTCAATCAACAGTTCTGACTCGTTACTTTTTCCTCTACCACCTGACTTTCCTCCATTCTGGGATAGAATTGGAAAATTGCTTGCTCCTTCATTCCGTGTACTTGACATACTGCACGATAGTCTCACGTCCGGACAACAGAAGGAGTTTGCGCAGCGTGTATGGGACAAAGCGTGGACGAAGGAACCATATATGCTAGCGAGTCGTACCTTTACACAAACATATAAACGCTGGAAGGAGAAGGATGAAACCACTGACGAGGAAGATGATAAGAAGAACTCACCCTGATATATTATATAACATCGGATACCTGACCATACTTACAATACACCTATTATTTGCCTCCCATATCTTGTATTCATGGATTCATTAGTTGAATATTTGTAAAACAAAGAGACCGCGGGTATACTGAGCGGAAAAAATTAGGTCTGTTGAAACATCAACAACCCACAACATAAAAGAAGAAAGAAAAAGAAAAGAAAAAAAAGTACTTCAGTGACAACAGTGGGGTTCGAACCCACGCCCTTTCGGACTGGATAGAAGGCAATGTATCCTAATTCCAGCGCCTTGGACCACTCGGCCATGTTGCCACAACTTCAACTTGCGCACACAAAATCCCATTCAGCGGGATCCTAAATAATCATGAGAGTGAGACCCTGCCCGATCTTTGCCTCCTTAATCGAGCTTTCTTGGAATGGGCGTGCATGGACTCACCACCTACCTGCGTGAAAATACTCGTTCCCTATCAACGAAAGTACGATTTCCATCAACCTCGGGAGAAGTCATTCCGATTGTTATAGATGGCCTTTCGTGAGTTATGAAATCGAACGACCTTCTCATCTTGAATTTCTGAGATTGAAATATCTCTAGTTTCTTGTACAACTTGTATCAAGAATCTAGATTACCATGGGTATTCGGCGGTGAACATTCAGAGTTCTCGAAATTGATAGTTCAAGTGGTAGAATCCTGGTTAAGCCTAGGACTGAAGATCTACTTCGTCTTTGATGGTTTGTAACGCTATCTTTTTTGAGGTTTAGAATCACTTTTTTTGATGGATTGATTTATGTTTATCAGGTCCTTTACCCGACCTCAAGTTTCCAACTGTTGTAACTCGATTAAACCAATCCCGTGTACAACCTGGATTGTTGTTTTTTAGGACTTCAGCTGCATCAAGAACTACAGCAAGATTCCTGAATGAAACTAGGATTCTTCCACCACTTTCTGAAGCTGCATGTGTTGACACACTTCAAAAATTAGCCAAGGCTACTGATATGCTGGAAGTTCACTTTGCCGATGAAGAAGGGGATCCATATACGGTTGAACTTGCAGGACGTGTAGGAGGTTATGTAGCCGGAAATGACTCCGATTTTGTCATTTTGAATGTACCTGGGTATCGAGGTTATATACCTATGGGAGAGATGGTATGGGAATCAACAACACTCGACCAATCATTGGTGTTAGAAGATGACGATAACAACGACTTTCAGGTGGTACGTAAAGGAAAGAAGAAGGTGGAAAGTGTCAAAAATCAAGGTTTAATCCCTCCTAAAGTCGATGATCTTACACTTGTGTGCACAAGTTATCATCCCGAAACACTTGCCTCACATCTCCAACTTCCCGTCACTCTTCTTCCTTTACTAGGAGCACTCGTTGGAAATGACTATACTGCTCAATCTGAAACTGATCGACGTTCTATTCAATCTCTTTTCTTCGAAAGGAAATTGAATGTTGTTCAGCGCATTGAAAATGCTGCTGATGCAATGCGAAAAGTTCTATCCCCTGCTACCCCAAAGAAAAAGAGCAATCATCAAGTAGGAAGCGTAATGGATCTTATTGATAGGACCGTCACTTTATTATTGGCTCGACTAAACAACACATTGGGATCGGGAGAAATAGATGACATCATTGATAAAGTAGTTACCGCTACACTCCAATATGCCATCTCAAAGCACGAAGGCGACCAAAAACTCTGGGGAACGGATATATGTGCACTACATAATCCTGATATCTGCCCTTTCTTACCACTCATGTCAAGGCGTGTTTTGGAGGAGAATGAAGGTGCGGTGGAGGCAGCCACTCCTGCTTTGATACAAAGTGCACAAATTCGAACACAATTTGTCAAGGCTTATCGGAACGGAGAACTCTCGCATAATTTGTTGGATCCTTTGAGTACTGGAACTTATTGGCCTAAAATTTTCCTCGAAAACCCTGATTTGGAGACTACTTCACGTAGTATTGCACGAGGGATTAGGGTGTGGGTTTACTCCATTCTAGACGATTCACTTGGTCTTCCTGTGGTGAAAGAAGAAGCAGATGAAGGAAATAATGTTACTGATATTGGTTTCGAAGTATCTACTATCGAGGGGTCGCAGGTTGATGGAAAAGAAGAAGAGGAAGAAGGGGATGGGGATGAGCTCATTGACGTTGTTGAATCAGATGATGACGAGAATCCCCCTGCATTCTTGGCTCCTCTTAAAAACGAGCTGCAACGTCTTCATGCTTCTGATGAAGAAGCAACAGATACCGATGGTCCTGTTTCCGTTTTCTCTCAAAGATCGAATCGAGTTGGAAAACCAAAAATCACGGAATATATACGAAAAGGAATTCGTATAGCTCCGGATGTTGTTTCTGTACCACCGTTACGAGAACTCTTGAAAACTATTTCATTACAAGGAGAAGAAGTTGATCCTGATTCAGACGATACCATTTCACTTGTTCAAAAATCTGAAGAAGAACGTTTGGCGATTTTCTTTAAAATCTTGGATTCTGATATTCAAAGTATCAAGAAATTAACACCAGAACAATTACAACCTGTATTGTCTATTCGTTGGATCGCTCATACACTTCATGATCGTGCACTTGAAACTGGATCCAAAGATAGAGAAAATGAAAAATGGACACCACATGAAGTTCGTTGTTGTCTAGCAGCATTTTTCAATTCCAACTCTACTACTACTACTACTACATTTCCAACAAACGAAAATGGAGCGATTGTATACCCACCAATTCATGATCGAAATGTTCAACTTACAGCTCAATTATTATTGACATTGGATGTTGTACACGAATTAACTCAAGTATTGCTTTTATCTTCATTCGTTCCAAGAGTTTCACAACAATTCTCTGGTCAATTGTTCCATTCTTATCTTACTGGTATAATTCCGTTACCTTATGGTGATGAACATTTGGAAAGAACTATGAGTGTTTGTCAGGATGGTTTGGAATATGCGTATGGAGAGGAGAGAATGAAGAAAAGTAAAAAGTCGAAAAAGGTTAAGGATGATAACGTTGTTAAGAAAGAGGTTAATGGGATTAGAAAGTCTTCGTCCAAGTTCCAAGGAGGGTTTTCACTTTTGGCTGGGTTGGATTAGGACTAGTAGTAGTTTTTATCTTGGTTTAAAAAAACAATGAAAAAGTTATATGTAACGTTTTTGCCTGAGCTTTATTCCATGTGAGAAGAAAATCATTAAATGCATATAAATCATTAATTAATATAAACCATTGTCCACATAACCCAGCGCACAAAAGTGAAAAAACAACGACGGTGCTTCATACAATCCCTCGCCTCCCCATACATTACGCATTACATCCTTTATCCTTTATGCCTTTTATTCACTCCTTATGTTCGACTATGTCTTAACAAAGCTTTACTTCTGAACGTAGCATTGTACTGTAGAAGGTTATTGATATCGCGAACCCAATCATCTTCTTTTCCTGGTCCAGCTCCTTCAGGTTGTTGTCCATCACCACTGTCAATTATTGAAGAACGATTGATACATGGGACTGGATATGGTGATGCTTGAACATTAACATATTCTCCGGCGTTTAGAATATGTGATGTTCGTCCATCCATTGAAACTCCTGCTGATGATCGACTGCGGTCACCTATCTAAGTTGGAACATCAGTTTTGGTTGGGGTGTGATTGGAAAGGAGCTTACTCGGAGAGTAATTACTGAGGAAGATGGGAAGACTAGTGGTCGGAAGGATAAACTTCGTGGACAGATTGGGGTGAGTACTAGTGCTGAGAGAGATGGATGGACAATAGGACCACCGGCGGATAAAGAGTATGCTGTTGAACCGGTCGGTGTTGAGACGATAAGCCCATCAGACTAAGTATCATAAGAAGGATGCACAAGACAGAATTAACTGAAATATACTTACCACCGCTTCTGTTAGATGTTGACCGTCAACAAAGATATCAATAGTGTTCAGGTGAGGACTGGATCCTCGGTGTAATGCTAATTCATTCATAACCTGCCAATCTAGAAATGTATTAGTAATTACAAATGGTGTAGAGTCTGGAGATTTGTTACCATCATTATCAGCCTTCTTTTTCGCGAGATCTTTGTTATAAAACGTGCAGGCTAGGCGCATTCGATTCAAGATTGTAGCCCTGCCCAAGAAAACACTCTCCAAGGCCTTAGCGAAATCATCAATATCTATAAATAGAATCAGTGCTTCAGATTTTTCAAATGTGAAAGGGACGTACGGAACGGTAGGAGAAAACCAAGAGTGCCCATAGAGAAGCTCAGAACAGGAGGAACGGCACCAGCACTGAATAGTGAAGATGCATGGAGTATGGTTCCATCGCCGCCCAGTGTTACGACAAGATCAATCTTCTCAGCATTTGGGCCTTATGGAGAATATCAGATGAGTTCGGGTACAAACCCACATGTAATACACAACTTGCCTGGTTTCCATACTTCTGCCCCGTGTGGTATATCTGACCTGTTTTCATGAAAGACTCGTACGCCGGGGTATGTGTCCTGAACATGTCTGTGTGACTGTGTAAGCAAACAGTTGGGGAGTAGTAGTGTGATATTTTATGAATTACTCGAGAAGGGCGTCGATTGCAAGAATGACAGGCTGTGTTCGTAGTTTATTGACAATTAGGATGCTCTTTGGAGGATCTATCGGACGTGACCTATCCTTCCGATGAGGTCAATAGAGTGTAAGGGAGAATGCAGTGGTGGACTAACGTTGACGATGGTGTAAAGTTACTCGAGAATTGCCGAGATCGTGGATGTCTGATCACTGTCTTGGGTGCTCTGGTCAACGTTCTTGCCGACAAAAAGCATGATAATAGACTGCGTGGAGGCTGAGCAGGGGTACGAGAGGTGTGAAGAATGGAGGAGAGCATTCTTGGCTAAAGAACTTAAGTGGGAACAGGAGACACAAATGTTGTGCACGTGACCTATCGCAACACTGCTCATTGACGCGTCGAACCTGGACTGTTTAGCAAGAGTAATATCTTGGCCCAACTCTTGCTCTCTTCCACATGCCATAGACCACAAATGAATACTACAACAACACCAGAACGAAGAACACGCTCCCAGATTTCTCTATCGGACGACATTCTTAAAGTTCCAGAACACTCGCCTATGAAAAATGCCCGGAGTATTCAACGTAAACACTCAAATACACCAGAATTATCCGTAGTGGCAGATAGCGAAGACGAAATGTTGCTATCGCCCAATTTGCAGGCCAAGCCTCAGCGATCAAAACGTTCTGTATCACCGGCAACCCATGGATATGAAGTTGGTTCATCACAGCACCCTGAAGGTAGAGAATTGAAGAGGATAAAGAGGGACTCTGGAGCTGAAGGCAGCGTGCATAACTCAGAACCAACAGTGCCCGTCAAGCCGAGTCGCAAACGAGCAGGAACGACCTCAACGACAAGTAATAAACCTAAATCCACTTCTAATTCTTCCTTTCCAACACAATCCCCACCCAGAACACAAGATAAATCAAGAGCTCGGTCGGTTCCATTGTTTCCCTTAGCTTATCCCCTTCCACAACTCGATCTCAGGAATCCTCCACTCTCACCAATCCGTGCTCGGTCTCCTTCACGGTCACCTGCTAAGAATCATGGTCTTAAAGTTCAACACCTACCCGAAGCTCCAGCTGTTTCACTGCCAGAAGACCCTAAGGTTCCTATGGAAGTCGATTCCGAATCTCCCGCCGTAGTCGAACCGCAAACAGAAACGCCAATCGACTCTGCAGTCGATGATCAACTTCCTCCCCCTCCAGAGGTCTCTGCCTCAGCCCCAGAGCCTCCTACACCTGGTCCCTCAACAGCAATGCTTCCTCCTGCTACTCCTGTGATAAGTCAAGATCCTGACGACCCATTTTCCTTCCCATTATCACCCCTTACGCCATTGCCTGAAACTCCACCTTCCAAAGCAATTGGTAACGACGGGGAGGACCGTTATCGGGAGGATGGTTGGGCATTTACAACAGATAAGGTGTGTACGCATGATTTATTTTCTAGGATTAGTCTAATGTATTTCCACTCAGGGTTCACAACCATCCAATATGCCTATACCAAAGCCAGACTTTGGAAAGCCCAAAAATACTGTTGCGTCGACCCCGCAGAGCCAAATACCTCGTCCTACTGCAATGGCACCACCCACACGCTTCGCTAACACGCCTCTGGCTGTTAAACCTAATCAATCTTCTTTGAGAATGACCGCTCATAACGGCACCACATCAGCATCAAAACCAAACGTCTTCCAGCTCATGATGAGGAATGCTGGAAAATCAGACGCTACCAAGGCTTCTCAAGACAAAGGCAAAGGAAAACTGGGGTCCGTGTTTGGTTTTGGTTCAAAAACACCAATTAAGGCCACAACTTTGAATTCGAATGTTAAAGGGGAAGGGAAAGCGGAACAGGAGGTTAAGAAAGTTACTCTCAAACAAAGGATGCGTCCCAATCCAAAGGATAAATCGAAACCTGCTCCTCCTTCTCGTTTTGTTCCTCTTGTAATTGATGACGATGAAGATGATGATGAAACAACACCAAAATCTGATGCGAAACCCGAAACCAAGGAACAACCCGCCACTGCAATTGTCAAAAAACCTGAAGCCGAAGTTGTTACGGAAGAAGTGGTTCCACATTCTATGGAAGCCAAAGACAGACTGTTATCCCCCGTTGATCCAGTTTTAGCTGGCGAAGCAATTTCGCGACCAGTTTTGACATCATTCTCAACAACGAGTAAGGACGAAGTGAAAATCAATGAGGGTCCGATTGAACCCCAATCGTTCATATTTCCTACAGAGACTGCTTTAGATGAAGCAAACCCTTTCGTTTCCCAGGATGCAACCCTCGCGGCTACAAACACCACCGCAGTCGAGATGCCTCAGACGCCAGAGACTCAAAACGAAGTACCCAATCCAGTTGACGATGCACCAATTACGACGGAGAAAGAGCCTGCCAAACCTTCTGTGCCAATTTCACAACCACTAACGACAGAGGAAGAGCCCGCTGCACCTTCTGTACCAGTTTCCAAACCAGAGGAGGTTGCAGTGACTGTTGATGAAAAAGCAGCACCCCCACCAGCCAAGGGAAGACCTATCACAAGAAAACGTGCTCTGAGTAGTCTTCCTACAAGGACCACACGAGTGACGAGAAGTGCAGTAAAACCTGCACCGATTCCTAAACCCCCCACCACTCGTCGTAAGTTATTAAATCCAATTTCTAATATCCGTCTTCACGACTAATTATGCTAATAGGAACCGTCCGACCACAACCTACTCGTAAACCGCTCCCAAAGAAAGGCAAACAAGCTAGTGCTTCAGGTACTCACGATAGTTCTATAACAGAACCAGAACCAGAACTACATGATTCTATTTTGGATCAAGGCTCTCCTATGCAAACAAGTTCGCCGATGTATACACCTGCTCGTGGCGGTTTTAGGACTCCAGGATCTAGTCCTGCTAAGTTTTCACTTGCGAAGACGCCATCGAAACCAAATTTATCTGCTACTATGTCACCTTCACCTACGAAGCTTGCTAGAGCTGTTTCGATGTTTAGTCGTCCTACAGGTAATTCTTTGATTTTAATATCTAGATATTAATTCTGATCATGTCTTAAAAAAGCGGTTGATGATATAGGTGTTAAACCTAGTGCTTCATCATTATCAACGCTATCAAATGCATTAGAGAAACTCAAAATGCCGGCTCCTTTAAGACCTAATACGAGTCTAGGATTCAACACTGCCTCAGGCGATCAAAGTTCAGACGACAATGTTTTTCCAGCAGCATCTTTAGAAGAAGGTCAACAAACCAATAATATTCGAGCAACGAATTCGGCTACGGACATGAATACGAATCTTGGTATTGGAAGTTCCAAACCTCATTCCACCAGTCTGGTCAAACGAGCATCTACAGTTGGTCCTGGATCTTCAAACGAAACAACTAACGCTACAACAATTAAATCTACCACTACAAGTGGTAGTAAACCAGCTCTCATCCAAAAACCTATGACTGCGTTTTTCTCTAAACCTGGTTCTTCTTCCTCTTCTACCTCCACGACCACAACGCAATCACAAAAACCTCTTTTCGGAATAAGTAAACCTTCAATATTTGGTACCAGTCTTAAAGGAAAGGGTAAAGAGATTTCTTCAACTTCTTCCAGTCTTAGAGGAGGAGGAATATTAGGAAATAGAGCAAAGTTATTCCCTATGGGTAATAGAAGATTGGTTCAGAAAGTTAGTAAGAAGACGAGTTTACCTATGGTTGAAGCTAGCCCTGTTAAAGGTGCCGGTGGGAGTGGGGCTGGTGATAGTTCACAGTTTGATACCGCTGCTGCTGCTATGGCGTTGGATTTGGACTTGGACTTTGATATGAGCAGTGGAAGCTTGGATTTGGATGGTCATGGTAGTGCTTTGACTGATGTTGAAGATGAAGGCGAGAAACATAAGCATGCAGATGGAGAATCATTAAGAGGACGAAATGGAAATGGGAATGGGAATGGTATTGTGGGAGATCTGAGCGATGTATTCATGGTACCAATCACCAAAGAAACAGATGATACCGGAGGTATAATTGGGGAAAGGGAAAAGGAGAAAGAGAAAAATGCCATTAAAGAGAAGAAGAGAGATTCGTCAAGAAGGGCATCTTTGGCTTCTCAATCTTTATCGGATTTCTCTCATTCATTAAGTGCTGCACCCGCTTATAGGTCAAATGAAAAGGGAACAATGGGACCTCCTGTTACACCTAAAAAACTTATGAGGAGTGTGAGTAGTACTTATCCTGAAGGTTCCCCAACGAAATCCAGTCCTTCACCTAGTAGAGAAAAGGGCAAGGAGGAGGAAGAGAAGGCTACACCACCGGTTGCAACAAGATATAGTACTCGTCAAGCTGCGAAAAGCCGCTACTGCTGCTGCTGCTGCTGCTAGTATTACATCAACAGCAACAACAGTTAGCAGTGGTGTAGGAGGGGATAGAACACCTACGAGTGCAGGTCCTAGCATTAGTGCTGGAAAGAAGAGGGAGAGAGACAAGGAACTTGCAAAGAAGGTACCTGAATCTTTGAAGGTTCTTCGGGATTGTGTGATTTTTGTGGATGTGAGGACAGATGATGGCGAAGAAGCTGGTTCGTTATTTGTCGAGATGTTAGAGGGATTAGGAGCCAAGGTCTGTATTTTAATTCTTCATGTATCTATCCTTTTTTGACAATAGCCCCCATAGATATTGGCTCGTGTTGGACAGACATGTACACATATAATCTACAAGAATGGTTTAATGAGTACAATCACTCGATATCGATTACTTCGGGACCCAAAACCTTCTGTTGTCGGTATTGCTTGGGTTGTGGATTGTGTTGAACAAAGAAGGCGTGTCGAAGAAGAGGCATATTTGATTGATTTGAAGGAAGCTAATGTTGCTGGTACCAACAAGGTATGTCTATCAGTAGGAAAAATATTGGTACTAGTATTATACAAGAAAACTGATTGATATTTCTTATTATTTATCAAGCGTCGTCGGTCAATGTTACCTAAACTTATGTCAGGGAATAACTTTGAAGAAGTTGCGGATGATACAGATCGAGAGGAAGATGGAGATGTATCAATGGAATCAGTGTCTTGTAAGTTTTTTTATTGCACTCTATTTGCTGGATGACCTCTGAACCACGGTTCTTTATTTAGCTATTACATTGGACGATGATTTGACACCTCTAGAAAGAGCAAGACGTCGTCGCAGCATGATCTTTGGACCACCTGCATAATTGGTTGGTTTTCGTTCAACAATATCTTATTTAAAGGGTTCTTTTTTTGGCGTTATTATGCTCTCTCTCTCTCAACATTTATGACCTTTTCTTTGAACGTTTTATGGTACACAGCATTCATCTTTTTTTTTTTTTTTTTCTAAACACAAAGCAAGCATCTACACACACACAACACATTTTTCAGTCATCTAATACCCTCCCCCTTCTGTCTGTACCTTTATAAATCTTCATGAATTTGTTGTTCGAGCGAGCTCTGGATTTGCCATGTAACATTTGACGAATTTATTTTAAATTAGAAGGATAGGAATGCAACTATTGCGTAAAATAATACATGGCACACGGTACAGTGAGGTATCAGGAGGTTCCAAGAACCCTAATAATCATGTCTTTGGCGGTGCAGAGATGAGAATAGGAAGGAGGAGGAACAGATTAACAGCTTCGTTATTCTACATATCATCAACACTCCACTCATAACTCTCTTGGCCTCTCCGTTTCTTGTTGTTCTGACTTTGGAAGAGTTTCTTCTCGAAACCATTTCCGCGATCTGAAGAAAGCGTCAGCATGAATATACATAATATCATCTTGAATAGCTATATACCAACGCCATCCCAACGATAACCAGGTTTTATTCCAAAGCGATTTGGAGGTGGTGGTGGGCCAGAGTATTCCGGTTTTCGAGGACCTTTAGATTTCTTTTTCTGTAAAATGGAATAATCAATAAATATACAATGATATGGAAGATAACCTGTTCAATTTCGTACCGTAAGGAATGCAGCAGCAGGATCATTCCATAGTTCTTTGGCTTTCAAATCTTCGTTCAAATCCTTGTCATCCGCATGTCGAGCGAAAGCCGTCCCGCGTAGTCTCTCAAGTTCCTTTCTCTTCTTCTCTGCTTCCTCTTTCTGAACCAAGCCCTTACCCCATTCCATCTTCTGTGCCTCCTTCTCTTCTTTCAACCTTTTTGCTCGAGCAGCAGCAGCTTTCTCTGCCTTCGTATCAATTCGTTTACCCGACGAATCACGATATACAGTCTCCTGTGCCATTGCAATTTCTTCTACCGTTAATGGTTCATCACTCTTCTTCATTCTACTACTAGGCATAGCCTTCTTCAGTTTGGAAGCAGTCATCAACCCTCCTTTAAATTCCTGTTCAGTATCCACAACCATAGGTTGTTCATCAGGTAACACAATTTCCTCTTCCTCTTCCTTCCTAACCCCTTCTTGTACCGTAATCCAATTTGAAGAACTAGCAGTACCATCTACTGAAGAACCACCAACAACCTTTCTTTTTTTAAAAGCACGATCTTCAGCAATAACTGCATCTTCTAATTCATCTACTTCTTCATTATTTTGTTCCCAACCAAACCCTCCATCATCATCTTTTATGAATGAAGACCCAGAACCACCTGTAGTTATAGTTACAGTTGTTGTTATTGAAGTTGAATCTGCCTTTCTCTTTTTCTTTTTCTTCTTTGGAGCTACGCGTGATAGGATTGCGTCTGCCTTAGGACCTGACATGTATTTCTCAGCAAGGTATGCTTTGAGGTCGGTTGACATGATGATTTATTTATACAAGGGTGTTGTCTTTTTGGTTGAAAGTTGAAGTTGAAGTTGATAGTATGTGTTCTCTTGGAGAGAAAAAAAAATGTGTGTATGCGAATTGGAATGCGTAAAGCAAGTGTTCGAGGAGAGTGGATATGTAAGAAGTTCAAACACCTGCTAGAGTTCGACTCAATAGTAGTCACACGTGACATCAAGACACATTGAAAGGTTCTTAGAAAATTGTAGTAGGTTACTGAAGCAGGATAGTAGAGAAGTAGATCGAATAATTAGTATACAATTCAAAGTTCTCCAATTAAATCGAATTTAGTTCAAAGCCTCTGGTCACTTTCACGTTTGCAGCCCCCAGGAAGTAAGAAACGGAATCTCTCTGCGTTATCCAGCAAAAATCGAGGGAGCCCCACTCCCGTCTTTAACCTGGATAATATATGAGTATTTGTGCACCAAAAAAAGTTACACATGAACACTTACGGATCAAGGCTCATTTTCGAAAATAAATCCACATACTAGTTACTACATGTCAGTTTTCATATTCGATAACCTGAAAACAATTACACTTACACTATACGCTTCAGGTAACATCCCAAATATGTCCTTGCCTTGACAGATAATTTTCTGGATCCGTTTAGGCTCCAATAGATCGATTCGACCACCTATACGGTCGGCATGAGAGAATCCTTTCATTTTGACGATATATTCAGGTATAGTCCTGAAGCAGAAACTGCAATGCCATCCAGAATCTGCGAGAATACGTTCTGTACTCTTTGAATGACGGTAAAAGCTCCCAGCATTCCATAGTTGTGCGCTAGTACGCCAACTATTGAAACCAAGGAACCATTCAAAGCTTGTAAAACGTAAATGAAAATGACAACACATGCATAGGCTTCATCCTCACCTATACATGAAGTTTCGCAACTGGAGGTGTAGCGAGTCTCCAAAATCACAGGCTTTCAAAAGTTCGATAGTGTGATGTGACGGTATTTCATCTACGTCAGACATAATGACCATACTTTGTGTAGAACCGTCGAATGACTGTATGTGGGATCGTAGAAGTCCAGTCATAGTGTTTCGGGTGAGCTTTTCCAGATCCCAGGGTGATTCATTCTTTTTGAGCGGGTACAATGGTAGGCTACAAAAACAAAGGTCAGTGATAGACAGCCAGCAAGATAAAAGGACCTACAATGAGTAGACGATTTTGTTCTCAAACTTGGCAAATCTCTCCTTGTTATTTCTAAAATATGTTTCCTTCGGTAGCCCAGTAAACGTAGCATTTGACTCCAAGATCAAGAAATAGTCCACGACCGAGTCAAGTTCATTCATTCGAATCTCCAATAGATCAAGTTCAGTGCTCATGAGCACAGCATCCAACACCTTAACGTTGGTTCCGTCTCTCCGTTTAGACCACCCATGTAAGCCACAGGTATGGGCATCCATGACCATTCCCTCCGAGTAGAAATGAGGCAGTACTTGGTTAGGTGCTTCGTCCTTGTCCCATAGCGGTCGGCTAGCGTATGAGATCATGTTACGAATTTGGTATATATTTGTAAAAGCATAGTAGAGTGTGAATAGGACGGCAAGAAAGAATGGCGTGAAGATGCATATACGGCGCGTTGGTAGCAGCATTGTGGATTAGGATAGTCGAGCAAGCGGTCAACGCTTGTCGTAGTAGGCCAGCAACTGATAGTGGTGCAAAGAGAGATGTATTTGTTTTATATCATGTGACGACAAATCATGAAACGCGAACACAAAGTGTAACAAGTTTTACAGCTAATTGATCACCAACGGCGGGAGCAACTTCAAATTGTAAGCTACTGCGTTGCCGGGTCGTGGTCTAGGGGGTAGTACCAATAACACTGGCCCCTAACTTGGGTCAGCTCAAGAACTGGTCATATCTGAAGTAAATTGCGTAACGAACCTCGTCTTTGACAATCTCTGGAACCTCTGGACTAGCCTTGGCCTCAAACTTTGGTACATCCAAATGATTGTTCGAACTTGAAAGTGGTGGCGGAATCATCAACGGAGATGCCTCGACGCTAGCCGGCGTCTTGACTATGGTTCTCGTCCTCGGCCATTCATTGAAAGGAGACGGAACAACGAATCCATCTAGATCATAGTTCCTGGCGGGACCTTTGCTCTTCGTAGAATGCATAGCGATCAGATCATCAAGATCTCGAGGAGCAAGTGGCGACGAAAATAGACTAAGAGTCTCTCTGTGGATCGGAGTG
The DNA here is from genome assembly GCA_034638255.1 of Coprinus comatus. Classification (NCBI taxonomy): domain Eukaryota; kingdom Fungi; phylum Basidiomycota; class Agaricomycetes; order Agaricales; family Agaricaceae; genus Coprinus; species Coprinus comatus. Next base: position 154,373 of record JAWPGT010000013.1, read on the forward strand.
GGAGCAGGAACATCGAGAAATGCAGATACAGGTGTTTGGCAGACAGAACTGACATTGGACATGAATGAATTTTGATTTCCGATAATATACGCAGGAGATTGCTCTGCGGAAGGACAAGGCCGCAGAAGAGGTCTCATCGGTTTCATCGGCGTGGTTACAGGGGAGGGTGACGGCGTGTCATCCTCTCCTCCGTTAAAAAGTCTAGACGAAAAGGCATAAATTGGTGTCCAGGTGCAAAACTGTTAACGTACAATATAGGCATCCTCATCTTTGGCTCATCAATTGTTTGGCCAATGAAATCAATGGGGGACTCGGCTTCGTCTTCAGGAGTAATATCCGTACCCTCTAGGCAATTACATTCATCTTCAGGGACATTGTTCTCCTCTCCAGGATCGTTGCTCGTATCTTCAAGGGCATTGTTTTCTCCTTCGAGGATATTGTTTTCTTCGAGGGTATTTCTCTCCTCTCTTGGGGTGTCATCTTCGTCTTCGTCTTCATCTTCATCTTCAGGCAGATCCATGGACTTCGCTCTCAATTCCTTCAAGAGCATCTTAGGCAGCTGAACGGAAAGCTAGTAAAACAACTGGTGAGGACCAGTTTGAAGCAAGACCAACAAATATCTACCTCCTGGCGAACACGTTCTTCTACCTGTCTAGCGACAGTTTCCTGTATCATAACCGATAATCTCTCCCGGAGTTTCTTTTCCAAAGCCACTCGAACTTCATTCTCCAATCTATGGCGAAGCTCTACTATCTCAGAGTTCTGCTTCTGGATATGTTGTTCGAGTTCTGCCCGCATCTTTCGAACCTTTTTGATACAAAACAACAAACAAAAAAATGCATCAGTAAACAAAAACATTATCCCTATTCAAATATATACACATCTCTTTACTCACCTCTTCAGCGCGCCAAACTTCAACAGCCAACGAAGGTACCCTTGATGATTGTTCAGAAAGCATATCAAATGCTTTATTCATCTGATTTAACGTCTGTTTCATAACAGCAAACATATTTGCCACGGCCAATAAATCTCCAGAAGCAATATCCTGAGCCGTAATCTCCGTATCAACAGTAGCAACCTCATCTGTACTAGGTTCATAAAACCCATGACGATATGGATGCATTAATGGAGAAGGAGAATTTGAATCTTCAGCTTCAGAATCGATGTTTACAATCGAAGGAGTATCGACTTCGTTTGTTGAACTATATTCATGATCATGTCCGTGACCTCGGTAGGGATGCATAAGTGGAAGAGTGGATTGGTATTCAGGTGGGGATCGTGAATATGTTGTTGAGTTGTTACTACCAGCACCGTCATTGAAGTCGAAAACAGTGGTCTCTGAAGTGGATGTTTGATAGGTCGAAGGAATGTCGAGTGAAAGTTTCCTGCGGTTGTTAATGTGAGACATTGTCGAGCAGTAGGAAGGGTTGTTCAAAGCACTAGTCCAAAGTATGTAGTTGGAGTTAAAGAGTTGAACATATATAGAGCCCGTGTTATATGCTAGTGAGTTGCACCGTGCGGTGGAAACACGTTCAAAAGACAGAATGGGATTGTCTTTCAATAAGTAAGGTAGATCGGTAAGTACATGAGCTTTGTGCACGGTGTACAGTTGGTAATCCACGAGGTTGGTAGTGTGGTAGACGTTAAATGTGAACAGAACACAAACATGAGGTTTCAACGTGGAGGAAAAGTCACTGATAGAGTCATGTTACGAGACTAGAAGACCAGTTATCATTGAGGTATGAAAGAAGCTCGTAATCCTAGCGATATACTTCTTGGTTGGGTCATTGGACATTAATTCATGCGAGAGAAATCAAAAAAACTTGCGCAGTATTAAGAGTTTATAAAATCTTTCAATTCTCCGAGTCGATAAGATAGAGATTGATAAAGTCGTAAAGCCAAGGTCGTGGTGTCATGAAGTAATGTTATCGTGAGGAAACAAGGAAATGAAAGGCATACGATCATGTCAAGGGTTATGTAATTCCCTCAACAAGATGTGCGTGGACTGAATGGGAATTTAAGAAGCCCGGACCTATTATAGATACCATAGCCTGGTTCATGAGTGTCGCTGTAGATATGCGCGAACCACCCAATACCTCCTCCCACCACTTCCTTAAAATCTTCGCAATGTGAGTCCAATAAATTATAATAATCCTGTACAAAAAGTCTGATTGAATGGAAGGGATTTAGGACATTATGAAAGTACATACACGCTCGTTTTGAATGTTGGCGACTGCAAGTGGACTATTGGGCTGTACTCCCGATGAGGTAACCGATGGCCAACCGTTCTGAAGTCGCTTTATGTAAGGTATTGAAAAACCACTGGTGAGTGTGAAATCTTACCTGAGCAAACCACATCTTTTTGCCCTTTCCATGGTCAATGAAATATTGAAGATCCTGAAGAACGATTGGCCAAGAGTTATTAGCTATCAATAAATTCATTAGTATTGTCATTAATTCTCTGAAGCACTATTAATTACCTGTGGACGCTTGCTGAGAAAAGAAGGGCAGCATATGAATATTAATTGGATCTATCGCGTCCATCACATCTTGTGCACCCCGTACTTGAAAACTACACAATAATAAGATTTTGATGAACTTGTCTGGTCCACTTTTTACTTACCCATACGCAAGTTCAGAGATAGTCACTGGAATTTGTAAGCTAGTAAGATTCTTCTTAGCCGCCAAAATTTGAGTCGTCAAATCTTCGTGCTCCAGAACGAAATCAAAGAGAGGTTCAGAGCCGAATTGTAACGCGCGAGTAACCCATTTAGCCTTAGGGTTGGAGTGCAAGGTCGAAAGCATCTTGTCACGTCTTCCTATCCATAAATCATCACCGTCAAACCCAAACTGTTATAATAACAAGAGTCAACGATGATGTTTCGAAAAAGAAATTCAGCTTACCCAGATAAGTGCATGTACTCCTAGAGTATTCTGCCAGGCTGCTTCAACTACATCATTGCTGGTAAATCTTGTTAATTTACGGAAGACAATATATAGCGGGAGGAACCGTTGACTCAACTAGAAACCTGTCCTATCACAAAATCCATATAGGCGGACATAGCGAGATTTAAAGCGAGTGCGAATATCCCGGAATTCAGAAATAAGTTTTGATCTACTCTGACCTAGAAGGTTTAATTTCAGGAATCATTAGGAGACTTGCTAAGCAAAAATAAACCACTCACATTCCGTAATTTCATAGCTGAATCCTACGAAAGCATACTCAGTTGAGGGGTCACACCACCAAGAACTTAGTTCTGAGTCAGAGGGAACAGAAGTTGGCATCGTAAAGTCAAGTGCTGGAAAACAGCTCGTAGCTCGCGTTTGTAATTCTTCAGTATTCCTGGAGACTGGCGTGACGGACGCCAGTGCACCAGTGATGTGAAGACATAGTAACCAAAAGGAGAGCTCAAGGAACATGGTGCTGGAATGATTTTTTTTTTCACCTCCATATCTGCAGGGCCTACATTTAAATAGCTTCGAGATTGGTGTAAATTTTCCGTTGTTACACGCTACACAAGTGAAGGTTTTAGTTATCGGCATAGAAATGGAAGTAGCTGCCAAGAATGCGTGACACATCGCCTTCCTGCAAGCAAAAAGGCGCAAGATTCCAATAGGGTCGACGTTAGGCTTCGACCCGAGTTTCTATTTTATTAAGACCAATCACGACCTTGAATTTTGAGAACTTTTTAGCAATGTTTCATTGATATTTCGGGTAACTCACATGCTGGTGACTCACAAGACACCGCTTCTTTCAACTTTTAATCGACGGAAGCTCCAGCGGATAAATTCATTTCATTTCATGTCCGTTAACAGTCAAAGGATTGAGAATACGTTTCCTCAAAATGCATTCATGGAAGAAAATGAATAAGTATAAATACAAAAAAGCGCCGGGGTGGTTAGTTAGCAACGACAAAAACGCGCTCGGATTTACAATGCGACGGGAGTTGAAACACCCAACGGTAGCATTGTTTGATCCTTCAGAGCAATTCTTTCCCACGTCTGTTGTTGTAGCTGTTATTGTTCAGTGAGATTACGGACGTCGACTGATTAAACACATCACGCACATGACTTTCTGCTTGAGCACAGGACAATAGGTTCATGTGGTCAGGTATATCATGATTATTCTGTCGACGTGGTGTTAGCCTTCCTAAAAGACGACTTCTTACGGTGGGCTTACCACTTCAGCTTCATCCATTTCGCGTAGGTTCAGGCGTAGATCTACAGGTAGCATAGATGGTAGCACGAGGACATGGACAGGAGGGGTAAATGGCTTCGATGACCCAGTGACCTTAGAGACACGCTGGAAGAAGGTAAATGGTACTGTATGGATATCGACGGAACATACGCACTTTAGCAACATCAACAGCAATCCTAATACCGAATCGGTCTCCTCTAGCTTGTTTGCCGACGATAACGAAGAGTTCCCATATGGAGTCAATCATGTATATAGAGTCTTTTGAAAATGCCTCCTTTCCAAACGAGCTCACCTCAACCATCTAAAAGAACAGTCAGACTTGTGACCGAGACCGAATGGTGTTGTGAGACTTACCGTCGGTTTGAACTGAGTTTTGTAGTCCAAACGCCAAATGCGTGGATCAGTTATGGAAGAATCCCTTCTCCATCTCCAATAGTGGGCTTTGGCAAATTCGCCATCACCCAAAGCCATCCAAAATAGCTCTTCACCTTCGTCTTCACCCTCGTGAAGTTCTACGACAGAATTACCATCACCTGCAAGCCGATCTCCGTATTGGAAAGCTGCTTGTCGTTCAGCATCCGTAGATCCACAACCATACCAGACATAAATAGTATCCAAGATTATAACGCAGAAGCTAAATGCTGAGCATAGATTTTTGGCACTCTGGAGAACAGGTCAGCGGGGTAGGCAAACCTGCCATGGTAAGACGCTCACAAGATCATGTTCATCGATGTATACCACGCCACCCAGCATACGAATGGAATACATAGCAGTGTTATCTGCTGACCAGTGTGATCGACTCCCCTATGTAATAATTGAGTAAGGGCTTATCACCATGCGAAAGTTTCTTACCTGTCTGATAACCAGTTTCCCTCCTAAGAGTTGTACCATTTGCGCTGGTTCCGAGTTTTGGCGGGCCAGGATCTGTACCTAACCTTAGAATACAAATTGAGAAAGCTTCAGGAGAGAAGTTTACCGGTGATGTATTATATCGTTTGGCAAGTTCCCGCAACTTTCTTTCTTCTCTTTCCCCTAGATTACTCCTCTTACCATTCCACTGCCAAAGTTGCATTTCAACCAAGCCGCTTGATTTTGACTTGTAGCGATGTACAATAGCCAATATTTCTGAGTCATAAAATACATCCGTATCCTGAGTTATGCTGGTGGTAGAACCACCATTAACCACAAAGACCTCCACGGAGATAGTGTGAGCGTCAGTGAAATGAACAGGTCTCTTAGGTAGCTGCAGGAGGGGTGTTAGGTCGATTGGAGGAAGAGGTCTATTGTCAAGATCTGATGAAAGTGGGGTCAGTAAACTAATTAGATGATATTGGATTGTTGTCCCTACCGAAATGTACAACATCAGTATCATGTGCTGAGGCACTTTCTACACGGACATGTTGACCTTTCTTGAATAGAGTACCTGACTCAATTAACGAGATCTTGTTGTCTAGATTAGCAGGGGCTCGGTTCAAACTACTATAAGGAGTTGCATTCGGTGTGGCCTCTTCTTTCAAGGGTGGCATAACGGATATGACGGAGAATCGATCATAGACGGATTTGCGTCTTTCCGTTGAAGGCGTGATGATTTGATGGGGTATTGTTTGCTCTAACGTCGTTTTCATTTTTTCTGGCACGGAAACTGTCTCTTCCTGTGCATGTACTATCTCATTACTGACGTGTTCGTTGAGGGCTTGTGCCACATCCATTACGAGTGCTCTATTCCCAGTGCTCGGGATTCGGCTATGTTTATTCTTCGGAGATGAAGGTTTGCCAGCTCGTTCACCTTTAGTGGGGCCTGCAGGAGAATATGCATCGTTACTGCTGGTAGAACCAGTATATCCAGAAGAATTGGAAGGGCTTGATTGCTGGGTAGCATTCGACTTCGTCGCATCGGTCAGTGTCTGCTCAGGAGAAGGGGTTTTGCTCTTAGATGGGATCCGCAAAGTATTTTCACCAGTCATCCCCGGGAGAGCGCGTCGTATGAGACCTGCGTTCACTTTACTCTCAATTTGTCCATGTACCGAGTGGGATTGAACTTGCGCAGATGGAGAAACGGAACTGAGGCCAATCGACGCATTTTGTCCCCATTGTTGAGCTATATGGGAAACTTTGGGAGGAGGATCGCTTTCTGATTCTCGATCACTTTTGATGAGACTTCTGTCAGCTACACGAGAGGAAAACATGCGAACAGATTCGTTGAGCAAAGGTGAAGAAGTGCTGGGTAGCTGTGATGATTGCAGATGTGCGGAAGCCGGTAGTTGTAGAGGCCCTGGGTTATTGATAGGGCCTAGGGTAGCTTGTGCTTCTGTGGGTGCTCCTCCACTCGCTTCTCTGTTCTTCTTAGGTTTGCGCGGGCGCTCTTTGGTTGGCTGACGATTTAAATGTGCAAATATATATAATTGGTGGACCAGTTTATGAGGGTACCGAACAATTACAGAAATATGATGAAACACAAAAATTGTAAGTAGACACCGATATAACATCACCAGAATGAACGCACATGATTCAGGGGTTTTCCCGATGGCGTAGAAATGTCCGAAGATACACGGGACCTTGGCTTGTTCTCCCTGCCAGAGTCATTTTTAACACCAAGCTCGTCAACAGGCTCTTTAATCGGCTGGGAAGTAGCTTCTGCATTTGTTGGTTTGTAAACGACCATAGTAGTAGCTGAACCAAACCCAGGACTGCCTTCTGGAGGCAGCATTTTCTCAGCTAGTTTTGCACGTCGCGGACTAAGAGGTTCCGGTGCCATCAACGGATCAGGGTGTAGCATATTGGGAAAGGAGACCTTGGTTTTGAGCGGCTTCGAAGGCGTCGGTGAAGAGGGTACAGATGAGGGTGTGGACAATTTTGTTAACGGAGAGCTGGATGTCGCGTCGGCAACGAATGATTTTCTTGTCGGTAGGGTTTGCTTCGGGGCAGGTGAAGGGGGTGTTGGGGTTGCATTTGGCTGCCATCGTTCCAGTACATTGCTTTTACGCCCGGCGACTGGCTTTGTCCGCTCAGGAGGACTCGGAGCTGCTTTGGTAGAATTTGTCAATTGACTACTAGCTTTCACCATGTTCTGCACGAATCCTCTTCCTTGAAGTCGACTGATACTGGGGGTTGGATCTTTTTGGGGAGATGATCGGAGGAAAGCAGGAGATGGTACATTAGAAGAAGCTATAGAGATCTGAGATAATGAACGAGGTTCTGGTTGAATTGGGCGCGCCAACGATGGGATAGAGCTGATCGATTTAACGGCAGGCGTTGGAGGAGTATTAACGATCGACGGTACCTGGCGGGGAGTATATAGACCATCACCAGCCTTCGCAGATGATAATGTACGATCTCTTGTAGGTGTCTTCGGTCGCATCTCCGTTCTGAGAGGGATCTCGTTCGTTGACTTACGGTCTCTCGTAGGCGTCTTGGGTGGTATTTCCATTGTAGGAACCTCATTGGCTGACCAACGATCTTTCGTAGGTGTCTTGGGTCGCAATTCGGTTGTAGGAGTGATTTCATTGACTGAACTACGTGGACCAGGGATGTCGGATGATCTAGCACCTAAATTTGGTGTTCCAGGAGTGCTGATTTTCCTCTCACGAAAACCTGGCTTTTCAGGTGATGCCGGACGCTGTTCAACTTGTGCAAGGTATTTTCTGGCCACGGAAGGCGTACTAATAGTCCTATCCCGTGACCCCACCTTCAAGGGAGAAATCGCTCGAGGCGGATCATCAACCTGCTTGACAAGTGAAGAAGTGGAGGTACGGTTTGATAAACGAGACTGGTAACGCTCAACAGCATCCGATGCCGATGCCTTCACCACACCCCGAACATTACTGGGCTTGGTGGTCATACCAGGCATTGCTACTCCTCCCTGGCCAAAGATTGGATGAGGTGCAGTGAAAGTACGCTGTTCGAATTGAGTTGGATCATGGGCATCTTGCTGAGGTGCATGACGGTTTAGACGTGGTCCGGTGGCTCGTCCCCCTATAAAGGAGGCCAATGAAACTGGGTCAGCTCTTTGGGAAGCCGGTGCCGTAGGGTATTGACTCGGTCGAGGAAGGACGCCACTGGTAATAGATGAAGTATCAATATTCGATGATGTAGAAGTTCCTGCGAGTTTACGCAATGCATCATCGTGATCATTCTTCCTGTCCAAGGAGGACCTGAATGCACCTGTTGAAGGTGAAGCGTCAAGCCTTGGGGTAGAATTGACAATATCTGCGGAAGGATTGGCTTGAAAGAAACATCAATGATTGCTTATAAAAGGGCTCGTCGCGCAGAGAGTAGCTTACACAGGTCTAGGCTATCACCACCATACCCCATTCCTTTACTCCTACGGAGCCTCGCCTTACGGGATGCAGCGATCTCATCTTCTAGTCTTCTCTGTTCCGCTTCCTCGTCAGCGTCAACCTGGCGCTGTAGGGCTTTGATCTTGCTCGTCCATTCTGCAAGGCCCGTCTCCGGTTTGGGAAGATCACTGTATGTAGAACGACGAGGGGTCACCGGTTCCATTTAACTGCGTTTTCCAGTGTGCACGAGTTGGTATAAGAGGTTTAGGGTAGAAACAAGACGAGCTCGACACGACACTCAACGGATTTAGTATATAAGGGCGCACAGGCAGTTCACCGCGTGGAGCTCATTATAACTGAACACGTGACACGAGCTAGACGGGTTATGCTGCGAATCTTAAGTCAACATTAAAAGTAGTCTATTATGGGCCACTATCTCCAGGATCTATGGTATGTACTCTTCACCTTCCGCAACTAACCTTAGGCAGCAAATATAAAGAAAGTGGAGGCCGCCAATAAAACCCAACCTCCCTTCAGAAGACTCTTGCTGCTAAAGCCCGCATTGGTACTTGACAGTGCTGCAAATTGCCCCGAGACAGCAGTTTCTGAGACTTCACTAGGAGACACACCATCTAGAAACACAGGTTTCAGTGAATCCTCTCATCGTATTGTTTTGTGAAACTCACCTAAAAACGAAGCACCGCAAAGATCTTCGACATGCAAATCAGCAATGCCGGCCAACGTTACTTGATCTGGGAAGTCGTTCTTGACAAGTGTGTACCCTGCCTTGATGCAGCTTGTGCATGCAAGCTCAGTGACGTTGGACGCGAGGAGGGTTTGAACATCATTATGCAAGTTCATGAAGCTCAGATCCTCTACGCCAAGCGACCCGACTACCTGCTCAAGGTTATTCAATGTCTGGGTAATACATAAATCATTTGATGTAGTGCTACACGTGAAAAGGTTAAGCAATGATTCACGATTATACTTTTTCGTATTATCACTCACTCCTTCAGGCATACCACATTTCTGGCGGTGGGGTATACCCTCTGTGCAATGCTGGTGATCTTATCTTGTAGTCCAAGAATATCGATGTTTGCATTGGAGAAGTCCTCCGTGCAGCCCTCTGCGACTCTTCTAACCATGTTCGCGATGGTCTGGTCACTACAAGTTCCCACTGAGCATAGGCCGGTCAACCAGGTATTAACAGTCCGAGGGATAGACTTTTCTGGATCGACGAGATATGTAGAGATGGCGGAAAGATTCAAGCATTCAGCCTCGGGATCATTAAGGAGTCCTTTCAACGTTGTCGAGCAAGTAGAACTAATCGAAGTAGGAATATTTGGACTGTCATTATATGTCAAACGAACTGTTGGTCAGTTACAGATCTGTCATCGTCGGTAGTTAAACACTCACGTCTGAGCAGTAACAAGACCAGCTCCCATCAAAATAAAAATACTAGTGAATCTATGTCCCAGCATAATGAATAGAAATCGAAGTAAAAAAAAAATGAAAGGGGTGAAGAAAGAAAGAAAGAAAGGAAACTTGTAACCTACTTGTGCTGCGCTGTCGCATTATTTATACTGTGCGGAGCTGGAGCCAAGCTGTTCAGATAGCCTGATGGCAACGAATTGAGTTCCTTATATACCATAAGCGTTTAAGCACCCATCGCGATGACCATCGCAACTCGGTTTGATGGCTGTTTCAGAGTATCTGGAACCTATAGTAGTGTCCCTCGGTTTATGGCCATTGGTCAATGCTGCAACAGGACTGACATCGTGCGTTTTCTAGCCATGAGAGTTGCAGTATCCATGTAGTTGGTGCATAAACAAGTATGTACAAAGCCCTCCAAAAATAAACGTGATCCCATCCTTACATTACACAACACACCACTCTTTTGAAACCACATACACGACTCAAGCACGTCCCTCATGGATCTAGAATGTGTCTTCAAGGTAGAAGATAACAGTGGCCAACTACATAACCTTCGCCGAATATTCTCCTACACTGGTGAGATGTGAGTGTTTAACACCCATGATATTTTACTTTTCCGGGTATCCCGCTGACAAGCTGTTATTTTCGCACTATAGACCTAGAGTCTATCTTTTCCAAACCGGTGCTCCTGGGCAGTTTCACTATTTCATGGAGTTCCAACATAGAGAAAGCGCTAGAACTGCATTGGAAATTAAACTTGAACCGGGGCTCTACCTCTATCCTATATCAACAGCTCCACGGCTCATAGAGCAATTCCGTTCCTGTCTCCTGTCTGGAGCCTCCAGAAATAATCTCACAGGAGTACCTAGGATATATGCGCACCATGGAAACAGCGCTGCTATACCTAGTACAATGTTGCCACAAGAACATGAATATTTCCAACCCCAGCCTGTGGGAAGCTCATCACAGGCGGCAAATAATACACCACGAATGTATCCTACTCCCGTCTCCTCTAATCCCGCTATGTTTTCTCTGGAATCAGAATTGACGATGAACATAGATGGAAAGCCGTTTACCTTTGACCTCAATTCAAGCCGTGCCCAGGATCCTCGGACTGTCATCGAGCTCTTGAAGTTGTCATCAAGTGAGCGAGGTGCCTGGATAATAGCCGGTGTACATTTCAGGCGCACTGGAAGACCATATGCTGCAATCGAGGTCATGTATGCCATGCTTGAAAGTATGTATGCATATTATAACCCGAACTCGTGTCTTAACTGGTACAGTTATGAAGAAGAGCGGTCTAACTGAAGACATGTTGAAACCTGTTTTCTTACTTCTATCTGGCTGCGAACTTGATCTAGCTATGAAAGCGAAAGACGCCGGCGACATGGGTACTTCTAACCAACACTATGAGAAGGTCCAAACGTGGTTGCAAAAAGTATATGGGACGGCTTCAAGGCCACATCCCCTTCCTTCAACATGCGTTACTCACTCCCTTGCGCATATAATACAACAACCAAACTCAAGCAAGAACGGCGAAAAGGAAAATATCAGTCATGGTAAACGTAAACTGGATGAATCCTCGACTCAATGTCGTGTAGTTCGTCGCCGCGGTCGCAAATCACGCCAAAACAATAGCGATGACTCTGGAAACAAAGAAAACCACATCCCTACGTTTGTTACAAAGTAAAACTGTACTATTCATACAAAATTAATTCATCAATGACATCGGTTGTCCGTAAAAGGCTCTGAAGATACCATTTCTGGCGCTAACATCAACTATACAGTCACCGGCAATTTCCGACGCCCCAACCTTGATACAACGATACTAACAATGACAAACACACGCACCGGAGGTGAGTAAGAGAATCAGGCCCCGTCCTCGTCGTCGCTCATTTCTGCCACCCAGCCTCAAGACTCACAACCCAAAATCAAAATGGCGACAGGAACAACCCTCCCAAAGGATGTCGCTAAGCTCGGCCAGGACATCAAGCTCTTCGGCAAGTGGGACACTCAGGAGTGAGCGTAGATGTTCCTATACGGAAAAGGCCATGTCTGACTGCGATATAGTGTTGATGTGAAGGATATCTCCCTGGCAGACTACATCCAAGTCCGCCACGCGGTCTACGTCCCTCACACTGCTGGCCGTTATGCTAAGAAACAATTCAAGAAGGCTCAAATGCCTATTGTCGAGCGCTTGGTGGACAGGTATGCGATAGACAACTGGAAAATTAATGTGGGACTCAATTGGGCTCGGAATTCAGCTTGATGATGAAGGGACGCAACAACGGCAAGAAGCTCATGGCCGTCCGCATTGTTGCCCACGCTTTCGAAATCATCCACCTCCTCACCGACCAGAACCCCATCCAGGTCCGCTATTTACACCAAGAAATTTGAAGATGTATTAACAGATGGTGATTTAATTACAGGTTCTCGTTGACGCCATTGTCAACACTGGTCCTCGTGAAGACTCTACCCGTATCGGTTCCCAGGGAACTGTCCGTCGCCAGGCCGTCGATGTGTCCCCTCTCCGTCGCGTTAATCAGTCGATCTCTCTCCTCACCACTGGTGTATGTTATTTGTGGATAATATGTTTACTTGATCTTACCTTTCACTTTACTTAGACTCGCGAATCTGCCTTCCGCAACGTGAAATCGATTGCTGAGTGCTTGGCTGATGAGCTCATCAACGCTGCTAAGGGTTCATCAAACTCTTATGCTATCAAGGTTAGTTTGATCGATACAGTATTTGTGGATGGATTCTAAGAAAAATTGCTTCTCTAGAAAAAGGACGAGCTCGAGCGTGTCGCCAAGTCCAATCGTTGAAGAACTCTCTTGTGTCGTCGCTGGTTATCTATCGAGATTCTGGGAAGGAGGGAGAGCCAATGCCAGCTCTATTGGACGAAGCCTATTTTACTACCCTTGCGTCCGTCTTCTATGTCTTGGCTTGTTCTTTTTTCTTTTGGAATCCTCGAAAGTTCCTCCTCTGTCATTTTTTTGCGCTCATGCATGTAGCTCATGTCACATCATAAGCATGGATCCATTTTCATTTTGAACTGCAACATCTTAATGAAGCCCAATATATATGGTAGTAATATTAGGCTTATCAGTCATGTGGCGGGTTGTTCGGAATAAGTCTATATTGCATGGATAATATATAACGCTCATGTTCGCTGTCTGGAAATACTCGCGAATACATACGCCAGGAACCAAGACGGTGGAGCATCAGGCTGCAGAAGAAAGTGATCCCAACCAACGTGTGAATGGTACCCCCTGAATGGCTGAAAATGCGTAACCACCATTGGGTCGCACAAACTGGGCGTAATAACCAGCTTGGATGTTGGTCATGAGGCTGTTGACAATACTCCGTCCATCTTCCTCGACGATATGTCTGAAGCTCCTGATTTTCTCCTGAACCTTCGAACTTTGTTGAATTGGACATCGGCCACTCCGGAGGACGGCCGGCCATGTATAGCTGTCACACCGTCTGTGACTGGCCGGACTAATAACCGAGCTGTTCGCTGCCGATACCTGCGAAGTTTGTACCAACTCCATCCGAGGTGTTAGAACAAGTTAACAACTTTGGCTATTCTAGACCCTGTTATATCCTGTGCAATTCTGATCCACCCAAACCCTCTCCTGTAAACAAACGTGCCAACTATTTGGTTTTAGAACAGCGAATATACGGACCGGTGAGCCCTCCGAACATTGGGAGTACTTATATAACGGTTGAACATGCGTCATGGAAGATCATTCTTTAACTTGGCACTACTGTATTCCAGGTGGTACCACTTGATCACTGGGTCCTCAAGTACTGCCGTTGGTACTGATTTTTATAAATTCGGAAACTTTGAAATAAACTTCTTCTATACTCACTCTCCACATTATTCGCTTCATAATTTACATAGACAGTTAACTCATCCTTGACCTACAATGCGGCGAAGTTGAATCCGGAATAGTCCCGAGAAGTCCGGTTCTAGGTCATTTATTAATACTTTAGAACTACTTCTTCTACTGGTACTACGCTGCCCTTCACAAAAGCTTGAAAAGCTCCGTTAATCCTAGGGGTGATCCAGTTCATATACCAAAAACTAACTGGAATTCTGGTGTCACTGCAACAACCAAATTTTATCAGGTTTCAGACATGTCCGCTGGACATCTGTAATGGGTATGTCAAGCGTCATATCAAAATCTCTTATATCCGTTTAGAAATTGAGGGTCTTTACCCCATCTGGGGTACGTTATAGAATACAAATTAAGAAAAAGAGGGTCCCTTAAAGACGCCGAGTAAGGGATCATTTAGATCCCAAAACGAATCACTAGCATTCTTATTCGTCGTTGCTCGCGAATGTCGCGGCATTTTTGGTTTTATGTGAGGGTAAGCCTTATGGATGGTATAAACTTTGATGATTTAATGATTTGAACAGCGGAATCCGTACCGCTTTTTTTGTACCAGTGGCTACTATGTAGTGATAACACCACAAAATGCGTGTGTGAGTTGTGCATGTACGCCAAGATACTGTGCGAAGGTTGTCGTATATTAAAAGATTGTTACGTACTTGTTAACGTCCTCTCCGTTTCTGATGCCTCTACTACAAAGGTATATTAGAACTTTTCCACTTTGAGATATGGACATAAAAGAATCGACATGGATTCATTATTGCTAATACGAAAGCAGAGCAGAAAGCCTGAGATGTGTACGGGAAACAAAAACGGACAATTGATACTGAAAAAAAGCACCGCTTTTAATTTCGTTTCAGGTTGAAACTTTTCCGCTTCTCCACCGAACACAATGCGCCATACACACATTCCATCTCAAACAAAGAAGTACATATGAACTCCCCTGCCGTCCTCTTTTGAATCTTAATCTTACCAAGGAAGTAAAAGTCACGCGGCAAACTTTTTGGTCTTCTAGTTTTTATTTAACACAATTTTACTCTGAGCCGTTTTTGAACTATTTAGACGAAAAGGTTCAACCAACAAACTCTTTTTATGGCACATCAAGAATATGTCCCGAGTCAGCTCTCTCTTTGAAATCAAGCGCTTAGTGTTTTAGCGTATATCAGCATGCTATCATTTGCGGTTCTACTTTAGAGTCAGATACATAACTATGAAAGGAAATGAACTCATATAACATCCACGTTTGGGGTTGAAGACCTCGTTAACTATGTTAAACGGCAGCGCGACTGCGGAATGCAATCACTGAAGCAGTAACCCCAAACTTTACGCTTAATACAAACAACCTAATAGTATTGTAAATATATGAGTCTCTCATGTACATGTACACGAGTCTAGAAAGTTGGAGAAAACTTCGTCACACTAAACAGCACACTGCACAGCACACCACAACTTGTAACAACTTTAGTTTGCGTCATCATTCGTACGTTTCGTCATAAACCTTGCTCAAAACCCTTGTCCACTAATAACTATACATTACATACATCTTTATCCTTCCCCAAAAGTTGAACATATCAATAATATGAACAGGAACTTGCGCCGCCCCCTTTCCTTTCTATGCACTCGACTACATATGTAAGTAAATACAGTACCTACAATCAAGAGGCGCAAAATCAATAAGAACAAGTGCTGCTAGTTTCAGCTTAACAACCACGATATCCACACTTTTGGGTCCTGGTATCCGATACCGGGGAGAGGTTGATGCGCTGATTAATGGATTAATAACAAACTGATTAATAATAATAATAAGTAAAAGTAATAACAGTAACATATATCTCTCCTTGAAACTCCTTTTTGAGGGTCTCAGAAAACTATGACTGAGCGCTGAGTACTGGAGGGGGCGACCATTCGTTGCAACCTCGTTGGCACAACTAAAAGTATTTGTAGGAGATGGTTGATTGAAGTTCAAACGTTCAATATCAATATCAACATCATTAATCTCCGTTCCACGAATAGATCGTTGGTCAAAGCAATGTGTCACAACTCACAATAACCGATTTTCCGCAATTGTGTAGAAATTTCTATGATGATTGAGAGGAAGCAAGACATCCCCCTATTTTACCATTGTGTTTTTAGCACATCGAGTTCCCCTAACTGAAAATTTGCCAAGTTAAGGATGTCAATTCCGCGGATAGATGCCATGACACCGACACCGAACACTACACAGATGATAGAGTGCCACTTAGTGCTCTGTGAGAGATCAAGTCAAATAGTGTTTAACCCCTGAATCTTTGTTTAGGAGGCGTGTAACACTTCTTAATTCTTGGTAGTAATGGATTTATTCCACACATACTGTTCTGTCAAAAGAGAATGAATTTAGGTAGTACAATCGAAAGCCCAGAAGACTTAAATAAAAAAAATGGGAGCAGGAAAGGTAACCAAGTGATGTATGAACAGGTGATGAACAATGGGATAGCAAGTAACGAGATGCAAGGAGAATAATGGTCGCTGAGTGTGAGGGAATGCTTGATGATGAATTAAAAGAACAATAAACAGAAATAGGGTGAAAGGGAAAGCCTAGTCATAGCCTAGGATAAAGCAGAAGATAAAACGAGAACGAGAAAATCCAACTCCACAATGAACATGTAATGGGAAACCACAAGATGCTTCGTTTATGGTGTACAGAAGATATCAAGGGATGAGGAGCGTCATTTTTGGAATCGTGTTCTAAAGTTACAATGTCCATTTCTGAGTTTTCCATTGATCCAAGTAAAAGTCGGGAACATATGGCAGACCGATAATAGATTTCCGCGGGTTGATGGAGCTGCCGAAAGCGGGACGTAGCCTAGCTCGTGCCCGAGATGATGAGCCTAATATAATGGGAATGCTAGAGCTGGAGAAGCGAATTTGGAAGTGGCCAAACCTGTTTTGAAAGCAGTGATGACATCCAAAATTCAACCTGTTCCAAAAAAGTATATCGACTCTAGATGACCATGAACGGCGGAGGTAGAGTGGTGACGTTAGTTTAACCATTTGGGTGTTGTGCCAACCATTCGGTCTTGGAAATTTTTTTGTGTAAGAGATTATGATAACAGGTAACAATCCAGAATCCGAGAGTCTAACGAGGGCCAGAATTTGATGAAGAATGGGAGACCGCTGGTGGAAGAGGATGAGTAGGTCGCTGTGATGAATGGTGAGGTGGCTTGACAGTATCTTCAGGTTTAGGTTTAGGAACAACACCATCTAAACCGATGTATCCATAGGCTCTGCCAAACTCTTTGATCATTGCCTTGCCCATCAAGCATACCCAGCCCAATCCCTCTCCAGTAATCAACTGGCCTGGCCAGAACAACTCGCCTTCTTCATCCTCGAAGTCCGGTTCGTGCTCTTCGTTATGTGAAAGGGTACTGTGAACCATTCTAGCGAATGTTCTAGGGAAGTGGCGGGCCATGATCGGAAGATTCAAGGTATTCTGAGCTTCAAGCATGAAAGCAGCGCTGTTCTTGTAGGAGTTGGTGAGATCTCTAAGACTCCATATCATATTGATATCAATCGGCTCCGTGACTTTTGATGCAGCGTCCAAGTATGATTCAGGCGGTGGCGCTGGGTTTTCACGAACCTTGCGAGGTAAGAGGTTAAGAGGAAATGTCCCTGAGGCAGGACGAGCTTGACGAGGGGGCGGATTTTGTTGTGTTGAGGCAGGACGGACGGCAACGTTTGGTGTGCTTCCATCACGAGTGGTAGGCGTTGAGTTCGCACTATTAGTTGGAGCAATGCTGGCTGGTGAAGGAAGCATAGGAGGTGTTCCCTGTGACTTGCCGGATAGTAGACCAGCATTGCCACCCAAAACTGTACCCTGATCGACTTCCTGGATCGCAGTGTCGATGTCAGATTTCGCTTGTTCAACGACCTTGTTGATCCCAGGATCAAGGTCAAACCGCACACCGTAAAGCATTTTACGTCCGTTGATGAATGCTTGGATCATATAGCTGCCAAGAGTGTGAAACAATTTACAGATGGTGAAAAGACAACCCGCTTACATCAATCCAATAAACGCTTTTTCAGCGTCATTGATAGCATCTTCTGCTTCCCATTTGGATTTACACCATTGGAGAAATGCCTCAATAGTGGTCCATGTCTCCTTGGCACAGGTTTTGCGACAGTAATCTCTGGACCAAATAGAATATGTAAAGCAAACAAGTGCATCCACTAATTCAAGTCGAGCTATAAGACCTCCATGTTTGTGATAGGGTGAGTTGATTGGTGGGGGATCTGGAAGAGGACGGTATTCCTTGTGGGTAGGAGGGTAGGTTGACCAAAAACGGGCATCTCCGGAATACTTAAGCATACGACCAGCATTATGGTATCTGTCATGCAGGCGATCGAAGTTCGGTATCGTAGGTTTACCCCGCTTGGGTCTACGGATGGGTACAGTGTTCGGAGGGAGAACACCATAATTTGCTGCGGACCCGCGTGTGTGGTGAGGGGGATCCTCTCTGACCTCACCGTCTTCACAGGGTTCAGATCGGGAAGATGATGCAGTGACAGGAATAGGATTGAAGGCACGCAAATGTAGAGGAGGCTGTAAAAGGCCGGCGGAAGTGTGAGTTGATGGCTGGTTAAGATGAGGGGGTGGGAGCTGATGGGGCGGAGGTAGCTGTTGGGAAATTGTACGCTCAGAGACTGAGGTTGTTCGGGGACGTTTTACGTGCTCAGAGTCAAGCGACGAGTCTGATTTCCGCTTGTTGCCGGGTGCGGGAGAGCTTGGTCGCGAACAAGGGGGCGATAGAGGCAGGTTGTG
Source organism: Coprinus comatus (assembly GCA_034638255.1). NCBI lineage: Eukaryota > Fungi > Basidiomycota > Agaricomycetes > Agaricales > Agaricaceae > Coprinus > Coprinus comatus. Next base: position 172,979 of record JAWPGT010000013.1, read on the forward strand.
TGAGAGAGGGGGTGGAATATCAATAAGCATCTATTTGGATGGTAAGCACGATCAGTGCATATAGGCAGTCATAACAACTAACCTCGAGTGAGTGCATGAGCTCAGAGCGGGTCCATCTCCTGAAGGGTGGGTAAGTGGAGCGGGGTAGGGTGAGATGGAGAACACTGACCGTTTCTTTTGTCTGGCAGACGACGACGAGGATGCCGAGGACGACGCAGCAGACGGCGGAGGCATGAGGGGAGATTGGGGCGATGGTGGTGGGAAGAGGAAAGGGCAATGGCGCTCCAGCCAGCGCAACAATGCAAGTGAGAAACCGCACACTCAGTCACACAAAGATCGGAGATCCACTGTCCACATCGGGCACAGTCACAGGTCACACCCTCCGGTCTCGCCGTCCGGTCCTCCCCCACTCCAGTCCGAAGTTTTGTCGTCGACAGCCAGAGCAGACGTAACATTCCATCACTCACTTCCTCAAGACAGTTACTCCGGAACCCCCACCGATTAACATCCAGGCCCCAATCACCGACCCAAAGATCATCCGCAATCCCATGATCCCACTCACTATAGGCACTCTCTACGGCGGAGAATACACTACACCGAAACTGCGACTACAGTATTTTTGCTGTCCTTCAAGCTTCACTATATGGCGGTCACCATTGTGGGGACATTCAAAGCACCGCCGAAACGGACAGGACAACAAGAACCACCTGATCCTAGCGTGTGGTATTACCCATAACTTTCATGTTCATGATGGATTCCATTCGCTTAATGAGGTTCACTGTCCGTGTAACGCATGCTTCAAATCCACTTATCTCAACTCTTAAATTGTGCCAAGTCCCTATCTTATCACAACCTCACTCTGTACCAACTAACAAAATTGGTTGACCTCAAATATACCTACTTTTCTCGTCTTCGGTACTTTGAGTGCGCAATCACCGGTAACCGAGCTTCTTGTTTACGGATCCACAGCGCCCTCGTATCCGTGAAACGCATCCGCGAAACCACGACTACAATGACAATGACGGATTCTGTATACAACACTTCGATTTGTGGTGGCAAGTGTACAATGCGCCGCGGGAGTGACTTGCAGTCACAAAAGCTATAGTTTGTTGCCTTGGTCATTGTTCCCTGATATAAAACTACTCAATCACCCCTGAACTCCTCGAAATCAATTGTTATAGTCGTGGCTTGGATTGTGAACAAGACCCTACTAAAACCTGACCAGCCACGCTAGAAAAATTCCGGAGGCCGGACACTGTAGAATATTCAAGATTCAAATAATACTCCGTGTCAGTTGGATCATCACCAAGAGATATATGTACAATATTTCCTAAATAGCGACCAGATACACCACCTTTCTCTATGCCAAATTGCGGCATTTCAATCCAAGTACATATTCAGGGACCGTCGAGTCCCGCCAGTGAGACGATACATCCATTGATGTAAACATCTCCCTAAATAGATCCTTTGTCATAGGATCAAAGTATCCAGCCCCCTCATGAGGCAAATTAGTCATTTGGCTAGTTGAGCGTTGGAATTTACCATACGTCGTATCATGCTCTAAATGCATTAATTCTGAATACACTCCGAAGGTAAATATACCTATCTTGTTGTTTAACTCTATCCTATATAGCGCAACTAGAAGTACGATGTTGTCTCCCAAATATCCCAAATGCTGTGTTATTATTGTGTCCTACTATTTCCCCGAGTCAACCCATTCTTATGTACAACTTGCCCGCCACACCCGCCACATCGGACGATTCCAATCATCATATTGCTGTGTCTGTTCTCTATCACCCACGACTCATCCAAATACAATTAAGACTTAATCTTAACAAATGTACACGGAAGAGAATTTCCGTTTGAGAGGGACTCGCTTGGCATCATAATTTGAAAGGTCACATCAGAGTCCATCGAATAAGTATCATTAATCTGTCATTAATCATTTCTGGAGGCCTGCTTAATTACTGCCACAAATGATTATTCACAAATGGAATCATCAAGCGGCCCCACTGCTAGTGAATGACTATAAAGAACCATAAGAATCATGGTATAGTAGGTCGCCACAAAGTTGAACATTGAACTGTCATCCTCAAACCCGGCATGGGAACCACTGCAATGGGTGGCGAGTCAGACCTGACACGACAAGATAACTAATACACATATCAACGTTACTAAAGCAGTGAAATACGTTGCTAGTTGTTAATCATAAGGGACATCGGATTTGAGCAAGGATACAAGCAGGTTCAGGGTCTCCGAACTAGAAGAAGCCATCTATGTTTGATCGATATAGATATATACTGCTTCTTAATGTGGTTTGTACGACCTTATGTACATAAAAGCTAGGTCGATATCCAGGGTTGTAGAATGTGTTTGTGACACTTATCGAAAGGCCATGCAAGAAGTGCTTCTGTGTGGTTGGAAATCCGAAACTAGTTCAAATATAGCATTTAGATGTGACACAGCAACTTAACAGCAAGTGTTGCAAATACCATGAGGAGTTTCCGAGTCAGACTGAAGCTGCTTATACGGTCTGGCACGGACAAGATGACTGCCTAAATTGGATGTGCCAAAAATAATTTCAATGCAGTTCCAGAGAACGAAGAATGTTAATAATTCCGTGCCCAAAGGACAACAAGCAAGTTAAGAATGAATCATACAGGCTGCTTTCGGGTATTACAGTACCAATAACTATAATGATCTCATGCACTCGGCATAACTCTGTCAGCGACAGTAGAGTCATGGAATGTAAACTGTAGGGTCATTGGATGATACACAAGATCTAGGTTACTAATCACTTACCGGAAGTACTAAACACAGGAAGATGAAACACGATTTGTTACTAGCTCACGTATCTCCGTCCCATGGTTGAGGGCTATTACGGGCTATTCTATTCCTTCATTCCACATTAGAGAACGTGTGAGAACAAGAAGTAAAAACTACATACAAAACTCAACTAATAACATACAGTTCAGGGCGAGACCTTGTGAATGGACTTTTACTGAGGATTCTCGAATAGACAAGTTTCGTTATATTCAGTTTCAATCTATCTTGAGCAACTTAACAATCACCTGGTCAAATGGTTGGTTGGACCTGGGCGTTAATAAGGGGATCAATCCGCCAATCATCAGTTAGTTAAGTATCCCGAGAACATGTTTTCCACCGGGCATCCCCTGCTTGCTGATGCTTGTTGGTTTACTACGAAAGTCCCTACCATCTAACAATCCAAACTCCAAAACTTCAAACATACTTACTGTTTGACCAAGTCGAGTTTTCAACACATCAGTCACTAGTCACTACTATCCTTCCCGGTCTCATTTCCGGCCAACCGGAAACACAAAAAACCAGATTTAGCACAGCATGTCACGAACCCGAATTCCATCCCCGGCGCCTCCGAGAACAAAAAAAAAACAAATTAAAAACAAAATATGATGAAAAAGGGCGGCCAACAGTTTGAAATTGAACGTTGTCAAACCAACTGTAATAAAAAAACAAGACCACTGTCAGTGCTGGCACAGCGATACGCAAAATAAAAACAAGTCATTGTAATAATATACAATAACTTGATACATGCTGTGCTCAGTGCTACACAAAAGACCGTGAAAAAGTACTCGTGCTGTCTAACGAACGAATTGCCAATATTTATTGCCAAGTAGATTTCCGGCAAACAATGATATAACTACCAACCATCTAGGCACACTATGTTCCTCGGAGGGAACCAAGTTCAACAAATAGGGCTAAAACAGCCTCATGCAACTTTTCTCCAACACCATGGATAGTGAGTGTTGTATTTGACTATTTACTTATCAAGCCCATAACACAAGTCGAATCATCGATATCCTGAATGGAATGGATAACCCGCGGAGGGTCTAACTTTTCAAAATTTAAAACATGAATGATTCGTAAATTACATGAAAAGAACATGATCGGATTGCGGTCTTTAGAAGGGGTAGTGTATGTGCCAGACTCCAGTTGGCACCACACCCAGAAATCTGGCGGAATCAATATCGCCAAGAATATCAATATCACAGTTGTAAAGTTTAAATGGTCTACGGAGAAATAATTTTTTCAGGTTATCAAGTTCCAAAGAGAAAAAAAAACAAGGGAGGAGATGAACATGACCATGAGATCACTTGTATATATTAAGTAGTACCAGGTACAACTATAACTGGTGACAAGTGCCAGTGAAAAAAATCCGCCGTGGCAGGTGACATGCAACCGCATCATCTGGACATCATATTACAAGTTCTTTCAACAAAATCAGTCTTCTACTCATTCCTTCGTTTCTTTCCACTAATCATAGGATGATTGATATCAACGATTTGCGATAAGTCATTTTGAACTTCGAAGTTCCAGCCCCCCCCCCCCCCCAAAAAAAAGGATCATGGGCCATGGTAATCAAAAATCAACTTTCAATAAGTATAAACAGTAGTCCCACTGTACCAGTTTTAATAAATATGCTATACCCGAAAGGAAACCATCTGATCTCATCACTTTTTTTCTTCGGCAGTTGTTCGGCAGACTTAATATCTTTTTTATATATCAAACATCTTTCGGAACCTGAGCTAAAAGTACACACGTTAACTTAACTCACATATATCAATCTCATTTAGATAACGATTGTACGAGAGTGGAGAGATAAGACCCTTTATTATTTGGAAAAACAATGCACTGAGGAGCAATATTATATGCAGATTATATGTACATACGAGTTCACTGAGCACTGGTACTACTCGCCGCTGATACTTATCAAATTCTAAACTTGAATACAGTTTTAAAAAAAAACATCCGAAAAGCCGAATGGTTCGATGATGCGATGTGCCGAGACCATAGGGGAGAGGTCCGCCTCCATAGCCGTACGGCCACAGTAGGCCACAGTATAACAAAGGGTATCAATATACATACACCGATATCAAAACATAGAAGGGTGGTTGACACGAGAGATTAATGTGTCCGCCGTTGGCACGGAACATTGATCATTTGACTTGCAAGTCTCTCCTCCTGACAAGTGACAATCAAACTTTCAATGTACTTGTATAGTATCCGCCTTTCGACATATCAATATCAGTATATCTGATGAAACGGATGCTTTTTTGACATTGGATTGTCTTGAAAGAGCAGGAGAATAAACATTAACACCACGGATGGTGTATCTTTGATAAACTCTAAGATTTTAAGTTAGGCTCAGGTAGTCAGTCTCCCTTCGATTTCAATTGTTCAGGTGCTCCGCCTTAAATCTCTCATTGGGACTCAATGTAGTTGAGTGACCCACGCCGCACGGGCTTTACAGTTCATTTCCAGGAACGACCCTGACTGCCTTGAAACATGAACATCATAAGCATCACTTTGGAAATCTTACAATACACTTCCAACTTTGAGTTTGGTTCGAGTGGCTCAGGCCCTTAGTAGTTCAAGCGAGGGTTATTATTAAAAGCCCCAGCCCCAGGAAAGTGGGGTATATATATGATGCTTACATTAATCGGACAGAACTCGGGCTCCCAAAAAAGCTGGGGAAGTTTATATACAAGTACTAGTAACCAATCAACTAAAAAGCTCACTCAAGAAGAACATATTAAATATCCACTATATCCGGAGAAAAAAATGTAAATGGGGCACATCACATCGTGGCGCGCGGCACAAGTGACAAAAGCTAAGCGTCCAAGCGAAGCCATATCCGAGTAAAGTTGGATCATATAGTCTCATATAGTAGTAAGTAATATATAACAACTCTCTTCCAACTACTAGTAAATTCGCAAGTTGAAACTCCGGGTTAATGAAACTCTTACTTTTTTTTTACCTCATAAGTTATGACAGTGAGAAGTTTATTATATCGTTTGAATCGCTTTAAGCGATGTTCCCCAAAGCCTGAAAAGAAGAACTCGACATTCTATTTTGTCCATTAGTTCTTAAAAGTTCATTAGTCACACATACAACCGTAGGTAAATATCCGAAGTACTACTAATATAAATAATTATATGTGGGACCACCTCGAACGAATATCAAAATGTAAGCTATGGCCCATGACAACCGGCGAATGCCATTCATTCATAGACGTAGATGTCTGGACCATACTTCTTTCAACCACAGATGTACAGGGTGCATCATTCTGGTTCTGGTCCCAGTGGACCAGTACACTATATGGATATGTAATGACGCACCCTGTGGTAGACTTTCTCGAAAAACATCAAAGATCCTGTCACACGAAGAAAGTAGTAAGTAATACGTACGAAACTTGAGGACATCGACATCGACAGTTAAGAATTGATCATGAGAACTTATGTGAGGTCTCTGTCAATCGGATTAACTGTCGTGTATTGTCACAAATGGTAAAAATAAAGTCGAGGGATGAAGATCCAAAGGTATGAAGAATGCCTGGGATAAGCATCGCAAAAACAGAAACGCTGAGGGACTTCGGCACCGCCGAAATCATCACGCCTCGACCCACCTTCTCCCCCTTTCCACCCCTTTTTTCGTACCTAGTACAATAGTATATATATATAGCATTAGCACAGGTGTAGGGGCACTATCGCAACACAAACGCTGCATAGGTGCTATCCTCACTGATTTATCACCGAATATCTATTTCAATATCTAAATCTATTAGCCGTCTAATATTGAAACGTTTGGACGTCGTCGGTTTGAGTATCCTAACTAGACCATCGTCTCCCACAAGTCCAAACCCCCGGACCGCGGGTTAATTCAAATTCAACTTCCTGATGTCTCATTTTCTTCTGTTTGATATTTAAAGAAAGAGGAGAAAATGCGGGTGGTCACACAAAACGGAAGCCTCCGAGAAATCTAAGCATAAGCCGAGGAACCGTAACAATCTCGTAACTAGAATCGTAACAAAATCTAAGTCAAATCTTTCCCAGTACTCTGGTACAAAAAAAAAAGTCCACGAACATCAATGCGTCACTCATGACAAATCCAACCAGATAGAAGTACATCCCCCCAAAACTACATCCCCCAAAAACTAAGAGCTTCTGGACCATTATGGGGGAGTTAATGTACAGCCCTCCAAGCGCGAAGTTCTTTTGGTCACTTGATTGAACAAACCATATGATGCCGCATGTTTCTCAAAGAACATCAAATGCGAACGTGGCTATCACTAACGTGCCCGAAAACAATCACATTTTCCTCGAGGGTTATCAGCAAAAAGTACCTCCTCAAACGGAGGACAAAGAGAGTATAGGATCTTCTGAGTGGATCCCATACAAAGATCACAAGGTGCCTGTGACGACATTGGGTATCCAGACCACGTGAAGTGAGGTCACGTTCCGCGACGCGTCCATGATCTAATTATAGCAGATACTTGAGTACGCGACCACTAAAACTCCGCCGCTTGAACGGCTCTTTCATGGCACAAACTGTACACTTTGTTATTACAACACTGTATCAGAAGCAAGCAATACGAGACAGTAATTGTAAAGAAAGGTATAGGGGGAGAAAAAATGGATGGTGGTGACAAAATAGTGATAGAGATTGATTAATGTAAGGGATGCAAAAAGACTAAGCGAGAGAAAGCTATGACAATGGATCGGACAGATAGACAGGCGGACAAGGAGATGGAGTCGGAGAAAAGAAAAGAAGAGAGAGAGAGAGAGAGAGAGAGAGAGAGAGAGAGAGAGAGAGAGATGAAAAGAGATGAAAAGAGACCAGTGAAACGATATAGTACAATATTCAACTAAAGCTGTTGTTTGATTTACGTTCTTCCTTCCGTCCCCTGAATGAGTTAATGCAAGAAATGAAACAAATAGATCGATCGAAGAGAGATGAGACTCGTCATAGTTTTCTCTTTGTTCTTTGGGCTCCATTACGTGCAGCCTGCTTTCCGGACTTTGTGTCAACATCCTTTAAAGTTTCCACGACGCGATAACGAGAGGCGCGGCCTCTAGTGACCATCCCCTCATCGTTGTCGGACTGAGATTCGATATCTTTATCCGCATCATCTGATGAATGTTTGCTCTTGTCGTTTTCAACTATTGTGGATGCAGATATGACGGAAGCAGAACGTCTGTTGGATTGCGACGCTACTGCCGTTTGAGAGGAGGCATGAGAGATGGATCGATTGCGCGAATGAAGAGTTGAACTAGCGGGTGTATCTTGAACCGATACGGAAGATGCGCGCGAGGAACTCGAAGGGGCCAATGCAGCAGCAGCCTTTCGATTTCTAGTGGTCATCCTGATGGGGACAACCTCATCTGTAGATGCTGCTTGGTGTTCCGTGGTATCAGCGAGGTGGGCTGAGATCTCGTGGGAATTATGCGGGGATGAGGCCAGGCCAGTCTTTGACTTTGTGGGTTTGGTGGAGGATTCGGCACCGGCGACTGCAGCTTTGCGAGTCGCTGTAGAAGGTAAAGGACTTGCGTGTACAGGGCCTTTGACCTTTTTTCTGGGAGGTTCCTCGATGATTTCATCTTCCTCGAGGCCGGGACTCTTTGAAGGCTCTCTGAAAGCGCCAGGATTGGGCTTACGCTTTCTGAGATTGAGTACTTTGGATGCGGCTGAGGATTTGGGTGGAACTATTTTCCTGTACCAATCCTGGGATTCATAGTAATGACGATAGGTTGCACCGTGGTGATTGGCAAGAATTGGGAGGTACTCATTGGCACCATTCCAGGCCACTGGGGCACGGATAAGGGGTGGCTGATGTACTGTAGAAGAAGAAAGGAGTGAGATCTGAGCGTGATGCCGCGAGGCAAAGAAGGTGCTTACAGGCAATACGTGTTACAACCTCGGCTGTTTGGTCCTTTTTTTCGTCGCTCCAGAATATCCAATGTGCTGGATCGCTCGGCTTGTAAAAGACCTCGAGAGCGGCTAAGGCGAAGACGAGGTCGCTCTGTATAACTGGTTGTTTGAGAGAGGAGCGAGCCTCTTTGAGCACAAGCTGGACTGGTGGGTAGGCGGCGGAGAGAACATGATCGTTCCCATCCGACCATACGCCAGGAGATATTTGAACCCTGCGGGGAACTGAGGTTGAGTAACTGGTGCTCTGGAGGTAGTTTCTGCGCTCCCCCCTGGTAGGGGCGTAAAGGGAGTAAGCAGTGATTGAGCGTGGCGAGGATTCCATTGTTGTTGAGCTATTGTGCGGAGGAGTATTGGAAACGGAAGCAGAGGATAAGAGAGCTACGTGAGTGGAGTGTGTAGCAGATAGGGCTGTAGAGGGATGTGGAGTACTGTACATGTACACAGAGAGAGGTGTGGCTTTGAGAAGGAGGACGAGGGGGGGATGAGGGGAAAGGTAGAGGGGTGTTCGTTGTGTTGAGCGACGAGGAGATTGAGGAGGAGGGCGGGGATGACGTGCAGGAAGATGGGAGAGATGTGGGAAGACTTATAAACTGACTGCCTTGTGTCAAGACACAGGTGGACTCGGGTCACATTAAACACTCGATAAAGGCGCAAACTGCCTTTTTGGGCATTCCAGCCCTCGGCTCATAGCCCGTGTGAATTTCTCGTCCTCGCCCATTGTCCCTGTCGTCCAGTGTCAGCCTAATCGCTCATTAAGCCACCGTGCGTACGCCTTGCCGCAGCAGCCAGCCAAATAGCAGCGTTGCAGGACGTGTGCAGCGAAGGGCAGCAGAGATCACTGGAGAGATCACTTAATCTAGTCCGAGATCTACAACAGGTAGTGGCCGATCCGGTCTACTTCCTGATATATCCAACCATCAGTCGCCTCCTCTGCCCTCCTCTCCCGACTCCCTCGCTCCGCACCACCAGGACTCTTTCTGTCCGCCGAATATTGCTCATAGACACTACTCTGCCAAACACATATTCTTAATTTAATTTAAAAAATATTATTATCACATCCCCCTCGTGTTTGATCAACTTTGTCCCGCCCTTGCGTGACTGCCACCCTCCCGCCGCTCAGGGCATTGTCACAGTCCTTCTTCTATGAATTTATTGTATTCTCTAATGTCCAATGTCGCGTCTGGAACAACCAGAACAGCGCGGAGTACATAATCTCTGCTGATGGTGTATTCGCCACTCCGCTCAGGGAGGGGAGGCATTGGAAGAGCCTCCTACAAAATAATCAGGATCTTTTAATCGCTTTGACAAGAAACTATCTCCTACCTCGCATTGTTCCAAGTGTCCTAAAACAACAAGCTGACAAAACTTGTCGCGCACCCAAGAACTACTCCTTGGATTAACACAAAGTGAAACGTCCACAAGCACGGCCCGATCCCCGTCTGCTAGAGCCACGAGTCCCGATACGGCTTCATACCAAAGCATCCTACATAATCCAAACAGTTGATGCATCTTCCTATAATAGGTTTGGTAGGCCAATATGACACCAACCTTCCAACCAATCGAAGCTTCTTTCCAACCAGTCTCGCACTGACACTCCTCAGCGCTACCGGTATACCATGCTCTGGTTGCGACATTTACCTCGGTATCAATGCCTTCTGGTCAGATTTCGAGCTCGCTTATATGATCTGGCGCTAGCGTCCAATTAAGATAGCTGTGAAGTGCGGGACAGAAGGGGGGGTGGGGGACCCTGTCCATATTCACATATTTGATTAAATCAAGCACGTGGAAATATCTGCCAAGCCCCCCGCAGCATATATGTATAGTCCTCGTCCAAATTCGGACAATTACATCATTCTAAGAATAGATCACCAATCACATCATTATGATTTCACTTCCCGCCACACTGTTGGATATTCAATTATACAAAAAGGCAAAGAAATTGGCAAGTACTATTAGACTAATAGGAGAAACATATAATGACGGAGTTGTTGGAGGGTTTCCTAGGTTTATGTATATAAGTAGAACGAAAAATCATTACCCCCTATTGTATTTCTCAACAAGTGAATTGCCACTTGCATCATATCGCAATCGCCTCACTTCACCTCACTTCCTCTTCAACCATCCCTTTCAGAATCGCTTCTTTTCTTCGATTTTCTCTCAGCGTCCCGAAGTGTGACGCGTACTCCAAACTTTGACAGGTTCTGGATGTAACAGAAAGTGTCAAGTCAGAGAACAATACCCAGTCATTCCCCGTCATCAAAGAACCACCAATACCAGTGCCACCACACAATAAGAATGGAGCACGAGCAAGAATAATGATTGCGATCACGATTACGAATTCAAGTCGTCAATGTCGTTCCAAATGTGATCAAGGACGAAAGAACAAAATAAAAAGTACAGATATTAGCATGGAAACACAGCAACAAAAAACAAAAACGAAAAAAAAAAACTCACCCGCGTCAATTCAGTAGAAGGATCCAACCCAGGAAACTCCCTTGTAGAATACACTCTAAACGGACCTCCATATAATTCTGCCACGACTGGATGATCTTGACTTCCATTCATAAATGAAAATATATCGAATGCTCGATAACGAAATATGAATGTTCCTTCACGTTGTACGGCCAAATCCTAAAAAACCAAACATCACCAAATTACAGAAGATTGGTATGATTAGAATCATGTATGAATGGGGGGTTTTTTTTTTATAGGAAAGATTGGGCCGATAGATGATGGACGATGGATAGGCAATGGGTGACCGGTGATAGGGATTATTATCCCATGTATGATAGGTGACAGTGAGTGGCAATGTTAGGTATATTGTTTTGATTTTTGTTAATCAAAGGTTTTGGAGCCAATTTGTCGTAAAAGAGAGTGTGTATGGATGTATGCGCATGTAGCATACGCGGCACATGTGACAAATATCAAGAAGATCGAGGGATCAGGAAGCCGAGCAATCCAAAAACCAAAGACCGAGAGCAACACCGGAGACCGAAAGACCGAAAGACCACGAAAGGAGAGACCCAGAGGATACAGCAAAAACCGGAAACCCAGAAAAAAATACCAAAAAAATACCAAAAAAAAACAACAAAAGTAAATGGTGAGGCAAACAGGAACACAAAATAACCCATAAAAAAGAGACTCATACCCCAAAAACAAACATCAAACATTTCTTGCCCTTATAGTCTATCAAAGCCGGTTCCACAAACTTTTCACCTACAAGTGCAGGTGTAAGTTTCGATGATTCGGTAACCATATGATTTCCTATTCTCAATACTATATCAGTTGGGGGTCTTGATTCATTTATTTGTCCAAGCATAGGTTGCCGACGAGGAATTTGAAAAGGTAGTACACGAGGTATTCCAGTAGTTGTAGTTCCGTTTGCATCTGTACCAGCTTGTGGCGTTGTAAATGGGTGGAGAGGGAAATAGGTATATCCGTCTGTATCTCCGTTTGGAAGAGTAGAAGGACCATAGTTTAGCTTTAACGCTCCAAAACTTGTCAATTCAAATGATTGATTTCGACTTGAGGATGGCACGTGTCTACCAGTGAGGTGGGGATGTGAATGTGGATTGGGATTTTGAGACGAAACACTGCCACTGGATGGTGAAGATGTTGAAGAGGACGATGAATGTGATGACGAAGATGTTGAGCCTGAGAAATCTGGAATATTCGAAGACACCGTGGTCGGTGGCACAGGGATCTGGTTGTCCAAGATTGTGTCCGGAACAGGGAACAGATCCACAGTACACAATATACCTAGATTCCTGACATCTCTGCCACACATACAGAGCATAAACGTTGATCCAGAAATATCTTTAGGAAGTTTAGGAAGCAGTGCTTACTCATAATTTTGAACTTCTGTCTCCCATTCTCTATCTGTTCCGTAGCCCCTTACATAGAATAAACGAAGCAAGATAGCGGGAGGGGGATCAAGAGGACGACGATCAACTTTGGCATATCTATTAAAATGTTCCCGCGAACATTTACATCAATAAGGAAGCATACGAAGATTGGGAGGTGACAATATACATACTTTCGACCTGAGTCGGCCTTTTGCAATTCTTTAAGGTCAAAACGAACAGTCTTGCCTGCGAATTGTCCAGAACTAAAGGTAACTGGTTGACCTATTGGAGGGGGAAAGAATGCACCCTCGTTTCCGCCAAACACATGGTGCTGATCGTGATAGAGGGATTGGAAAGCCATTTGTGTAAGTGTGACCCGTCGATAGATCACAAGAACCCAGAACCCCGACTGTTATGTGAAGGGCGCAGTTTTGGGCACCGCCCACAAGTATAGATGTGAAGGATGGGAGAGTGTTGTGGAAACGCGTGTTCTTCGGTGTAGGTGTTGTGTCCTTGGTTGGATTATGTGGACTGGGGAGCCACACCTGGTCGAATTTATAAATTGAGCGGGAATTGAAGAGGATACCACACCGACTATATACCTCACCTGTAGATATTCATATTCCCTTTGTCCATTCGTCATAGGTCGCAAGGCCTTCTTCCTTCCATATAACGGGTCGATCCGCGTTATTTGAGATAGACTCAGATCACAGGAGTGACAAAAAGTCAGTCGCGGACTTGGAAATTAGCTCAGGGCCGATAATAGATTGCTCCTCGTGATAAATGACCTATCGTGTTCCAGTATTTGAGGTACGACAACAGTTTGAACCATATGCAGGCCGTACGAGTTAAACCTTGAAACCAAATATAGGAGACTAAGTAATGACGTACATATATGATGTATAGAAAGGTTCTGGGTGATAGTGGTGCATGGTCACATTCGCATCTTCAGAATGATCCGTTCAGCGACACGCGGTTACCACGAGCACAAATATGGCTTGATTTTTTTTATTCACCCACGAGCTAGACTTATGTTGAAGAAACGTAACTGGATAATTAACCATTCGTAATTATAGGAATGTCGGCCCAGTCGGCTGCGGGGCGTAGGAAAAATAGATTATCGAAGTTGAACGTCAACGTAATGTTCCACTTGTGGTATGATATTGTCAATGAAGCCTCGAGGGAAGCTGGAGGTCGGAGTAGGGCCGCAAGTAAGTCTACTCTTTGGTCAGAAATGGTAGGGAGCAGTGAGTATTTATCAAGATGATCATTGTATATCGTATTGATGGTACAACACGTAGCGTCTGGTATAATGTTGTTTGTCACAGAAGACTAAGTTGTGGCGCCAAAACGACGTGCAATACAAGGATGCAACATGTGGACCTGATAGGAAGGATCATCTGGATACTAATCCAGGCAAATTAGGGCACTGAGACCTTGGTGCTAAATATCAAACCTCCGAATCACTACGTTATCACCATGGGCGATGACGAGTCTTCTCTCGTCAAAAGAAATAGATCCTCTAATAAGTTCGGCATCCGGTCCAAGAGTTGATCCAAATGGGGATTTCAAGTCCGCGGGGGCAACCTCAGCACCTGTTCCAGCTTCCAGATCCCAGACCCAAATACTACCGTTCAGGCCTAAACTCACGCAGCGACCATCAGCCAGAGCCATGGCTGTGATGTGACTGGTTTGCCCATGCAACGTCCGCACAAACCTAAGCCTCGGAAGGGAGGATGATACTGAGTTTTGAGGAGGAAGAATTAATCGATAGAGTTGAAGACCCGTGGCTGAATGAAATACAGGAGCGTTATAATCGTTGGAGATTTCAGAGGAGTCGTCATTTGTGTACATGGGTGAAGGGTCTGACGAACTAGGCATAGATCTCGAGTGGAAGAGATGATGTTTAGGAGTAAATATTCGATCACCGGGTGCAAGGATTACCCATTTTCCGTCCGTTCTAATATCAGTGACACGGGCCACCTTGCGACTCCATTGTTCTCGCATAAGTTGAAGTTTGCGTTCATCAATCCAACCAAAGGGTATGTCAACAGCTCGAATTGTACGAGTGCTGAACACGGTCAAGTCTTCAACAGACGTCGAGGAATTGGCAGCGGAAGAACGCAGGCCTTCTGACGATAACTCTATGGATGATACTGTCGGCACTCGAGGTCCGCATATGATCAGCTCCGTCGAGCCTGCAGTCCAATGTTCAGGATAAACAGGGACTGCATAAGAAAGCACGAGTTTGTAAGTGTGTGGGGATGGCGTGGATAACACCAGAGACACGGGAGGGAAGGATGTAAAGGAAGACAACGTTTGAACGAGTTTGACGTCTTTCGACCCGACGTTATACAACGAGACGGTGAAGTTGCTGGAAAGCGCAGCAAGAAGTGGGTGGTGATAGACAGCTTGGGTAACGGGAGGACCAGATCTCTGCAGAGCACGATAGCCGAATATTTGAAGCGATAGAGATTGGTTTTCTTTGACACAGTAGCCCTTGAATTCTCCAGTAGACAAGAATGAGACCAATCTATAATCTCCGGAGATCGGTGGAGACTGATCAAGGGCCAGGGTTGTGATACTGCACTGAACATGGCTGTCTGATTTACATGCGATAGAGCAGCAGCATGCGGGACTACCAATACATATATGTGGTTCATGGGAGGGACGTGAAGAGGCTGTGATGATCAGGGATCCGGTGAGCAATAGATGTGTATTATAATGATATTGTGAGCTCGGTTCGGACGGTTTAAGGCAAAAAGAAGATGGAATCTGCTCTACAGAGCAGCGTCCTATAGATATGTCAACAACGTGTATCGGATTGGAATCTAACTGAGAACTAACCCTTCCGCCAATTTGAACTTATTCGAAACATCCATTTCCAGTCTTTGTAATCACGTTCGATGCCTTGCGCTCTGGTTGGGAGCGCCTTTACTTGTCTTCCGTCCGGACGGACCAGGAAACCTCGACTGCCACGCAGCCGCGTTCTTCCATACACTTGCAAAAATTGCTTTCGCCAGAGCTCATTATCAACGGCCAACCGAGCCCAGTTTCTGTTAATTAGTTGAACAGCACAAAGGTCGACCCAGGATAAATAGGAAAATATTGTAAGGACAAGTTCATCATAAAGATTATCAGCAAATGAGATATGGCTGTTTGGAAGACCTGGGCGTTCCGTGTGACGGCGCTTAGATGGAGGTAGCAGGCCTGGGGAATGGCTGCGTTTGGACATGGAGGTTGGCGTCAGAGTGAGATAAGCCTGTGATCTCTCTTACGAACGAGCACCATGGCACCTTCACGCGGTCCACAGCCTATAGCACGAACCGTTCACACCACCTTGAAGGCTCACAGAGGTCCTGTAAATGTTGTGCGCTACTCTAAGGGCACAGCCAAATATGTTCTCACCGGAGGCCAAGACCGGACTGTTCGTCTATGGAATGCCAACAATGGGTCTGAAATCAAGGCCTTTACGGCCCACGGCTATGAGGTCCTTTCAATAACTGTGTATGTGATCGTCATTCCTTCCCCGATATATCTTTCACTCTAAATACGTTCAATCCAGTTCAAATGATAATGCTAAATTCGCGTCCTCCGGAGGAGATAAGTCTGTTTTCCTTTGGGACGTTGCTACTGCGACGACAATACGACGTATTCCGGGACATATGGGGAAAATACATGTGGTTGAATTCAATGAAGATGCAAGTGTGGTGGCTAGCGGTGAATATACTATGACATCTCTTCAAAATATAAGACTCATTTCGGCTACTAAGGTTCCTACGACTCAACAGTCCGACTCTGGGACCTTCGGTGGGCTAACAAGTCTATGTTTAATTACTCTACACTATTTACTTATGCCGGTCCGTATTAGAGCACAGAACCGCTCACCAATTCAGATTCTCGATGAAGCCAAGGATGCAATTCAAACATTACACATTGGTTCAACATCCATCATTACCGGGTCAGTCGATGGTTATGTACGTACATACGACCTTCGCAAGGGAGAACTACGCTCTGATTTCATAGGCCGTAAGTAAGCTTCCCTCTTTCTAGTTCAAAAGCTTTCCGAACATCAACGATTTCTATAGAACCCATAACATCCATAGTGCCTACACAAGACGGCCAAACACTTCTGGTTACCTCACTTGATAATCATATCCGCCTAATGGATATGAGTACAGGGAAAATGCTCAATGATTTTACTGGTCATCTCAATAATTCTTATCGCTGTCGCGCGTGTTTCGGACCTGCAGAGGCCAGCGTAATTATTGGTGACGAGAACGGTGTGATATGGGCATGGGATCTTGTTGACGCAAGCCTTAATTTTCCTAATTCTAGATAAATGCTCACTCATGAAACACAGGCCAAAATCCTCGACCCAAACCCTCCGCCAAAAGCACATTCAAAACTAATTACATGGACGGAGCACCATCCATCCGATCCGAACGAACTAGTAACCTCGAGTGCCGACGGAACGGCCAAGATATGGCGAAACCCTGACCAGAATGACTAGATATCCCCTTAGTCGTTATTTACTCCAACATTCACTTTGTCACAAATAAACCAAAGCTTCTAGTTAGTGTATTTGGTTGGGTACACATGTTTGGGCACATCCCTGATAGATCAGAAAATCACAGCGCTATCAGTTCATTTTACATGGAACAGATTGACCCATTTGCCATAGGAGTACAAGTGGTGGACAGAAGGTGGACGAAGAGATAGCTGCTATCGTTTCCCTTGCATTTGGGTTTCTGTAAAAACCAGCTCAATATCTCATTAGACATAATCATAAAATATGCCGCCTTACCTCTTCTTGTCGCATCTTCTAGTAACTGAGTATCGACATGCTCAGATGGCAGTTGTACGTATCGAACTACAGACCCCCGGATGAAACAGTTCTTTACGGCCATCTGGAAGTAAAACACAAGCGAGGTGTCAGCCCTTCGTAGTACAAATGAGACGGGTCAAGAACTACGTACCATGTGTGGGTGTCTTCCTTCATCGGAGACTTTGATATTATCTAAACGGATATTCAAGAACCTTGGGCAAATGAAGCGTAAGCTATCGTCCACAAACGCCATCTGGTCTGCTCACATACTGATCAACCGATTTTAGGACGCCTGTGATGGATAGGTCATTCTTCAACTCGACAGTTACAGTCTGATCAGTAAGCGTTTTGAATACTGAGAAAATCAACTTCAAAGAGGTAAATTAATCATTGATTAACCAGAAATATGTAAGGACACGCACCATGATGCTCTCTAATGAGTGTTATTAGTAGCAGGAACAACACTCGCTCTCACGATGTTTATGTTTGATTGGCTGTAGGCTCCGCCCAATTTAAAAAAGTCAACTTATATATTTTTAAACGAGTAAAAGGGATGGGAGATAAGTTTAAACTGACAAGTCTTTGTTTTCTACTCTAGTATGAATCGTAAATTCCAAATATCTTGATAAGAGAAAACCTTATCATACTTTCCATTCCTTTCTCAACTTGAGGCCGAAGCGCGAGGATAAAACATCCGTCATTTGGAGGTTCATAATTCGTTTTTTTTTTCCATAAACAACACTAATGTATCAAGGATTGCCTCTGCATGTATCCTGCTCTCGTCAAATGGCCCAGCTCCTATAATGTAGATATATGAAAGAGAGATGATTCTTTCCCTTGTTCGAAAAGTGATTTTCTGTGTTACATCACTCTGAAAGTTTGATTAGGGTGACATACATAGTCAGGGGACTGAGAGACATCTTGCCATTACGAGTTGCAAAATTGCTTGTTACTACAGCTGGGCGATCATCTCCATAATATGAGAGAGGGTCTTGAGTAAGCAGTGAATCGTGTGTCGTTTACGCGCGGGAGAGTCGTTTCGAGCGCAGAAGGTTGATTTGATCTCACGGTTGAGAAAATCAATTCGCCTGATTGCATTTTAAACAGAGTGTTGGCACCTTAGGAGTCTCATGAGAATTGGTGTAGCCGCAGTAGAAAATTTGGGGAGTGGTTGTGACGTTTTTCTCCGTGGACTATTTTTCATTTCCTTTTCCCGTGTGGTGAGCACTGGACTGAATAGTACCGAGGGATAAAATCGCTCCTATTTGCATACTCAAATATTAAATTAAATCTTAATACGGGGTGCTTGGGCTTTCTAATATAATGCAGGTCGTGGTCGATCCGCGGAAAGAATCCTTGCAGAAATACATTTCTCAACTTGTTGCATGGAGTCGCAAATTTGTTTGTTCCATGGCACTTCTCATAAGCTATAAGTAGAACCAGATGGTCAATTTTGTAAACCCACACACTTCCAAAACACTAACAGTGAATTCCGTTGGTACTGACCTTGTTTCGTGCTCATATTAAAGCCTCATAGGTTCTATGAATGACTAATACTAGGCAAGCCACCATCTACACTTTCATTGGCTTCCCTCGATCTTTGCACCATTGACAGCTATCGGCCACCTGCAACCGAGACTGCAGGCAGAAATTATAATTGAAGTCAAAAAATATCCCCAAGAAAAATAGAAAACTTTTAAGCAGAGACATGCTGTCATAGATGCATAAACTTCCAAGAATTCTGAGTTAAATTCCCCACTAGGCGTGAGTCCGACATTCAATTCATTTCTAGAAATAAAACCCTCCTATCCTGGGAATATCTGCCAGTTGTGCGATTCCGAGGGGAGGGTTGGAATTAGTGTCTTCGCAGTAATGACAGGAAATTGGTCGGTTGCATGGGCAAGCATGTTACAAGGTAAAATGATCCGGCATTAATTGTTACATCATCACTTATTTGACCGCGGTCGTGTGCATCTTTCCCCATGGGCCAGGAGATTGTGGTTTCAATTGCAAACTAATGTTAACAGTCGATTAACACACCAAGTTATTGAAGACACAGCACCCATTTTTAGCCTTGGTCCCTGTGGTGTTCGTCGCCTTCCTCAAACGAGTCTTGAAAGATAGTAGTAAGTTCCCCCACAATGATATCTTCTAAATAATATTCCATAGTCACTTTCCTTACAGCCTCTTGCATGTTGCCAATTAGGCGACATGTCTGGTGAATAAGGTTACATGCATATAAGAAAGAATATTGACATTAAAACTGCATTCAAACTCACCGTTGATGAAAGCAGTGTAATAAAAACCCTACATCACAAATTTGATGTCAAATTTTATTCACATCCTTTGGTAAAAAAAACCTACGGGAATATGAAATGAGGACTATTTTTTGAGGAACCAGCTCTTTCATGAAATATTATTACCCCAAAACTAGCTGTTTTTGTACTCTGTGTGAGAACAACTTTCAATTGCTAGAACTCGGCTGGTAGTATCTTACCGAAGACGAAAGTGTACACCAGCACACCGTCCCGCCAGTATATAAGTGGAAGTAAGGGTGATTGCATTCTTGTAGTCCTTGCGGCTAGTGCATGCGGAGCAAGGGTCATACTGACTATAAGTGTCTGCAACGCTATTTCTAACACCCTGATCTATCTGTCAGACCAACGTACTTATATTCATGACAGATTACTTACATGAATGTGACGACGATTGAATGTGGAATGCGTGGCTGACAACGTGCGTCAAAAACTAGCTTAGGGAATGATTCAACAACAGCGGCGACGAGTATCAACATTCTTGTTATCCACAATCCCAGCAATGTGTTACCGATCCATTTTTTCCTTTGGTAGAAGAGATAAACTAATATGAAGCATGTTAGTTGATACAGGATAGCACAGGGATAGGATTTGATTCTTGAACCTCTCAAAATTAGGATAACATCTAACGCATGTAACAAGCTGAACGTGATAACGGTTTGATATATCAGCCAAGACCGGCACATCGACTTCGGGATTTGAGTGTAGGCATTGATCTTTTCTGCAATCAACATGTTACAGCTATAAGGCATTGGAAGTGAGCCGGAAATACAGGATTTGATAACACTGACATTTGTGCTCCCATCTCAAAATATCGACAAAATAAATATAATAGCTTGATCCAAGTAAAACGGAGTGGTCGTCTACGAACACCATATTATCGACAGACTCATGTGGAGCCAAGCTGAGAGACTCACCTCCAGACGATTTCCACTTGTTCTCGAAATGTGACAACGAGTTCCCATACTGAAAAAGTCAATCCGACGCCTACGTAGAAAAGGTCAGGGATGATGGGTACCGCCAGAGTACAACGGCGTACACGAAGCTACTTGAACGAATGCATTAAAGTTGGTATGAAGAGAAAGGCGTTGCCTGAGCCACCCTGACATAGCTGAATTCTCAACGGTGACACGGTCTCAACCCTGAGGTGAGGCATGAAGGACCTAAACATCCCGAGTACCCTACCACCCACTACTTAACATGATGTTTACAAGGAGGAAAATTACAATTGTAGGAAATTTAAAATTTTCAATTGAAACCCATTTCCTGAAGCTGAAGAGAGGAATGTATTGTGGCATATGTGTAGCGGGGCATATGACACTGAGTAAGACAACATGATGCAAGAGATACTCGACAAGAGTAATCGTATTTTGTCCACGATCCAACAAGGTGGAAAGCAAGAACGAGGCAGAACATTTAAGCATTGTGGGCGTGCTTTTGCTTCCCGGTCCTAATCTTTCTGAGGTAGAACTATATTCTAATGTCAGATGTCTACCTTTCAACATAAAAATATATCGGTCTTACCTCGAGTTCCTTACCCTCCAGAACATAACCATCGGCACGGCCAGATTGACCGGGGCGACTGGAGATAACGGCATAGAGACGTCCAGCGGCGAACTGGGATTCAAGGAGAGGGTCGATCTTGGCATCTGTTACCGTATGAGACACGGATTTTTTATACATCCAAGCCAATAAAAACATACCCTTCTTCTTCTCATTGAGGGAGCGTTGAGCGTGGTTGGAGAGCTTCTTGGGCTCAGCGGCTTCGGCACCCTCGGCCGCGGGGGCGGGCTG
Organism: Coprinus comatus; assembly: GCA_034638255.1. Classification (NCBI taxonomy): domain Eukaryota; kingdom Fungi; phylum Basidiomycota; class Agaricomycetes; order Agaricales; family Agaricaceae; genus Coprinus; species Coprinus comatus. The sequence continues at coordinate 194,509 of JAWPGT010000013.1, forward strand.
TGCCTTACCTCTCTTGGTGATGGGTTGGGCATACTATAGCGTACTTAAGCCAAAAAGTAGCGTTCGTAAAAGGGAGAACACATACGTGCTCCTCATACCACTGGCGGAAGGGGGTAGCATCGACCTGGATGATAGCACTCTTGACAAGAGTGTTGGTACGGACAAGCTCGTTATTGGAGGCGTTGTAAACCTAATCAAGATATGGATCAAACATTGGTATGACCCACATATTACAGGGTAGCTTACCACACCAATAATCCTAGTCTTTTTGGTTACATGCTCAGAACCCCATGCGAAGTTTCCAGATTCCAGACGAAGGGCCCTGTATTTGACGTTTCCACCACGGACACGGACGGTGTGGACACGCTTGGCTCCGAGCTTGGTGCTAGCAGGCTGGCGACCAAGCTCGAACTTTCTCTTCTTGCGGTAGTGGGCACGCTGGGCACCTGTTTCAGAGCGTTTGTGCCGGGATGAACGCGAGATACCTATGGATTATCTTGAGATATGTAAATTTGACAAATTAGACGGGCAGCACTCACCCATGTCGAGTCTTGAGGATGGCGGTCGTCTAATGCAAGCAAGGTTGTGTGGATGATAGTAGTCAATAGAGTTTGATGGCAATTCAACTCCGCCGGAAATATCCGATAAGATAAGTAATCCTTTCTACTTGTCTTTCAACTCCTGTTTGACATAACACGACGCTAATTTTTTGCAAATCATTTGTTTCGTTGGTAACGCAATGTTAATCTTCTAAAATCTTACCGTTATTAGGATTTTTTCTATGACGGAAACTGGCAGCATTTTGCTTAATATTGATGGACGTAGCTCAATAACGACCCAGTTTTCTGAAGTATATATCTGATTTATAACAATACAGATTCGCAACAGGGAAATTAGCAGCTGCAGCTCAGTAAACTCAGTTAGAGCTCAACCTGTGGCATTACTGCTGGCAATTTTGTCATCGAAGATGTTATTTTTAGGTTGTGGGTACAATAAGCCATGGCCCTTTAGTACTTTAGTGATAACAATCCGATCAAGTTATTGTTATTGCAAAAGTACCGCATTCTCGGTCGTGCAGACTCCAAAGACTACATTTGTGATCTCATATTCTGTACACTCAAGGTTCAGCATTCAACCGTTTGTTCCGGAAAGAAGTTGTAAGTGTTGGGTGGTTGACATATCCTTTATTTGTTACGAATACTCTCCACCAATAAGTGAGAATAATCAATATCAATTGTGGAAAATACCGGCCAACAAGTCAATATAATAGCACCTAATAGCACCCAATAGCACCTGAGCTAAATTCTACCCTTTTTGGAATCACCATTAATCCATTTACGAAACAGAAGGCTTGTTGTACCCTAGGGTTCAGGAACTGGACTGTATTCCACCCTATTCCATCCCTGGCTATTCAACCATGCGTACGACGCAACCAACAATATCCTTTACCTGACCTATTCCTGTCCCCTCGTCCCTCCATCCATACGTTCTCCTCTTTGGCTTCAGCATTTACAGTCAGTACACATGGATCCAATACAAGGTTCTTCGTGTGAGTAACAACCATACTCATACTTGCGAGCTGGGGCGCTAAATGTTTAATTCCGGCAGTGGCGGCACTCATGCTGAACATATGTGAACACATGTACAATCTCCCCGACGAGGTTGTTTTCATTTGGTCGTGAGCCGGCTCTCAGCCTCTTTTTAGCTACTACTAAAACTTCATCTTCAGCACACCATGGCGTTTTCGGTCCTCGAGTTACATGTTCATTTTCGCCAGATACGCTCCATACCTGATCCACACGTGCGCAAAACTACTTTAAACGCTCAAGTCAAGACCCGAAATCCTTGAGCTGACTATTTTTTTGCAAGGTTTAATGCGAAGTACGCTCAAGCTGTTAAAATGTCAGACCCAACATATGCCTACGTATGGATCCTATACAAATGGATTACTGCAACATCAATGATCCTCATCGTTCAGTATACCCTTCTCAAACGAAGTACTCACACCTTTACGTTCCACCGAAATCGAATGGTTTAACTCATAGATATTCATTCTACTTTCCAGTATACCTCCTCTATAACAGACAAAAGTTCATCAAATTCTTCGTGGCCTTAATTGTAATATTGCGAATCTCAGAATTGGCGGGAATAGCCTACTCTGTACACAAAGTCCTATGGTCGTCATCAGACCTTGGACAAATGGGAACCACTCCCTTCTCTATTACTGTGTACCATAGGTCAGTCTAATGTTCTTCCAATCGCTAAGTACATACACTTCAAAAAAGCATCTGTTGTTTACAGCGTTGGAGAATTATTCATACAAGGATCAATCCTTGGCCTCACTCTCATAAAGTATTTAACAATCACGTATGGTGATGTTGGAAGAACTCCGCTTGCCTATCGGCTAACACGAGCGGGAATCGAGGTTCCAATGATTACTCTGTGTGGTATAATCCTTTCATTCCATAAACTCTCTTGAAACTGATGACTAAATTCACTCTCGTTTCCCACAATGTTGACTATTAAACCAACCTCAATTTCAAACCAAACCTACTCAATAGCACTGGGAGTAACTATGCTGATTGGAAAATACAACAAACCTGCTCTACAAATGGTCTATGCGTCAGTCTTTTTCTGCACCATCGTGACTACGTCCATTGACTTATACATCATAGATTATACTTAACTTTGATGTCATCGATGGTAAGCTGCTTTGCATAACTACAGAAGAGACGAGTGCTATATACTTTTGCGTGTCTCTCAGGGTTGCCGGTTGATCTTGTCCACTCATAGACATTTTCCCCTTTACAATACACCTCGAGCTCAGGTAGCTAACGTGGAAGACTGATGTGATGCAAATAATGGCTATCTAATTGTAGCTGTTTTGTCAACGATAGTCTATAGCAATATGTGGAAGAGGGTATGTACAAACGAACAACACAAAACGGATGAGCCAAACCCAGGCTCCCTGCAAACAAGTGACCAACCATACTAGATGTAGATCATAAAAGGATATAATGCGCGAAGTCCATATCAAAATCATATTAAAGTCCCATTTTTTGAACATGAATCCACAAACATTTTTGCAATGCGGATATCAAAGCTCCTATAACATGGTCAGACATTGTCGTCGCAAAAGAGGAGGATAGTGCTCACAATCATGTTCAAGTTACCAGAAAGCAACCTGTTTTCCAAAATACAACCATCTGGGATATCAATTCTCTGTCCTTCATTTGCAACAATAATAACAGTTCCACGCAAGGTCACGTTGCGGCCAAAATATACATCACCAGTGACAGTGAGATGATCAAGTTCAATGATACGAGGAATCTTCTTGAATCGTTTTTGGAATTGTTGGATCTGATGAGGGATTAGTTACTCTATCGCTGAAATAGAGATCAACAAGTACCTTCTTGAAGTGGTCACCGAGCTTGATAACAGGAGTTGTCTCGAACATCCTGTTTTCGTTAATAACAAGTTGGCCATGCTGAAGCGAGTAAATGTCGCTCTTGATCAAAAGTAAGTCTGAGCAACTCTTGACGGGCAAGAAACGTTTGCGAGGAACGTTGATACCATGGGCATTCTTGAAATGCTTGATGGCGGCACCAGCAGCGGTCTCTAGCTGAACTACGGCATGCCCATCATCAGTAGTTTTGGGGTTGATGATGATATCAAGTTCCAAGCCCTCATTCTCCATGATGCGCTTCAAAGCTGGATGAAACTCGTTGAGTACACAGGATGGTAAGGTCAGGAAATTACCACTACCTTTGAGGTTAATCCAGAGGTTGTTGGTGTTGAAGATCTTGAATTTACGAATAGACTTGAAGTCCTCGACATGCTCGGAAGGGACTTGAGCGATTTCAAGTAGACGGATAGAACCCTCATAATCAATTAATGTACCACCCTATGAATTCAAGTAAATCAAAGTGCTTGGGTGAAGTAGGTAAGATTGTATGCGCACTTTGATATCAGCTTTGGTCTTATCTGTGACCTCCATAATGAATTCGGCTTGGGTATCAATCATATGCTGCAAGATGCTCTCATCAACACTGCAAACCGTTGAGTAAAATGTTGCATGAAATCAGGTATAAAAAAGTGACCTACACAGCACCCAGATTATCGGAATTGGAAACAAATAGATATTCCTTGCCCTCAGCAAGAAGTTGGTCAAGGACACCGGAATGAAGGAGTGCGTTATAGAGATCTCCGTGACCGGGAGGGTACCAGTTCTTCTTGTCATCATCAGCGCGTTTGGGGCAAGGAAGGAGAGATTCCTTGAAAATACGGGGGTAACGAGACTGGTTAAATGTAGTAATGCGGAGTTGCTGGTTAGCATATTTCTTAATGATACGAAGGGTATCTTCGTGAGTATTGAATGAGGTCATTAGAATGAGGGGAACATCGACGCGGTGGGTGGTATTAAGGTGCTCGATTTGTCTGACAGTAAGATCGAGGAAGGTCATGTCATCTTTAACCTCAAGGGCACTCTTGGCACCGGTCATACCTAAAAGAAAATTGAATCAGCATCTGCAAGTAGTTTATAGGAGTTAACGTACCCATAGAAGTACCAAGACCACCATTAACCTTGAGAACGGCAAGTTTGTTAAGGTTTGTAGTGTCCTCGGGTTGGGACAATTTTGCGTAAGGGATAATCTGCTCATCAGCAGGCGATTTGATGCGATCCCAATCGCTACAACGTACATCAGCCAAGTGTTGAACCTTACCACCGAGACACTCACAGATCAACACTTTTAGCACGCTCAGCAAGATATCGCGTGAAGAGGTAGAAGAACGATTGCATCTCAGTATCGAAAGCCTGCAGGCAACATTGAGCAACTATCGAGGGTCGTTGACAATGACATACCTTGCGAGTCATAGGATCGCTGACGGTGGACACCATTGCACTGAGTTCGTTGCGCATGGCCTTGGCTGCGACACCTGTAGTGGCAGTTTTGAAATCGATGTGACTAGCACCGCGAACACGGGCATTGTAGGAATCGCTGCGGGGCATGAGGGATGCAGACATGCTGTGAGAGAGGAGGGATGAGTGGGATTGTGGATGGAGGGGGTGAGTATATGCGCACTTGATATAGGTTGGGGATGTAGTTGTAGTGAAGATCAACTGCGGGGCTGAATTTGTGCGCAAGGGAGGAGCGCGAGGTCTGTGATGACGTTTGAGTTGTTCCGCTTGCAAGCTGGGTGCAAGTTTCAAGCTGGCTGGTTCCTCGTGAATTGGCTCGAAAATCCAAGAACTACGGCGAGCGGCTCGACTTTCTTCCGAAGACAACAATGGTGACCGCGAAGAACGCGACAAGTTGGGGGTCCTGGACGGCGCAGAAATCGTTTTGACGGGGTTTATAAGCGTTAGGGGACTCAAAGTAATATGCGGCTGCTGTATGTACAAACGTTCGTGCATCCAGCTCACGACCTGAACCGGGATCGATGCGGAGCTGGCTCGTCTTGTATAGTTTCCTGTTGTGGCTTTTATACTCACTTTGTGCGCTCATTTCCTCGCTTTTGTACATCACCACTCGGCTGTAATCCTTCCTGCCTTATGCAGTTCCCTGTCTCCATCCATACGTGATCATTACGTGTTAGAATACCTATTGTATAAATATCTATATCACCCATCTGCCGTACATACGACTCTACAATGCCAGTCCTTGGCCAACACATGGATCTGTAACAAGCCTGACAGGATGTGCGATCTCCATCGGAAATAACGGCGAGGCACTCACGTTGCATGGTGATAGCGCGAGGACCAGAAAATCCTACATCAAACAAGTTGGAAAAAGGTCAAACTGCCCACACACTGCTATCCGTCCAGCGTCCCGGCAGAAAAACCTCCAGATGAAATATCTTCGAAATATTTCGCCCATCCTTCCCAATCCAGAAATACATTGTCATCCGAAGTTGATATGATCCCGAGATCTACAGCCGGAACTCGCCACATTCTACCCGCCCCGATGATTGTAGTCCGAGTAGACTTTTCCCCGTGAATGTTCACTGAGATCTGCCGTGACAGGTAGACTTGAACAGCAAATTGCCCTTCTATCACCTATCTATCTTGTGAATGACATTCCGAGCACTGTATCGGATTTGTCAAAGAGAGCCCAAAAGTTGGACGTGGAAAGGAATGTAATCAGACAGGACAAATGTTCAATCCGTTGGAACGAGGAACTATCAGTCGATGATCGCAAGTAGTATGTTTCCGATGTCAGGTAGGAGCTTTGACAAGGACCGCAATAACCTACATGATTGGTTTGAGGCCAGACCAAGCCCGTACCTTCATGGTAGGCACAAGTTGTGTTGGTCGGGTAAACGTTTGATTGACATCATCACTGGTGATTCAATTTCGAACCGCTCGAACGGGCGGTTGGGTCGGCTCTGGCGTCGATATTCTAGAAAGATATCATATCTGTGATAATTTCCAATTTTTAGCATCATATCTTAATTTAAACAAACGTTCAAGCTTGCGCCTGCCCACGACCAGCCGTATCTTTTTATCCTCGTAATATCCACCGTCAAAACATCTCGAACGTAACATCGGATCACCGAATACAAATGAAGGTGGCAATTTCCATGTTTTTCCGTCTTGCTGGAAGGCCAATGGGAGAACGGGAACACTCCGGGACAATCTCTCCTAAAATCATTATCATCTTCAGCTTCTGCTACGTTTTTCCTCCACAAAATACTCTGCTCCTGAATTGTTTGCGTTATTTTTGCTCCAACATTTGCCACCGATATCGTTATCTTTTCTTCAAACTACATGGATACGTTGTATCAATTGCCATCTTCTCCAAAAGGGTCACCAGTAATCGAACGGTAATCAAGGGTAATCATACAAATGTATTCTGTATTGAAAATAACTCACCCTGATTTGTACTTCCAACACATTCTGGGGCTTTCGCGCCTCAAAACCTCCGGCCACTATCGCTCCCGACCGTAAACGGATGCCATACACCTCCATGCTGCCCTCGCAACGTTACGGTAGCCCCCTAGTCCACACGCCATCCAGAGATATACAAGAATTTAAACGAGTGTAATCCAAGGGTCTCTTCTCCTACTAGGGGAAATGAGGAATACGATGGTGGACGGGTGATATTGCTACAATATGCTGGTACTACACAGTTGGTACTCCAACTTGTGGTCGTGACCATCATCGGGAGAGAAGGAACAATTGGGGATCTCTTCAGCATTAGTAGCTTTCTCATTTTGTTTTATTAAACGCTGAGAGGGTACAATCATGAAATGTAGTAGCTACTTTAAGCCTGCCTTATACAGGAAGGGAGCGCCAACGAGGGTTAAGCTGGTACTCTAGGGACTGCACATTGCGTGCTCGCTGGGTACGGATAGGATACCCAGCCCAGAGCGTCAATATGGAGTCCAATCCTGTTGTCTGATCAGGATTTAAATAGCGTTGCTCACCCTTGTCCCCAGATTAGACATAGTATACTGATAGATGTCCTTGCGCAGTTGATCTGTGCGTTATTATGGCTTGGAATGATGCTGCGAATGTCTCTTGAAATAATCCTCTAAACCCACTTCTTCGAAGTTCGGAGACATTGTATTTGTAAGTTTATTCCGTGTATTCGATCCTAACAATTCGAAGCAAGGAGTACAACCAGGATTTTGGAAGAATAGCGAGGGAACGACAGGAAGAGCGTATTGCATAAAATAGGTTGTGTGTGTGTGATACATTGTACAACAGATTTTCCCGTAGAAAAACAGAAAAAGAGTTAAGGTTACATACGTTGGGTTGTTTGATGTTCTAGAATCCATTAAGCTCCGGACCCTAATTATCTTCTCTCTCTCTCTCTCGATATCCCATGGGTTATTAGTTGATGAACGTCCGGAATATTCAACGTTCGACGTTCAACAGTACAATGTAATCATACTTAATTGATTGGATGATTTTTGTGGTAGACATTCAGGAGTTCAAACGTTCATGGGAAATAAGCAAGTTGACAGCAAGTTATTTGTGGACGACAGGTCCATGGTCGACTCGAGTCCAATGGATCATAGAGTTGGCTGATAGGCACAACGAAGCAATTGGTCGGTATATATGGGGAAACGGAAATGTTAACGGCATAGAAGCTTATTCGACATCGTATATGACTCTGCTTCGAGGATAGGAATGGGGGTTCGATGTTCAGGAGATAATAATTACGAGATGTTTGCCCAGCAAGGAAAAGTAGCAATGAACTTGGCAATTTGATTGAGAGACAGCGGGCGGGTGCATGAAGACATCAGTCCATCTCTTGATCAGTCAATCCCACAGTCGCGTTAATTGCGCTATCATAATACAAGTGCCTTGATTCCAGATATCAATCAAATATCAATATTTATCATTCAATAGCTGAATATCTTGATAACTGACTTTGTCATGCAACATAGGCCCAAGAGAAAAAACAATGGATTAATTACAACACACGCACGCAACGTATATCACGACTACATGTAGACCCAAAATGTAACAGCAACAAAGATAGATATCGGAAATATAGCAATATCGAGTGTATCTACCAACAAACCATGCACAAAAGCACGTTTACCATTTTGTCCGCGATAGTTTAGAAGATACCCCAAACCTAAGGGTATGTGCCTACGACGACCACAACAAACGGCAGAGTTATGAGTTCTGTTTTTTCTGGAAGCTGGTTCTGGTAGATGTTTGACATGTGGTGACATGTCTAGGAACGCTCTACGATTGCGAAGATAGGCAGCGCATGTCAAGGCAAAGAAAGATACGATAAGAAAAGGGATGTATATTCCCAAGTAAATGCCTAGTTGATCGGGAAGAATGCAAGGGATATCTGCATATGTAGAATGATTGCTATCCCAATAATGCTCTGGGTATAAAGTGAGCATCTGGAAAGCGGGTTTTCGGACGTTCATAGCCATGGATAGTGATTTGACAGTAACTTCCCGGACGGGGTGGGATATAACAGATTGATGGGTATATTCGCAATAATCGTGGTCATCACCACTGGGAGGGGTCAGTGTCAAGAAAAGAAAGACAGTGAAGAGACTGTACCTATACGCGACGACAGGTTGGAGCAATTCCAGAAGGTAAGCTGTTGAGTGTTTCCCAATTGTGTTTTGATATCCGAAACCAACACCTGCTCGTATGGTACCCTTCTCTCTGAGAGGCCCACATGACTTTCCATCCGGGCGGTATAAAGGAATATGTGTGAACAATACAATTGGGTCAGCATTCTTCTCTGCAATGGATCATCATTCATCAGCACTGTACGGTTAAGACTCAGAGAAAAATGTCACCATTATGGATGCGTCTCACGAAGTCAAAGGATCCTTCAGGTTTTGACCTCCATTCATCGAGCGGCTTGTTCTTTCCTGCCCGTTCGTAATCCTCCTGGACAAATCCCGGCGCGTCGAAGAACAAAAGGGTATGATTAGCCGCAGAGACTCGGTCATTGAGAGGGCCAAAATGGGATATATAGCGCGTTCGAGCATAAGGTGAGAAAGTAGACCTCGCCTGTAAACTGATGGGGTGGTGTTAGATGTATGGGATTGAGGTTAAGTGCTATTGCGTACCCAGTGTCATGATTACCAGGAATAAAAAACTGAGGAAATCGCCGGTCTGTACTAAATATTGTTTTGAAACGGGCGTAATATTCTTCATACCTGGGTTATGAATGACGTGAGTATTAGTTGTGATAGACGGGGTAAGCCGCGCACTCTTCGCTCGGCATATCCATTCTTCCACCGTCCATCATATCGCCCAGAAACACGACAGCATCAGGGTTCTTTGAAATGGCTGCCAGCCAGTTTTTTCGAAGGTTCAAATCAACAATTACTCTCGATAGGTAAGTTAAGAAAGTGGAGCGGCCTGGGTAGGAACGGTGATCCAGTATCTGTGGGTCTGCGACAAGAAGGATATGTTTGGGCGACTGGTTGGTTGTCGACACCGGCTATTGGCAAGGTGAATATACGATACGTCTTGTTAAACAATGGCCATCATACATCTTTCACTGGCGGTCTGTCTGGCCAAACACAAGGCTTTGCAGCACGATAGAAGACAAAGTACTCATACCAGAGTGCAAGGACGACCCAGAGAAGACGGAGGCCGTTGACTACTCGGCGGGATTTTGGAAATAAGCTCATAAGGACATCAAGTTGAGTGGCAAGATGGAAGTGTCCAGGTCATGTGCCTCATACACTTGGCTCAAACTCAAAATATAGCGCCCTTGCAAAGGAAATCCATGCAGTTTATTCGAGCGCATGGGAATCTATGATGGTAGGAATGGAAATGCTACGTTCTGTTCTATACGTGCTAGTGGTGTCCGCCGTGGCCGTGGCTGTCGTCTGCAACAGGATGACGACCCTGTTAAATGGTTAGCATGTTGGAGATAGCAGCACAGAGAGCCAACGTACTATCAGTTTAGCACCATCCTGCCTGCATATAGAGAACCCATTAGAATATATCCAGTCACCGATGTCACAGTGCTGCTAACCTTGCCCGGTAGAAGATGAAGAACCACATCATAGCTCCGAGTCCTTTGGACAGAAACTGGTATTTGAAGCCTGGCAAATGCGGGTGGAATCCTGGTGCTGCACGGAGTGAATTTTATGAGCAATTGACGGAGATACGGGCTTACAGTAGCCTCCTCCAGCCATTGTGCGGATGATGACGGTTCTCTGGGGGTGTTGTGCTTTATTTGCAACTCTGTACGCGATGTGGGTGTCGGCGCGGAAGTTCCCACCAGCAATCTCTCCCCAGGGCTCGTCATGGAGGTAGGCTCAAAGCGCAAGCGCGACCTCGACTGCCCTCGCATTACCTACAATGCCCCAAACAGGTCCTTCGACCGTCTCTTCAAAGGTCAGTTCACCCTGTCAGCCAGCAAAAATGTTCCAATTCCTAATTTGTACCAGAGGAATCTTTGGAGGAGCTCAAAACGGTTGTGCGCAAGAAACTCGGGCTGGAGCCTTCTGTTGCAATAGTACTCTCCCAAATCCGTGCTGATGCTTCCATTGACTTGGAAGACGGTGAGACTCATTTATTTACACGCTTTCGATTATATTGAATAAAGACTGAAATTAGAGGATGACTTTGATGCATTCTATAACGCTATCCACACTGCCTCGACCGCAACCATTCGAGTCGCGTTCGACAATACTCCTGCTCCAAGCAGCACTATAACCAACAAGCGCACACCCAAGGATGGAGAAGTACGTTGGCATTTTCTCATTCAAACCCTTACTAAGTTTTTTCTTCTAGCTATCAACAAGTACTCCTGGTAAAAAGAAACGCAAGCTGAACGATGGTCCCACTACTACACCTGCACGCCCATCAACCAGTGTTGTTTCGCAGTCCCCTGCCGCCACCACATCCGCAGTGAGGAAACGCGCTGTGTCCTTTGCTGCTTCCACCACTCAACAGGGTGAACAGTCATCTAAGCGCCAGAAGAACACATCCGCTTCAGCCACTACTACTCCACCACAGCCTGAAACCAGTCCATCGTCCTCCCTTGACTCTCCGACGGATTCTGTGGAGGAGGTCGAAACGACTACATCCACATCCACCTCTTCCACTCCCGGTGTTGAACCAGTTGCTCCTGCCTCGGCAGTTCCCAGCACTGAAAAGTCTTCTAAGCCTAAATCAAAGAAGGCAATTGGTACCCCGGCTACTCCTCTAGCGGAAGCTTCAGTCATTGAGCCACCTGTGGCTGCAGAGCCAAAGAAGAAAATCCATAAGAAAAAGACAGCAAAACAAAATGCCACAGCGCAACTGGCTGCTTCGAGCTCGGCTGATAATATTCCTGCTCCTACCTTGACGACCGCTGACTCTCAGCAAACCGTAGTCGAATCCTCGACGTCACGGGAGATTGTTCAATCTGCTGCTGTAGAAACTGCTGCACTCGAAATACCTGCCATTAAAGGTATGACATTATTAAACTGTTTCTTATTATATTCATCGCAATCATAGAACCTAAAAAGAGGTCTAAGAAGGCGGCGACAGTAAAGGAACCTATAACGGCGACAGAGAAGGAGACACCGAGTAAAGGTGAGTTAGTCCATCATGCATCGCAAAAGAAACTGCTGATTTCTTCATAGCTGTTAAGCCTAAGCCGAAGGAAAAACCCAAGGGCAAAGCAGGGGAGGCGAAAACAAGCGCAGGTTAGCTCCCCGCTCGCACAAAAAATGGGAATTTGGTAACATTTGAAATGTAGTAGAATCCGAAAGCACAAACAAGGACGGAATTCCTCCGGAAGCTAACAATGAAAATAACAATGGGGGTCCTATAACCTCCATTGCGCGGAAGATGATCGAAAAATACTTGATAAACGATTCTGTTCCAGAGGATGCTGAGCGTAGTGTTGCAGAAGCAGAAACTGTCAGTGCGAAAGCTCCGCCTGCTGTCTTTGCATCACCGAAATGTCCTTACTGTGGGAGACCGCTTACCCACAAGCGATCACATTGTCCAATGATACGAGCCCTTCCTGCTACAATTGAACAGCGAATCAATGCGCTCAGAGAAGATACTTCTGAGGATCCCGACGGTGCTCGCGCTAGCATTATCAAGGAGCTAGATGTTGTATTAACACGAAAACTCGCACAACAAAAAAAGCAATCGAATGTGAATAACAGCGCCATTGTTTGATTCCTTCAATTGGAACTTGGCTTTTGTTGACCTGGCTCTTTTTCTTCCTAGGTTGCTTCTAATACGATTTCTTCCGCGAAACCTATTCCTTCTGTCACCAAGTCAGCTTCTGCAGCCAAAGCTGCTTCTTCATCAAAATCAAAAACATTCCCCTCCTGCAACAACTAAGATATCTACACCGGCTCTTTCTGCTGCTCCAAAATCTATATCTCCTATACAACATACGAAATCTTCCCCTACCTCTTCAACCTCGACATCAAGTGATCCGGAGGATGACGTTCCTCTCAACCGTGTCCAACCACCCTCGATCTCCACTTCCCCCCAAAAGGCCAAAGTTCCATCTTCTAGTCAACCCCAACCCCAATCTCAATTGGTTTCATCATATAGCATTCGGAACCAGGCGCAACGAATTAGAGATGGTGGCAGCGATACCAGTGGTGACTCTTCAGACGATGACGATGATGATGACGAACCACCCAAAAATCCATTGGAAGTGACGTCTATTCCATTATCATTTACGACTACAGATATGCCCCAATACACGGATCAAGAGCTTGAAGATATTATTCGTGGACCTTCCGTCCTACTCAAAATTTCTCATATCTCTTCCTCTGAAAGTTCGAGTTCTAGCGATGATGAAGAACACAATGATGTTGTTTTAGACAAAGATTCGGAGGAAGATGTGCCTAGAAAATCGAAACGTCAATCTTTTGCTATGACTGCTGATTCTTCTGATGAAGATGACGCTATGGAGGAAAACGATGCGGAAGAGTTCCATACACCTTCTCCTACTCAACGTATTTCAGGACCACCCACTATCGCTCCAGCAACTAGTCATTTTAAGCAATCTCAATCACAGTCACAATCGCAAAACTCACAGACAACCCAGACGTTTCAAGCAATAGCTGGCGGGACTAGTTCAGAGGAGAATGATAATGCCGGAGATGAAGCATTTGAGGATGCACTAGCAGAAGAAAATGCCGTCTTCGCACTTGCTCGTTCTACATCATCTCCTAAACCTACTCAAATCCCTCATCCTAAAAGTCCGGTCACAAAGGCACCTGGTGATGTAGAAATGCTTGACCAAACCGTAGATTTAGACCATGACCAAGATATTTCGATGGCGAAGCAACGCTCATCAGCTTCAGAACCAGAACACGGGAATGAAGGCAACGGTAAAGCTCCAGAAGAACAAGCTCAACATCAACATACCATTAACCAAGACCCGGAGGCGGATCCTATTGAAGTAGAAGATGACAACTTGGAAATTGATCATGCAGGAAGTCCTATCCAAATTGACGATGACGATGACGATGTTGGTGAAGGTTTTCCAACCCCACAAGAAGCGCATGTTCGTCAAACTACCCCAAAACCTGGATTAGTTCGTAGGATGAGAGATCGTGCGGGGTTGCCATCACCTGTCAAAAAGAATTCTTCTGTGGCGACCGCTACTCCAATTACTCCTGTTGCCAAGCCTCAATCTACTAGAGCTGCCACGTTGAGAAGACGTACGGGGACAAGAAGTCAAAGTGTGGGGTTGGCTCAAGAAGAGGAACAGGAGAACCAGGTTAATGAAGCACCAGCCATAGTGAAACCAGCATCTAGGAAAAAGAGAATTGCTGTCGGTAAAGCTGTGGTTACTCGATCTACAACTACAGAGCCCATTGAAGAAGAGGAGGTAACTGAGGAAGTCCGTATTACTCGTCGATCTACAAGGACTTCAACTAGGTCTGCCACGTTGGCTACTCCTACACCTGCCAAGCCAACCTCAAAGCGTACTCGCGCGACTTCGAAAGCTATTGTGGAGGAACCCGAGGAGCCAGAGGTTTCCCAACCCAAGGAAGTCGTGAAGGAATCGAAGAGACGCAAGAAAGTTGAATCATCTAAAGCTATTACACCGTCACCACCCGAAGCTATTGCGAGTTCTCCAAAGGAATCTCAATCTGGGGTACCGGATGCTTTGTTGCCTAGCCCTCCTATGTCGTTGAATAATTGGGTGTCCTTGGACCCGGTAACACCACTCCCAGACACGCAGTCGGATATGATTGATGAGTTAATTTCTGAATCGGATCCTGTTCCACCGTCACTCACGAAGCCACAATTCCAACGTAAGATCCAGGCTTTAGAACGTAAGAAATCATTAAATGGGGTTGACGCTACGAAGGGAAAGGAAATGGAAGTAGGGGAAGAAGAACCCACCGAGAGTCCTTTGTTCATCCCTAGTGAAACACAGAATGCTTTCCCCTATTCCCAATTCCAAACGCAGACGCAGACACAGCGGGAACAAACTCCAGAACAAAGATCCTCCGATGAGGAAAGAGAAGTGGTTCAGTCGGTGTTAAAACCAAAAATATCTTCTCAACCTTCCAAGTATCGCAGACTGACCGACATAGCCAGTCAAAGCGCGAAATTGTTTACGCCCAAACTTTTACGACAGTCGACCGGTGGGCTTCTCACAGCGAACTTGAGTCGGTCGACGAAGGGTAATAGGATGACTGAAATGTATGGAAAGATGGGAAGGAAAAATGGAGACGATGAGAGTCAGGACGACAGTGGGTCGGATAGTGACGATGAGGTAAAGACGTCCTCACATATACCACAGTCTAGAAGGGCCGGTGCATTGTTAAAGGGGAGAATGCCATTGGCTTAGATGTTTTTTCTGTGTTTTTTTTTCTCGTTCTGCTCGGCAAAAGTTTCTTGTCATTGCATTCTTTATTTCTTGCATTTTTCATATCGCTTGTAGCTCAGCATGTTTCTTGTATGGATCTCGCGACAAAAAGCAACATTTCGCGTATACATTGGTACTCTAGGTTACTACTTTCACTGTAGCATATTTTTTTTGAGTTGCACAAACACTCTGGCCGGATCTTGTCAATAGATTTAGATGTTTCCTTGGAGCCAAAGCATGGTGACCGCTCGGATTTTCGGCATTTAGCATGGGAGAACATCAGCTTTACTTTGGACCGGAGATTCGCTAACTGTACTGGTATACGTATTATACTTAAAAGCATTTGGCACGTTCACGAGGAGAGAGATCTGACAGGTCATCCTTCGACCGTGACCGATCGTGTAACCGATGCCATAAAATAGGACTACGCACGTGCTATATAAAATGCAGAGTAATTACAAGTGGAGGCAGGGAGGCCGACATAGGCGGGTAGATGACTTTTGGGTTGTGGGTGTGACAACTGCTCGAAGTGTCGAAAGTAAAATTGGCAAGCGGTCGGGTAATGCGAGAAGCATAGGAACCCGCGGCCAAGCGCACTCTATGGTGGGGCACAAATGTTAGTATGGCTTCCGAGAAGATTTATTACGGGATGAGATGCATCAGGTGGTCAGCTCAGGTGGTATGTGTACATAGGTTGACTGTCAATTTACGCAAGAAAACACATTTCTTAATGGGTCAAGGCCAAGGCGGAAATTCGGAACAGCGGTTGAAACACTACTTGACCTGTCATATTTTGAGGAACTGGCCCAATGACCAACTGTAAAGCACGAAAATGACATTGAAAAAAACAATGAATGGGAAAATGAATGGAAATAGGGCACGGAGATGACTACATTGAATTACATAACGTGAGAAAGTAAAATAGCCGAAAATAAAAGGTGGAGAAGACATTTTTCTGCTCATCCTTAAAATCCGCTTCCAACGACTGCCGACTTCTTTGAGGCACCCTCCTTGTTCATGCTCTTTACCAAGAACACTAGAGACGAGTGGGTATTCCGACTATATAACCTCTTTGCCCTACTGATTCTCTCCCAGTTATCTCAGCGACCTCGTGTTTTCCCTCTCTAACCTCTAAAGTACCTCGCACTAGTAGACAGCCAATGTTTTCTCGACCCATCTTCCGAGTTGCCAAGTTCTCCAGGGGGCTTGCCACCCATGCAGACTCATACTCTGGCCTCCCTGCAGCCCTCCACCTCAAGACGGGACAGTCCTTCAAGGGCAGGTCCTTTGGCGCTCCTCGTAGCCTTTTTGGCGAAACTGTATTCTCAACCTCGATCACGTCCTGTCAGTTTGTTTATTTTTTTCTAGTTGTCGATCATGATCTAACCGATCATAGATACCGAATCCATGACCGATCCATCCTATCGTGGCCAAATTCTCGTGTTCACTACTCCCCTCATTGGAAACTATGGTGTTCCACACAATAAGGCTCCCTTTGACTCTAAGGACGTAGGTGTCGTCCTCGAGTCTAGCGGCATCCAATGTGCTGCCGTAGTTGTTGGAGATGTGGCTGAACGCTTCTCTCATTACACTGCTGTCGAATCGCTTGCCGCTTGGTGCAAGCGTCATAATGTGCCAGGTATCACAGGAGTGGATACACGTGCAGTCACTACACTCTTGCGTGACCAGGGTACAACCCTCGGCCGAGTCGCTGTCGGACCCGATTCTCTCCTCCCTGCTCCCCAGGCTCACGAATACTGGGATCCCTCTACTGAAAATCTTGTTGACCAGGTCTCCACCAAGGTCCCCTATGAGCTTAACCCCACTGGTGATGTCAAGGTTGCTGTCCTCGATTTTGGTGCGAAAGCCAATATCCTTCGTTCTTTGGTCCGCCGCAATGCCGCTGTGACTGTTTTCCCATGGAACTTCGATTTCAACGCCGTTAGGGACCAATTCGATGGTCTTTTCCTCACTAATGGTCCCGGTGATCCTACACAATGCGTCGAAGCAGCCAACTTCCTTCGCACCACTATTCAAGAATGGAACAAGCCCATCTTCGGTCTCTGTATGGGACATCAAATCCTCGGTATGGCCGCCGGCTTGGAGGCTTACAGGATGACCTTTGGTAACCGTGGCCACAACCAGCCAGTTTTGGCCTTGGGCGATTCTGGCTCCATCAAGGCTGGTCGTGTTTACGTTACCAGGTGCGTCATTTCATCCAATTAGTTTCAATTTACTCACCCCACCATAGTCAAAATCATCAGTATGCTCTCAAGTTGCAGGATCCTTTCCCTCAGGGCTGGGAACCATTCTTCATCAACTGCAATGATTCTTCCGTTGAAGGTATCAAGTCCACTAAGGAGTCTGGCAAGAACATCATTGGCGTCCAATTCCATCCTGAGAGTGCTGGTGGTCCTCTTGATACTATTGAGGTACATTATTCCTTTCTAACATTTAACCCACATACTGATCTATTTCCCAGATGTTCACCGATTTCATTAACGATTGCAAAGCTACTCGTCTCGGTCTTGGTCTTGGCTCGCGAGCTAACGTCACACCTGCTGCTGAGGTTCCTTTGAATTCCTCCAAGAAAACTCCTGAAGTTACGGTCTCTGCTTAAACTATGTAGTCGTACAAAAGGACTCTAGAATCGTTTTTCTCTCTTTGTCTCGTCTCTCAGAATGAATCTGAATGTTGTACATGTGTATATATAATCTTATAGAATTGGACTGAGTTTTACCTAATCACTTGACTCCTGACCATGAATTTTATCGACACCTACGATATCACTGGAGGCCCAGGTGCTGAGACGCCGCCTCCCAACCAACCACAGCAGAGTCTGAATGAAGAGGTAAATCAGGTTATTGGACAGTTGGGACGCTTCTGGGGCGGTTTCAGAAAGCAGGCAAGTATGACCGTTGCCTTCTCTTCTGCTCCGCTTGTTTAATGTCCTGATCAGAGTCAAAGCGTCCTAGAGACAGCTCGCAAGGACTTCGGCGGAGTTGTGGTTCAAGCTCAGAAGGAATTAACGAAACTCACAGCAGCTCCAAGCACGAGCACAAGCGGTGGAGAGGCAGATACAGATACAAGATCAGACAGTGAAGGTCCGTTGTCATCTTCAACGGCTACCCTGACCAATGCGAATGCTGGACCATCGTCATCGACATCTCAATCTCAATGGAGCACACAAAATCTCTTTTCCCGGTTACAATCTTCTCTCCCGCCTAATGTCGTTTCTGCTGTCCAAAACAACATTCCCGAATCTTTGAAACATGCCTCAGAGAATATTGATCTTGCACAACTCCGTACAAACCTCTTTTCAGAATTTCAAAGGATCCAAGGTGTTACGCGTGCTCAAGCAGAAGAATATGTACACAAGAGCGAATATCTATTGCGTGAAGCTGTAAAAGAAGCTGGAGAGGTACTACGTGAAGCAGTTAAAGTTATTCCTCCTGAAGAAGTCGCCTCAGGCTCTCGATCATCATCATCGGGTCTTGTTTGGGATGGATCAGATATGTGGATGTTACCCTCCGATACAGGGAATTCTTCAGAGGTTGATGTTAATAGAAGTGAGAAGGGTAAAAGTGTTGAAAGTGGTGTGGCAGCAGTAGCAACACGAGCTGAAGCATTGTTGAGAAGATTGAGACATGACCCGTCCATCATACGGCATGATCCTGGAATAGATGAATCTCTCAGAGAGAAATATTCAACCTGGGTACGAACAGAAATTGATTCGAAAGATGGTGGTATAGAGGGAGCGGAATGGCAAACTAAAATCTCAGAGGCATTGGATGACACCAGTGATGGTTCGAAGCCTTTAGCAGATTTGAAGGATACCTTAGGTATGTTACGCAGCACTGTGTTCCTTACAATAGCAAATAACTAATTCATTAATTCTTTTCCTCAAGTGCCTGCCGAGATAAATGAGGCGGAGTTTTGGAAGCGATTCTTCTTTAGGGTATATCAAATAAAGGAAGAAGAGGAAAAACGGAAAGCACTTTTGCAAGGTACGCTTTGTTCTCTCGTTCCTGTAATGAATTGGCGTTGAGATATATCGGTATCCATGTCCATCTTAGCAACTACGTCCGAAAGCGAAGAGGACTTTGATTGGGATGACGGTGATTCGGATGCGGAAAGTGAAGGAAAGAATGGGGGCTCAAGTCAAGCAACACCAGCCACGGCCAAGGCGGTGCGTTAGAAATTTACGCTATCTGAATATTTAAGATAACCAACTAATTTTTTTTTCTTATTACTCCAATCTAGCCAACCCCAGCTACAGAAAAGCTTGCCGCCCCAATGTCTTCTACAACCACTCGCGAGAGTAGTTTGGATAGTTATGATGTTGTATCTTCAGGACATGCTAGCGTTTCTGGAGATGCACAGCTTCAACCGACGGCAAAGATTACTGTGAGCAAGCAACCTACCAAGGGATCAGATAATGAGGAAGAAGACGATGATGATGACGATGAAGAGGATGACGAGGATGAAGATAGTGATTGGGAGTAATCCTATCGCGGATATTGCAATTAGTTCCTAAGTGATAAATTTTGGTGTGAGTCTGGACAGTTGGATGTATTGTGTAGATGTAATTGTATGGTCTCATTATTCATGCTCGACTCTTTGTTTCGTCAGTCGTTACAGTCTCTTTGGTGAATTCGAATTTCTTGAATCGAGTGTCGTCGCTTTTCAGTATGTTGTTTAATCATTATTCCGAGACTTATTCTCTACAACTACATCTACCTACAAAACTATTGGCAAATTCAAATTGGTGATTTTATTCTGTTCTTAGTACAGTTAGACGAGTAACCCGCGGGACACCTTACTGTAAACCGGGGACGCGAATAAACTGACATGAGCTAGTTAATGTGTAGTATACTCTTCGGAGAACTACTGTGAATAAACTATAAACGTTATATACGATCAAAATGGGGGAGAAGAGAAATAAGATCATCCACACGATTCAGATGAATATTAAAAAATTATTTATAGAACTCGGACTCTGCAGAGTCTGCACTATAATGGAGAAAATCTATCCATACTTATATATAAAAAAAAGGCCAATCAATTCAATTATGTTTAATAGGGTTTAAGTTTAAGATGCTCATCTATGGAGTTGTACTTCTTCGCTTGGAGTTGAGCTAAGCGATTCGTTAAATTCATGAAAATGAAAGAACCAAAAAAAAACCGAAGATTTCACTTGATGTTAAGCGAAGTAGTCCGAACTATACGTGTGTATTATATACAAATATCACCTCATGACATCGGATGCAGTATATCCGAAACAGCTGGAACCAGAAACCCGTGGGATGAGGATAAGTCGTATATGTGTAAAGTTCGAAGAGAAATGTTTGATGTTTGATTCGACGCTCAGTTGCAATATTTACCGATTGGTATGTGACCATTCGACCTTTCAAAAATCCACGAGCTCTCCATGTCATTTACATCGGAGGAGATATCACTTGATGCGACCGTGTTTCATTTGAATATCAGACCTCGATATATATTGTAGAAGAGTATAGCGTTATAGTTGGTAGATATAAAAAAAAAAAAAAAAGAGTATAGCGTTATAGTTTTATAATTCTTACAAATTAAATATATCGCAATTCCAGTTTTTATTAAAAATGAAGTATTTGACTCATTGTATGCACAATACAGGCTCCAAAATGTGCGAGTAGCATTACCTCAGTATAATCTTCGGACCTTTGGGGTATAAGATGGAATCAATAATTTCCGATGTTTTCACAAATTGGGAGAACATGTTTAGATATATAATAGTAAATACTTTACACACTCTTTAGTTCTGGTCAGATATAGATGTAATTAGGCTTGTTTATAGTCATGCACGAATGTAAAACTAGTCAGGTTCAAGTAGGAAAGGAGAATAATCCAAAATATCCTCCTGATACCAACTCAGATACTCACTCATTGAGTTATGCATGCTTGGCTGTGTTCTTAGACTCTATAGAGCTGCATTGGCAGTGGCTACACGAAGGCCTTATGCCTTGTTTGATTGGTCCCCTGGGGATGGTTCATGGATGGTTTAACTCTTATTCTGTTTTCATGAATCCTTTCCTTATATCAAGAGGGGTTTTGCACCAATACATACATATATAGACTCATCCAAAAGGCACAAAACGCGCCATTTTAATGGTATAGCACATACATACTACACTGCAGAGTCTCTTCTCTGAGAATACATTCTATGAAACGTTTTTTCCCAATATACCAAACACATTAAAGTGCAACCCTTCGTACGCTCTATTGTGAAGAATTTCATGCAGTTTTGGGCTTATTATACTAGGTGTAATAGTACCTTAAAGAAGAGCCTACTCATGTATGGATTGGTAACGTTTCTATCCTATAGGAGGGCAATCTTTCTCATATACTAGTTATTAACTTATTACTAATTAATCTTGAACTTAGTTTCATTTTTTTTTTTTCATTTTTACGTCCTAGAGGCTTAATCCTCGTGACGGACGAAACTTAGTTTCCTAATTCCGGATTGTCTGCCAGATTTATTGATGGAATCTCTGATATATAAAAATAGGATTTGCTATTGGGAGCGGCAGGATGGGCGTGAGAATAGTCGGTGAAGGAGGCGGGAGACAACGACCAAACACATTGACCACAGTGTTACAGGGTCATGTCATGTGAGTTAATGCCAAGAAATTGATCAAGGCTGGATCAAGGATCGATGGCCAAGGGAGAGAAGCCCAGGAGAAGCCAACATATTTTTATAATTTAATCATATTTTAAACATCCTCGAGAGAATTTCGCAGAACGATACCTAACTGGGCGGTAGGAACAGGGGCTTCCTACCGCCTAACTAGGCTTGTCACATGGGTTATATAGGAGTATATAGGTGCCCAATTATAAATACTCTCATTTGGGCCTTAACAAGCCTTTGCCCAGTGCAATCAAGTCGGATTATCTTCAGTCCCGGTAGGGACGTGTTAGTTCCCCGGTGTTCAAATGTTGATGACTGAAGATGACTGGGGTGAATATCAACTCTAAAAGTTTTTTTTTTTTTTCAAATTTCAATTTCAACTTGGGGAATCTGGGGTATGTCGAGGTATGGATAAGGGTCTTAGCATTATATGGATGTAGATCAGCGTAGATCAGCGTAGATCAAATAAATCTTAATATCAATGCATCACGGCCAAGCAATATGTCCGGACAAGAAAGGGCCAAGAGATCAAATTCAAGAACTGAGACTAAGACCCAGAATACCGCTTTGGTCATGGCATGGAAATCAGAAAGTCACTGTCTTATCAGGGGTAGATATGTTTATGTACTAACGTCTGGCATTGTGATAGCATCTTTTAAACTCGTGGTCATTGGCGCCGTCCAAGGGAAAGTTTAAACAATGTACTAAAGTTATTGAATTGTGGGAGATTGGATTATTACAGAAAAAGCGTATATACTCTTTTTTGTACGTGAAGAAAATGGACATTAATGTCATTAGAAATACAAACAACATTAAGAAATATTCACCGCAGGAAAGGGTGACAATAGATGAAAACGAACAAAAATCCCGTACGAAAAATTAACTCAAATAGTATAATAGAATCCAGGTGTCTCTTCATTAACACAACGTCCTTCCCTAGCTGCCTTATTCTTGCGATGGTAGTGTAGAGAGAGAGTGCAAGCAAGAATGATCATGAAGAATTGGCAGGCCATTGTAGCCCAGATACCATTAATGTATAGAGGTGCATCCGCTTGGCGGAAGACCATAGTTGCGAAGATACCGCCAATACCTCCTGCAGCGATGGTGACGGCGGTTGAAACAGCGCGTTTAGAGTGGGACACGACGTTGTTTGCTTGCTATTACGGAGGATTAGTATCGGGTTCACCAGTGATACTCCTTGGTACTTACGAATGCAAGAACACCGGGAACACAACCAGAAGCACCGGCGTTGATAAGGAAGAGACCGAAATAACGAACACCGTTGTTTTTGGAGTAGCCAGTAACCATTAAGCCAGTGATAGTGATACATGTCTGAATGATGATTCCTAGAGCACGCTTCTTGGTCCTGTCCCCGATGCTAGCAAAGAAGAAGCAGGACATGGCGGCAAACACATATGGCGGTGCTGTGAGAATAAGGGCATTTGCGACAGAATAGCCCATAGACAAGAGAATGATGGTAACGAAGAAACCAATAGCATAGGCGGGCATCGTGGAACACATGAACATGAGCGCATAAGCCCAAAGGGTCCAGTCTGAAAGATGGTGAACAATCTTCTTGAGGTTGATCTCGTCGGGTGTAGAATCACCGCGATCCCGCTCGACGCGGTCGAGGATCATCTTAACAGTAAATCAGATTCAGGTCAGTCTAGTGAATATGAAAATGAACGAACCTGGGTTTGTTCTTCCTTAAGGAAAGCATTTTTGTCCGGGAAGTCGGGAACAAACATGAATGTGAGGATGCCAAGAACGGTAGTAATGATACCTTCAATCACAAAGATCCATTGCCAACCGTTAAGACCGCCTTTGCCCTTTAGTTTAGTGAGGACAAATGCGAAGATTGCTGAGAAACCAGCAAGGAAGATGGACACAAGGTAGAAAACCGCAAGACGCTTCTGGACTTCATGGCGCTTATACCAAGTAGTGATAATGAAGACGAGAGCTGGGAAGAAACCTGCTTCGAAAACACCGAGGAAAACACGACAAATGCAAAGTTGTCCCCATGTCTTCACAAAGCCCATCCCGAGTTGAGCAATACCCCATCCAACAACACAAATGGTAAGCCATGTTCGGGCACCCAGCAACCTCAACAAAATGTTACTAGGCAATTGTCTGGAGAGATGTTAGCACTGGGTGGTGTCTGGGTTAGATGAGCAACGTACAGAATAATGTATGGAACAAAGTAGACCATTGAAGCGATCGAGTATCGTTCACCAACATATAGTTTCTATCGTTTAGATGTGGTGTTAACATTCTTGAAAGTCAGCGACGGGGAAAATTGCATACCAAATCGACTTCCATTCCTGCTATGCGCGCAATACCCAGGTTTGTGCGATCAATAAGTGCGACTGCATAGAGTAAGCCTAGGAGCGGAAGCATCCGCCAATCGATCAGGCGACTAGTATGCACGTTTTAGTGACAAAACGGCGTGTTGGAGAAGAGAAATACATACATTGTCCTCGCCTCGAGACCTGGAGGATAATTGGCCTGGGCGGTGATCTTGGCCTTTTCGATGTCCTCAATCTTGTCGGACGAGCTGTGTTTCGATTCTGAAGACATCTTGACAGCGGATGGGGCGATGGGAAGGAGGTGTTGACCATGTTTTCCTTTTATACGAACATGTGGGGTATCAAGGCACAGACTAATTGAATGGAGACATGCCAAGGCCAAGGCCATCAGGACTGAGCCTATCTCTCACCTCCAACGACGGGAGAAGTCGACATCCCAATATGGATGCAAAGGCGTTGATTAGGGGGTGTGAATATCCTCTTGGCCCCCCGATCGTTATTTGAATTCTAGATCTTGTACTTGTCACAATGGTCAGAAGACTGACGGTGGAACAGGACTTCCGGCTGCAATTTCATTGCAATGCGGGCAAGACCATGAACAGCACCCGTTGCATTTGACTTGCTACCCCCGCATTTTAGGATAACTTGGATCTTTAGCAAGGATCCTTGCCAAGTTCTCCGTGAGAGAATCACAGAATATCAGCCTCAAACTCGCACAGTCGGGTCTTTGATTGTTCTGCCTTCCCTGAAGGGAAATCGATAGAATTTTGGGATGGATGGGCCCCGTCGGATAGGTACACCAGTAGTGTCAGCGCTTGAACCGGGAGCAATCCGAGCGAATTTGTAGATCGATTGTAGATTCATTACAGATAAATAGCACAGAGACATCTTTTCCGTAAGTTGGGGACATGTGTATATATATTGTATTGAATGTGAGCCCGTGACCATATAGAGAGGGGGAGAGAGTAACAGAAAGTACTTATGGCGCGTTCCAGAGTCAATCTGAGTGTGCAAACAAGAAATGGTTCCGTGCAGGGCTGTAAGGGGTGGCAAATAGGGATATGTAACACGTGATCTTGTGACTTGGCAACTTCGTGCCAACTCAGAGAAAACAGGAATGCATATGTCTTAATGAAGTTCAACAATTTCAAATCTCCAGCCCGACTCCCCCTCACGACAAACATTCTGCGGCTGCTGTGCATTGCCATCATATTGTGGGGTGAATTGGGATCATTCTACTGGTCCCTATCCTCTTGCACATGGCCTGTCGTACATACTGTGAGTTCGTTTCAAGGGGTCAATTCAGCCCTTATGTTAAAAAATGAACGTACAGGCGACTGGGGAAGTTTCCCATATCCTCTTACTCTCAGATCCTCAGATTCGTAATGCTCAAGTGGTCTCGCTGTATTCTCGAGTACGAATATACCTGGACGATATTTTTCTCAAGAAGAGCTGGAAAATCACCGCCCGACTGAAGCCCAATATTGTTTTCTTCTTGGGTGATATCCTGGCTAATGGAAAGGCAGTCAAGGACGAGAATCAGTGAGTTACTTTCAACAATCCCTCGGCCATTTCTCAACCATCAGATTCGACGAACTCGTCAAGAAATTTAATTTGATCTTTACATTCGCACCAACCACGTCTGCATACTTCCTACCTGGAAACAATGACATTGGGTGTGTATACATCAATTGACACTTGTAACATGACTGACTATCATCAGAATGGGTCATCTTTCTTCTCAAACGAAGAAAATACGTGGATATTTTGAGCACGCCTTTGGACCGTTCAATCAGGTCATTAACGTCCATAATCATACCTTCATGATGCTTGATGCACCAAACTTGGTAGACGAGGATTACCAAAGAGCAGCTCGAGCGTTACCCTTCGAACAGTGGGAACCCATTCCTGGAGGTTCTGTAGAGGCAGTAAGGCGGGTTGGTGCACGTCAGTACTTTCTTTCGTCTTGATCTTGATGACGTTGACTTTCCGTCTATAGTCCATCTCCAACCTCTTGTGTTATTATCACATATTCCGCTATATCGGCGCGATGGCATACCTTGTGGATCCCGGCGTGAAAAGGGGACCATATATCGAGGGGTAGGACATGGATATCAGAACACACTTGGGAAACAAACATCAAACTTTCTATTGCAAACTCTGCGTCCCACTGCAATATTTAGGTAAGGACAACGTTGCATGTCATTTACTACGGGTCTGACTCTTCCTAGTGGTGATAACCGAGACTATTGTGAATATGTGCATCCAAGTGATCCTCAGAATTCTGTCGATTCCGCCTTGGAGGTAACTGTCAAGTCTTTCTCAACTACGCCTCAAATACGTCGCCCCGGATTTCAAATGCTTTCTGTAGGAAAATCAGCCGATATTCTGATACCAACACAGAAAACTTTCGCCCAGGAACCATGTCTTCTGCCTGATCGGTTGAGGACGTCGGTGGTGTACCTCTGGTCTTCAGTCATGATACTTTGTTTCCTTTTATTTATGAACGTTAGACGGATACGGCAGTTCCGCATCAACAAACCTGTAAATCTCTCTTTGACCCCGTCACCATCAAGCAGTAATTATACATCACCCTTGCTTCAGAACGACGATGCACTTTCTCCCATTTGGTCTCCACATTCACCATTCATTCCCATTAGTCCTCGTCTACCAATGCCATCCTTTCGTTCACCCATGGCACCTGCAACACCGACCTTCCGAGCTTCATCTCGTCCTATGACACCTCAAGGATCACCTATGCTCAACCCTCAGATGATGCCTCCCCTTCAAGACGAGGAAGATACTTTATTCCCTGACAAATACACGGTGCAACGGGATATACGTCATGCGATGGATGAGGAATGGACTCCAGTCGGAAGGGAAGACTTTTTTGATCCATCAGGCACAAATGAGATGAGGTCTTTTTCATCACCTTCGCAATTCATTTCGGCTCCTGGTACACCATGGCATCATAGACGCGGAAGCACATACCATTGGTCATGGGCATTTGTCCTGAGAGGAAGACGCAGGCGGATTACACTTGCCGTTCCGACATTATCTATGTGTTGGAGTGGTTTTCTAGATGTAGTTGAGATCTTAAAAGATGCGGATAGGAGAAATCTACTTCGTAGACGAAGAGGTATTCTTCCGGCCACCCTTCTGAAGGGTTTATCCGTCTTCTGGCCAGCCAGTGTCGTGTGGTTAGCTGTCAATTTCTTGATGTTTTAGATATGGACTTGTCTTGATACATTAGATTATACTGGGTCGTAATATAATATGGCAAGTTAAGATGTCTATTAGATCTCAGATGTATTGTACCTGGAGTTCAGACCCCAATGTTATGGGGATTCAAAACCAGCGAATGTAACATCCATACTGCTTCCCCGCGTCAATGCTGTGGGGTAATCTAGAACACCATTTGAGTGACCAGGAAGCCAAGAGAGCCCAGTACTGTCAAATTTCCAATGGAGTTAATATAAAACACCCGTGCATGAGGGACCAGGTACTTACTGTATCCAGTGATCTTTTCCATCGGTGAATGGAAATATATGGAAGTGGTATAAATTGACAATAGCCAGATGGCTATTAGAAAAACGTTAGCGGAAACTGCTAGTTTGTGGTTCAAGGTCCATCGTTGTATTCGGAGAGACGGACGAAGTTGGTCGACGAGGAAGAGGGTAGATAAAGTGAGAAGGAATATATGACCGGATACATCATGGCCTCTGCGGAGTCGCGGAAGGGCTTTCCAGCCAAAAGGAGGTGGACTAATGTCCTGAATTGTCGTAAAGTAGTGAGGATGGGTTGAGGGCGAAACTAGGGTTTTCGTATAACACACTTCGGTGGGAAGGGTGAGAAGATATCCTGATGGTAAACGGACCATGCATATACCGCCTGAGGCGACAAGAACGCGATCGAGGAGTGATGGACCAAAGAACCACATAGTGAACATGACCCAGATCAACGTTGCGAATATCCACTTAAGGACGCGGTTTACAGTACGTGTTTGTCGGGGGCTTGTAAACCAATTAGTGAAGAAGAGAAGGGATGTCCATCCCCATGCTTTCTTGATAAAATAAACATTGAGAATGTTGGATTTTTTTGCAAAGTAATTGGTATGGCTCAGTGGATGTTGAAGGTGAGCGAGTAGAGGATTGGAAGTATCGATATAAGTGCCGTAGAGAACCGAGTACACTGTCCCAAATAACACAACCGTGGACAAAACCCCGAATGCTGCTTGTCGAAGCATGATTGACGTTGAAGATAATGCGTTTCTCATGTGTGCACGTCATGGTACCGAATTTCCCACGAAATTGACGGGATTAACAACACCTGTGGTATTTCTTCGCACGTCTATTCTAAATTCTAATATATGTCCACATGGTGGGCTTCTCTGCCAAGGGACCGCTGCTGTTCTAAACATGTTTTATCCTCGTTTGGACTACATAAGACATCAACAGCCCCCCCGAGTTGGGGTCATCAAGGCCTACTCTGTTTGAAGCTAGTGGTGTTAAAAATAAACCGTAACATGACGCTGTTGGTAACATAGGAAATGAATAGTCCCCGAGGTTTCCATTGCCGTTTCTTACTCACTTCACACTATGCTTCTCACGCTGGCCCTCAGTGTACTCGCAGTTTATCTTACCCACAAATATCTGTCCTACCTCAAAGCTGTTAAATCAAGCAAGTAAGTTCCCAGTGTGGGTTGGGTGCGAAAACCAGCATCGTTGACATATGTGCAGTGACTTAGGAGGCTATCGCACGTTATTCGGAATGAACTCGCTTTTAGGGAATACTATGCCTACTATCCCAGGTGTTGTACCGGGAAAACATCATCTGTTTGAACAGAAACACAAAGGTACTTGTAGAAACATCCTTGAAAGTCTTGCGCGCTTAAAGACTGATAATAGTCCATGAACGTGTTGGGTGGGATATAAGTGCTGCTGTGTGTTATTCCCTCATTTAATATTGGCCAGTAACATTAATCCTATGTATAGTGCTCGTGTGGCCCGCACAATCGGTCCTTCTTGTAGCCGATGCGGATTGCATTAAGGTAATGTTCATCACAGAAAACGAATGCTAGGGCGCTGACTCTGACATCTTTTTATGTAGGAAATCACAACTGCACGACATCGTTTTCCGAAGCCTGTTGAAATGTATGAGGTCCTGAGTTTCTTCGGGCGAAATATTGTTGCTTCGGAGCATGATGAGTGGAAACGGTTTAGGAAAATATCCGCACCAGCTTTCACAGATGTCAGTCTTTCCGTCGATTTCATTTGCCGATCCTGAGCGCCGAGTACTGACTAATAAAATAAGAGGAATAATAGGCTCGTATGGGATGAAACTATGCACACCGTTGTGGATCTTTTTGAGAATATTTGGAAGGACAAGCCATCCATCAGTCTCGACCATTGTGGTGATGTTACTCTTCAGGTAAGCCATCCATTCCTAGTCCTAGGCTCTAAGCTTACCTCTATAAGATTACCCTAGCCGTTATTGGAGCCGCTGGTTGGTCGGCTTCCTTCTATTCTAGCGAATACAATGCTTACTCTCACTTTTGACAGGCTTCGGACGTCGAATTTCCTGGAATGATGATAATGTGATCCCACCTGGATTTACAATGTCGTATAATCAAGCTATCCATCGCGTGGCTAAAGATGCTCTACTGAAGGCGTTAGTACCCAAGTGGGCTACGCCTTTCACAGAACGTACACGCAAAATGGAAATTGCATACGATGAATTCCGGGTATGTCGAAGAATTAATCCATTTTTGTTTACAAATCTCATAACTGCGACAGCGTTACATGAGGGATATGATTAGGTCGAGGAGGGGTGTTACAAGAAATTACGATCGCCACGATCTATTCACCAGTCTTTTGAATGCAAATGAAGAGGAATTTGAATTTGACCAAGCTGGGAAGTTAACGGAAGATGAGCTTTTAGGTACGAAAAGCATCGGGCCTCGCTTTTTTTTTTTTAGTGACTAGCTTACGCTTGGAAATAGGAAACATCTTTATTTTCTTGCTTGCGGGTCATGAGGTACATGTTCTTGAAGAAATATCAACTCTTAACTCGAATTCTCATTGCTTAACAGACAAGCGCTCATGCTCTTTGCTTCACCTTTGCCCTCCTTGCGCTATATCCTGAGGAGCAGGATAATCTTTACAACCATATCAAAACCATCAACCCCAATGGCGGCATTCCTGTGCGTATTTTCACTACGAACTACAGGAAAAACTAAATTTCGTATGGTAGGAATATGAAAATCTGATGAAACTCACATATTCCTGGGCGTATGTATCCTTTCTTCGGCAGTGATTTTTATCTCAGCACGGCCTCAACTATTTCCCCAGTGTTTTATACGAGTCGCTCAGACTTTTCCCAACAGTAAGTCACACCTTCAATACTCAAGTCTCTTCTCCTTTGTAACCCTGTTTGCAGTCGCCTGTCGTTCCAAAACTCAGCGCTGAAGATACAGCTTTGACCACAAGTAACCTTCATAATGAAAGGCTCACCATACCAGTACCAAAGGGTCAGGTACTGATCCTTAATATACCTGGTTTACATCACAATCGTGAGATTTTCCCCCGTACCCTGAACCATCCGCTCATCTCAAAACTAATAATAATGTTTTATAGCCAAGTATTGGGAAGATCCATACGCATTCAAACCTTCTCGTTTTATGAAAGATGATTGGAACCGTGATGCATTCATCCCGTTCAGTGCAGGTGAGTGGATGTGATTTCCTCCGAGCTTAACCATGATGTAATATTGAACACACTATTTCAGGGGCCCGTGCTTGCCTTGGAAGGAAGTGGGTATACAAATCTAGTGTCCTCTCTTATGGATGTATTGACCTTGCGTTTTCAGGTTCTCCGAGACCGAGAGCATTGCAATCTTGACTATGATGGTATTGAAATACAAAATCACTATCAAAGAAGAACCTGAGTTTGCAGGAGAGACTCTTGAACAAACAAGGGAGCGAGTGACAAGAAGCCAACCTGGTTTAACCCTCACGTGAGTTAATTTTGCATAAACAGCTGGATTGGTATTGACTAGGACTATGATGTGGATGGTACTTAGTCCGCTTCGTACACCTTTGACGTTTACTCGTCGTGATTGATGTTGAGCCTGTTAAGACAATAGACTTTGGTATCATTCATGCCTGAATATGTATGTGTTTAACACGGTATACAAGAGTATATACTACACCATTTACAAATAGTTAAAGTTGTAAATTGTATACCTTAATCCTCGAATTTCTTAACATCCTGTTACTAAACATTCGTCATTGGCAAGAAGTTTTGAAATGGAAATTTGAAGTTTGAAGACGGCTCTGCTGCTCCTATAGAAATTCTGTAGGACTGGATCCCAACATATCCCAGTGTATACATCCAGGCTTAATCTTTAATATCATCATGAAGTTCTAAATGTTCCATTCTGTGAAGTTGATAATGGTGTTCATACTGATTCCTCCGTCGCCTGGTGCCTGATTACAGGGTCCTTATACATATTCATACAACCATGACATAACTACTAATCTTTCTTCTGACTTCGACATGCTTCTCATCATTATCGTGAGTGCTGTCGTTGTCTATTTCACCCAGAAGTACTTGGCTTACCGCAAAGCGGTGGCCTCGGTCGAGTAAGTTGCCTAGTTATGTGTTCTACCTCATTGTGTTAACCCATGAAAAAGTGGCTTGGGGGGCTACCGTACCCTTTTTGGAATGACTTCGTTGGTAGGAGCGATTCCTCCCCCTGTTAAAGGGTTGTTCCCAGGGAATAATTGCAATTTTGAAAATAAACACAAAGGCATGGTACAATATGTTTTGTAATTCGAGGCGTTCTACTAACTGTTCTGTAGTACATGAAAGTGTTGGATGGGATATATATGCCTCGGTATGCTGTTCCTTGTCACGTTGGAAGTTGAACATCGATTGATGATGAATTTGCATAATTTTGCAGTGTTCGCCTTTCCCAACTAAAGTAACGCTTGTACTCGCGGACGCGGATGCTATCAAGGTCAGTTTCGGTTTTTTTTAAACTGGAATTTGGTTGGCTCAACTTACGACTGATGTATACTAGGAAGTTACAGGTTCACGTCACCGGTTTCCAAAGCCTATGGACCGGTATGAAGCCTTGAAAACTTTTGGACAGAATATTCTTGCTTCTGATGGTGACGAATGGAAGCGCTTTAGAAAAATCTGTGCACCGGCTTTCAATGACGTAAGTCAAATTTTCGATTTCTCCCTGTATTATTGACCCAGGTATTACAGAGGAATCTTAAGCTTGTCTGGGACGAGAGTATGCGTGCTGTCGCGGGTCTCTTTGATCAAGTTTGGAACAACGAACCAGTTATTCATGTAGACCACTGCGCAGAAGTTACTCTCCAGGTAAATTAATGGATTGTCACTCATTACTTGCCAGTTACTAACCAATACACAACACAAGATTGCTCTCGCTGTAATTGGAGCCGCTGGTTAGTACTTTCATTGTTTCGCGTAAGATGCACATTGAGCTCGTTCTCTCAGGTTTTGGACGTCGAATCTCCTGGGTCGATGATAACGCCATTCCGCCAGGCTATTCAATGTCATATAACAATGCTATATGTGGTGTTGCAAAGGGGTTTATACTCAAGATGATCGTACCAAAATGGGCATCCTGGCTAACACAACGAACGCGCCATGTTGAAGCTGCATATTCTGATTTCCGTGTATGTTGGGTATTGGCAAAAGCATATAGTACCGAGGTTGATCTTTGATAGCAATACATGGTCGAAATGATTACACGTAGACAGGAAGGAGATACCATCAAAAGGCATGACCTCTTCTCTAATCTTTTGGATGCAAATGAAGAGGAATTTGATGAAACCACGAAATTGACGAAAGACGAGCTTTTAAGTAGATACACTTAGCTGCGAACATTCTGGTTGCTACTCTAACATTTTCTGGCCAGGTAACATATTCATATTCCTACTAGCTGGTCATGAGGTGAGAACTCTTTCGCAGTGATTTATTTCCATCACACCGTAACTTAAGAGCGCAATATGATTGAATAGACAACTGCCCACTCGCTCTCATTTGCCTTCGCTCTTCTTGCACTATACCCGGAAGAGCAGGATGCTTTATATGAAGATATTAAGTCTGTCATTCCTGACAGTCGCAACCCGGTGAGTGAGGTATTGTGTAGCATCGGGTTAATTATCATATTAACCATAGACTCTATATTCACAGGAATACGGAGATCTAATGAAACTGAGGTATTCCTGGGCGTAAGTCTGTTGCCATATATTTTCGAGCCATTTTAAATCAAGCATATAGAGTTCTAAACGAGTCTCTTCGACTCTATACACCGGTAGGCCAAAGTCGTTTACTTTGTCTTGATGATCCATGAGCTAAATTTGATTTTTAGTCACTTCTTATTCCAAAGTGTAGTGCAGAGGATACGACCTTGACTATGGGTAATATCCGTGGTGAGACACGCGTCATACCAGTTCCAAAGGACACGATGATATACATTAGTACACCTGCACTTCACTACAACCGTCAGTCTTATTGCCTATTTCTGTTTACCCCTTTCCACCCTTGCTTCCTGTCTCATCCCTCGTCATATAGCTAGGTACTGGGATGATCCATACGCATTCAAACCTTCTCGTTTTATGAAAGATGACTGGAACCGTGATGCATTCATTCCATTTAGTGCCGGTGAGTGCTTGGTATAGACCTTTCCATTTTTCATATAACCTACCTATTGATTTCCAGGAGCTCGTTCTTGCATAGGACGAAAGTAAGAAACTCCTCTATTATTTGACCTTGAATTTACAAGTTGAAAAAGATTTAATGAAACGGAAAGTGTTGCGATCATTACCATGATGGTATTGAAGTACAAAATTACAATCAAGGATGAACCTCAATTTTCTAGCGAGACATTGGAGCAACGAAGGGAACGAGTTACTCAAAATCAATCTGGTATAACCTTGACGTGAGTTATGAACAGTTATAAGAGGATACTCTGTGCACTTACCAGTTATGCTAGTCCACTGCGTACACCACTGACATTTACTCGTCGTAACTAAATAAAAGGTTGGTGTATGGAGGAGAGAGCCTGCTTTGACTATTAATTTATTTCCTTGATATTAACCCGACCCTGACCATCTTCACATTCCTTTTTCGTCTAATACTTTATTATGTACATATAGTATACGCGATGTCCATCCTTCGTATTCCGACTTCAAGGATTAATGTTATTTAATTTCCCACATCCAAGGGAAGGGTTATCACACTAAAGGTAGTAGGCATGAGAAACGTAAACAGCGGTCGTTTTACTAAGTTTTGATAATGTAGTAAAAGTTTTGTTGCTGGCAATGTTGGACGGTGGCTACTTCAGACTTCTGAGCAACATGAGACATGTGATAAACTGAATGAATATGTTTCATATCTCAATGACATTTCTAAGCTGTTTCCAAACCATATTGTCGGAAAAGCCCGAAAATTGTTGTAATGCTTTGGAGCATTGTAACCCTGTTGTCATTATATAGTATTATTTACCTTGTATGGTGCATGTCACTTAGTCACCAACTATTTTGTACAACTCATTTAACACATCAACAACTTAATATTTTTCTTATTCCTCTTACCAAACAGCTTGAATTAATAATATGAAACATTTGGTTAGACAGATTTTTTATATCTTCAAAACTGAGGGAGAAAAAAAAAAATGTGACTTTTGAGATTTCGCCGCACGACTATATATGGGATATATTACCATATTGGGAAGGACCCTTGATACGCAGACTTTTGTGCTAAGTCTCGCAAACTCAACCAGAACTCAACAATGTGAAGCAAATCTGCATCAGCTAAAAGCCTGAACATGTACCAAAGGCATCTCAAACATTATGCCATGCTCATACGTATCAATACTCTAACAATTAGTATAACGGTTAGAAAAGGGAAGGCAATTAATGTCCATTTTTGCGTCCGGCTTGATGGCCAGATTCCTAATTCCCATTGGTATAATGTGTTTTTGATAGGAGAGAGAACTTGTATCGATATGATCTAATTTATTTTGAACATAGTGCACACCAAGTTAATCAACTTTCGATTTCGCCGTTGTACAAAATAGTTGGTGACTAAGTGACATGCACCATAGGAACTCTGTAGCAGCGCCGTTACGCTATGCATTTTAACAGACACTTTCTATTCTGAGCTTGGCATCGGTTGTAACGCATTATTACGTGTTACGACACAAAATCTATTTTTCCAACATATCCTAATTTTATTTCGTTTTTCTTCCTCAATGGCGTGGCCCCCTACCTTTAGATCGCGACGTTTTTTAAGCTGGCTGCTTCTGAGCTCCTGACGGGGGGCAACCACCCGAGCAATCCGTGAAATCAACCCCCCCCTCTGGTGGACCCTTATGAACCCTGATCTATTCCTCGTTTGAGCATCTCCGCGCCAGGGTTAAACAAACTGTCACATCGGTCACACTGGGAAATTGATTATTGACCAGGACATCTCACAAGTACTGAGTCTAATGTGGAAGCATGGTGTGAAGCAGGAGAGTTGTCGAGACTTGTAGTAATGGCTGGAATTATGTTTGAGTGAGATGGCGTTGCCTTGTTCACTTTCTGGAAGCAAGCATTGTAATGCTGAAGGAAACTAGTTGCAGTTCCACTTCCCGGTAAGCATATAGTTCTTGGACAGAGTGGACAGGTAATACGATGGTTCATGGTAATAGAATGATATTCAATTATAACTTCAATATTTTCATCAAGTTTGAGTATTATGGGGTTGAGAGATTTGAGGGAGTTTCCTTGTCATGATTTGAAGTTAATCAGATGTAAGACAAAAACAAGGAATTCATAGTAACGATGTGATATTGTACACTACATGATAGTGTACTATCACAACTCACGAGGTATAGACATTGCACAGAGTCTGCACCATTCATAATGCGATACATAGTACATTGACCTCTAAGATCTAATCAGCGTGACATCTGATGGCTTCCAAACATGGTTGAACGCTGTTGGCCATAGGGTCCATCAAGGGTCCACCAGAGGGGGGGTTGATTTCACGGATTGCTCGGGTGGTTGCCCCCGGCTCCTGAGCTGCGCTGATCTGAGAGATGGTTCCTATGCCGGCATATGAGCGCCCGACGTTTCTATGTAATATGATGTTTTACCTCCTTGGTTCCAAGTAAGCACCCAATAATTTAAGTCATGCTTGGATTCGCCTCCTACTCTTCATCACGATGCTCTTCAAACTGGTTCTCACTGTTCTTATTTATCTCGCAAAAAAGTATCTGACCTACCGCAAACTTATTGACTCGGTCAAGTTGGTGTCTTGCTTTGTCTGTTGCTTCATATCCTAACATGATGTAGTGACTTGTTAGGTACTTACTAAGGATGTCTTCAGCCCTAGATTGGTAACAACCGCAGTCGTCGGTATACCTCATATTGTATAATAACGCCACAGTCACTAAATTCATTATTGCCTCGTCCCATGTTCCTCAAATTCATCCTTAGTGCCGTTGTCGTTTATTGCGCGCAAAAGTACCTGGCCTATCGCAAAGCCGTAGCCGCAGTCAAGTAAGCATCGTGCTATGGACCAGGCTATGGTTGATATTTGTATTTATGTTGTATGCAGTGGCTTGGAAGGTTATCGTACTTTTTTTGGGATGACTTCGTTACTGGGCGCAGTTCCTCCTGCTGTTCGAGGATTTTCCCCAGGGAATCATCATAGTTTTGACAACAAACACAAAGGTATGTGCAATACGCCACATATCAGACACTCTGCCTATATTAACCGTTGCATGAATAGTACATGAAAGAATTGGATGGGACACATATGCTGCGGTATAGTATATTCATTTGCATTAGGTGACACAGCTTGATTGTGATGATGAATTCATTGTATAGTGTTCTGCTTGGCCAGCTAAACCAGTTCTTATACTAGCTGACGCAGACGCTATCAAAGTCAGATTTCTACGCTCAACAAATAATTTGGTTGGCTAAACTCACAATAGGAAGTTACAAATTCACGTCACCGGTTTCCAAAACCTATGGACCGGTATGAAGCACTCAGTACTTTTGGACGAAACATCGTTGTTTCCGACGGGGATGAATGGAAACGATTCAGGAAGATATGTGCACCAGCTTTTAATGATGTAAGTCATAATTCTTGGGGTTTCACCCTTCAAAAGCCTCAGAGTTCAACGTTTGGCTGTCACTGACCCAACGAATAGAGGAATAACAAGCTTGTTTGGGATGAGACGATGCGTATCGTTGGGGACCTTTTTGAACAAGTCTGGTCCAATCAGTCAGTAATTGATGTTGACCACTTTGCTGAGGTTACTCTTCAAGTGAATGCTTTTCTTTTCCTTCCGTTATATCAGCTGTTAACCAATATTCATGCAAGATAACACTCGCTGTCATTGGATCTGCTGGTTAGTACTACTACTTTTAACTTTGCAATGCTAGTATTGACTTCACTCTCCTTGGTAGGTTTTGGTCGTCGAATCTCCTGGAAGGACGATAACAACATCCCCCCGGGCCATAAGATACCATATAACAAAGCTATCTATGGTGTTGCCAAAGGATTTTTGTTCAAGTTTCTCGTACCAAAATGGGCCACAGGTTTAACCAAACGAACTCGCGATGTGGAAGCTGCATATTCCGAGTTTCAAGTATGCTGCACATAATACAGGAGCTGATATCAAATGCTAATATTAGTATATTATCTCTTGACAGCAATACATGGTTGAGATGATCCAGACTAGGCAACAAGGCAGTGCCGAAAAAAGTCATGATCTTTTCTCTAGTCTTTTGAATGCGAATGAAGAGGAATTTGATGATGCTACGAAATTGACTGAAGAGGAGCTGTTGGGTTTGTACCGAACAACTGTAAATTTCCCCCATGATCCTAATACTTCAAGTTTAGGTAATATATTCATCCTCCTGTTAGCTGGTCACGAAGTACGACGCTTTTATTATAAAGATCCGTGTCGATTTTACGCTAACCTGGATTTCTGTTTAACTTCTCAATAGACAACAGCGCACTCCCTGTGCTTTGCATTTGCTCTTCTTGCACTTTACCCGAAAGAACAGGACGCTCTTTACGAGCAGATTAGGACGGTCATTCCTGATGGTCGCACTCCAGTGAGTGGCCTGAACATCCAGTAAAGATAACATATTGAATCACGAATTTCTTGCTGACAGGAATACGACGATCTAATGAAGCTAACCTATGCTTGGGCGTAAGTCTGTTGTCGGATCTTTCTAAAAACAAAGTTGAATCAGGAGTATATTAGGGTTCTATATGAGACCCTTCGACTCTACACACCGGTAGGACTTGTTATTTTTTTTATTATAATCCATAAATTAAATCTTGAGCCTAGACGCCTTTGATTCCCAAGCTAAGTGCAGAAGATACAACCTTGACTGCGAGCAATATCCGCGGTGAGAAACTCGTCGTACCAGTTCCCAAGAGCACAATCATGTTTATCAGTCTCCCTGCTCTTCATTACAACCGTAAGTTGCATTGACGCACTTTTAAATCATCCCAGACGCCCGATATTGATTTTACGATATCCCAAATAGCCAAGTACTGGGATGATCCATATGCATTCAAACCCTCTCGATTCTTGAAAGATGACTGGAATCGTAACGCATTCCTTCCATTTAGTGCCGGTAAGCGCATATGGCATATCCACAATATCTACCCTGTTACCATTGTGTATCTGATTGTTGGTTTCAGGAGCTCGTGCGTGTCTAGGAAGAAAGTGAGAAAAAATAAGACTCCCCACAATCTAATATGACCTCAACAACTTATTTTATAGGTTCAATGAAACCGAGAGCATTGCAATCATGATTATGATGCTGTCGAAGTATAAAGTCACAATAAAAGAAGAGCCTCAATTTGCTGGTGAAACATTGGACCAGAGACGAGAACGAGTGACCAAAAACCATTCTGGTATAACCTTAACGTGAGTTGGTGCATTCAAAAGAAGATTTTGTGTACTCACCAATGGTCATATATTAGCCCTTCGCGTACACCTCTAACATTTACTCGTCGTTAATTGACCGTTTAAAGACATTCTCTTTGTTTGATAATAGATGTGATATTCTGAGATTTGTTAATAATGTATGTATGAGGTTGATGTGTTGAGGTATTAAACTAGGAGTTATGTTTTATGACATTGTTAACTTCTTCCCTTGTACCCATACTGCCTTCCTATTCCTATCATCCCCAATGCACCACCATTTCTCGATCAATGCATCATCCAAATTTTCTGGTATATCATCAAAGAAAAGGTCCAATGAGCCAACTCCCGACCCGGTCTCTGGGTCGAACAACCGAACTGCAAATAGCCACAAGTGATTAGGATAATAAACAGAATATATATATGTGTGTGAAAGGCATACTCAGTTGTGCATCAAATGGTGCCCCAACTTCAAACACTCCA
This sequence comes from Coprinus comatus, assembly GCA_034638255.1. Taxonomy (NCBI): domain Eukaryota; kingdom Fungi; phylum Basidiomycota; class Agaricomycetes; order Agaricales; family Agaricaceae; genus Coprinus; species Coprinus comatus. Next base: position 234,237 of record JAWPGT010000013.1, read on the forward strand.
CTCTTTAAATCAAGTCCGATCGAGCCTCCTCTGGTAGCAAGAAAGATTGCCTCTTTCCAATCTATAGCCAACTTCCCCTCATTCCCACCATCAGTATTCTTGTATTTCTCTTTATCGCCGGATTCTAATACTCTTCTCCCTTCGCGCATCCTGGAAACAGCAACTGCCTGCCTCATAGCATTCATGATGTCAATACTATACCCTCCTGCGATATCTGTTCCTAACCCAACTTTCACGTTTCTATTCAGGGCTTCCCGTAGTGGAAATGGTTTAGCTGAGAAATAAACGTTGGAGAGAGGACAATGGGCTATTGAGGTTCCATAATCGTGTATCAAGGAAAGATCTGGCGGGGAAAGAAATGTACAGTGTGCTTGAATTGTTCTTGGTGTCAGGAGGTTGTGCTTTCATGATGGTTATAATAGGTTCGCAGCGCAAGTTATATATACACACATATATATGATTAAATGGGACTCTCGAATCAGTTAAGATTAAAAAGGGACGCTTACAGATTTATGCACTTCGATATCTTCCTTGGCTCTTTCATCCCTAACCCATTCAACTTCATCCTTAGCTTCAGCAAGATGACTTTGGACCTTGAGATACTCTTGTTCCGAAAGCTGACCCAGTCCATGCAGTAACTCATCCGAACACGTAGGTACAAACCGAGGTGTTAATACCGGTTCCACAAGTCTTTCAGAAGGTTCCAAGTCCTGGACAAGCTCACGACACCGAGAAACGAAACTTTTTGCATTATTTATAGAGGCCACTGCAGAAGATTCAACGTAGGTGGGTCGGGAAGATATATCCATAGACAACTTGCCCACAAATGCTCGAACCCCCTGGTTCTGCATCTCTTCTGCTAGAATCAGACTAAGGGAGGGTGCATTAAAGATATAAATGTATGATGTATATGGAAAATATAAATATACACACTTGGTCTCTTCTTTGATCGTACCGAAGAGCAAGACGGCACCCGTTCCGTTGGTTACTAACCGTCTTGCCAGCTGCTTGTAAACACGTCTAGCTAGAATGGGGTTAGAGTCCAACAGTTCCTCCGCTTTCAGCGCGTATCGATCAAGCCATTGCATCAATGGCAAATCTAAACCGTTCCCTTGATAGAGAAATTGTGGTGCGTGTAGGTGAAGATCACAGAAGGTGGGGATGATGAAGCTACCCCTAGGAATTAAGATTTCTTGAATGAGGATACCGTTCTCTATTACGATGTTATCTGGTCTATTGAAGTATTTGACAAAACCAAGATGATCGATCACTGTGTTTGTCAAACAGAGACATCATACTTCAGGTATATCGACGAACCCAATTGATGATCTTCAAGAATCTGCATTGAGCCCAAGGAGGGTGTATGGACAAAAGTCCCCCGATAAGAATGCCATGGGCTAGTAGATGATGACATTGCAAGTTATCAGGAGTTCGTGTTTAATGAACCCAGTCTGAGTTATATTTTGTACGTCTACCTGCCCTTAACTACTTTCGTTTTGAGACAAATCAGAATTCGAATTTGATCAAGTTCAGCATTCCACGTTCGATAGGACTGACGAAATATCCCATTCTCGAGATACAACAGTCCAGATCAACTTACTCGAGATTAAGTGCTAAGCCACTCAAGAAAATCGGGAGTAAAATAAGTGAGAATGAGTGTTGCACCTATATGCATCGGAGTAAATGGGGAGTAATAAATATAAGATGTCTCCTATCCACATACCTGCACGAACCATGCCTTCAACAGTCTCAAAAGCCATGGTACGCAAATCGTACACACCAGCTTTTGCACCAGCATGGATCATCGCAAATTCGCCACTGACCTGATAACAGGCAATAGGATAATCGCGGGCCAGTTCGGCAGCGTCGGCGATGATATCGAGGTAAGCTAAGGCAGGTTTAACCATGATGATGTCAGCCCCTTCCGCAGTATCGCGTTGCTAAATGCACAGCTGAATTCTACAATTTCTCCTAAGCTGCCAGAATACTACGCACGATAGCTCGACGGGCAAGTCCTTTTGCTGTTGGAGGTAATTGATAGCACTTCCTGTTGCCAAAGGATGGTGCACTGCCAGCCGCATCTCTGCTTCAAGTTTAACAAGGTATGATAGTAATCACAGTATACGGATGAGCTGACCGGAAAGGGCCATACAACGAGCTGGCGAATTTCGCAGAATAGCTCATTAAAGTGCATTTGTTTCCGTAGCCGGCGTCAATTAGCCCACGCTTGATAGCCTTGATGCGCCCATCCATCATATCACTTGGAGCAACGCAATGGGCACCAGCTTTGGCGTAATTGACCGACACCTCGGCGATACGTTGTACAGAGGGTGCATTGTCGATTGTTCCATCGTCATTCAGGTAACCGCAATGGCCGTGATCAGTATATTCACAGAGGCAGACATCACAAGCGATGTAGACCGAGGGGAAGAGCTGACGTATTTTCTTGATCGCAAGGATGACAGGTCCGTTGGGGTCATCAGCTGGGGTACCTTTGGCATCCTGCAAGGATACAGCTGATTAGCAGTGAGCAGTGAGCAGTTGCTTGCCGTACCTTTTGACAATTCAATGGTACTCCGAAGAGAATAACGCTCTGAAGTCCCTTCTGGACAAGGGGCCCGAGGAAACCCTCGATCTTGTTGACACCCCAGCGGCATTGACCGGGGAGAGATGCTATCTCGACACTAGCGTCTGGGTCGTCCGTAATGAAAATGGGGTACATGAGCATGGCCTTGGTGAGAGCCTGGCGTCCCTGCCATTCGCGAGCGAGGGGATGGTGGTAGCCTCCTTGAAGAATAGAGCTAGGGGTTGATATGAGTTGGGTGGGGTGATTACGTGCGCATATACTGACGAGATATCCATGTGGAATGTGGTCGATGATCAAGATGAAGTCGGTACCATCATCAATCAAATGGGTTCTCCGGCTGTATGCGATCGTGTGTTCCGGGGTAAGTTAGTGGTGATCCGGTAGACAGCTCGCACAGATGAATATCATTTTCTGGAGGTTAGTCGTTGTCCAGTACAGTACAGCGTCACTCGTCAGACCCTCGGCACCTATAATTTATTATTACCAACTAGAGCCAGGGTCAAGCAGGAGAAAAACGCGGCGATCACAAGTGTTGCGGTCACGTGGTCTTGTTGAACAGGTACCGCGTGAGATAGAAAAGTAATTATTTATCCTCCCGCTGCTCTAACCCCTCCCTCGCTGTTCTCCACGACATTGACGGCCTGTTCTCATCACAACTTCGCACAGGCTGCTCGACCGATACCCCTTACATTAGTACAGGAGGATCCACTCTGCCCACGGTACTAAACGACACCTCTATCCACTCTCCTTTGTAAAATGATGCTTGTGTCTACGCCTACGAAACCATCGCCTTACTACCAACGTCATTGTACTCCTCCTCGCTTTGCATCAGACTCTTCCCCCTTTGACTCTTCCCCAGTGCTCACCCCCTCACCACTTAGGCAGCGTCAGCTATTTTCCGCTAATGCCACCCCCATGCACGACATCGACGACCTCTTCACGCAGTCTCCCTACAGGTCTATGCCTCAATCTCATTCTGCTTCCAAGCCTCAACCTATCCTTGCAGATGACGAGGAAGGCGCAATATTTCTTTCAGGTCCTTCGTCAGTTTCACCGCCGCTCTTGACCCCCATTAGGCAGGGCTACCGTCCCCACCCTCGCGATACTCTGTCGGTGAAGCAAACCCTGAACGCGGGTCTCTCCCCAACTGTACCACTACAGTCGGCTGGCTTCGACTCTAGTACGCGAAGTGGGGTAGGTACCAAACGAAAGTCGACTCAGCAAAACTCACCCCTTCGTCAGCACAACCTCACCCCCCTCAAACTTACTCCATCAGTCTTAATCGAGGACCGAGAAAAGTCGTCTTTCCTTTTTGATCGCCTCGCACCTCTCCCCACCCCCAAAACCACAACTCGCACTCCTCAAACAAAGGCAGAAACAGAAGCTTATCTTAGGCGCCAAACAGACACATTGACACGTCTGCACATCAGTGATCGCGATGACTCTGCTGATGAGTATAACAATGACTCGGGCTGTGAACTCGATGAAGATGCCCTCTTCCTTTGTAATGCTAGAATGAAAAGTAAAGTCGGTGGCCTTTGGAAGTCGACCGGACGCCTTTCTATGAACAAAGGGAAATGTAAAGAGGAGATCGCCGAGGCCATTTCTCCTGGAGGACACATCACCAAACGCCGAGCGCGTTCACGTCCATTGTCTGCAGAACTTAAACAATCGGTTCGTCCCCCAAAGTCCCCATCCCGTGTATGTTCCATCATTACTATTCTATTGTTCTTTTTCTTATTATTAGTTAGGTTGTTACTTGTGCAAATTCAACTCGCTCAAAGCCGAGAAGCTCAGTTTCGTTCCCTTCAACTCGTGCTAGAACTTCCTCTTCCTCTTCTTCAGAGTGTGGTTCTCCACTACCCCGTCGCCGCATTAATGCGGCTGCAACCAAAGTGCCTATCCCAGTAAAGTTGCCGGAAATGCCACTTCCACCTCGGCCTCCGCTCAGTCGTGACAGTCTTAGCTCCGCTACGTTATTCTTTGGACCCCCCATTCCACAGAGCCCCGCTCCACCAATAGTGCGGGAACGGACAAACACTTTCACTTCTACCATTGTTCCAGTCTCAGCAAAACGCAAAACCAATCGACACAGTTATGCTGGACCAGCTGTAGCTTCAAGCAGCCACAATGCTTGGAGCACAATGCAAACGCGTATGCCATCGCCAGGGTCTTCACCAAACAACGGTGAAGACTTGGTTAGTACAGATGTCGACGACATGGACTTTGAAGATGGTCCTCCAAATTCTTCCTTTGTCTTGAATATCACCTCACACAGTCTTTCTCCACCATTCAAGACTGCCCTTCAAACCAAATACAAACCTCGCGATTCTGGCGTTGTTGTAAGCGATGATGACGGAAGCATGTTCTTTTCCAACAATGGGCGCAACTCTTCGTTTTCTATTGCACCGTCATCTACTAGTGTTAATTCGGTATTTTCTGATGAAGGTCTCGTAACTCCTGGTGTTGCTCCAGATTTTAATTCAGGGTGGCCCGATGCAAATGTATTTGTCAGAGGAACAGACGATAACGGTAGAGCCATTTATGGTAATCCATCCAGTGGAGTAGACGTTGATGCCTTCATCATGAACACACTAGCATCGGCAGGGAACGGTCCGCATGAGGTCACGAAGAGGATTCCAGGTACACCTGTTAAGAAGGTTCGCACGACGTATCTTGGGAACGACCGACCTTGGCAAAGCGCAGTGGCAACCAAAGTTGCTGCACGTTTGGACTATGATGACAAGAAAAAAGCTCCCCGAAAAAGTCTTCCCGCCGTCTTTCCCGAGTTATCTCGTCATGGTGACAGAGCAACTGAGAGCACGGATTCAGAAGGAGAACAGGATAGCCCAAGTAACAGAAAATATGGTGATCTTGGTATAGGTCGACCACAGGCAACACCTCGCGATGTCCCGCTTGCTTTGACCCGCACACGATGGCTGATGAGAAGAAGCAGCAGCGGTGCATTCTCCAGCGGCAGCGAGTCCGCGTCGATTACAAACACCCCAACAAGAGGAAAGACCCTAGGTGAGTCGCGAGTTTGAAATTGCTAATTCTGGTTAGTAAAGGGGTTATTGACCTGACATTTTCCGGTTTATAGATTGGCATCTGCCTAAACCCCGCATACCTGGAATGTATTCGGATCCCCAGCAAAGGTCAACATCTGGCTCGTCGAATGGTTCAACCTCCACTGCCACAGTTAGTCCCTTGACTAGGACGCGTTATCGGTCTATGTCAGGGGCCCGACGACCGGTTCCGAGAATGCGTTCCTCTTTTGAACTTCATGCCGACGACGATTACGGAAAGGGAAAGTTTGAAAGAGAGTTTGTGGAATTGACCGAAGTAGGTAGTGGGGAGTTTGGAAAGGTTATCAAGGTATGTAGAAAGAGTGAGAGTGGTTCTGAAGAGTTCGCCATTAAGAAGTCGAAACGGATTGAAGGCATGAGGCATAGGTCTGTCAACCTTTATGTCTTACTTTCTAAGAGACTGACCATTATTGCCTAGGCTTCGGTTGCGAGAAGAGGTGGACATTCTTAGTCACCTTTCACAAGAAGCCTTTAAGGCGGGACTCAACGGTCGACATCCTAATGTCCTGGCTTACATTGATAGCTGGGAAGAACGTGAAGTTTTGTATATCCAAACCGAACTATGTGAATCTGGAAACCTCGCATGGTTCTTGTGGGAGTATGGTAAAGTCTTTCCGCGGTTGGATGAGGCAAGAGTTTGGAAGATCATCGCTGATCTGAGCAACGTAAGTGAATTTATCAAAGATAGAGGGAACACTATGTATTTACCGGGGGAATATAATAGGGTCTAAGCTTCATTCATGATGCCAAAGTTATCCACTTGGACCTTAAACCCTCAAATGTTTTCCTCACGAAGGAAGGTCGGTTCAAGATTGGAGATTTTGGGATGGCATCAATGTGGCCAAGAGTTGCGGCCGACACGGCAGGTCGAGGATTTGAAAGAGAGGGTGATAAATTGTACCTGGCGCCTGAGATCTTGCAAGGACAATATGGTATGGCAGCGGACGTGTTCAGGTGAGTTGTTTATTGTCCATATGCTACACAGTTTTCTCATGTCATCAATCAAAGCCTCGGAATGACGATATTGGAAACAACGTCAAACATTGTGGTTCCTGATCAGTGAGTGATTTCGACCCGGTCCGTAGCCCTGAGATGCTGATCATTTATATTTCCCAACAGGGGAGAGGCCTGGCATCGGTTAAGAAGAGAAGACTTTTCACAAGTTGATTTACAGGAGGAGAGCGGAGAGTTGGTCGCGCTGATTAAGCAGATGATGCGAACTGATCCCCAGACAAGAATTAGTGCGCATGGGGTCTGTAAACACGCAGTAGTTGAACGGGCGCGATGTTCGATGGAGCGCATGGCTGCGGAGGCGAGGCGAACAGGAAAGTCGGAGTTTGCAGGGTCTCCTCTTGCCAGTGTGCCACCCGGCTTCCTGAATGAGATTCTTGGGCTCGGGCGCGATGGGTGGGAGATGGATATGAGCCTGTGAGGGGTGGGTTGGGTATGCTAAGTCTATTTAACCGGGACGATTAGTATGAGTATGAGTATGTGTACGTATAGATGACGGGCTGGTTCGAAGCTTTTTATATACAATAATATGTTGGCGTTGTCGCTGATGGCAACGCCGTGATAGATAGTTACTTATGACTATGGAAGCAGTATTTCTTGCAGCTGAGCCAGTTCTGAATAATCTGACAAGTGCGGGAAATCCGGAGAGCTGGTTCGCAACGCCAACAGAATTATTTTGGCGCATATATTTACTTAATCCCAGGCCTTGCCAGGCTCGCCTCCCCCTTCAGATCCCATGCGCTATGAACACCACCCCGTCTACCCTCTCCTCGACCCATCTGCCCCAGACTTCCGTTCTTTCTTTCCATACACCCCCAACGAGGTCAAGCATCGCAGGCGCACCACCACAGCCCAGCTCAAGGTCCTCGAGAGTGTATTTAAGGACGATACAAAGCCCAACGCGTCCAAACGCAATGCTCTGGCTGCAACACTCGACATGACTGCCCGCGGTGTTCAGGTGTGTCTCTCTCTTCTTCTACAGCAGCCCGAAGCTTATCTGCATCCAGGTCTGGTTTCAGAACCGGTGCGAAAGCTATTGCTACTCTTCGACGGTCACACTAACTTTTTCTACTCAGCCGGGCAAAGGAGAAGAATAAGGCAAACAAGCTGGGCAAGGGCTGCGTAGTCCTTACCCCATCCGCCGACCAGGACGATACCCCGCCAGATACGCCCCCCGCAGAGGCTACTCACGACGACCCAGACGTGGATACCACCTCCATTGACCCAACCACCCCTGTTGAAGAAGTTCCTGAAGACCACTTCAAGTCGGAATCACCCCCAGAATTCAACCAGGACATCTTCCGGGCCCTCTCTCCCACCCCAACGAGTAGTAATGTCTTTACAAACGACGTTCCTCCCCGACCTGCCTCTGCTTGCTCATGGCAGCCCCCTTCAGTCAACGACCCGCCCTCTGGTGGTTTACCTTTCCCTTCCCGACTTTCGCTTGCTGATATTCGTGCCCAACGACGAGTTTCATTACCCGCCAACACATTTTTTCATGAATATTCAACGCATGCTCCGCTACCCCTCGATGCTTGGGATTCTTCAACTCGCAGGCGTTCAGTTGATACAAGTCTACAACGTCTTAAATGCCATCCCTATGCCAAACTAGCACAAAAAACCAACGCCGTTATGTTTGGCCCAAGTTCTCCAGCCCCTTCACCAGATCGATTACTGCAACAACGAAAATCTGTTCCGACCCACCTCATCCCTCCGAGTCATTACTTCGACGCACGTCGTGCCTCCGTGGGTTCTGATACTCCGGTTCGCAATTGGACTGATGGTCCGTCCCCCTTGAATCACATCCGCGCCTCGATGCCAGATGCATCGATGTACGCTTCGGCCCGGAGGTATATTCCTCAGATTCCAGGTCCTTTGCCTTTCCCTAACTATACCTTTGGGATTATTACAAATAACGACGACGATGTACCGCCATCTCCCCACCTGAGCACCTACTCTTTCCCTGCAAGGGATGACAACCTAGAGGATGATGATGCTATATCTAACATGTCGTATGATACCTTTTCACGCTTTGGTTCTGTCGCCTCTTTTGCTACTAGTGCATCTAGCTTATTTAGTGGTGTTCCCTATGATCTCGGACCTGCACCTGGCGATCCTGTTCCTGACATAGAAAGAAGAAATTCATGGTATGGTTTTACTAGTGACGTTTTATGCTTATCTGACACTCCTAACCTATGACAGTACACTTCAAAACGGTCAGCTCACTTCAGGCATTGATGTGGCGCCACCATCTGCTCCTGGAACTGTTAGTGATTATACCGATGAGGAACCGATACATTTGGCTACAGGCCCACAGGCCGACCTCGGTCATTCCCCCACAAATGATGATTCCATATCCCCGCTCACATCCCCAGCGACTATCACTGCATCGCTAGGTAGTAGCCCTGTAGGGAACTCTACACCCATTAGCCCTGCGCATCTCACCGTCGAACTGGCTTTAGCGTTGGACCCTGCTTCAGGAAAGCTGTCTGACAACCAACCAATACTATTGGATGATAAAGAACAGCTGCAACAGCTGCCCGAAACCTCATCTCCTACCCAACAGCTAGTTTCCGGGTCTGAGACCCATCCACTACAAACGTCTCCGAATAGCGAAACAAACAACACGAGAAATATTGTAATCGGCGCAACCCAAATTTTGTCTAACGCCCCAGCACAAACAGACGACTACACAACACAATATGCTGAAGTCACGGAAGGGTTTGACTTTGGTGGGCCTATTTCTGAAGTAAATCATCTACTCGAAAATGGACAGAGTACCCAATCCGCATGTAATCCCCTTGCATCTCTTGAAACTTGCTTGGGAGATAGCCTCATCACGAATGCGCTGCCTTCTTCAGCCTACCTTAGAACACCCAATATTGGAATGTCTCAACTGAGGCTTGGTTAGCCTCTGCGCATTTGAATCCTCGATCTGTGTTTCAGATAGCTGTTGTATGATACCTAATTCCCCTCGCCATACATCCATGTGCGATAATTTCTGGAGCCAGATTCTTGCTTAGGATCACTCCTGCTTTTGGAAGACTTGTTTCCTTATTTTCCCCGCTGTACAAACTCACGTTTTCAAGAAATGTGTTTAACTTTGCGCCCCCTTGAATCCTTGCTTTGATTATCTTGGCCTTTATCGTGTTTTTTTTTGGAGCCACATCTCGAACGCTTTCTTCCCTCCATACCCTCAACCACGGTTTCTCCTCACAATCAATTTGCTTCATCCATCCTGTTTTATATTATAATTTTGTATTCCGATTATAACCTAGGATGCAGTTTATTGTAACTACTTCCTCAATTGTCCTCTTTTCTGGAACATAAACCTCTCTTTTGGATGCTGTAGACATATTCCATTGTCTAGTCCCTTTTTGTATATCCTACCTACTCTTCCTGGCAACTTTCCCTGACTTCCTTATCTGCTATCCCTGTTCTTTCACAACTTATGTGGCCATGGCCTCTATTTCTTGTGTATCACTCACCGCTCCCTAAAGGTAGTGTAGCACCATGGCATCGGCTCGAGCAGCTCGGAGTGGGTTGGGTCAAATTGTAATAATCATTCTCTTCGCACATTCATTTTGTTATTTGCTTTCGATGGTGTACTATGTATATATTTTTCTCAATGAAATTCTTTAAAGTTATAACTCGCGGCCTCGTGAGACCTTCCGAATGGCTCGGTCACATACCATAAATCAAGTCTATCGGGTTCGGTTTGTCCGATTCATTTAATTTCCTGGACGGAGTATCAAAGGCGTACGTATAACCATTATGCCATCTCCGAACTCCGATCGCATCGTGCCACAAGAGTCTAGTGGCTGTATGTAAAGGAGTAGGTGTGCTTAAGTATAGATACACAGAGTTTGTAGAAGTCAGTGTAGGGGAATGTAAACCGTTTCATTTTGATTGATTGATTGGGTTTTGGATGTTGGGTGTAAAGTTGTATAGCAACTCTACGTGAACTTCTATTTGATAGTAGCTAGCATGGAAGTGTTGCAGAGAAAGATACGGTGGGTAAAGTTCTCAGAGCTAAGAGCATAAGTTATAGATAGATATTGTCATCAGCTCGGTTGAAAGGGTGCTTAACCTCCTGTTGTTACTACCTGTCATCCCCGGTATCGGAACCGTTTGTTGGTAACTTGGAATTTGGTTAATCCTATGGTAAGCAGTGCCATGGGATGGATATGTCCATCAAAATTCCATCGAAATGACAGAAAAAGTGACATGCTTGTGAACGCGCCTGAGAGTCTCAAGAGAAGTTGTTATTGTTGGTTGCGAAGGTTTGAGAAGGTGAACTCTTACTCGTACGCCACATCCGATGTTCCAACTCTCACTACTTACCCCAACTGCATGGATCCCATGAGTAATACTTTGATTCTTTGATATACTTAGCTCTTTGGGTATTTTCAGGTGGGTTACTCATGTCTCTACACCTGAGGTTGTGGTGTATACTAGCTCAGCAAACGCCAAGATTTTTGGGAAACTGCGTGGGCCCGTGATCGCATTCAAAAGCATAGTGTGACGAAAGAAAAGCAAAGGTCGTCTGTATGACAGGTTGTAAACAGCCGGTAAAGTCCGACAATTCGACTAGGAATTAGGTGGCCATGAAGTCGATATATGGATTTACAATGAGCTCTACACATTGCAAACAGACGCCTATGCTTAGTGTTTGATCGATGTCAGCGCGCTGATACGGACGGGTGATCGAAGTATGTACACTACAAGCACGCTACACGATTGGTCGGACTTGTATGCAACATTGGAGATGATTTCCACAACCGACTGTCAGATGGATAACTGAGAGCAGTAGTTTCAATACTTATTATTAGACGACCGCCCGCGGTTGAACGTTTAAACAGTTGGTTCACAATTCTCAGGCGGTGTGATGATGGACGTTCATTCTTAAGTCAAAAGAAAAGATTCGGACCAATGTTATCGTAGTCAGGGTTGGCTCGAATGATGTGTGTTGATAAAGATCCTTCGTCTCGGCCTTCTACTGTGTTTAGATCCGTTGTAAATCCCGGGGAAACGCGCAATCAAAAGTACGTAGAAACGCCTTGCAATACAGATGTGGCGACCACCACTTGAGCTCGAGGCTGTGGAGGCACTGAGTTGAGGCCTAAATGTATCAGGCTCTGAACCTGAGACTGAGCTGTAAGGATAAGATCAAAGTGACTGCATATCTTTGCTTCCAGGGCTGCGATTAATTAATCCAAACCTTAAGAGTCACATACATAGGAGCGATGACTATCGTTATGTGCAGGGAAGTTCGCATAAATGGGTATATTGGGGAGTTCATTCATCATTGTAAGTGCATGGTGAGAAGGAGTAGAAACAGAAGAGTCGAGACCGAGGTTCCTGAGTCAAGATCAGTCTTGCGGAAAGAAGGCGAAGAATATTACGTGTTGGGTTTTGTTCTACCAGAAGATATCAAGCAAGCCCATGTAGATTAGGTTAGCGCTGGAGCGTCGGGAGATAAGAACCAGTAATTAGGAGATCTCACAAGAGCACAAAAGATAGTGTAGAAACAAAAGGGCTTTATAAGCTGTGCTCTTGTTGAGAACGTTGGATCCATATTCCTTTTATCTGTAGTCCTTTACTTTACCGTCGATTTCATATCGCTATGGGAATTTTGCTTCAAAGAATCTTTAGAGTAAAGCACAGGAGGTGAATTTGAGATAATACAACTGGATCGCACAATCCCAATTGTCATATTAGCCTTTGTTACTCTTGAAGTTTTGCAGGCTGATTGGTCGTTTGCAAGGTCGTTAAGTAATGGGACAGACATGCTCAAGCATACCACTTGGAACCATTAGCCATTCCGCTTTCTCTCGGTCGCTGGGGAATCATGGGTTTCTTGATATCAAAAATCTCTATGGCTGCCTGCTGGAGGATTGAGGAGGGAAAACACATGGCATATGCGTAATACGCACCCGCCAATCATCCTCTGATAGTGTATACATGAAAGCCCTTTTCTTTAAACCGTTCTCATAATCTTCGTCTGTTGGACGATCACATGTATCTGGAAAGCAAGTTAACAATCCGAGTGTGGTAAGAAGGAAAACACGCACATATCACTGGCTCGCCATCTTCTACTTCCCAAGCAACGATACCATCTTTCACAAGAAACGAGAGATGAAAGATATTCTCGACAGTCTGAGCGTAATCGTGAGGGTTGATGACAAACTTGAATACATTAATGCGATCTTCTGGAGCGTTATCCAGAATTACTTTGAGCTACACAGCACATGAGCCGAAATTAACCAACCAAGAATGTAGACAAATCATACCAATTGTACGTTCTTCGTCGTTTCGTTACTCGTGGTTTGCATGTCATTTTCCTTGAGTTGTTCTGGCCGTGTTTCTTTGACATTGTCTTTTTCTAATCTGGCACGCTTTCCAATGTTTCTTGTCTTGTGCTCAATAGATAGTGGTCCCACCCTGATACCATGAGTACCGTTGAACATGAACAGTTGCCTAGATACTCACATGAATGTCAGGGCTGGAACACGCCTACTTTTTGCCAATGCAAGTCGTCCTATGCGGTCCCAGTCCATTCTTGTGCTCTCTGCACTGTATACGGATCCATCTCCATCTTCGTCTGCCGGAAGGTTTTTGAGACCACCGCTCATGAAGTTGCGGAGCTTCTTGAGATATTCATCTACATCAAAGGATCCCGTTCCCGACTTTAATGCACGGGCTTTCTGTGCGCCCATATTGGATGCCATCAAAAGAAAATGGGAATCTAGTGCTGCTTCCGAAGTGCCCTTGACTTTTGTTGAATGAGCATCGTGGGCAATGAGATCTAGAGTGTATAATACCTTTCTCAAAAAGCTTATCGGCTGTCTCCAAACGGTGCCGAAGTTCATCTATGTTTAATCCCGTAGGATTGGATTGATATTCTGAGGCTCCAAAGTCAGTGGTGACAAACGCCAAGTCAGAGATAGACTTCCGAGTATACCTTCAATCGTGCTGGCAAGTTCACGATAGTTTTGGCGTAAACCACGGACCTCATCGGGATTTTGGTCCGGGTCGAAAACGAGTTCTGTAAGAAATTCAGCTGACATAATTGTAGCAAAGTGAAAGCGTAGTAACCTTTTGACCTTGACATTGTTTGAGCAGAAGGAAGAGATATTGATTAATGAGTAGCGCGTTGTTGACGTATGCTTGTTTAGGCGCGTATATGGTAATTGGCGCGTCTTTTCAGGCACGGTGAATTAGCCTTTGTCTTTTTTTACACTTCGACAATGGCGTCCCAGCATGCCTTTGGTGTAAGAGTCCCCTAGTCCTAACAAGAGCTTTCATCCTAACACTTTTGTAGTATAGCCGTAGTGTACGAGCCAAATGCCATGGGCCTTCCCCCTGTAATGTGCGTAATGCGTCTTTTCTTTTTTCTTCTTTGTACTCACCAGACCCTTATGTACAGGGAACATCTCTTTCCCCTGGTACATTACGCTATGGCCAAGCTACCACCACAGAATATGACGAACACGTAGAATGGCGTCACTGGTATATTTTTTCTCGTTTGTTTTCGTGATAGGTCCTAGCAATAGTTTCGCAGGGGTTGTGTAACCGGTGATATACTTCAAAAACTTGCAGCCGTAAATTTGGATCAGGTCACAGGTTTCTCGCAGCTGAGGTATCTATATCGTTGTTTTGTCCACTGTGCTGATTCTAACGGACACCTAGCACTGAAGACAAGGCTAAAATTCGTTTAGCTGTTCAACTAAGGCGCGTTGATCCAGCGGATGTACCAAACTCAGCGCGGCCGAAAACAAATACAGCGGGCACGGCGGGTTCCCAACAAGCCGCTACTGCGGTTGGTAACTCCCAACAAAAACGAAAGGCGATAGACCAACCACAGGTTGCATCCACGTCTCGTGTTTTGCCTACACAAGCTCGGCCATTCAACAATACCCAGTCTGCCGAAGTCATAGATGTTGACGAATCCCAAGAATCTGAGGTCGTTGAAGAATTGTACTGTACACTACATACTTCTGTAGTTGGCATCCGGTACTATACAGGTAAGTGTCTGAAAATATATGAATATGCAATATTTGAGAGGTCGATGTAGGTCTGGTGGGACCCGGCGAAGAGGTTCTTTTGGTCAGAGAACCCCAGAACAATTTCGACCGGAACGCCATTCAAGTAAAAAACATTAGTCATATTCAAGTCGGACATCTTCCTCGTAATGTCGCTATGAAATTGGCACCCTTAATGGATCGTAACATTGTTACTGTGGAAGGCACGATCCACGACGGGAATCGTATGTTCTGATTTGCTTATGTATGTGTACGTTATGCTTATGGTGCATAAAATAGTGGGCCGGTCGGGGGGATATACCTTATCACTGTAAATACCTCTCAAAACAATTATCGAGCTAAATCACTGACATCTATCCACCAGAACACTGAGAATATACGGCGCTGCCGATCAACGTAATGCCCTTGAACCTCAACTTATCTGGGCAACACCAGGCCAACGTGGTTTCCCTTCAAGGAATACGAATAAGGCTACCTCTCAAAGTCATATTGGAAAAACTAGCATACCCATTGGAAGTTCATCTGTTCAAGTTCCTCCTGCTCCTATTTACGCACCAAGAGCACCAGTGACCGGGACTACATCTGGTATATCAGCAGCACAACAAGAAGCCATGAAGAAGCAACAGGAGATTGTTCGACAACATCAAGAAGCTCTACACAAAGCTCAAGAACTCAAACAGATGATAGATAGTTTGGAAAAAGTAGATGATGAAGGTCGGCGCAGCTCCCTTTTAGATACACTTTGTTCTACAGAAGATATTCTAAGTTTGCCTTTGCATCCTAATCCTCCTGGAATTGCGAAAGGTGATTTGAAGGTCGACTTGCTCAAGCATCAGGTAGGTAATCTTTACGTGGTATTACAAACATTATAGTGACTAATCCCGGATCAGTCACAAGCATTACAGTGGTGTATTGAGCGGGAGCACCCAGTTTTACCCAAGAAAGAGAGCGACGCACCTGTTCAATTTTGGCAATGCCGGACTATTAACAATAAGGTAAGCCATCTCTTATGTAGAATCTGACCCCAAACAAACGATTCCACAGCAATCTATATACTTCAATCGTGAGGAAATTTACTTTGAAGAGGAGTATATATATTCTTACCGCATCTGGTAGTGGCTACCAAGACGCCACAAAATGATCGTCCTGTTCTTGGACGAGGTGCGATTTGTGCAGATGCTATGGCAAGTTGATCATCCTGTCCTCTATATATACTAATCCTTGTTTACATTTCTGTTCATAGGGTCTGGTGAGTACCTAGTTATTGCTATCATATGACAGCTAAAACCGGACGCAGGGAAAAACATTGACCATGATCTCGTTGGTGCTCGCAACCAAAGGGGACGAATCACCGGGTTCTTCCAAGACAACACTTATTGGTATGTCGTTTTATTTTTACCACGTATTATACATCCTGATCCACCCTAGTTGCTCCATTGTCAGTCTTATCCAACTGGGAAAAACAAATCGAGGACCATTGCACTGTTGGAGCCCTCACATCGTGTGTTTATTACGGCAATAACAGAAATCTTACTGCACAAGAGCTTCTGAAATATGACGTAGTCATTAGCACTTATCAGACTGTGGCTAGTGAGCATAACACATCTGCTTCCGGGGATGGAGCTACAACTCGGAAAAAACGCAAGGTCGACCAATCTCTGTTTAACACACCTTGGAAGGTATTCATTGCCTCACGCTTTGACCAGAATTTCTATCTGACGTTCGACAGAGGGTCATTCTTGACGAGGGTCATAATATCCGAAATCCTAAAACAAAAATGGCTATGGCAGTATGCGCCCTCACTGCAGAAAGACGATGGGTTCTAAGTGGGACACCAATTGTAAGTATTTTCTCTGGGAAATAGTACAGGCGCTTAACTTTGTGTTTCCCAAGATTAATTCACCCAAGGTATAGTATATATTTTGGAGCATGACTACACCTCTACTCTCTAGCATGTACTGAATACATTATTTTAACAGGATCTAGGCTCCTTGCTTACATTTTTACGTATTTGTCGTCCTCTCGACAACGAAGATTTTTTTAAAAGGTTACTCCTAAGACCTCTCAAGGATGGTCTGCCGTCAGGCGTTGAACTCCTTCGGGTATGTAAACATCTTCACATCTTCAATAACATAATTAATCTTCTTATGTTTTAGGCTCTCATGAACCAAAGTTGTATCAGGCGCACTAAGGAGATGCAAGACGCAGACGGCAACCCTATAATTCCTCTTCCACCGGTACAGTCCACCTCTATTGCCTTCTAGATCTACATAACTGACTAATGGTTTAGGTTGAGATGATCAAGGTTCCTGTTGCGTTGCATGATGAAGCTAGAGTTCGTAATATAATTTAACATCGCCGCTACGAAACTATTTACTAAAAATAATAACAGAAACTCTATGACAAAGTTGAAGAACTGTCTAGGCAAAGATTCCAAAGGTATATGAACAATCAAACCCAGACCTTCGTATGTACATCGTTGTGATCACCTTCCATCGTATCTAATGACATCATAGGCACAATCCAATGTTTTAGGAATGCTTACTCGTTTGCGCCAATTATCTTTACATCCCGGTCTACTTCCATCAAATTATCTTGAAGAATTGTCCAGGCCAGATGATTCTCATGGGGCCCCGGTAAAACAGTTAACCCCTGAAGAGAAATATCGTCTTCAAGATCTCTTAGCTCAAGCAATTGAAGATTGCGAAGAATGTCCCGTTTGCTTTGAAATTCTCAATAACCCTAGGATCACTCATTGTGCACACAAGTTCTGTTTGGCTTGGTAAGAATTTTTGACATCGTCACATACATCCTATCCCTAAACAGCTGCAGCATAACAGAAGTTATTTCAAGGGATCCTAAATGTCCAATGGTCAGACATAATTGTTCTCATTATGCTATTCAATTACTAAATTCCGTCAAGGACCGTCGTCCCTTAACGATGCAAGAACTCTTGGAACCTCCGCCCCCAACTGAATTGACACAAAGTCCAGTTCGTGACAACAACCCCGAGGAAGCTAACGGTATTCGAGCTGGTTCGTCAACAAAGATTGACCAATTAGTACACCTTTTGCAATTGATTTCACCAAATGACAAGTCACTTGTTTTCTCTCAATTTACCTCTTTCTTGGACAAGGTATGTCTCCTCGTTTGACTTTCGCCGTCTTGTCTAAACAAACACTTGAAGATTGGTGAAGCTCTAGATGAAGCTGGGTATGTCAGTTCAGTGGTCTAATCAGGATCCTACCAAAGCTAAAGCCCCTCTCTCAGCATTCCATATGTTCGTTTCGATGGACAAATGTCCGCTAAGAGACGTCAAGAAGCGATAGCCCGTTTCTCTGTTCCCCTCAAGGCAAAGAACACATTGCGCCCCAACTCACAACCCGCTCGGGCCACAAGGAATCGTGGAAAAGGAAAAGCAAGGGACATCGTGGATGATGCTGATGACGCAGATTTTATCATCGAAGATAATGGAAGTGAAGATGACGAATTTTCGGAGGAACAAATACCTCGTGTGATGTTGCTTTCTCTCAAAGCTGTAAGTCCCAATTCAATGTTTAATAAATCAATGTTGTTTGACCTGACTTTTCTAGGGCGCTCTTGGGCTCAACCTCACAGGTAAACTGATTTTGAACACTCAAATGCGAAATGTTGTACTCAATTGTTCTCCCCCGTAGTCGCGAACAATGTATTCCTGTAAGTAATCAAGCTGTTATAATGGTGCAACTCAGATCTAATTTTATTTATTCTTTAGGATGGATCCGTATGTCCATTCAATTATCTCTTACAGTTTACTAAAAAAGGCTAACCCTTCAATCAACAGCTGGTGGCAAGAAGGGATTGAATCACAAGCCATCGACAGGGTCAACCGTATTGGACAAAAGAAATCCGTTCACGTCTATCAATTAATTGCGGAGAATACTATCGAGTCTAAGGTTTTAGAAATTCAAGAACGTAAGAAAAAGCTCGTACAAGAGGTAAGGAGATGCGTTAGTCCATCCAATCCTATCATTTGTATTAATTCTTCAATAGGCTTTCTCCGGAATCAAAAGACGTGAAACGCAGCGAGAACAGCGTGAAGCAAGGCTCCAGGGTAAGCACCAGTATTATAACTATTAACATCCATTTCGATACTAATGGATACTCCCCGTAATAGACCTGGTGGAGATATTTGGTGTACGCAATGCTGAATAGGGGGCCGACGAAGATGGATCATTTTCTAAATAAATACACTTATGACTCATAATTCTTTCTTGTGTCTTACGTTACCTAATCGCATTAATCACAACGCTGTTCCATATCATCCTCATGCCTCAACATCTAACAACTCTGGAATCGTTCACCGGGAGGTTTAGACTTGTACCACCCAATCCAGCCCACGATGCAATTGTAGCAAAATATCGAACGCATCCAGAAACATTGAAACATCTCCGCATCCTTGCTAGTGAGATGTCACAAGAAGAGGCAGGTCTACGCAGAGAGAGTCGCGCTGAGGATCCACGACTGGTGGATTTTTATGCATATAAAGTCAACCCTAATGGAACTTTGTCGGATGATATGATTTCAATCACCGGAATATTCAACATCGACGAAAGGATGAACTCATGTGAGGTTGGGATTCTGTTGACACCAGAAAACCAGGGGAAGGGTGTTGGTACGGAGATGTTACACACTGTGCTGCGATACGTATTTGAAGATAGGAAGTTCCATCGGGCAACATTTGAAACTGCTGCGGATAACCGCCCGATGCAGAAATGGCTGGAAAAAGCTGGTATACGCTTGGAATCTGAGAGAAAGGAGGCATGGCGTGCATTGGACGGAACATATGAGGATGTAAAGGGATATGCGATACTTGAGTCGGAATGGTTTGAAAAGGTGAAGGCAGTTTTGGAGAAGCAGATGGGAGCGGCGCAGAGGACATAATGTGCTTTGACGATATTTTAAACTCAACATACCTGGAAAGGAACAATGTAGTATATTATGGATACAGTGGTATGTTTTTGGATGTCTATGCGTTTATCTGACAGGATGAGAATTAAGTAAGGATGTGTATCAAGCAAAGGATGAGATTACACACAGCAGTAAGATATGATTCGGCAACAATGCGTGCTCTTGCATTCAGGCTCAACTTCATCTCACTGATCTCTTTATCTACCTCCTCCATAAACCTGCGATATCGTGTTGAGCAAGCATCAGCGACAGAATACAACTGAGGGGCATACTGGATGATGAAGTCAACGATCTTGTGTTTAAGCATGGTCTCTGTGTGGGTATTTGTGATGAGGAACGAGATATCATATCCCTGCAATAATGTCAGCCGGTTGGTAGATGCAGTACATAACAACATACAGGCACGGGTTTCCTTCGCAAGACGATGAAATTCTCCGCTCGTTGCATCATGAACCTTGTGAACTTGTGGCAGAGAATGCGTTCGATTTCGTCGGCTTGTTTGATCTTGATACTGAGCCTAATCGAATTCACTGACGGTTCGATCAGGACGCGCTCGTTCTCATTACGCGAGATCACCAATGGGTTGAGTAGGACCTCCTTTGAAGCCCTGGGCATTGGTTAGGATTTGATATGCGGCAGAAAAGATGGTGCGTACTGTGTCTCGACTTCTGGTTTGTTATGACGTTCGACAACCTGGGGGATATGAGGACAGGGCTGGTTGGTGACGACATCAATATACCTGTGATGAAAAGTCCTCGAGGGTGAGAGCTGCGGTGAGGGTAGACCGGACTGCTGCTAGATAGGGGCGAAGGACGTTGGACTGGTATGGTCAGATGGGTGAGAGGGCGGCAGAGAGATGAGACTGACCATGGTGGATTAGAGCTTAGGCCATCACAGCGCGTGGCCTGCATCAACGAGCGGAGTTTCGACTTGGCTTATTTTGGCCGACGCGTCAAATTTTTGGTTTTTAATTCTTCCTCGCATTCTCTTACAATGGCTGTTGCAATCGCTCTCTGGTATGTCCTTCACCTCTAGCTCTCTGCTGTCCATCCTCACACCCGTCACAGGAGCCTCGACCTTACCCCCGGACAACCTGAGGTCTTCATTCCCCAAGGTGACATCCGTATTTCCAACGCCACTCTCGGCGAGAAGCTTGCAGATCAGAACAGCCGCACCATCGTAAAATTGACATACGACAAACTCGGTGGTGACGGCGAGGACGAGGACGAGGACACCACTACACTCACCCTCTGCGCTCTCACTCCTGGAAAGGTAGGTCGACACACACCAGCTTGGATTGCTGTTGACTGGTTTCTCCTGCTAGATTGAAAATGCTCAAATCACTCTCGTCCTCGAGGAGGGTAACGAGTACAAGCTTGAAGTAGTCGGCAAAAAGTATGCCCCACGACTTTCGTCCTTACCTTAAAAAAACTGACCAACTTCATAAAGCCCGGTTTCGCTCTCTGGAAACTACATCGGTTAGTACAATTTTTCAATGTCAAAAATTACACATGCTCATGTTCAATAGATCAAGTTAGACCTGATCAGGAACCTTTCTCTGACGAGGAAGTTGACCAGGTCGACTCCGATGAGGAAGGCTATGACCTCCGCGAGGTCAGCTCTGATGTTGAGATGGACCCTACAGAGCTCGACCTCGGCAGCGACGCTAGGTAAGCTGTACAGCACCCTTTTGCAAATTAAACCTTTTTCTCATTTCTTGTGTCAGTCGTTTTGAAGAAGTTGAGGAGACTGCTGTGACAGTAACCAAGTCGGCTAAACGCAACCGTGACTCTGACGCCGCCGAGGAGAAGCCCACCAAAGCCGATAAAAAAAGCAAGAAACTAAAGAAGGATAACGGCGAAGCTGTTCCCGTCACCCAGGAAAAGGAGACAGCCAAAACCAAGGCTGAAAAGACCAAAGAGACCAAGGATAAGAAGGTCGACAAGAAGGATGAAAAGAAGGCACCCAAAGAAAAGGAACTCGCAGGTGGTCTGAAGATCAAGGACTCCAACGTTGGAACTGGACCTCAAGCCAAGAAGGGTGACAAACTCCAAATGCGTTATGTTGGCAAGCTTCAGAACGGCAAAATCTTCGATAAGAACACCAAAGGAAGCCCAGTACGTGTGGGATAAATCTCTCCAAAAGGCATGCATCCTCACAACCCGAACAGTTCACTTTCAGACTGGGAGCTGGCGAAGTGATCAAAGGTACGTCCTCACACATGGTTTTATTTGAAGAAATAAACTAATTATATCTCAGGTTGGGATGAAGGGCTTGTGGGCATGCAAGTTGGTGGCGAGCGTGTGCTTACCATCCCCCCTCAGCTTGCTTATGGCAAGCGTGGCTCCAAGCCTGATATTCCTGGAAATGCTACTCTGATCTTTGGTATGTGCAGCCTTCAAAATTAGGTTAATCCTAGAAACTAATTCCTTTGCAGAGGTCAAGCTTCTGGGAATCAACTAAAAAAACCAGTCTATTCATATAGTTTATGAGAAGAGAAAAGTAGAAATCTACATCGTGTTAATATGTTTTGATATATATATCATTTACCGTCACGGTGCTTGTAAAATATGTGGCTGGGCATATATATACCCAAAAATGATAATCGCTTGTGCTTGTGCAATACAATATGGGATCCTGACGAATGCCTCAAATCTACTAATATGGAGCTGTTTTGTCCTAGGAAGCAGTATATAAACAACCCATTGAATGCCACTTCCAAGGCGACTCTATAATTAAAGATTCAACGCTCTGGTATCCATCTTCAGTAAGCATAGGAAACGTTTGAAGAGAAGAGAACACGATTCTTGGGGACGAACGAGTTTTTTTGACATCGAGTATATCAGGAAAGCAAGTTGTCGTTAACTGTTATCGCTAGGCCCAAAAGGTTGCCGCTTGTCTTTCGCCGTCCTACCTAGTCATTACGCCGTGGATAGTATGTTTGAATATCTACTTCGCTCGGTTAGCTGAGAAATAATAATCGGGAGTTTAAAAAGTTTAATAATTTCAGTTAAACTTTTAGGGGTGTCTCTACCACACTCTGATATCCATCAGCTTCAGATCAGCTTCACGCTCAAACGGTCACACATCAGTAACAATGCATTGTCAAGTATTCTACACCCTCAGATACAAACCTTCTGTATTTGACTCTGGATACCCCGCCGGTGGCGCGTCTTGGAGACTATTGCTGTTAAGCAGAGAAAGGGCCTACTATCTAGAATTCTCGCACGAACACACTCCGACAGCACAACAACCAACAACCTCTAACACCCTTCCTTTTGTTCCGAAAACGTCCCAGAAATGTTTGATTTCAGAAGGCGATGTCCGCCAAAGACGTAGAGAGATATCCGCATCCGTGGTATCTATATTCACGATGCCGTACCCGAGTTTTCCAAGGCAGGTATAGTATCCAAAGGAGCTGGGATTGTTGTCAACTCGCCACCCTACATTATAGCAGTGTGTTTCCTGCCACTCGTTCACATTAGTCATTACTGATATGAGCCAAACAGTTTTTCGGCCTTGAGGTTTTTACGGAAGGTATGGCCTTTATCCTGCCAACACGAAGATACTTCAAAGTCTCAATGATAATACTATTGTGGTGATGGGGCAAGCTCAGGATTGCAACGATGGAGCTTGACTCTGACATATAGGACTATCCAGGTGTCTAATAAAAAGAAGAGATCGGGGCGGCTAGCGTCATATCTAACTTGAAATCAACTCAGAGATTTCCCGCCGGCCCGCCTTGCGTGAAGTCTATTACGAAGTATTATATTGCCAGCTCTCGTATTTTTGGGACACCTGGCAGAAAAAGGCTTTCATGTATGTTGATTACCGAAATAGACCAAATGGATTGTCTTCCTATTCCCACTGTGGAACTTTCTTCCTCTAAATAATCCGGGCAGCTGTCAGAATATGATTTGGGTAGATTGTTGGCAATATAAAGAGAAAGGTATGTATCTTCGTCTGCATTTCTACGATCATGCCTTCTTTATCTCTGATTATTGGCACTTTTATAGTGGGATTTATCCTACATAAAGTGATTAGTGCACTTAGAATCGTACATTCCATCGGGTATGTATCCGAAGAACTATATCCTCTGAGCTATTTTAATACATCTGTAGCTATCTTCCGGCACAATATTCTCTCTTCGGTTTCCGAACTATTTGGTTTTATGTCTTGCCACGCATCAAGGGAATCAATCTGGGAAGAAACTTTGTATTCGAGCAAGGATATGAAAGTGAGTATAATTGACCGCAATACTCTTGATATAAGACATAACCTGTACATGACCAGTCTTTGAGCGTTCCGGTATAGATGCATATGTCAATGTGAGTGACCTACATGTGTGGAAAGTATTTTCGGCATTCGAGAACTAATGAACGAAAAACCCAGTTCACATTTTGGCCAAGGCTCAGCCATGTTGTGTACGTTGCTGACGCTGCAGCCATTAAAGTAAGTATTCCACAGGAAGGTTGCAGATGTAGTATATACATCTAAAGGCTGACACTATTTTCAGGATCTTGGCACCACACGCAGGTTCCCCAAACCACTTAAATTATATGAACTTATCAATTTATATGGTCATAACATTGTCGCTTCAGAAGGTGAATTATGGAAAAAGTATAGAAAGATATCTGCACCATCTTTCTCCGAAGTCAGTCTCTTTCCATACCCTCCCAGCACCTAGTTTCGATTATTCATATATGCGCAGAAAAACAATAAACTGGTTTGGGAAGAAACTCTTCGCGTTGTTGATGATCTTATGGATAATATGTGGGAGGACAAGGATGCAGTTGTAGATCATGGTGTTGATATCACATTACCAGTGAGTTTCAAGGTATTATAGTCATCTTCATCTATTAACATATGATTAGTTGGCCCTTCTGGTGATTGGCGCAGCTGGTGAGCAGATCTGTGTCCTGAGCATGTTTTGACAGATTCATCGTCCCCTTGTTTCCAGGGTTTGGACAGAGAATTAGTTGGGAAGAAGATGCAAATACGAAGCCTGATGACCACCAACTTACTTTCCGTGATGCTTTACACACCACCGCATCCAAATTAGTTATGAACTTGGTTATTCCCGAGTGGGTTATGTCGTTATTCCCTTCGTTGAGAAAGATTCGCTTGGCCAGGGAGGAATTGAGAGTAAGTGTAACAGTTATGTTATTATTATTTATACTTGTATTAATTGTTATTTCAGAGCTACATGCGTGAAATGATTAGAGACCGACTAGCTTCTGAGGTGCAAGACAGACATGATTTGTTTAGCAGTCTCATCCACGCAAATAAGGAAGAATTGGAAGGTATAACTCTTACAGAAGAAGAGCTGATGGGTAGGCAAACAATGTATTAAATGAAAGAGACTTACTGAGACGATTACAGGAAATATTTTCGTCTTTTTGATTGCTGGTCATGAGGTACTCATCTTTTCCTTTTCCTTTTCCTTTTCCTAACATTATTAACGCGGGGGATGTTATAGACTACCGCACATACCCTTTCGTTCACCTTCGCATTACTGGCCTTGTACCCAGACATTCAAGAGAAATTGTACCAGCATATAAAGAGCGTCGTACCTGACGGCAGACGACCTGTGAGTGACTTGTTGTATTCACATTATTCATTATCCACGAGCTTATGCTGCGGACATTTCCTCAGACATACGAGGATATGCCAAGTTTCACATATGTCATGGCGTACGTGTGATTATTTCTGTGAACTGTGGAATGGATTTGCTCATAAAACGGAAATTTTTCCAGTGTTTACAATGAGTCACTCCGGATGTTTTCACCTGTAAGACTGCTGCTCAGTGACGTACATATGTTATCACAGAACTCATAGTCAACTTGAACCAGGTTTCTTCAGTCTCAAAGGTGGCCCCGGAAGACACCTCTATTATGGTCGGCAATTGTTTTAATGACGAACTGAAGAGGATTCCGTTACCTAAGGGTACACAGGTGGCGCTTAATGTTCCTGGGGTTCAGTATAATCGTAAGTTTCATTCTCTTGTTATTT
This sequence comes from Coprinus comatus, assembly GCA_034638255.1. Lineage (NCBI taxonomy): Eukaryota > Fungi > Basidiomycota > Agaricomycetes > Agaricales > Agaricaceae > Coprinus > Coprinus comatus. Next base: position 259,928 of record JAWPGT010000013.1, read on the forward strand.
AAAAGATCTTATGATACATAGCGAGATATTGGGAGAATCCAAAGGAATTCATGCCCGAGAGATTCCTAGGAAACTGGAATAAGGATGCATTGATTGCTTTCTCTGTTGGTTAGTGTTCATTCGTATAACCCCCGCAGAGTGGAGCATTGTAATCATATCGGTACCTTCTTTTTTTCTTTTAGGTCCACGGGCATGCCTTGGCAGGAAGTATGCCTCTTGATTGATTCCCGTTTCCCAGAACTATACTGAGCTGGTATCGCAGGTTTAACGAAACAGAAGGCGTAGCTGCTCTTGCTTCTATCTTCGCAAGATACCGGGTTGAGATCAAGGAAGAACCCAAATTCAAGCACGAGACATTCCAAGAAAAAAGAGCACGGATTTTGACAACCACACAGCTTTTGACAGTGTCGTGAGTGAAATTCCTTGAGCATGCTTTGATTACGCTCATCATTTTCTAGGCCTAAGAGGCTGCCGCTCGTCTTTCGCCGTCGTACATGAGCTAAGGCCTATTGTATGATGCCTAGTTTATTGCAAGTTTATTGGATACAGCGGTTTACAGACGATGCATAACATATGATGTATTATATATGTAATCGAAATCTTGAACCTTGAAAAATATTCCCAGTAGATACGTTAACACCAATCATGCCCAGCGTCCCGGGACTACAGGATGGGAAGCAGAAAGTCCTCCATCAACGGCGAAGTTCTGGCCATTGACGTAGCTGGAATCATCTGAGTAGTTCATATGAGTGGCAGTTTCCGGTGGAACAAAGGGAAGATTACCTGAGGCTAAAAATAGCGCCGCATTTGCAATTTCTGAAATCTAAGTAAGTCGACGAATGTTACATGATGCCAGCCAGTGTACCTTCAGCAACGCCGAAACGTCCCAACGGGTTGAGTTGACCAATCTTTCCGGCGGAACCACGCTGGCGAGCATATTCAAAGGTGAAGCTGGTCATGCCTGTTTCAATAAGACCAGGACAAATTGTGTTTACTCGGATATCTGTTTTCTGTAGTTGATATGCTGAAGTCTTGGCCATCGAGTTGACACTGATATGATAAATCTCAAGTGGAATGTGAATGAGACATAGACTTACGCGGCTTTGCTTGCGCTATCTATTTATAACTGTGAGTCGAACCACTCGAGGTTAGACTATCATTTGCACTTACAATCAATTGTTCCGGCACCGGAACGAATACCAGCGGCTAAAGAAAGTCATGAATATGTTGTTTTGAATTTAACAAGTTTCACTTACTAGATGCCGTAAGGATAATACTACCACCACCAAACTCTTTGCCCACGGATGGGTTAGCTTCGTTCATTGCGAGGGAAGCATGTTTAATAGCGAGGAAGCAGCTAGGATGTCTTGAATTGGAATGTACTATTACGGGGAATCGATATGATCACTTACGACAAAGCATTAACTCGCATGGTCTCCATGAATGTTTCTTTTGTAGTGTCATACAAAGCGTCTTTGGTGGCGATACCAGCCTATGAATCGGGTCAACACTCCAGTTTGGGGTGAGCTGGGAGTCATTACTAGCTCATACGTTTGCAAAGAATACATCGAGGCGGCCTTCCTCTTTTACAGCTTGTTCGCAGATGCCTTTAATAGCGGCTTCGTCTGCGGCGTCGGCTTGTTGTACAGTAACCTAGACTTTTGTTTAAGGTATGCCAGAAACAATGTATGAGGCACGTACTTTTACATCGGGGTATTTCTTTTCAATGGTATCCTTAAGGTTGGGAAGGTTGGTGCCGTCATAATCTAGGAGGTAAAGATGTTTTGCCCCTAGAAAATGTCAGAACTCGTTTCAATGTCCTGTGAGATATGTGGAGTACCTTCATGGGCGAAGAGGATTGCTGAAGCACGGCTGGTGGGGGCTGGGTAAGTGGCCGAGAGGCAAGGGGCGGTTGAAGACATACCCGATACCTTTGAGCGAGCCGACGCCAGTGATGATGCATACTTTTCCCTTCAACTTTGTACCGCGGGGAGCATTGTCGAGATGGGACTGTATTTTCTGAATGCGAGCTACGGTGAGCTTGTAGGACTCTTCGAGAGACTTTGTTTGAGCGCTACGTGTCTTGTCGTAGGACATGGTACTCTGCGAAGTAGGTATTACCGGCAGTGGCATACCCCGGCCGGTTAATATTCAAGAATTTGATTGACAGTCATTCACTTCCCGATTTGGAGCCAAATCGTCATTGCACTTACCCTTTAGCCGTTGCAAACTGTCGACCCTCACTTCTTCACACCACAATCCAGGGGACTCGTACGAAATGGCTCCAATTGCTGGCCAGTCGAAGCCTCAGGGCGTCCCATACGACTACACTGAAGGGGCCTCTGCTATCGATATCAACGAGGCTGTTGCGAACAACAGACGTGCTCGTCGAGATTCTCAATTTAGCGCGTATTATGATGAAGAGGAGGGTACAATGTTCTCCGGACCAGGGCACTCAGTCAACCCCAGCAGTGTGTCTCGTATGTTGCACCTCGAGCTTGGCAGGAGGAGTAGTGATGATTGGTCAAGAAGGTCACGGAGATTGTCGCACGATTCTAGCTCACCTCAACACAGACGTAGCAGAAGACTAAGTGAAAGCAGTCAGGTATCACAGCAGTCTATTGAAGGGGAGGATGTCCGAGGAGAAGTCGACGAGAACGAGCTTATCAACGACGACCAACTGAGCGGGCGTAGCAGGAGACGCCCCAAAGAAACCTCTCCCCGTCACTCGGTGTTCGAGAACATAGCTCATCTATTTGGCCGGACAACCAGTGACCAACCCACACCTCGTCGATTATCCATCTCACAGAGGTCCTCAACTAGTCGAGTATCGAGAGGCAGCCGTCGTAGCCGTCAATCAAGTGGGTCAGATTATGCATTGGATAGTGATGAAGAGGAACGGTGGGGATATTCCTCTGCTGAGGAAGGCTCCGAGGAGGAAGGGGAAGAGGAGGATGACTCACTGCAAATCAAGGGCAACGATTCAGCTTCAATTACAGCGAGCATGGCATATGACTCCGATCCCCCAAGCCCTTCAAAAGTAGCAAATAACCTCCCCCTCCTCGGCATGGATTTTATTTTTGATAATGAAGCACGAATTGACATGCCTGTCTCGTTTCCCTTGGACACTCCTCCATCCGGGCCTCCCAGCAGGCAGGCTATTTATATCGCAGACGAAGATAGCAACATTCGGTTTATCGGATATGAGATCGTTACGTGGCGTGCACGGTTGTGGAATTTGGGCTGTATATTAACTCTTGGAGCCTTGGCTCTACTTGGGAATTGGTTTCCCCACTTGTGGTTACGCTGGGTGGCTAGGGAAAAGGCGTTCATCGACTCGCGTAAGGGTTTTGTTGTGGTAGAGGTGCGCTTCTTAGGTTACGTTTACAGTAATGAACCCTAACGCAAGGTAAGACCGCTTTTAGAACAGTCACAATATTACCCATTCGTGTCTTGGATTATCGATACCATTTATCTACCGTTTTCCCTTCAACAGTATCTATCGACCAATGTACCGAAATGTACAAATCGAGTTTGGAGCTGAAACTTGGAGAACATCTGGACTCTCAGGATAACCTCCTTAAGCTCCTCGTAGTGGATTATCGTTATACGCGATTTGCATTGGACCCGAGAACAGGTCTTTTTAACATGATCAAGTGGGTTCATCCTACATTTCCTTGATTGATCTCTAACGACGTTTAAATTAGAGAATGGAGGGATCCATCAGCGATGAACATAGCTTCAATACAAAATGGATTAACAGAACCTGCAAGAGATCAGCGTGCTCTTCTATTTGGTAAGAACGAAGTTGACATTGAAGCCAAGTCAATACCTACGTTGTTAGTTGAAGAGGTAAAAAAAAAAAAACTCCTTGAGCTTTCACTTGCCAGCTTCTAACCTCTAGTAGGTCATACATCCGTTCTATGTTTTCCAAATTGCGAGTGTTGTCTTGTGGTCACTGGATGATTATTACTATTATGCCTTTTGTATTGCTCTCATATCGGTCGCTAGCATCATATCTACACTCGTGGAAACTCGTAAGGTTGGTTTTCATCTCTTTCAGCAAATACGTTCTCACTCACTCAATGCCATTCTAGACAGTTACCCGTATGCGTGAGATGTCTCGCTATGTTTGTAAAATGATGGTTCTTCGAGATGGCATCTGTGCGTATTCACATCTTAGGACTCAAATCGGAACTCAAACCGTCATCACAAAATCATAGGGCTTGAACGCGACTCCATGGACCTAGCGATTGGGGACATTGTTAACCTATCTGACTCCCACTTTACCACGATACCAGCAGATCTCTTTCTTCTCGTTGGTGACGCCATAGTGAATGAGAGTATGCTTACCGGAGAGAGTGTTCCAGTTAGTAAAATTCCCATGAAAGATGATGACCTTACAAAATGGAAGGACGAAAGGTTAGAGAATGCAAAGTGCTTTTTGTACGGAGGAACAAGGATTGTTAGAGTCAGAGGGACAATGGCTCAGGATGGCACTGGAAAACCTGCAACGGCCCTTGTTGCTCGAACGGGTGAGCACAGTTTCTTTGAATATTGACAGAAGTTTATAAGGACCGTCATTAGGATTTAATACCACCAAAGGAGCCCTTATAAGGTCTATGTTATTCCCCAAACCAATTGGTTTCAAGTTTTATAGGGATTCTGTTCGCTTCATTGGTGTTCTGGCATGTATTGCTGGATTAGGTTTCTGTTTCAGTGCCGTCCAGTTTGTCCGACTTGGGGTAAGTCTCAGTTAGGTTCACATTGTATTACGTATCGAAAGATTTACTTACTTCAGGTCCCCTGGCATACTATTGTCATCCGAGCATTGGATTTGATTACCGTTGTCGTTCCACCTGCTTTACCAGCTACTTTATCCATCGGAACTAGCTTTGCTATTACTCGTCTTCGTAAACAAGGAATTTACTGCATAGCCCCCAGTAGGGTCAATGTAGCCGGGAAAATCAACGTCTGTTGTTTCGACAAGACAGGTACTCTGACGGAGGACGGTCTGGACATACTCGGTGTACGTGGTATTGAACGAAATCGTCATCAGTTCGGAGAATTACTGGAAGACGTGCACGATCTGCCTCTTGGAAAAAGCAAAGCTTCATTCTTACATGCCCTTGCGACATGTCATTCTTTGAAGATGGTTAACCAAGAGATCATTGGTGATCCATTGGACGTCAAAATGTTCGGCTTTACGGAATGGACGTTGGAGGAAGGAAGAGTTGCGGGTACCGGAAACATCAAATCAAAAGGCACAGTCATTGAGCAGACAGCACTGGTACAGACCGTAGTTCGACCGCCTGGTTCAGCACAGTTTAAACTGGAAGATGCCTTGAAGGCCGGAGCTAAACATGCGCATTTCCTTGAATTGGGTGTTATACGAACATTTGAGTTTGTGTCATCTTTGAGGCGGATGAGTGTCATTGTCAAACGGTTGAAGAGTTCCAGTATGGAGATCTATGTCAAGGGTGCACCAGAAGTCATGGCTGATATTTGTGAAGTGGATTCATGTGAGTTCTTACATAAAAATCCTGTCAGGAGTGGTGTTTAACGGCGATATAGTCCCCCAGGATTATGATGATCTTTTGTCGTATTACACAAAACGCGGTTACCGCGTGATTGCGATGGCAGGAAAAAGCATTGAGGGATTATCTTGGCTAAAAGCGCAACGAATGAAGAGGTACCTACACTCCATTTCTCTAACTAAATCCTGTCCTCATTTGTGTTGTGTATTTTCCAGGGAGCAAGCAGAGTCTGGCCTTCGATTCCTTGGTTTGATTATATTTGAGAATAGGCTCAAGCCTGGGACAACACCCGCTATTCAAACGCTGAGAGCTGCGCACCTCGCGTGTCGAATGATTACTGGTGACAACCCATTGACTGCGGTCAGTGTTGCCCGAGAATGTTCACTGATAAACCAAGCTGCGCATGTGTTTGCTCCGAGATTTATTCGAGGTCAGCACACCTAACGCCTCTCCCGATGCATGCAAAATTGATCATATTCAGGTAATGCCTCAATACCTGAGTCACGGTTGGCATGGGCTTGTATGGAGGATCCACTATGGAACTTGGACTCGTACAGTCTAAAGCCGCTCCCTCCTCCTCCTCATCACACGGTTGATTCAGATGAAATAAATTATCAAGACTATTCCTTAGTCGTGACTGGAGATGTGTTCCGATGGATGATGAACTATGCACCGTTGGAGACGTTGCAACGTGTGAGTTGTAATCATTTATGATTCGCTAATATATTCTAATGATCATTTACTATAGATGCTAGTAAAAACACAAATATTCGCCCGAATGTCACCAGACGAAAAGAACGAAGTGGTTGAAAGATTGCAATCGCTTGGTTATACAGTACTAATGTGCGGTGATGGTGCCAATGACTGCGCGGCTTGAAAGCTGCCGATGTTGGTATCTCACTATCAGAAGCCGAAGCTAGCGTGGCTGCACCCTTTACGACGACTACTCCAGACGTTGAATGTGTGGTTGAAGTCATTAAAGAAGGCCGTGCAGCTCTTGTAACTAGCTTCAGTTGCTTCAAATATATGTATGTCTAACTAAATGTCTTGGCACTCTGACGCTAAAATCTTTACAGGGCTTTGTATTCAATGATCCAGTTTACCTCGGTGACGCTATTGTATTCCTTTGCTTCCTCTCTTGGTGATTTCCAAGTGAGTATATCAAATTTCATGTGGAGATCACTTTCCTAATGACGTATTCAATCATAGTTTCTATATATTGATCTATTCATTATTATTCCTATCGCTGTTACCAGTATGTTGGATCGATCACATAACCCTAATATAGAATCGCTCTGACCTTATTTTTAGTGGGTCGTACATTACCATACCCTCGCATCTATCCCAAAGGTCCTACAGCAAGCCTGGTCTCAAAAAAAGTCTTAGCAAGTATCATCGGACAAATCATCATCACAAGCGGATTCCAACTCTGGAGCTATTTCTGGGTGAGAGCCCAACCATGGTGATTATCTCATTTATCCCTTGGGTTGATGATGTATGATGCTAATTTTTACATTCAGGTATGAAGCGCCATCAGGACAAGATCCCATAGACGATAATAAACTTGAATCCACGAACTATGAAAACACTGTACTATTCTTGGTCTCCTGTTTCCAGTATATCCTTGTGGCGGCAGTATTCAGCATTGGACCACCATATCGTAAATCCATGTGGACAAATTGTGCGTGATGAACGACCACATCAGTGATGGAATCCTGATATAGTTTTACAAACAGCCTGGTTGATGTTCTCCATGGTTGTGCTCTCGGCCTTCAATGTACTGGTGCTACTAGCACCTCCAACAGCTATTCAAGGCTTGCTAACACTCATGACACTACCGTTGGCAGCAAGAATGACTCTCTTGTTTGTATCTGTCGGAAACATTGTTGTTTCACTTGCGTTTGAGCGGTGGGGTGCCCAGACTGTCAGTCGTTTGATTGGGGCATTGATGCGGTGTTCGCGTCGTGATCAACGGCGGATACGCGAGGGTAAGGTTTACAAGTCAGTTGAGGGTGGAATGCGATAGATACTTTGTTCCAGTTCCGGTCAAATAGATAGTTCTGGACCGGTCTAGTATATGAATTTTCGAAGATCTGGTTGTTGAGTGGATGGCAGTTTCTTGTTGTCTGTTGTTGTCAGGCAGCGTTTGGGTATGTTTTGTTGTTTGACGGAGCCCAAGAGGGGAATTCTGCGGTGATTGATACCGGCAGAGTGCCGTAGGGTCGCAACGCAACGACCAGCGTGATTGATACACTAGTGACACTCTACCACTTGAGTCTCCTCTTCCTCCACCCCTTCTTCGCCCTTTTCGCCCTTCTAATTTTTTTTTTTTGTCTTTCGACGACTCCGCCCCGAGGGCACTTCCAATCTTTTATTTTTCTTCGCTACACTCTTGAGAAACCGCAGGAACCGGGCTCATCGTCTTTCCAAACATCAAGTAAATACTCACACAACTCCAATTTTCGCCATGTTATACCTTCAGCGCGCTACACATATTACTCTCATTGCTGCACTTTGCTCTCTCCTGTTCAATACCCAAGCGCTTGCTATTCCCCTGCAAATTCGTCAAGATAATGGGCCTAGTACATTGACTACAACAAATACCCAAATGACGTACGTTTTCAAATTGCTGATCTTAATTCGTCATTAATCTTCAGCGTCTAGTCCTGCCGGCCCAATGACGGAGACTTGCACAGTTGTACTTACCCCTATTACGGATAACAACGGGAATCCAGCAGTGGAGGAAGTTAGGGTATGTACGCTCAGATTGGAACCGACTATCGCTTCCGCTGCATCCAGTGCCTCTTCGACTTCTGCTGCTTCAACAACCCAGTCTTCTTCCAGCACATCATCTTCAATTAGCCCAAGTGCCGGCAATTCATTGCCAAGTTCGACTATTACTGCAGCCTCTTCTGTTTCAAGCGGGGCATCCGTCTCCGTCGCCTCTGTACCAAACGGAGCGTCTGTCTCTACCACTTCCAGTGGAAGCGTATCATCCGCTGCAGTAACTACGTCAGTTTCATCCGTCTCGAGACCGGTTTCTTCAAATGTAAGATGCACCGGTTTTCACCATGGCCTTTTACTGACCATTTATGTAAAGGGTATCTCCAGCGTTACAGTTTCTGTATCAAGTACTACCAGCCCAGCTTCCTCCTCAATTACCAACCCAGCTTCAAGTAGCACAACCTCCAGCACCGTTTCCACCACATCCGTGAACACGAATAATCCGGGCACAGGAACTACCCAAGGTGTAACTGCTCCTAATGATACTAGACCAACCACCAGCAACGTTCCTTCGACCACTTCCACTGATGTCAATGGAAGTGCTGCTGCCGCGGAGACTTCAGATGCAGGATTTAGTATGCCAGGAAAGAAACTGTCTGTCCTACCTATTGGTCTAGGTGTATTTGCGGGTATATCTGTAATCGCTTTGATTGTTGTTGGTCTTGTTACATATGAACGTACCAAGTACCGCAAGGTAAGAGAATGCGTAACCAAGGAGTTTGAAACGGAGGACTGACCCGTGTACAGGCATTCCGACAGCAAAAACTCGCCGAATCAGGTGCTTCTATGGGCTATGGTGGTATGGCGTAAGTATTGTTTCTTTATCTAGTGACTGACTGATACTGATACTGAAATATGCGTTTTCTAGGCGGTAAATGTAGATAGATTTCGATGTTATTGTTCTTTCAGCGGGTCTGCTTTCTATCGTTTTTAGGGATTGTTGTTCATTCAGTTATCATATACTTATCGATGTTTTTTGAGACAAGTTTTGTAGTTATCAATGTACGAGCGATGTAGCTTGCACAAACAGTCGCCATGGCATTAAATAATTCCCAAGCGTGATCAAGGCTTGATAACTGTGGTCATATTCAGTATATCAGCCTTCTTAGTGAACATGAGCGGTCAAGTAACAGAACAGTTGTGCGAAGTGGACGCATTGACTATCACATTCCTGGTAGACAACTGCATTGAATGGTGCGTTCATAATTCAGTGATCTACATTGCTTCGCCATGTTTACATAGTATTCGGTGCGATTCTACGAAGGATGTCGACGCTTCCACCTGGGTTTACACATGAACTTCCCCAGCACTTGAGTCTAGAGCCGGAAGCAGATAGTGTTTTAGGTGTCCCTGTGCTAAATTTCGATAACTTCTGTTGTGGTAAGCAACTTCCAAACATTTCTGGTCAAGACAGGGGCAGATCATACATATCTTACAGGTGCTCATGGGTTTTCTGCCCTCATTGTGAGTCCATAAACCTCCAGCTCTAAATATATGCGCCAATAGATGGGGCTAGGAAACTCAAGTAAATCATAAAGATAAGACAGAATCTTTTTTGACCTTATTCGACACCGGTCCTGACTCTTCATCCCTCATTCGGAACGTAAGAGGAATGCAAGTGCCAATAGAAAAGATATCACGGGTAATACTATCACACTGGCATAGTGATCACAGTGGTGGCCTACTCTCGTTCTTGAATTTAAGGAAGGAGATTGTTGAAGAATCTAATATCCAAGTGGAAGGCTGCATAATAGATCTTCATCCAGATCGTCCGATAGCACGAGGTATTGCACCACGCCCGACTTATGAAAAGGTTATATGTGCTTTGCAACGTGATCCTACTTTTGAGGAAATTGAAAAGGCTGGAGGTATTGTAGATACACACGCAGAAGGACATACAGTTGCTGGAGGTTCGGTATGGGTTAGTGGGGAGATACCTCGGATTACTGCTTGGGAAGGAGGCATCCCAGGCGGTAAAAGATGGGTTGAGAATAAAAGAGAACTGGGAGAGTGGACGAGCGAGCCAGTATATGACCCCGCTGCTGTTTTAGAAGTGTGATTGCTAATTCCTTAATACAGCACATCATGGACGAACGCTATGCAGCCATAGACGTTAGAGGAAAAGGCTTGGTCATATTTAGCGCGTATGTGAACTGGATAAAGTGTACACCTTGAATTCATGGTTTCCTAGGTGTTCTCATGCAGGTATCGTCAACGTCGTTAAAGACGCTTCACAAAGGTTCCAAAAATCTATTTATATGGTCAGGATTGGTCCAATCCCTTCATGGTTGAGAATACACTGACCGCGGTCCTAGATTATCGGTGGACTCCACCTAGCAGGTTCTGAGTTTGCCGATCGCATACCATTGACCGTCGATTATTTATCAAACGAGTTGCGTCCAGCTCCAGTATATGTACTCCCTATGCATTGTTCCGGATTTCAGGCTAAGGTGGCCTTAGAGGATGCGTTTGGAGAGGGTTGTGTTCCTGCAGGGGTCGGCTTGAAAGTTAGCATTGTTGGAGATGAGGAGGGAGAGCAGTTTGTTTCGTCGGGTCGTACATAGTATATAACGTCTTTCAGTGACTCCCGACATATTTCAAGGTAGATTTACCATGGTTAATGCCTGTGATACCAAAGAAAAGATACAGAATGACGAGAGTTGTCAAAATATGACTTGCCTTTTTGCGAGAGCGCAGATCAATGATATTCAACTTTGTTCCGCAAGTCTTCTTCGGGTCACACCAATTACTCGTTCCAGGCTTCCAGCAACAAGCCACTGCTTTCATTATCGATTATCGAGGAACAGGATCTGTATTGTCATTAGGATTTCGCCAGGCCATCTTGTCATAGCCTCGTCATCTCATCAACCACACCACGCTAGCTAAGAGTTTACCTTGGTCGCTGGCGAAAATCCCAGGCCCTTCAAGTAGGCCACCAGTCGTCCGGTTTGACCCATATTAGTCTTGGAGGGGGGGGGTTAGATCCAGATCATAATCATTGTAGAGTCAAGGTACATGCCACCCCTCTGCGATACATAAAAATTTCCACAACATGGCTCGAGGAACGCACTTAGGATGCCCCTCTCTTGTTGTGATCCTGCTGCGATCATTCGAGTGGCAATTGTAAAGGACCTGACGCTAGAAAACACCGTCGCGGCGCCATTCGGTGGCTAGCAAACTACGGTCCTAAAGACTTGCAGGCGTCCACCGCACTCCGCTGCACACTGCTACAATACCCAGGAAACGCCCGTTGAAGCAAACGTTCTCGATTCAGCAGAGCATTTTCCAGTGTCAAGAAAACAAAATGCGGCTGGAGAGTAATTCGAATCCGAGGAACATGGTATATGTCGTCCACTTGGCCAGACCGAGGTCGTCTCCGGAGCACAGTAGACAAGATCTTGTGATAGCATACGGTCACAGGGCTCTATAGGCGGCCGACATTCCAGGAACAGGGATGTAATCAAGGCAAGTATCCTCTATCGATAACAAAATATCAGTGAATAACCCTTGATAATACACTTGGCCGATAAGAGAAAAAGAAGTCTCACCATTCACACTGTCATTCCATTCGGGCGGGCGCATTGTCCGTTGGCGGCGTTAGATACAATGCGAGGTCAATTAATCAGATACCCATGGTTCCAAGCAGTGCTACAGGACTTTTTTTCTCGGTTTGGGATTAGCAACGGTACCATCCTCCATTGGTCTAAACGTATTCATATTCACGAGAGGCCCGGGTCAACCCGTCGATGTTTAGGGTCGATACACGATAAACAAGCATGTCCCAAGTAACCTAAGTCATATTTCGTATCTCGAAGCATACATTTGGTGCAAGCGGAGACGATGGAAAAAGAGAGGATACTACTAGAGTTGCTCTTGGTCATTGTACTTCGTATCTATGCGATTGATCATGGCTCAAATCCTCCATTCCCATGGTAATGCCCTCTTTGGCCTTTCGAATTCGAAGGTGTGTTTGAGTGCAACATGGGAGGACGATCATGAACCATGAGGCCTCGCGCAACACGGGAACAAGACTTGGGATCAACCATGGATCTTTGTCAGGAGATATGTGCTCTACAGTGGCGACGTAGGGTGTAGAAAAAAGGTAAGGAGTTGTGAGGAGGGGAGGATGGAAGGGAAGGGGTGCGCCCGCCACTCGAACTCGAATGTTGTTGCAGGGCACCAGGAAAGGAACTTTGCCGTCGACCTGTTGCTTTGGTGGACCATTTTATAGCTGCTCTGCTGCCGATTCTGCCGAACAAGTAAAATGTTGGCTTGCTGAGCGATCTTGGAGAGCCGTCTTGGACGACCTTGGGGCTTTAAACTTTTCCATTTTTATCATCGGATCTCCAACGTTACCTGCACGCGTCCATGAAACACTTGGCATTATATCTTTTCTCTCCATAAAATTGAGCTCTGCGATTGCACGCATGATGCTGGATCGATTAAAAAGGATATCTTTTCTTCAAAATAATCCGAGGCCGATGATGAATGGAGTTGACGGTGCGCGGTCTGTTCCATTCTTTCGTCGTGTTCGATTATCACTATACACGAGCCCTACTAATCCGTTTCTTTGATATCTACCCGTGTAATGGTACTTCAACCCCATAGGACAAACGGACGGGGGCAAACCGACATGTGTTTGACAGCAATCTCTCCCCGTGCTGTGGGTCCGCGATCGATAACTCTTCTTTTGAGATGCTTCTGATGGCATAGTGCAGGTATTACTCTCACCCCGCCGATGTTATACTCAGCACGGAGATCACTTCAGGTCACTTCTTTCTCCTCGACGCGGCACCTTCCTGTAAGTACCAGAAACGTACCGGTGAGAAATTTGATACCTTCAACACATTTATCTATCATGTGTCTATCAGTAAGATGCCTGTCTATCCAATAGTAGCCTTAGAATATTATATCCGTGCTGTGAGGAATTTTCAGGCAGATACAATCATTATTCTTTCAGTACTAAATTGTCAACCAGTCGGCAGCATTTCCTACATAAAGGCGGAAAAATAAACATGTCATATATACCCAATGGGAGATATTGCCAGTATTCTATCTGTCAGAAACGCATTTCTCCTCAAAATTAATGACGTAACCTCCAACCCACCACATAGAGCTGATCCTCAAATAAGCCCCAGTAAGGCCCAAATAGTCAACCTCGGAATATCTCCATATATACACTCCTTCTAGTTCCTAGTGTAGTTTTAATTATATGGGTAATGTGGCCGGCAACTCCACCAGGAAGGATGAACGATTCGGGACTAGCGGCCGATAGATTGTTTTCTGAGGTCTTCGACGGTCGGCAGATGCCAAGTCTCCTATTAGCTACCCCTTCGTATTATATGTGATAGATACATTAAGATGGGCTCGGCCCCCACCTTTCGGCTGCAGTCTAGAAGATCTCCTGAATATACCCTTCGCTATCACCATTTATGGGAAGATAATTTCTATAAACTGTAATTACATAAGTTTCTCGATCAATAATTAATGACCTTGTTATCCCTGAATCGGACTACACGAATGTCTCGATAGCCATTTTAGCATATAGACTCGAAGGAAATACTAGGTACTATTTGGGATAAAGATAAAGACGAGAAAATAGAAGAGAAAGACAAGCGGGGCGATGAATTTGAGACGTCATCGGCACTTTCCTTATACAAAGATGGTGATTAAGTGGCGTGTGCGCTGATGAGAATTAATCTGATACGCAGATTTTTTAAATGAAATTAATAAATACGTGTGATGCTATGTGATGTCTCGAAAATCAGTTCTTATGACCTCTTATAATCTCTCAGAATCGGTACCGCTATTTCACCAAAAACACCGATTGATTTTTGTTAAACACGATTATAAGGCGCCAAGGTATCAATGGATTCCCAATACATACCTATACCCTCCTATACCCCTTGCCTCGGCCCCCGCAGTGAAATCTAAATTTCCTATTTAAAGGAACCAATCAATATTGATCATATTCAAAATGCTTAATCGTATGCTATCGTATGGCTTAAAGATGGACACAAGCGCTCAATACACCGGTGCTCCATACTTAATGAAAAATTTAAGTATTTTAAATGGATCCGTAGTCCATTCTACCTTTTTGTTGATTCCCGTACGTGAGTAACTCGACCTTGATATTTGAAATCAGAATTGGACCACAGTTATTTTCTAGGCCTTTAATTCAGGCTTTTGATTGGGGAATATGGAATGACCAGTTAGTGTTCCTTTCCAATGCGCAGTCTTGTGGTCGGGAATTAAATTCACAGGGCAAGTTCTTTTTTGGCCCACGAGTGCATTTGGTAGTTTCTCCATGATTCATACGCCAAGGGAAGCGGAGTAATATTGTATTCCTTTTTAATTACTACTATCATGACGAGGGTAGATTTTCGGGAGAATCATATTATACCAACGTCGTTTTTGATTAATTAATTAATGTGTAAAGTATCTCGCGATGGATGACGTCAATGACCATTGGTGTGTGTCTGATGATCCTCTCTTTCTTCTCTCATGTTTCACAACAGAAAGACAAAAGTTATTTAACTATTCATCCACTTGGAAACCTGAAAAGAGATCATTGTTACACCCAAAAAAAAACCAAAGCCCAATTCTACGCATCTTCTTTCTTCAATCACGCAGCATCATGGGGTTTTCTACCCCATTTTACAAACCCCCTACTGGCCCATTTTGTTTGAAGTAAAGACTAGCCTGATTGGCAAGAAATAGAAGGAGCCTTTTGTAAAGGTGGGCTGGCGAGTCAATGACTTGGTCGCGAAAGTCACACGGACTTGAGTCAAATCGTCAAACAACTAAGTTCCCGTCACCCATGAAATTAACACTAGTTTTAATTATTTCTCAACACAAACAGAGTCAAATTCAAGTGATTAAAGAGAATATTGGGACTGGACGAATATTCATTATTGTTGGGATCCACAGTAACCCAAGCATGGTAAGTTCATTAGACTTTTGACTTGGTCGGGTATTCTATATTTAAATAGTACCCAATCTCCTAGAGTATAGATAAATCTGACTCGGTGGTTTTTGATGAGAACCTTATCCCCAGTTTCTCCCATCCTACATTAGCACAAATCACCTCGAACTCAGAACACTTAACCTTAATTCTTCCTGAGCGTATCAGTGATCTTAATTTACGTTGTAGAATCCAATAATATTAGAAGAAAAGCTAACGCTAAACATAAGTATCATGATGAAAAAGCAAGTCTACAGAAGTATCATAATATCAACCCAGATAATACCATATGAGGAAGAAGCACAGAAACGTAATGAAACCGCCGCCGATAAAGATATACATATCTTGTGTACTGTAACAAATCACAGTTAGAGGTGGAAATAAATATTATTGATACGCTTACCTTCGTCTTTCAATCCACCCTATGACCTGTCGGCTAAGTCCCAGAGTATTAGCAGCATCAAGTAATCGCTTATGAGTTCCTTTCAACATTTTTCTCTGATCTATTAAATTGTCCAAAGCTTCTCGACCCTGTGCAAGGAACTCATCTAACCGATTTTCTGTATTTTGAATGAAACTGTGTTCATCCAAAGCTCGGAATTCTCGGTTGTTATCATAGTTTCCGCCATATGATTGTGCGGAGCGAAATGGTGATTCGGAAATGGTTTCAGATTGAGATTGGTTAGAAGGACGTAGACCAGGGTGTAACGTTGATTGTGGAGGAGCGGTTGTTTGGAAACGACGTCTAGCGTCTGAAGGTGAAGTTAATGTGGCGGATGTTGAAATAAGTTCGGCTCGTTGAGACGTGGCTTGCTATGATTGAATGTTTTATCAGGGACAGTCTAAATCAAGTTGGAAATACGTACGTGTTCCAGAGCTTCAGTTTTTAATTTGTCGAATAGAGCTTTGAATTCTATATAATCCGAGCGGAACTTCTGTACACGCCTATTTTGTTTGACATTAGTAGTAAGAATGAGGTGGGGTGTTAAGGGTCAGCACATACATTTGTGCTTTCTCCTGCTTTGCTTTAATCATTTCTCGTTTAGCCATAGCATCGTAATCATCGATTGTCCGACTCATAGCAGCTAGAGAAGCTGATATCTGTCCTAGCATCAGAAGAAACGAAGTGTTGAGTATTCTGCATACCGATGATAGTACAAATACTACGCACCTAACAGAGATGCAGATGCTTCGCCATTGCGTAGACGCTCAAGGTCAGCTTGCAGAGATGTTGTCTGGCGTACTCCGGAGGTGTATAGGGAATTCATAGGTCAGTGGTGCGGTGTTGTGAGGATGAGGCCGACAGGTTTGAGGATGATGTCACGTGTATGGGATGGACTGAACGCCATTGGCGCCAGTGATTTCCCCGGGTGCTTAAATATATATATTATCTGACATATTTTGGAAATCAGAAATGGGTCTATTTGAATGCGAATATTCACAAGTTGCAGCTTCTTCGGCCTCATGGAGAAAGATAACTAATGCACGGCGTCTGTGCGGACATGCCATCTATGCAGCATATGGTTTGCCGTGGTGGCGGGCATACTAACTAAAGCCTACCATGAGGCTCGCAGGTGTAAGCGAAGGTGGGTATTGGAGCCTGATGCTTCCCCGAATGTGTGCTCATCGTCTCGAGCCACTCTTCTTTTTCGTTTTGCGTCCGAGTTTCCCACCGGCGCGCTCGGCCTTTTCTGTCCTACGCTTTAGCTGTTTTTGCCGGTCTGCTTTGCGGGCCTCGTTTGTCTGGTAGCGTATTTTCTTTGGTTTGAGCTTTTTTTGTCCAATGGGCTTCTCTCTGGTTTTTTTTGCCTCGTTCTCCGGTTGGTGTTTCGGAGAAGGAGAAGGTTTTGGTGGACCATGGAGAATTGAGTCGGGATCAAAATCTTCGACGACCGTGACAGTTGCAACAACTTGGTCATCCTCGTATTCTTCATCGCGTTCGTTTTCCCCATTGCTGATGATGCCGGACCATTCCTCGTCTTCGTCCTGATTGTCAGCTCCTGTGATACATATGAGTACATGCGTGTGTAAAAGTGGATATCTGTGTACCGTATAAGGAAGCATACGCTTTTTCGACCATTGTAGCATTTTCGATGGCCTGCTCACGCAATGCACGCCGTTGCTGAACGGATCGTCAGTGATATGGCAGATCCAGAAGACAACCAAATTGACCTCTCGCCTGGTCTCTAGTCGTTCCTGTTTTTCTCGTTCCTGGGCCTTTTTTCGGGCAGCATCAGCCTTTGCTACCTTGCGTTTGTGGAAGCCGGTAAGGAAATCCCTGAGGGATGTGAGATACGTCTTGGGCCGGTGTGGATGTGCGTACCTGCGTGCGTCCTCATCAAAGAGGACTTCTTTGACCTGATCTCGCTTCGCCTTGCGCTTGGCTGCGATGATGGTGTGTGAATGTGTGAGGGAGGCGAGGTTGTCCATGGCGGAGGACAAGAAGAGAGGCTTAGTCAGCAGCAATAGAGGCGGGGATAAGATATAAAGGTAAAGTCCCAGCCAGTCGCCAACCCACATGCATCTCTTCCCAACAAACCCATATCCCCACCCACCGCCCCCGCCCATCGCCCACAAGGTCTGGATCCTCGACTGCAAGTCATGCGGTTTCTTCCTCACAAACAGGGCCATGAAGGTACGAACAATCCCTCTCCACACACCCCTTCTCACCTTTAGCCAGGCCGTACTCCTCCTCAGGCCCAATGTCTCGCTCTTCTCCTCGGACGCTCTTCCAGTAAACTGTTCAGCATATTCCGCAAACCCTGAGGCACTACGCTGTCGCTCTCCGTGTCGTCCAACCTCCGCCAATGTCCCGCCCCGTACCTGTGAATGCCTCACTCAGACTCTGTGCTGCCATGGTTGCGGCAATACCATCGGGTATATGATTGTTATTCCAGTCCGTCCTTCTTCCCAATCTCTTGGGGGTGTTCTGATGTCATTCACCAGTGTACTCGCTGCACCTCGTCCATCTCTGCCACAAACCGTGCAACAAACGGACACCGCTTCGTCTTTCATTCAAGTGAGGTAGTTGGCACCGAGCGTCATTATATTCAAGATGAACCGGGTGTCATTCCCTTTGAACCGACGGGCGTCGTCTCTAGCTCAAGCGCACCCTCGGATTTGGCGACTCGTGAACCATCTTCTCGTTCAAACCGGACAAACTCCCCTACGGAGCGCATTCCGACACCTCCCCTGGAACAGGCCAATCCTCTTGTGGCGGCAGCTACATTGCCACCTGACTCGTTTGTCCCGCCTCCTAATCCCCGCTCCTCCAGCAATCGGCATACACGTACATCAACCCCAGCTACCAATACCGGTGGTTCAACGGAACCCAAGGACATGCCGACCTCGAGAGCCCTGAAGGCCGGAGATGTTCTTTTCTGGCATCATCTGACGAGATGTGGGGAGATTCCCGGTGTAGAGGATGATAAACGGGCGAGAAGTAAAACTTGTCCACGCGTCATGACGAACAGCGATGAGAATAGCAAGGAGCGGAGGGGCAAGAGCCTCGGTAACGTGCTATATGGCCGGTGATCCGAAGGCGATCATTATTCTGCTAAGCGCCCAGTGTTTTCTTGTGTTGATTTACGAGCATTGTGATACCAGTTTCCCCTCATACCAACTACCCGCGGTACCCCGAGTATTTTTATATATTACCTGTTTTTTGTCACATTTTGCCTATAAGGGCCTGTCGTTTTCTGTATGTTTTGTATACCATTTTCACTGAAGATTATTAAGGAGTCTGAGGATATGGGAAGCGTCTGTGTCTCGAACTCTGGTATTATGCTTCTGGTGGTGTTATTGAGGATGTTTAAGTGGTTGCTGGCATCCAGGGCGGTGTGGGGCATATCGGATATACCATGTTGTGTATACAGAGGGGTTGTGGCTTAATATATGTCGCGGTGGTTAATTGGCGGTTACAGCATCGGAGGATGTGGACTATTATTAGACGTCATGGCAATGACCTACGGGTGATTGTCTGCGGTGGCACCGGATTGTTTCAGCGGCAAGGCGAAAAGACCAGGCAGTGCATGCTGAATACAATATGCTTTTGTTGCACGCTAGCCCGGTGCTGTGGCCACACTGGAAGACAAGGTGTTGATTCTGACGGAACAAAGGGGGCTTACGTAACACGCGTGGGTGATGGGAGAAAATGAAGTGCGCCCTTAGTTGTCAACACTCATTCGTTGCATCCGCTCCTTTCTTCACCACCACCATCACCACCACCACCTCCTTCGTCCCCCCTCGCCCGTCTCTCCGGCTCTGCAGACGTCGGTCTCCATGGCCCCCCAATATCCTGCTCGCGACGTCACTGAACATGTCATCTGGCGGCCTACAAAGGTCATGAACCAGGAGGACCTTTCCAGAGATGACGACTACCTCAGCCATATCCTCGTAGAGAAGCTAGGCACCGGCTCTGTACCATTATATGTTCACAAGATGGACTCAAACTCTCGCTTTCCGAGGGTCAACGCTGAGGAGATTCTTAAGATCGTCCAGCGCGTAAGTATCCAGGTCTACCCCACACATCGTGTCTAACATCGTCCACCCCCCTCCCGTAGCGCGTCATCTCTCAGGGTACAATGCCTAATTCTGTCCGATATGCTGTATCCGAACTACTCCAGTGCGTACTCGTCCTTTCTGCCATCCACTGGCAGTCATGTTCAATCCTTCTCCCCCCACACACCCATAGACTACCTGCCGTGCGGCACTTCTGCAGAGATTATGAACAAAAGCAGATTAATGCTTTCGCCACGTGTGTTATCTGTTTTTCTCGCACCACTCGGTTCTCCTCTCACACACATATATCATATGCATATAGCCACGCCTCACGATACTTCGAGCTTTACCATACCAATGGTTGCATTGAAATAGCTCATACGTCTAGATATGCTCACAAGACCGGAAAATCAGAATTATGTATCCTTGCAACACGACCCCTAACGGTTGGGACTGTCATCACCGAGCTCAAGGGGTCCATGGCCAACCTTTCAGATGAACAAGACAAGGAGCTAAAGCGGGCTGGCCTGCAAAACGGCGATATCAGGAGGGATTTTAGTGTCATTCATTCAAGGTCCATGAAGAAGAACCACCTGTTTTTGGGACCAGCCCGATTTGTCAACGTGAGCACGATGTCCATATTCATTCCACGCCCTTTGTGACTGACCTCATGACAGCATGATTGCAATAACAACTGTGAACTCTTTCGCGAAGGGAAATACATCACCTTCCGTGTTCTCAGGCCTATCAACACTGGCGAAGAGGTTACGGCACATTACGGCGATTGTTATTGTACGGTTCTTCGCACTCAGATCGGGTTTTGAGGAGTTTGCTGATCAAGTATTACTATAGTTGGTCGAAAGAACAAACATTGTCTTTGCGAAACATGCGAAAAGAATGGGAGGGGAGGTTATGCTCCTGATCATGACGATGATGAGGAGGAGGATACAAATTCTAGCGCCGCATCTGATGATAGCGAATCTGAAACCGAAGAACCACGTTCGGATCCGGAATCTAAAGTTCCTCTCAATGTTAACGAAAGAAGGACACGGAGGGGTGTATATGCGGTTGTCACTCAAGAGGAAAGTGACGATAGTGATGAAGAAGATGAAGATAATGCTGGACATACAAAAGGTCACTCTAACCCAGGTGGTATTGAACTTGCCGCAGAAGTCGATACGAATTCAAATTCAGAACTAACGACGCCTACGCCCGTTCCCTTGGACCCGAGGCCTAGCCGCGAATCTATAACACCTGCCCTCGTCGAACCACTAGGTCGATTCTCTTCTTCCCTAAGTTCTATCTCTTCTGCAGAAGAAATCAGTGCTCGCAGCAACACCTCGACTCCATTTCGTTCCATATTTCCACTCGCCGCCAGAAGGCTCGAAGTACAGATGCAACGTCTGAGAAAGCCACCCCCCCAGTTGCGACAGAAGGTACTTCGAGGCGTGTGACTCGTTCCACCTCCTCTGTTGATGTCAAGGGAAAGGGTAAAGCCACTGGATCTGTCACACCGTCTGCCTCAACGGCCAAAGGCTCTCTCAAACCTTCGAAAGAGGTGAAGAAGGAAGAAGTAGAGGGTCGTTTACTGCGCGCACGACCTTCAGTAGCATCAACTTCGGCTGAGATAGCAAAGCTGCCACTGAAACCTGACCCACCTCGAGGAGCGGATGGAAAGGTTTTACCAACTTGCGTGACGTGCAACAATATACTTCCAATCATTTCGATTGGCTCACAAGTTGTTTGGGGACTTGGGTTTGAAAATGGAAAGAAAAAGAAGAAACAAGAATGTCCTAGGTATGTTTGGAACCTCATAGTTATACTCAAAGTGCTCAGATTAATCCTTGAAATAGATGTCTGCGTCATTTTGCTATCTACAACATTCCTTGGCCCCGTCGAGTATTACCGAATGGACAATCGTCTTGGAATTCTTCTGCCACTCCTCGAGATTTGACACCTATCGATCTCAACAAACGTCTCACTCCGAAGACACTACCTGTGTTGGACCGTAAGCTCGCTGCAGCTGCTTCCAACAACAAGCGGCCTAGGCAAGAGGATTCTCAGGAGACAGTGCCAGCCCCAAAACGCAAGAAAGTTGAACCTCCACCTCCACCTCCACCTCCACCGCAACTTACTATCAAGTTGAAAGCCCCCCCAACCGATCGCAACAAATCCACTTCTTCTCGTAGTACCCGTGCGAGCAATGTCGCCTCGTCTCCCAAGGAGCAAACACGACGCTCGAACAGGCTCTCTACCTCCGAGGAGCAAGTGAGTCCACCCGATAGCCTGCAAGAAACCCCCGAGTCAGCATCTGCCAAACGCAAACGGGGAAGGCCAAGACTATCCGACCAGTTGCTCAATTCTGTTGCAGTTGTGAAGGTCGAGGACATTTCGGAATTACCAAAGAAAGCCGTGATGTCTCAACCAAGAAATACAAATGGAAGATTTGGAAGGAAAGATACATTCTTGAAGGCTCAACAGCGAGCCGCTCGAGCCGCCAATGCCACCAAAGACGAGGGATCAATCGATAGTTCCTCTTCTCGCAGGACTGATCTGCCCAAACCAACACGGTCTTCTCCTCGCAAGAAAAGGGAAAACGAAGATCCAATTTCTGTCGACGAATCTCCGAAGAAGAAGGCATCGATTGATGCAGCGATGGACGTAGACGATGGAGATGTGCCACATCTCCAGAGGATGCTCCCTCGTGCACGCACCTTCAAAGGTGCAACTTTATTCTCCAAACCCAATCCTCTTAAATTTGCTTTGCAGGCGTGGGCTAGTCCCGTTATCGGTGATGATACCTCTTCGGAAGACGAAGGACTTAACACTCCGGAAGATGATCAATCACCACCTGCTACAACAATCGCCGACCCTATCCAAGACCACCGCTATTTCCCTTTGGCCGCACCAGTACTCCCACGTGCAAATCTTACGTATAAACCTTCTCCGTTTGCGTTTGCGAAACGTCGCTGGGCGTCTTCGTCACTTTCTCCCAGCACTGGTTCCACGTCTGAGAGTGATCCTAAAGAGAAGTCTTCCGATATTTTGCCCGACCGCCCACCGATCCCGGGTCGAACCGGACTGAAACCTTTACATTTACATGAGGTTAGTTTTTCGTTGATGAATGATGTTGACTGGTGCTGATACGTGTTCCTTTGTTAGGTCAATTCAGATGTAGCATCAACGCCACGGAGCCCAATGTCTGACAGTTTCCCCTCTGGATCGTGCTCTGAAGACGAAGTAGCTATGGAACTTGTCCATGTTTATCCCGTCGTTTCCAAACCACACCACCAATTCGCTAAGAAACCCATGCAATTTTGTTCACATGCATACGCTAGTAGTTCAAAGCCCAGCTTTATTCATGTTGGTTGGGACAATGCCTCCGATATTTCAGACACCTAATGGCTTGTCGGTTCCTATATAAATCATTTTCATTTTTTTTTTTTGTGATTCTGTGCATTCGCCTTTATATCTTCCGTTAATTAGTTGATATTATATGTTACTTTCAGTTATTTCCCTGCCCCATTCCCCACCCTTTCTTTCCAGCCTGTATCATTATTTGTTATTAGGTTCTCTTGTTATTCAACATATTCTTTTTTTGGTATCCCCATACCACTCATTTTTCGTGGTTTGGCATTCTCATTACCTTAAAGATATATCCCATACCCTCACAAGAAACAGAATGTAATAAGTAGTTTCCATGCAATTCAAAACGTGAAAATGTTATTTTTGAATGATAATGTATTTATGAAGGAGGATGGTGGTTGAATGCGGCTGTAATTCTAAATCCCCTCTCTGACATGTTTTTGATCGCGATCAACTTTATTGGGCACCATCAGGTTTGAGGGAACTGCGGCCTGCACGTAGGATCTCGTCAGTTGACAAGAGGTTGACAGCGATGACAGAACTGATGAAATTTTAGTCAAGTGGATAAATTAATCGGAACGTAAAGCTTACCATGAATGTAACATTTGCCGTTTAACTCGGTAATTGTCCCAGATTCCTTCAACAGTAGGATCGAAAGGTTCGCCTGATTGGAGATCAATGCCAACCACGTTGCCTTCAGCCTGCTCGTCCTAAAAATGAAATGATGTCATTATCCCGAAACCAAAAAGAGTCAATAGATCAATATCGAACCTGAAGAGCCACAACGACGTCTTGAACATCAAATCCACCATTAGCAGCCAACGTCTTGGGGATAACAAGGAGAGCATCAGCGAATGCCTGTACACCCATCTTTGCTCGACCCTTTGCAGACTTCTTCACTGGTCCACTGAGATAGGCTGAACAAGCTACTTCAAATGCACCTGCACCAGGAATCAAAGCCTCGTCTTCAATAGCGTTCTTGACAGCTCTAAGACCATCGCGAAGAGCATCTTGGACTTGTTGAATGGTGTGTGCGTTGGGACCTTTGATAAGTAGTGTCACCGATTTGGGGTCCTTAACTTCCTCGACGAAGGTATATTTGTCCTCCCCAAGTGTATGCTCATACACAAGGCCAGCCCAACCCAGTACATCAGGTGTGAGATCATCAACAGAGTTCTGCGCACTTCCTCCACAAATAAGTTGTAACCTACAACCGCAATTAGAATGTTACAAACTGGTAAGACAGATTGGAGATACAAAATCTTACCTCTCCATGTTTCGGCGTTTTACTCGTCGTAGAGCCAAAATATCGTTCTTGGCCAGCATATCAAGACTCATGGGGTCAATACCTTTCTGGTTGAGAATCACGAAATTCTTCTTCTTTTCCTTTGAATCGACGGCTTGATCGCAAACAAGGTTTTTAAGCTCAATAATCTTCTTGACCTTGGCATCAGTAAACCGTCTCTCAGATTCTACAAGCTTCTCTCGTTGCTCTGCAGAAGAGTAGAAGAAACCGGAATTGACTTCCCTGTTTGTTTCATCGTTTGTTAGATAGATCAAATTAAAATGAGCGTATAGCGCACGTTTTTTCATATTCCAAACTGACGTTGAGCGTAAGGATGTATGCGTTTTCTACTCTCTTGGGCATATCGGGATGGCGAGCTCCATGATCCAAGACTAGGCCACGAACGAGTTGTGTTTCAGAAGTGGTTCGGTGTTGCATTTTCATTATCTCAACCATATGCAAATCAATGGGTGCTCGGAATTGTTCTGAAGCATCTGTAATGTTAGCGTTGATTCAGAAAACACTCCAGATAGACATATAGATACCTGTTGAAGGTGGTGGACGGATTGTCATGACAGCATCTACAACGTCAGCAGCTAGCTGTTTAGCCAAAGTTGCATTCAACTTTGTGGCTAATGATGTATATGCAGTGTTGATCAACGTCGCACGATCAGCTTGAATAGGAACCTTGAACCCATCCAAAAACTAGAGAGAAAAAAAGAGTTCAGCTTGATAATCCAGGGGTAACAACCTAAGTTCCAAGGGTAAGCACCTTCAAAGCTTCCTTCTTGGCCAAATCAAAACCCTCTGCAATAACTGTTGGATGGACTCCTTCGGATGTATAGCGATCTGCTTGTTTAAGCAATTCACCAACAAGTAGTACAACTGATGTTGTTCCATCTCCAACTTGATCATCTTGTGCAACAGCTGTTCTGGCAATCATGGCTGCAGTAGGATTTTGAATTTGCATTTCTGACAGTAAGACCTTGCCATCTTTTGTGATTTTGATTTGCCCAGAACCATCGACAAGCATTTTAAGAGTTCCTCTAGGTCCTAGAAATTCATTTTGTCAAACTAGAAGCTCTAAATGATGATTATTCAAAGTGTTAACCTAGATTGCCCTTTACGACATTTGCGAGACCAACAGCTCCAGAAGTATTGACCTATTGTCAAGGTTCAATAAGTGAATATTCAAGAGAGATAAATGGTTATACCTGAAGAGCTGCTGCACGTCGCACACTCTCGGCTTTTGGATTTATGAGCTCAATACTTGATGACATGAAGAAAGGGTTATAGGGTTGATAAAGCGTATACGACGCGTCTCTTAGATCACATTCCACAAATGCATGATCATAATCGGTCGGAGTTCCAAATCAGAAATCGGATTTCCAGAAACCAAGTATATTATATTATATACACACAAAGCATCGACAACATTTCGATAGAGCAATATGAAAACAGGAAAAACGCAATTACAGATCAGAAAAGAATATTCGAGAGAAGACAATGCAATTGTCTTAAAAGATGGCAGATTCCGAAAACGGAGTCCTGTGTACCACTAGTCGCTATCATATTCATCAGGGTGGTCTTCTTTCCAACGTTTATCGACATCCCGTAGGAGTCGAAGAAGGTTTTTCAACTGGGACCTCGGCGACGTAGCTTTGTCGTCTGTCCGTAACATTCCTAAGACCGCTGGTTCTTCCGAGCGAGTACCATTCTCCCCATATATGGAGAGAAGTCGCAGGGTGTCATCAACTTCTCGATTGAATTCCTCTGGATCTCTGGCTCCTAGTGATCGCGCAACATCAATCTGAACGGATTATGTGAGAATAAATTATATTCCGTAGGGACGTGCACTCACCTCGGTAATAACATGAACATCTCGAGGAGATATTTGAACTTGCCGCCCTCTGAAATTCTTTCTCAACTTTTGTACTGTCTCGCAGGCCCGTAGTATAGATGAATATTTCGAGGTATTCCAGAACGATTCATAGCGTTCATAAAACATATCACTCTTAATGAGCTGTTCCACTTTATCTGCAAGGATAATTTTAGCAGAACCTGGGTTTAACGAAGGGTGCGTTTGAGGCATTTCATCCTCGGATGAATCCGATAGGGGAACATGTGTTCTACGCGCTTGAATAGAGGACTGGCGAGAGATTGGGCGAGTTTCATATCTAGAATCACGAAAATCGGAGTGCCCCTTCCAAGAACTGCGTCGCGAGTCAGGTTGATATTCTGGAGAGCTGTGGCCATGCCGGGACCTTGACGATTCTGCGTGGTATCTTCCGCTGTCGTGATGCTGGGGGGTATGCCATGGGGACCGCCACTCGTACGATGTACTTGGTGATGGAAGTGCCCTTATGGTTGGGTCGTCATACTTGGGGGTTGAAATTGATTAATTTATTGAAGATTACTGCAGGATGACGCTTACATGCTCGACAGTGATTGGGACGGTTCTGTCCGGCAATAGCTTAATGTTCATAGAACTACAATGATTCACCTGATCGAAACCAACGCGCAGAAAGCATTGCCTATAGTCGCCCCGTTTAGTAAACACTTTCGCTGGACCTATAGATATGCATTTGAGTAAGCCAGAATGATAGCGCCATTATATCACTCACCATCAATTCTAGAAGCACTGGATTGAAGCGCCTCACTCTAAAATCGGACTACAATGAGCGCTGGGGCATGTGTAAACAAAGGAATGAGTGCTCACCAAGTCCTTTGCATCGCACCATAGGTCGGACATGGTGGGCCCATTCCAACAAAAGATATTCACTTCCGCGAGCAGATGATCTCGAGGGTTCGCCCGTTTGTCCTCAATGAGAAGTGTCACTAAGCGGGTAGGTCCCCTTTGTTTTTCTACCAGTTGTTGTTCGAGGCGGGATGATTCAACTAAATGAAATATTAGGTTAGTCTCATAAAATGTAATCCGAGAAGACTGGCCTTGAGAAGGAACTTCTCTCCCCTTTCCCTTTACAATTTGGAGAGTTCCGGAAGGAGGTGACATTGCATGCTCTCGCTGCCCTGGAGGTTGTTGTGAGGGGAAAGTGGGACGATAGCCGGATGGGTATTCGGATTCATATCGACGTGTATATTGACCGCTACTATCTCCCGGAGACGGTGCCAGTGCTGTACCCGTGGGATATCCACCCCTTGCACGATAAGGAGATTCGGGGCTACCTTGCCATTGCACTGTGGATGCAAGATCTTGACGACTAGGCGCGGGATAAAGATGAACAACGTCTTGTGTAATATGGGAATCATTGGTACGAGGAGCTTGTGAAGACTTTGCTCTCCCAGCAGCACGGTTTGATGTTCTGGATTGAGGCGCTGTATTATCTTCCTGCACTGTCCCGACAGTGAGAGTTTGTGAGGTTCGGGAGTTAATTGGAGAAGAAGGTTGAGGAATTGGCTGTTGTGGTGGTGGTATTTGTATTGTTTGGGAACCGGGTTCGGGGGTGTTTATTTCAATAAAAGTTCCCGGTCTGTGTCTGTACATTGAGGAATAAGGGCCCTGTCCATGATGCAGCGGCGGTGTGTCGCTAGGTGTAGAACTATATTGAGAAATTCGAAACCTTCCTGTACTAAAAGACAAATCATCCGCATGTTTAGCTCGCTTTGTTGCCCTTGGTTTCCTTGTTCCTTTGGATGTTGCTTTTTCAGTTGATGAATTCGCTGACATACGCGGTGACGCAATTGCCGGAGTAGAGGAGGACGAAGTAGGGCCAGGAGAAGGTGATGGCATAGGATCAGCCGTGGGAGCAGGAGATAGGGATGGGGTGGTAGGACTAATAGCTGTTGGCTGGACTTCTTGGCCCGGAAGAAAAGTGTTGGATTTGACTGTGTCCGATACAGATGCTTCATATACGCTGATGTTTCCGGTTGAAACACCCGAAAAAGCCAAGGGTTGGCGAATTACAGGTTGAATCTGAGGGGTACCTGTATCGACATCGATGGTGGGTGCGATATCCAAATCGTCGTCGTCCGAGTCTGGCAAAAATGAGCGTTTCTTGGCTCTAGTGTTCTGTGAGAAAAGATGGCTGGTTTAGAGAAGAGATAGGCGAGAGAGATTAATTACTTACAGGGTTTGGACTTGATTCTCTGCTGCTGTTTCTAATAAGACTTGAGTGTGGCGACTAGGAAAGATGTGGGGAATAACTTACGATGAAGCGGTCGATCCCCTGATGGCTACATCGCCTCGTAAGTCGGGAATGTGGGACATGTGGGGTGAAGAGGGGGAGTAGGATGTGGCTTACGATGTTGGCCTTGCGGAAAAAGGATCAGACAAGTGCGAAGAATTCTATACTTGGAAAAGAACGAATAGCTGTGACCGCGGACCCACAATGGATGGGAGGCTTGACAGGACGCGTGCATAATATGCCCTTATTTAGCGCGAGTCACGTGCTTCCGCGGGAGGCCCAACATACGCCCACAATCCCGATCATTGATTGGCAATCCAAAAGAAGAAATATGTTTGGCCAAAATACAGGGGCAACACTACAGATACATGATTTAACAATACACTTTCTCTGCATTTTGACAGAACACGCTGTCCACAAACTCCTGTTCCACCCCAAGCTCAGCGAATGACTCCCGCGCAATCTTGTACCAATCCCCCGAGTTCGATGTCGCATCCGAGGTCGACGGAGGTGACCCTCCGAATATAATTCGCTCATATCCGAATGCTTCCATGATTGGTCCAACTGCACGACGACGAGATCAAGAAACTTGTTGGCATAGTCGTACACAATTGAGCACGTACGATACATCTTGATCCTGCGCTTCCATTCTCGCTGCTCCTTTATGCCAGAACCCTCAGCTGTCTCATCAGAAACTAGTGCCGGCGGCGTGGCCTCTCCCCATGCGGGAGGTAGGTACTTGACATATGCGGTTGGGAATAGTGAAAGCGCAGCCGTCTTTGCCTGAAAGTCAAGGTAAGATGGATGGTTCATTAATTTCACAATGGGTAGGCTGAGGTCATGAGGGGGGGGAAGAATGTTTGCTGGACGGTAATGAGTTACACATATCCGACAGTTTCAGATATATTCGACCTACACAAGATGATGGGCGGAAGTACTTGCAGGTCCGCTGTTGCCTTTGTCAGGAAATCCTCAAATCCCTCGAGTGATGGATCCGAAATTGAGGTTTGGATCTCGATATCTACTGGGCGTCCTTTCTTGAGTACCTCCTGGAGAACAGCCACACCCCCTGGAGCAGTTGTCGAAAAGGTGGTAGCAAATGAGATTGGGATTACAGGCGACGAAATTTCATCGACAACAGATAACGAGGCGGGATCATCAAGTGCAAAGGTTATCACTAAAGATTTTATCTTGTCCTTGTTGGGGTTTTTATCCAGACTGGACAACAAACCATCAGTCAAGATAGTATTTTGATTGTGAATTGGACTTACTCTTTCAAGAAGGCGAGTGCGTCGAGTGCTGGGATGAACAAAATCGCGCCAACCACACGATCACCCAGACTCTGTCCTACCTCCGTCTGCCATCTTTCCAGCTGTGGATCTGCAATAACATGTGCGTCAAGGACTTTGTCTGGATTGAGTGTGCTGGGGCTGGGAGGAAGAGGAAATGTTTCTGACGATCCTGTGTTTGGAGGAGAAAAGGCGGATAGGGGCAGACGAGGGAGTTGTTTTGGGCCCTTGCGGCGTGCTTGGAGAGGGAGAGGAGGTGAGGACATGGGTCAGTAGAGATTGGTAGAGAGACAAGGCGTGTTTATTGTTCAGAATAGGAATGTACATAAATCAAAGATAGGATCATCATACACAGCAACAATCAGTACGATTCTCCCAGGGACGATATGCTCGCAGTCTCTGCGTCGGTCGTGTAGTAATCTTGCAGATGTACGCCCTGTCATTGGCTTGAGCAGCTGGAAATCGTATCATTGGCCATACACACCTCCGACGCTACAACCCTCTCAAATGTTTCTATTGCATTTCGCCGCTCCTCCATCCACCCTAGAGCCACCCCTTCAGCTACTCCCTCTTTTCTGCCACAATCAAGTCCATTTGCATATCCAATGCGCCTACCGTCTTTCAGGCCTCTCTCATATCCCGCGTTCCATCCTTCCTCCTCTCCGTCAGCAAACGCTTTCTTCAATCCTTGCCGATGCAGCCTCTCCTGACATTCTTCCCTCAACTGATACTCTTGCAAGGTCGCCTTCAGTTGACGCATACTTTCCACCAATTTATCCGAAGCTTCCTGCAACGCTTCATGATCTTCTTCTATTTTTTTGACTTCCTCTCGTGCCCGTCTAGCCTCGCGTTCAAGTCCATCATTCCGCATCTGCTCACGTCTTAATTCGTCCCTAACCCGATTATATTGCTCCTCTGCCTGTTTGTGTGAAGATTCCGCTGCAGACGCTCGGAATTTTTCCCTTTGTACCTGCAGCACCGCATCGAAGGCTCTACTATTTTCCTCATCCGCTCGTTTTCTTTCACGCTCCAGATATTCACCGGTAGTTTTGAGGAGTGATTTCAGGTTATTCTTTTGTTGCTCCTGCTCCATTAATGTGAATACAATAACATCCTTGGATCGAGGTGCTCGATGCTCTTTGTCTCTGTGTGACTTGGATGAGTGACGATGTTTACTTTTTGATTTGCTACGACTCTCTCCCGTCGGACCTGAATAGTAATTTGGGTCCGTTATTCTCAACAACGGTGAAGCAGACCCAATTGCCTCTTGTATTCCTTGTAGGAGATCGTTTTGCGGTCTACGCTCTATTCTCAAGCAAGTGATTTTATAGATAAGCGGATTAGACTTACTCTTGTGTTGGAATAGCTGGGAGAGGGGCGTTCGGATTATACTCCACGGGCATGGCAGGAATCAGATAAAGTAGTAATGTGAAATGGGACTTTGGCTTTTGGCTTTTTATAATCCTGGACACCTGTCAGACCATTAATTTATCTTTTATCATAGAAGGCGTATTACATGCCAAACTTGCACCATGCCCGTTCAGCGAGTCTGTCACGTTCTTGTTTCTCTTAGATACACGTGGCTTAAGTACATCCAATATGAGCTGATCTAGGCCGTACCAGAGTGTTTTAAATAAATGTTTACGTGAGTGTGCATGTAAGGTTCATGTTTTTACTTCAAGCAGCTAATACATAAGTTCGATTGCATGACGCAATGACAGGCAATGACCATATTCTAATGTTGCCAATACGTAATATGAACGATGGAAACACATGTTCATATGATCATCGATCACGATGAATGTTTATCGTAAGTGGTACTTCTACTACAATGTTGTTACTCCTCTTCACCATCCAAGTCGTTAATCCCTTTCTTCTTATGTTCTGGTGTATGATTATATGATCAACTATACTTACTACTCCTAGGACCTACTACTAGAAAATACGAGTCTGAACAAGTACAACTTGATGACCGTACTACATAGATACATATATCTGCACATCATAATTTTGCTAGACCGTTATTGTAATACTATGGTTTGGCGCAACAGGTTGTTGGTGCCAAAGGTTGTCAATTGCAATATAAAGTTGACGTTCCTGGTCAACTATTTTTTACAGATTTCCGTGCCGAGGGTTCGGCTTATTTCTGGAATACCCCGCGTTGTATTTATGCGGCATGCCATGTGGTACACCAAGGAGACGATCACCAAAGAAGTTCATTCTCGACCACATGAATGCACTGCTTCCCCGAGTTCTCCGTTTCAATATGTTTATACTTATATGTGTGTTCACTGCGCTAGCTTTCTATCTCAAGCAGTGTGATTTATAGCCTCGGGGATCTGGAAAATATAACGTCTTTGTTTTTTTTTTTTTTGCCCAGCTAAAAGAGTTTGAAAGTCGGGTAGTTAGTAAAGAGTACTGATATATGATAGGCGATCAGCAATCATTATTTCTCCACTATACTATATACATATTTATTGAATTTCTTGATCGGAATCAAATTAGTGGTTTCCAAGTCATTTAACTATGTACCAATCGCATCTTGAAACTCTGGATGAAGTCCGAGGGTGACAGCTATTGTATTCATCAATGACATCAATATCAAGCCGTCTCTCATGGTTTCCTTCTTTCAACATGTGTAAAAAATTGGCTTCTTTCGTCTGGTGACCATTATCCTATACTACAACTCATACACATGACTTTTTTCATGTGTACTTCTTATCTCACATGAGTCTCTCGGATCCTGAAAAAGGAACATGTTACTGAGGATCAATGATCATAACATATATACACCCAAGTCTTAGTTACCCATTTGTAATAACCAACTGAACTGAATGTCAAATTACTACTCTTCAAATGATTGACATAATCACCAGCCTATCTCAGTACATGTGAAACGACCATCATGTAAAATAAAAGTTACCCGAAGCTTAGAAATGGAAGTAGACATGTGCTAAATCTTAACAACTTCAGATCCCAACATAGTACAGTAGCAACCTATAAGTACAAGAGTAACAGACTCGTTAACCAATTCCTTAATACCTTTCTAAAAGGGAACAAAGAGAGAGAGAATGTTTGGCCGCTTCATCATTTGTGTTGCTACTATTGTTCATGTCGCTCTTGCGGCACCAACTTCATTGTTGGAAAAGCGTGCCACACCAATCTCTTCTTCAGAGCTTTCTAGCTTTGCTCCTTTCACACAGTTTGCAAGGGCAACATATTGTGGTGGACCTAGAGCACTCATGACATGGACCTGTGGAGGTATGTAAAATACTATCAATGTCTTTTTAGAAGTCGAAGTTGATCAATTATGCTTCAAGCGGCTTGCAGGGCTCTCCCAGATTTCCAACCTACTCTGGCAGGTGGTGATGGTAACGCTGTACAGTTCTGTGAGTATTGCTATTACCCAAAGTTCAATAGATAATGCCATACTCACCACGGGTTGTGTTAATAGTCTTCGTGGGGTATTGGCCCACCCAAAATACCATTGTCGTCGGTCATGAAGGAACAGATCCAACACAACTGTAAGTAACATTAGTTTTCAGAGACATAGAAAAAAAATACTGAATTGGACATTCAAATTAGTCTTTCTGTCCTCACCGATGCCAATATCCTCTTGGACCCTCTAGATACTGGATTGTTCCCAGGTGTACCAAGCAGTGTTCTAGTTCACAGTGGCTTCATGAATGCACATGCCAGTACTGCCAAATCTATCCTGGCAGAAGTGAAGAAATTGTTGGCGGCACATAGTACCGCGAGTGTTACTTGTGTATGTGGTATTAATCCTATATCGCAAATTGAACTTGAAATGTTAACATATGATGCTGATTTTTAGGTTGGACACTCACTCGGTGGTGCTTTGGCTGAACTTGATTCATTGTACTTCAAGTTGAATTTGCCATCGTCAACCAACATCCGAGCCTTCACATTTGGTACGCCTAGGGTTGGAAATCCAGCGTTTGCTGAACTCATTGACAACAGGGTAAGTCTTGAGTTGAGGTCAATAAATAGAGCACACTTACTTATCATTATCCTCTAGGTTGTCAACTTTAAGCGTATCAATAATCAAGAAGATATAATCCCTATTGTTCCAGGCCGTTTCTTGGGCTTTGCTCACCCTGAAGGCGAAGTTCACATCTTGTCTGCTGGAAATGCTGTTTCATGTTCAGGTGCGGAGCATTGTTATTTCAGTCTTTACGGTCATTTAACAACATGTAGGCAATGACAACGCATCCGATAGTCAATGTCAAATCAGCACAGTACCCAACATTTTCGCTGGTAACATTTTTGACCATGTAAGTCATTATATGAACCACTAACAAGGCATAAAAATTTACTCAATACGTCACAAACAGCTTGGCCCCTATGAAGGTATCAACATCGGGACCATTTTCTGCGATTAACTTGAATTCTTTTGAAATCGAAAAGGGAATTGATTGGATGATATCAAAAGGGGTGTATGTAATATTATTTGCGGCTTCGTATATATTCGATCTTCACGATTGCATCTCGTCCTCCATAAGCATTGCCTCTCTTTCTTCTTCGTCAATTTCATTTTCAGGATCGATCTGAAAAGCAGCCCACACACTGTCTCCTTCGGGCCCGTCAACTATTAAATCAAACAATTCACGGGCAGGATCTACGTATGGCTTCAAGTGAACATCGGGAAACATAAGTACGTGAGAATATCATACCAGAAAGTACTTCTAGTTCGTGTTTTCCTGCTGGGTCAACCCAGTCTGGGGGATCCGAATAACTTAGTTGACCAAAGCTAACTGTAAACATGTGAATGAGATTGTTGAATTTTTCTGGAGCTTGTTGTATTTTTTGAGAGAGATAAACGTTATGTTCGCCTTCATTAACGAGCCGGTGAAGGAGGAATACAGCCTGGTTGATCAAGCGAACTAGCCTATTTCATTGATTAGGTTTCTAAACGCTATGATTTTCTTAAAGACCTTACCGACTATCCTGACCATTTGGAACCGTCTGTTCGTCACCATTCCAAAGAGCAGATGTTAACTGTGCTATAATGTAAATTAATGAGGGGATGAGTACATGGGATTGAAGCAATGCTTCCATTCTTGTCCTGGACAATTGTGCCAGGCAAGCAAGAAGAATGTCAGATGGAATGTTCTCCTTTTCATTATGTCAGGAGATGCATAGACGAGACGCGTTTGGGGATGATTCACCTCATAGGTCCCGCTACTCATAGCATCAGCGAGATAATTACATATGCCCGAGATAAAGGCTGATTCTTGCTGCGGTATCCCATCAATTAATTTGTCGTCAGGGGTTGCTAAGCGTTCGTGGACAATATCATCTGGGAGGGTATTAGTGAGAAATTAACTGAATAGAAGTATGATTTCTAACATGTTGTTAGGAACATAAACACTCGGCTGAGCTTGATTAATATCGTCGGAGGATGTGAGGGGCAAAGGAGCGCCATAAAGCAGTCTAGATGCTCGGGTAAATATCGAATTCTAAAGAATGAGGTTTAGGGGCTATAATTTGTCTTAATACAAGACGTACTTTTCCACCATCCCTTCAGGTATATCGCCATTTAATACCTCCAAGAAAGAGAGTACCTCTCCCACAATTGATCGGTTAATATCATCTGATATAGGATCTGATGACTTCTCTACGAGTTTGCACATGATGACCAAGATGTGTGAATCCTCACTCCCAGGGACGTTGTGTTGGATCACTGCTTTATTGAAAGTAGGTAACATGAGGGTCAACCAGGATAGAAGGTTGAATATGGCGGGAGTAATATGGGACTTTGTAATGTTATTATATAGCACAGTTCAAGCAAGTGATAACATACTGGGGTATAATTCGACAGGATTTCGAGAACAGAAAGGAGGGATTTGGCAACGAGATCCAAACAAAAGAAGTAGTCTCTATCATTATTGAGATCTGAAAATGCAGTTAAGATATCATGGCAAGCCTGTGTAGATTCTTTTGTGTGAGCAGTAGAAAAGTCCTCTGTGAAGGGTGCCCCTATGATCAGTTGCAATGTTGTTTCTACCTCAGCTTGGTGAGTATGTGTCATTAATAAACGACACAGCTGAACTCTACATTAGCTGAGTGAAAATCCAGAAGATCTTTTCTCATACCTCAGACTTGCGATTGCGTGGTTCTATAGGCTCCACTTCATTATCCTCAGGCAAAGCATTATACACCAATGCCTCATTGTCATCAAAGGGAATAACATCGTCCGAACTCGGAGCAGTGTCAAAGTCATCAGAAAGATCCCATCCAGTTCGGACCAGTGGGGTGGTCATAAATGGGTTCCTCTGTGAGGGGGCGTGGTTAGGGTCCTCAATTAGCTCTTCTTGTGAAGTTTCTTTGCCTTTTCCTTTGTCATCGAAGCGTGGTTGTACCTTCGATGGCGTTGAAAGGAAAGAATTCTGGAATCCAGGTAATACAACAGTTTTTCTGAGTTTTTCTGGTGACCTGGAAGGAGGTCTTGTATTATTTTGCATTGAGAAGTGCCCGCGAGGAGTGCGAATGGGAGTATCGTGAAATCTCAGTTGGGATGACTGATCATCCCCGAAGGGTTTCTGCACAGAATTCCGAGAGGGTGTTGTCAAAGGAGTCTTGTTAATTTTTGCCGCCCGCAAAGAAGCTGGTCTTTTTAAAGAGGCTTCGAGTTCATGTTGCTGTACAACTTTGAGAACAACATTGGTTGCAAGAAGAGGCGTAGAAAAATCGTACTTTGAAGATGTACTGTGTTTTGAGCCTCTCCGTTTCTTCTTTGAGAGCTCGTTCTAACTGTTGTTGTTTAGCGTCAGATTGTTCCTTTGCAAACTTCAGTTTGGCAAGTTCTGCTATGTGATTTTGAGCTGACTAGACAAGGTGAATAACGCAGAATGATGGGAGAGGTATTGAAGGGCTACCTTTTCCATATGCTTACGCAGGATGGTAACCTCGCCTTCTTTGGCATACCGAATATCTGTTGCTTCTTTCAGCGCAGTTTGCATATGTTCATTCTGTTTCCTGAGTTCTTGTAACTGTTCTTGCAGCTGGGATAGCTGCTGTTCCAGATTTCCATTGACCTTTTCGGTAGTCTTTTTAAGTTGACTTGATGTAGGCTGGATGCTATTTCGCGACCAAGAAGAGCGTAGAGACTGATTAATAGGTTGCTGTTGTATTGGAGTACCTAATCTTGATGGGGTCGTTGAACGGATGACTGGAGAAGCTATAATGCGTTGAGGACGATGTGAGACGGGTTTGGGCAAAGGCGGGATCCGCGCAGGAGGAGCAACAGGTGTATCAGTAAAATTATAGGTGCCGTCTGCAGTTATAGAGACTTCAGGAAGATCCTCAAAGTCGTCGTCCTGGCGTGTTTGTGCACCGATACCTGGAGACCAGCCATCCCGTGTCTTGAGCTTTTTAGTAGCACTTGGGTAAACAGTTTGTTGCTGAGGAATTTGGGATGAATATTTTTTCTCTTGCTGGTCCAGAAGGGCCAATGTGTGTTCGTCGAGAACGAGGTCATTGTCGAAGTAGTCGTCGATATCGTCGTCCATGGAGGAGCAGTGTTGTTATGTAATAATGTACTTGATCGGCCAACAAGTAATCTCAGTCACAGACTACCAGTACATATATACGACTTTTTCATGGATTCCGCTCAAAATGGGACACAATCTGGTGCTAGACTCGACGAGGAACGAGCTCGATATGAAAGGCGTGTAAAACTTAAGGAGCTGAACCGGCATCCTGGCCAGCAAGGTGTGCGGCGTCTGGCGTCGTGGTTGCTGTTATATTGACAAATGGACGACAGAGTTCTCCAGACTGGACTCGTCCCTAAAGAAACATACTACCCTCATAAAGCGCATCCGACAATCTTTGTCGGCAGATAGCAGGGACCAGATAATGAAGGAGTTAGAGTCACTTTCTCTGGAAAAGTACATCGATGAAATAGCGGGTGCTATAGTGGAAGGTATTTCCCGTTGTAAAACAGAGAAAGATGTATGGGGCGCTGTTGAAGTATGTAGACGCCTAGTCTGCGCCATCTGGCTACTGACCCGTTTTTTGAAGATCATTTCTCATTTACACCGCCGGTTCCCTAAATCATTCACACCTGCCTTGGTCTCTGCACTATCTGCAGCGGTTGCAGCTCCTTCTAGAACAAGTCTGGCGAGCTTGACAACCGAGCAAAAAGAGAAAGAGGACAATGCAAGAGTTCTACGCCAACGTCCAGTTTTGCGGATTTGTTCCGAGTTAGCTCTTGTAGGTATCATCCGAGATGCTCCTGATAAAAGCGGCGGAGAATGGATCATGAAGGCCGTCAAGGAACTAGTGAGAAGTGTTGTTTATTTATCTCTGAATTTTCAACTTACGTTTCTCATATTAGTTGTCCAATGACCCAACCCTCTCCTCTTTACCTCTATTCATAACTTTCCTCAAGACCTATTCAAGACCCTTTTTAGGAATAGTGGCCCCTTCCGCCCAGAAACAAATATCCTCCGACACACAGCCCGGTACGCTTTCTAGCGCTCAATCTAAGAGTGATGAAGCTGCGCATTCTCCTACTGTTGACGCCGAAGACGACGAGTTAGTTGAACTAGAAACCCGCGATCGCTTCCATAAAATGTGTGAACAATACTTCGATAATGTTTGTAAGAAACTTGTGATTGAACACAAGGTGAGAACTCCATTCTATGGGAAATGTTGGTTGAGACAATGATTTTTTAGCGTTTGCAAGAGCAAGATAAGCGAAACCACGAAGCATATATTCGCTCTGGAGAGATTTTCGAAGATCGCCAACAAGCTTATGAGAAAATGGCTAAAGGCTACGAGAAACTGCTTGCTAGCTGCCAATCGTGAGTCTCCTGTTTTGTCAATAATACACTTTTATTTACTAGATGATCCCCCATAGCCTATCGGAGCTATTATATTTACCTTTGCCTGACTTACCTACAGCTTCTCAGAAATCTGACTCCATTCAGATTGGTACCTCTCATGGCTCAATTCCGACTGACTCGGAGGACATGCCAGTTTCTGGCGGCAAGTGGGAAGACGAGGAGGAAAGACGGTTCTTTGAAGAAGTTCAGGATCTAAAGGATTATGTTCCCAGCAGTGTGCTCGGTCTTGACACTGCAAACGAACTTGCTGAAGAGGATATCAAAGAGAAAGAGCAGGAGCGTGTCAGACAAGACCAGGATGAGGTCAGAAAGTTGGAAGAAGAACTACAAAGACTTGAGAACGATCAAACTGAGGAAGGACCAAAAAATGATGAGGAGTCATCAATTGTAACTGACGAAGAGTGTGTCTTCTTTTGTCTTGTACACCTGTGCTTGATCTTGACCCATGTTTAGGGAACATACACCTATCCCGGGTTCCCCTAAAGCAGCATCACCCCAACTTTCACCTCAACTTGCACCACAAGGACCCTCACAGCTTCTTACGGCCCTATTAGTTCGTCTCCCTGACGCAACAAATCGAGCTTTGGTCGACCAGGCAGCGGTTGATTTCTCTTTCTTGAACTCGAAAGCTGCGAGAAAAAGGCTTGTCAAGGTAGGATCATTCGATTATTATCATGGATGGCACCAAATAACTATTACTTCATATAGTTTTTAAGCCAAGTTCCGAAGAACCGAACAGATCTTCTCCCTCATTACTCGAGGCTTGTTGCGACGCTCAATAAGTACATGCCTGATGTAGGCACAGACCTCATTGCACTTGTACGTAACATTATCTACTATTACTACCTAAAATTCACCTTTTACTTCAGTTAGAAAGTGAATTCCACTACTTGCAGCGTAAAAAGAATGTTGTAAAAGAACTAGCTGATACGCGCATGAAGGTACTTGACATATTAATATTACGTCCATACCATACTGACCGATGTATCAGAACGTCATGTTTTTGTCAAACCTGACTAAGTTTGGAGTTGTACCTGCGCACGTCATCTTGCATATCTTCAAGGTTTGCTTGGATGATTTTACGGGCACTAATGTGGATAATATTTCAATGCTTTTGGAGGGCTGCGGCAGGTATCTACTCAGGAGTGAAGAAACGAAAGATAGATTCAGCACCATGGTATGACTATCCTGACGCCATTTGATCATTCTCATATTATGCTGTAGCTCGAATTAATGCGGCGGAAACAAAGTCTTCAACATTTTGACCAACGGCAATTATTGATGCTGGAGAATGCATATTATCAGGTTTGTTCCTATCTATTTGCTATGCAGATATTTATACCATACCCCCATCTATCGCAGTGCAACCCGCCTGAGAGAGGTCCGAAACAAGAGAAAGAACGAACTCCAATGGAGTTGTTCATCAGGCATTTGATCTTCGACGTTCTTACAAAGAAGACCATTGATAAAGTTCTCAAGCTTATTCGGAAACTCGATTGGGACAACGAGGAAGTGAAGCACACTTTACATAAAGTGTTTACAAAACCCTGGAAAATCAAGTATAGTAATATCAGCTTATTAGCAATGTTGACTTATGATCTACAACGCTATCGAACTGCCTTCTCGACATCTGTCGTGGATCAGGTCTTGGAAGATATTCGACGCGGCCTTGAACAAAACATCTATAACGCCAACCAAAGAAGATTAGCGACCGCAAAATTCCTGGGAGAGTTGTATATCTATCGTCTGTTCAGTTCGAGTATTGTATTTGACACACTCTGGTCGATTGTCACGTTTGGACACTGTGAGCTTCTATCCAGTTGGTAATTTGTTTTGGGTACTGACGTTTACTTTGTCCATAGCCGAGGGTCGAGTCCTCCCAAATCAAATCGTTCCTGTGGACATGCCAGATGATTTTTTCCGCATCCGCATGGTTTGCGTATTGTTAGACACTTGCGGAATGTGCTTTGATCGTGGAACTCAGAAAAAGAAGCTCGACAATTTCCTGACCTACTTTCAGGTACGACAACTTAACCAGTATATGCGGTAGGGTGTTGACCAATGATCATTAGTATTATATTTTATGCAAACAACCTTTACCCATGGATGTCGACTTTATGTTGTCTGACTCATTAGAGGTCAGTAAAACTACTTCGATCGCATGAATTCTAATTCTAATTTTTTTTTTTTACACTTAGGCTGTCAGACCTAAATTACACATGCCTAAGACTCTCGAGGAAGCTGCCATTGCAGTAGATGAGATGTTCAGCTCAGCATATCAAGCAGCAGGTCAACACGCTGATTTTATAAAAGTGGCAGCAATAATGACATTGGTTTCTCCAGGTCTCACTGATGAAAGCGGCGATGACAGTGGAAATGATGACGATAGTAAGCGTATGAATGGGGAAGATATTGAAGATGAGGCTATTGACGAGGATGAGGATACTCAGCAGTCTCCGGTACGGCCAATATGTGTCGTTCTAGGACTGTAGCATACTCATGACGTAACAGATTCCTGACCGTGCTCCATCTCCCGATGAAGAAATTGTGTTATCGGCCAGTAATAGCAAACAAGAGTACCTTGGCCCTTCAGAGGATGCTGAAGCTGACTTTGCGAAAGAACTAGCTAAACTTGTCACCGATACCTCAGCTGAATCCCGTAAAGTCGACAAAAAAACAGCTTTAGCTCTATGGGATTCCGCTGTTCTCCCTCCAACAATTCGCAAGAAGAAGACTTCTGATGATCCTGACGAAGAGAGTGGACCAAAGAGCGCGGATGCGAATGGGACAATGAACTTTACTGTACTCACAAAACGCGGCAACAAGCAGCTTGTATGTTGTTTCTTTTGCCACTAGGGAAATGGCTCACTCGATCGTAGACACGCAAACTGGCAGTACCAGCCGCATCATCCCTGGCCGTGCATACTCGCAGTGCACAACTGCAAGACAAGGTAGAACAACAGCACCTGAAACGACTTGTTTTGGATTACGAGCAGCGCGAAGAGGCTGAGGAGATGAAGGGTATGTCAGTTTGTTTTCGATGATCGGCGTAAAACTAAATGACTTTTTAAAAGCCATTGAAGCCCGTAACAAGGGCGGAGCAATCAAGATACGGTACCTCGGATAAACTGTGGACACACTTTCTTTCGACGAAGATTTCCCATAAGCAATTGGCTTCTATCTGACCGTCCAGGTGTGATCGGTTGATCTCTGATGCAGATAGAGATGTACCTCATCAATAGCTGGATGATTGAGAGACTACCACTCAGGCGCCTGTCCAGGATGCCAGCACGGACGAAGGATTACTAGTAATGATGTACATGATGCAGAGACTTTGGCTTGGGCATTGTTGTATGCCATAAATAGATGTAGAGTAATACGTATGTGATGTGACATGTGACGTAAATCAATATGGCAAGTGCCACATTTCGCGCTTCTTGGGCTTGAGCTCCAAGGACGCGACAGGGCTGCATACATCCTATCCTTTCTTTCTACTACGTGCTATGAAACATCTATCCACAACTTCACTACCTCTGCCACTCCACAATGACATTCTTTTTGACCCTCCTAAACCAGTCGCACTTACCACAGAACTCTCGACCTCACCGAATAGCAAGCGCAGGATCAACCAGTACTTGAAGGAGGCACGTATAGGCAAGGGGCGACACGGAGAAGTATTCCTATATCGTTCTGATGACTCCTCGGCACCAGAGGCTGTAAGCCACCGCAACCTCGGAGCCATCACCTCGCTCACCCTAAGCATCATAGGCAATCAAGGTCGTCAAAAGGAGCAACCCTAGAGACAAGATCAAACTACTCAGAAGAAACTATCAACAGAATGAAC
Organism: Coprinus comatus; assembly: GCA_034638255.1. NCBI lineage: Eukaryota > Fungi > Basidiomycota > Agaricomycetes > Agaricales > Agaricaceae > Coprinus > Coprinus comatus. The sequence goes on from JAWPGT010000013.1 coordinate 302,512, forward strand.
AAACTACAGGCTCTGACCGACCATACCCCCTCAACAGTACCGAAAATAGCATTAGGAAGGAAATAGCAATCATGAAGAAGTGTCGGCACCCGAACATTGTTCGTCTCTTGGAGGTAATAGATGACCCTCAGCAGGACAGAATATACATGGGTGAGTCGCTCATTACTAAAGCGCTTGTCGAAACTTGATAGTACAATGCAGTGATGGAGTATTGTTCGGGTGGACCAGTGGAGTGGACCAATGATAGTATGCAGCCTATTTTGCGCCTTGAACAAACAAGGAGAATCATGAAAGATGTAATATTGGGCTGGAGCACTGTAAGTTCTTTCCAATGTAGTTCAAGATCATACTCCCTTCAATTTACAATAGTACATTCACTTGGGATAATACACCGGGACGTCAAACCCTCTAATTTGCTGTACACTATGGATAGGACACTTGTCAAGATAATCGACTTTGGAGTATCGCATTATGATTCCAGTCGCTCTGCCGTTCAACACGCCCCCCATGTCACCCCAGAAGATGCATTACTCTTTCCAGAATCTGACCTACAGAAAACATTAGGAACCCCAAAATTCCTGGCCCCTGAAATTGTATGGTTTGATGATCCTGATCATGATACATCAGAACCAAGTCCAAACCGATCCTCCGTTACTGTTGGAGAAGAAGCAACGATACCTAAGGTTCGACCCCCCATTACGGAAGCTATTGATATCTGGGCCCTTGGCGTGACCTTCTATTGTCTACTCTTTGGACATACTCCTTTCAATGCCCCTTCGTCCCCTAATGAGAACTGGCATCATAATGAATGGATGGTGTATAACCAGATATGTACACAAGACTGGGAAGCTGAAGAATTCATGGCGGCAGATTGTATTTCTACTGGAGGCCGACATCCGAAAGATACAACAAGCGAAGGATTTATGGTGACATCTATGCTAGACTCTATGTTACAAAAGAACCCTTTGCACAGACCTACAGCAACACAACTCAAGGTACGATCTTTTGTGTGTGTACCCAAATGTGATGACTGAGAAGTGAGTAGGAATCACCATGGCTTCTCCGTGGAGTTGTAGATGCGAAGCAATGGCTGCGGCTCACATCGACGACTCCTGTATCTGCTCCTGCTCCTACCACGCCTCCTCAGCCCAGGAATTTATGCCGTTGGATCCGTGCAGCCATGCAGAAACTCTCGAGCACTCGGATAGTTTCTGCATAATTTCTCAGTTTTTACTTTGTTACACTTGGTGGTATGGGACATGTATAATACTGTTAGATGCGGACTTTTAGACGGACTATATTAGGACTACACACATCGCTTTCTCGTGCTTTCTGTAGAACGAATTTGATACACGACCCATCACATGACTTGTCGTCAAAGTCTCGAGAGCCAGACGAGACAGACGTACACGTTGCAATCTCCAATTTCATCTCTCAATGTCGCTCAAGGCAGTAAGCACATACCTTTCATTCGCCACAGCCACGTTCCCTGACTCTCTGTACTTAGATCGTCAAGTGTAAATAACAGTATTGAGAAATAGGAGTCAATATATCTAACCATCATATCTTGTTAGCTGTCCTCTCGGGCGACTCTCTCGTTCTACGTAATCGCACCAGTGCAAAAGAGCGGTAGGCCACACCATCCAGTCCGTCTATTGTCCTAATCTGTTGTCATCTTAGCATTTTACATTTGGCAGAATTAAATGCTCCTAGGCTAGGGACACAAACAAGAGAAGATGAGGTACTTCATCATTGTCTATACATCCCCCGGACTATATTGACTTCATTGTAGCCGTGGGCATACGAATCCCGCGAGTTCCTGCGTGCATTGGCCGTTGGAAAAGAAATAAGCTTCACTTCGATCCATTCATTACCTTCCAACGATGACGTTCCTCGTGACATCGGAACCGCTGAAATTAACGGGATCGATTTGACTTCTGAAGTTTTAAAAAATGGCTGGGCGAAATTGAAAGAAAATAAGCGTGAAGCCACTGAGGGGGACTCGAAGTTTAAGGAGCTGGAAGATGAAGCTAAGAGTGCTGGAAAAGGTGTTTGGGATCCTAACGGTCCTCCGGTTCGTTTTAACTATTACAACTACCCAAATCATGGATGCCGACTTATGTGACAGGCTCGTCAAGTACATTATAATATGCCGGAAGATTCTCAAGCGTTCGTTTCAGAGTGGAAGGGCAAATCCATCGATGGTTAGCCTTCCTCTTATATCATTAATCTAAGATCAACACATACCAATCAGCCTGCAGCTATTGTTGAGCAGGTCCGGGATGGTAGCACACTCCGAGTTAGGTTGTTACTCCCAGGTGGTGACCAACAACTGGCGAACGTTACTTTGGCGGGTGTCCGATGCCCTCGTACCTCTTCAAGGCAGGGTGAATCTTCAGAACAATATGGAGAAGAGGTTAGTGATTATTTCACTCCTTAATGATCCCAGAATTCATCTGTTGCTCTAGGCAAAATTCTTCACAGAATCACGACTTCTGCAACGATTTGTCCGTGTACAGATTCTTTCGCTCCCTAATCCTGGAGCTACACCCTTTCAGACGACTGCTTCAGCACCTACACCGGCATCCATATTTATTGGAAATGGCAAGTTTTGGACGTCTGATAAGATTTCATCAGTTCTAATACCACCCACAGTCCTCCATCCTGCTGGAAATGTCGCCGAACATTTGGTCGCAAGCGGTTTGGCTCGTGTGGTAGATTGGCATGCTGGTATACTGGCTGTCGGAGGAGGCATGGAGCGTTTGAGGGCAGCTGAGAAGACAGCGAAGGAACGACGGGCTAAACTCTATGCAAATTCACCCGCAAGTAACGTAGGGGCTAAAACAGATATATCTACAGGTCAGCCAATCAATAAGACATTTGACGCAACTGTTGTGCGTGTTTGGAGCGCAGACCAGATATCTGTAGCCGACAAAGATGGCAAGGAGCGCCGTTTGCAGTTAAGCTCAACTCGTGGTCCAAGGTGAGCGCATCGATACACTTATCTCCTCTTGACTTATTTATTATAATAGACTGTCGGATCCGCGCCAAGCATACTATGCTCAAGAAGCTAAGGAATTCCTGCGGAAAAGGCTTATTGGAAAACGTGTCAAGGTTACGATTGACTTTATACGTCCACGTGAAGGAGAATTTGAGGAACGTGAATGCGCTACTATTCGCTATGGAGGACAATCATCGTATGTGGAGAACAGAACTTGGAGAATTACATGTATTAATAAGGGATATCTTGCAGAAACATTGCCGAGCAGCTTATTGAAAAGGGATTGGCAAGTGTTACTCGCCATAAACGTGACGACGAGGATAGGTCTCAAGACTACGACAAACTCATGGCTGCAGAACAAGCGTAAGTTTACCCTTAGTGTGAAGAAATTTACCTATTCATGTTGCAATAGTGCTCTGACAGAGACCCGGGGAATCCACTCAGGAAAGGAAATACCTGCACCGAAGCCCCCTCTAAACATTTCCGAAGTGAGATATTATTAATAGAACATTGAAAATGGACTGATGCAGTAGTAATAGACAAGCACTCGGGCGACAACATTCGTCAATGGCTTCAAGCGTCTAGGAAAAATTCCTGCAGTCGTCGAATATGTTGCTGCGGGATCCCGCTTTAAGTAAGCCTCCTTTAATAAACAAGTTTTCAAGGTGCTTATTTATGAAGACTATTGCTTCCTAAAGATAATCAGGTGTTAACTCTCGTTCTTGGAGGTTAGTGCATCTGTCTGCTTTATGTGACTATACTCATAATCCATTAATTCAGGCATTAGTGCTCCTCGAACAGCTCGTAACACCTCCGAGAAATCGGAACCATATGGTCAAGAAGCGTTGGAATTTGCCTCCCATAAGTATATGCAACGCGATGTTGAGTTTGAGGTCAACACTGTCGACAAATCTGGTGGATTTATCGGCGCCCTATACCTTAACAAAACCGAAAACGCCGCTATAGAGCTTGTACGAGAAGGACTAGCAGCCGTGCACTCATTCTCTGCAGACAATCTTCCCTGGTCCCGCCAGCTCTACGATGCTGAGGTATGTTAATCGAAGATACCAACGTCTTATGTTTTGTCTGACACAATTTCATCTCAGACTGAGGCAAAGGAGGCGAGACGCAATGTGAGCTCGCTTTTATAAATATCCCGCGCCACGAACTGAAATACTTCTCAGCTTTGGTCTGATTACGATGAAGAGGCAGAAAAACAAAAAGAACTAGAAGCTCAACAAGATAGCAAAGATGCACCGCTCAAATCTGAATACCTAGATGTGATTATCAGTGACATTCGGACCAAAAACAACCTCAGTTTTTCCGTTCAGGTGCTCAACACTGAAGGTTTGTTGTAATGGTTTATATCTATTCCTTGCTGATCCGTATCCATTAGGGATCGCTTCTTTGGAAAAACTCATGAAGGAATTCAGTTTGCACCATAGCGGTGCAGTCAGTATTCCTCCCGGCTTCGTGCCAAGAGGTGGCGACCTTGTATCAGCGAAGTTCTCGGACGGTGCTTGGTACAGAGCAAAAGTTCGCCGTGCCTCTCCCGTAAAGAAGGAGGCAGAAGTAACCTTCATCGATTACGGAAACCAAGACACTATTCCATTCTCAGACGTTCGACCACTAGACCCCAAATTCCGGAACTTACCTGGGCAAGCCCAGGATGCCAGGTTAAGGTAAGTCGTCCACCCTAGTAGACCCTTCCTTGTTCTTAATAACGTGTACTTTCTTTCTCTAGTTTCGTTAAACTCGTCAACGAGGATAGTGAATACTATCCTGAAGCTATTGATCGGTTCCGAGCACTCTGTGAGAACCGAAAGCTGGTGGTCAACGTCGACCACAAAGAAGGATCCCTACTGCATCTCCGCTTGATCGACCCTTCCGATCCCGTTTCAGCAGAAGATCCCCTTGCTTGTATTAACGCTGATCTCTTACGAGAAGGGCTCGCATCTATTGACCGCAAGGGGTGCAGGTATATTCACGCATACCCGCAGGTTCTCAAGAGACTACAAGTCGCTGTCTCTGGCGCCAAGAAAGACCGTCTGGGAATGTTTGAGTTTGGAGATGTAGAGGAGGATGACAATTAATTGGTTTATGACGAAAATTTATTAGGAGAAAGCCCACATAACAATGACCTCTCGATTTCTTATTGGGATTCATAAAATTACATGAGGAGTGGCTTTTAATCCTATGTAGTTAGACATATCTAAATTGATAGTAACACAAAGACAATGTATTACCTACCATTCTGCTTGCACATGCTATTCTGTCTCTCTACATGTGCTATGTGTACCAAGACAAGAGTGAATACTATATTTACCAACACATAGTATTATGGGCGGACCAGGGGCGAATAGATGTACTTCAACAAAAGGCGCCGAGCCAGTAGAAGTCTTCGTCAAGAGAACTATGCGCCTACTTGCCGACCTTAATGCTGATTGAATGGAGACTATAAATCGGAAGCCATGTGTAGCTGTGTAATATACCACTGGGTGTGAATATACATGTTCTTGCTAGTTTCAGTCACTATGGGGGTGGCTGTGCAGTTTGTTCACCACGCACAAGCGCCCGTGATTCCCTAGGTGGTTTTCTACACTTCGAGTACTTCAAATCCATATGACAATCCGACTGGTAACATTTGATGCTCTACATACACTAATAACACCACGACGACCTACACACGTGCAATATTCCGAAGTATTTGCACCTTTCCTTGGTAAAATAGACCCGGTCACTATCAAACATTCTTTCAAGGTTGGTTATATGCTGTTAAGGCAAACAGAACTACAAAAAGAGGAGGGAGTAACTTATATAATGAAATTAAGCTCGCTCTTAAAGAAGTACAAATAGAACGACCTGCATACGTTCAGGGAGCGGAAGCTTGGTGGAAAGAAGTTATCCGACGTACTGCTCTTGGAGCAGGTGCGGACGAACAAAGTAAACCTTTATCCATTATCCCCGGTGATTAAAAAAAAGTGATATATACATAAATACTGATAACATTTACTTGTAGAACTTGATGCAACTCTACCTAGAATAGTACCCACTTTGTTGAAACGCTTCAGCTCTAAAGAAGGCTACGATGCATTTCATGACTCAATTTCCACAAGTATGTGAAATTCAAGTTTAAAAAAAACTCTGAATATTTTCTGATGAATCAAAGTTCAACGTCTACATGAGGATATGGGCATCCTGACAGCTGTTGTTAGCAATGGCGATTCTCGTCTCCGTGAGTAACCTATAACCAATTCAACCGTCGATCAATCCTGACAGGCACTGACAGGCTCAGTGATGCAAGACTTGGAATTTCCAGCACATCTACAACCCATAATCTTGAGTGGTGAAGAAGGAGTCGAAAAACCATCGTCTGAAATATTTAAACGTGTCCTGTCCAAATTAGAGGGTACTCAACACCCCATTTCGTTATCAGAGTGTCTTCATGTCGGAGATGAGCTGGTCTGGTAAGCGTGTTTCAGTCGTAATTTACGACAGCGAGCTAACCTTGAGGTAAGTGACTACCAAGGTGCTATGAATACAGGAATGCACGCGCTTCTGCTTCGAAGATACGGCGTGTTGGGTGAACAAGAGCACAAAGAACCTGATGAAGATTTGAATGGTGTCAGTGTTATTGGAGACTTGAACGAGATTCTGACTTTGCTGAAGAGTGGAAAATGGAAATGATGCAGCATGCACGAAATGGCCATTAGTATATGTCTATGCAATGTGATGGGTAAATAATATATAATTACAAGGAATGCGCGACGGTCCCCTCTGTGCCTCGTAGATAAGATACCTTGAGCAGGACCCAACGCATGAAGAATAAAGAAACCGCAGTCGGTTATGCGTCGGCAACATCTCCGGCTTGGGCTGATTTATGCGCGAGCTTACGTCCTTCTCTTGCAACGTCCTCCACCTTTTCCCCTAGTTTGAGCACTGTCCAGCGAAGAACGCGAGGATCACGACGCATGACATTATTCAGCGAACGGAGAGTTTGAGGACTAGCGTCACAGTGAAGAGACCAATAGCTGGAACAAATATCAATAACCGCGGGCGCATCATGTCGAATAAACAACCTACTCTCCCGTTTTTTCATAAACACTGGTACGTTTCTTCTTCATGCGTTGAGGAAGCTGCATGGTTCCCCAGGACTCAATCTTCCGTACGGCACCACCCGCATTCATAATGTGCATTGCCGACTGTCGTACCAGCTCACGTATATGAGTCTAGAATGTGGTTTTAAATACATGTAACATAGCCATGACATTTCACTCACATATTCGGGGTAATGGACTGCAACACATAGCATTTGGTAGAGCGGCATTTTGGCAGAACGCGACTTAGAATGGCAAACTATGGCACACGAAAAACCACAAATGTCCTCCGAGATCACGTGTCCCGGGATAAAACAGACCGTGAGAATTCCCGTTAGCAGGATCTGTGTCAGTTGTCCGAGGCTTGTGCAGACAGCAAGTAACTTTACAAAGAAGCCATCGATTTGAGGAAGCATCTTGCCTCGATGGGCCCCTCCAACACCAATTTCGTCTTTTACGGTTCCGCAAAGCCGCATAGTCGCCGTGTTTTGAGACTTTTCAGAGCTAACATTGCGCATATGTTTACCAGAAGTTTGAATGCTGGCTATCACTGAGGAACACAAACACAACTCGACAACGGACTGCTCTGACTTTGGAGATTAATAGGCCTGGCCTCTAGGTTCTTTGTTTTCCTCGGGAACGAGGGCCTGGTTTCCTATCCAAAACAAGAAAGCGACTAGGCTGATACCTCATCTTGCAACTGGGTTACTGGATTTGAACAGGGTCTCCACCGTCTGGCCGTGGCTGATTGGTTTTTTAGCCATATATCAACAATCTTTTCGACCGAAGATCTGCTTGTCTTCTCAGCCGGAATAGGCTTTAAGGACAAAGTACGGCGTTCACTTACAGCATGCCCGCTCTTTACTTGTAGAGTACCGGCCTGCATGATTTGCTTTAGGTGCTTCCCGAGTAGAGCACTAACATCTTTACAAATTCCGGTGCAACAAATTCGCAAGCTGTCCCTCTGACTCTCAATTGACCTGACAACGAAGGACCATCAGAAGCCCAGCGTCGAGATCCGCGTAGTCTCCTCCTCTTCCCAAAGAAAACCGCTTTTTGCTAAATACTTTGGTCTCCCGGCAATCTTGCCGTCCTTCCAGGCAAGGAAGTCCGGACCTCTTTGACGTCAATTAAACCGTCAATTAACGATCCAGCATTCTACCCTCCTTTCATCTCTGTCCTCACGTCGCTCTCCTCGCTTCTCTCTCACCAACAGCCTTCCTCGATTCCTATAAACCCTTCCAACCCGTCCTGGCCGCATTTCCTATTCTCAATTTTCTGTCAGCATGTCTGTTCACCATACTCAATCACGACCCAAGAGTGACTTCGAGCAACTCAAAGTACATCCCTCAGCCACTCTCCATCACCCAAGGTCCCACCCACCGCGCTTACAACACTCACCTTCTCTGCCTAACATCCGGTAGGTCAACTTGACAGCGGACCAATATATGCCTCTCTGTCACTTTGCGGCAATATGCTCACGACATCAGCTTTCCTCCCCACTCAGGACCATTGCCGGCTGGAATATCGGCAGCAAAACGAATAACCCAAGCACATCTTCATCGTCCACCTACTCCTCCGGCTCCTGTTCCCAGCTCGCCACCAAAAACGCCGCACATGACAACCCCCGACGGTCACAATGGTATAGTCTCTGGGCTAGAACAATTTTCATTGAAAGACGAAGAACTACATCACAGCTCTACTATCAAAGACACCCCCCTTGATACTCGCAAACGCCGGAGGGATCGTACCGCAATACACCATTTGTTGACACCACCCCTTACACCATCATCTAGCATCAATACGACGACTGGAAGTGTTGAATCTACTGATACCAAGCACGCAGAAAACTTGCAAGTTCTGCGAGAACTGCAAGAACCGACTGCCACACGATATCTCTTTGTATGTGTGTCTTCCTCCTTTTACGAAGCACTAGTTCTTATTGCCCAGTTATCAAACATCTCGAGTGAAATCGAGTCGATTAATTTACAGATAACCATTACGGATGCACTCTCCAATCTACAGCCGCGCAGAAATACAAAATCTTTGGGCACTACAGATGATAAATCCAATTCCAGTTGCATCAAGGGTTTTTTTCTACGCCACGTCGAAACCACTGGGACTTTGTTCCTTGCCTTCTACGATGTCCGCGATGCACTCACTGCCAGCGCTATATTGCCACACAGGTGTCATGGATTGTCTGCTGAATATAAAGACGAGCAACAAGATAAATCACCTGATGTGTCAGAGCGGCTTCACTGTCGCTTCGTTACCGCGGAGGAATTGGTGAAGGTTAATTAATTTCACTTACTTATGTCTTAAAAATAACTCACGCAACACGTTCCATTTCCCATGATAGACTATAGGAAATTCAACTTTCCTGGCGACCAATGATGGAGATTTCCTGCTCTCTGTGACCTCACTCAATGACCCTAGTAGTGACCCAAACCTCCAGTCATGTGGTATTAATGTACACACATTGATCAAATACCTTGAGACTTATGGTGATCTTCGCCTCTTTATGCCAGAAAAAGAGTCTGACGGGAATGAGGTTGGTTTACACATCTTTTCTGTATAGTTGGAAGCTTACATATACCAGCAAACTTTCTCAGTCGAATTTTTCGATGTCCGAGATGCCAACGAAGCATACATGGCGTTGGACGGTCAAGTTATATTTGGGATGAAGCTAAAAACTTCAGGACGGGTGACAAAGGAGTCTCCTCAAGCCGGCGAGGTTGAATTAGATGACATACCGTTAAACCAAGACCCAGGACGCTCGGACACTCCGCAGTGGAACCATCAGCCTTCTGCCAGTGAATCACATATACCAAAGCTTAGAACTCCAATTGGGCCCGCAGGAGAAGTTTCTCAAATGCGAGGTCGCTTTATTTGTCATTCAAAGAGGACCCGCCCCAGAGCAGTCAGTGTCGGAAATGAGGCTGCTGCTTCACCTCCAAGGAACTCTGATAGGCAGCCCAACGCATCGCCCACAATCTTCTACACCTCCTTCGACTTGAATGGCTCTTATGTTAACTCACCTTTCCCCACTCAAGTTCGAAACCCGAATGAACATCGCACAAACATCCCCGAAAACAACGGCGAAGTCATAGAATATAATGATGATAATGTTAAAAATAGGGGGGAACTTCAGCAATCCTGTTCCATTGCCGAGTGCCGTTATTGTCCATCCAAGTTCCACGACACATCATCAGTACAGCGTTCATACAATCCTCCTCTCCTTAACTCCTCCTTCATCAATCCGATTAACCCAATGCCATTTTCTATGCAACCTCCACCTCCAGTTTTCATTGGACCCAACGAATTTGAAGGACAATCGCAAGGGGTCTTCCCAACTCCGAACTGGTTGTTTGATCCCAATTTACTACCTCCTGCTATTAATGTGGACATGCTCAACACAGCGTATGGGCATGCTGCCGTCCCAGTTGTTCCGATGGAGCACCGGTTTCTGGAACAGAGTCGTTTTATGCCAAATCCACTTGCTTATCCCTCGATGTCTTCGACGCCCATTCCCATTCAAACGCAACCTTCGGTCATAGATATAGCTGTGGAATTGGATCAAGACATTTTTATCGACAATCCCGCGGAGTCATCTGTGACTTTAGACAGCGATACCAACCTCAAAGTCGGTACGACAGCAGCGGGTCAGAACGATCGCAACACCTTGAATATTCAACGTATTGAGGACGGACTCGACACCCGGACGACGGTCATGATTAAAAATATACCGAATAAGATGACGGCTAAGGACTTGATTCAATACATCAGTGAGGTGTGCCCGCGCAAGTTCGATTTCTTGTATCTCCGAATGGATTTCAAAAATGGTATGTATATTATTGGTGTCCTTTTCGTTCGTTTTTGAAGTCAGTCTCTTTAGGATGCAACGTTGGTTACGCCTTCGTCAACTTCATTCGAGTTCAGGATATGCTGTACTTTGCAAAAGAGCGGCTTGGGATCAAATGGTAGGTGAGACAACGTCTGTTCAGGTACTGCTTAACCATTGAATACAGGAACATGTTCTCGAGCGAGAAGGTTCTTCAGATGAGTTACGCAAATTATCAGTTAGTACTCACTTCTTACCCGTTTACAAAATAACCTAATGATACTTCTCAAGGGGTAAAGAAGCCTTGGTCGAAAAATTCAAGAATTCCTGTATCATGGATGAACGTGAAGAATGGCGTCCAAAAATATTCTACTCAAGCGGGCCCGAACAAGGTCTACCGGAACCATTTCCAGCTCCTACTCATCTGCGGAGGAAAGAGCGGAGCTTGCATAACCGTGGTGCTTTGTACGTCCCCGGTGCTTCCGGTTCTGTCAACAATGGCAATGGCTACTTGACTAGTCCATTGTGTAGACAAGAATATTCTTCAGGTTCTTCCAAATACCTTGAACATAGGAGGCATGGCCATACAGATAGGAATGGAGTAGATTTACTTGGTGGAGGAAGAAGAAACAAATTCAATTATCAACCCTCTGCGTGAAGAACTTCAGTTCACTGGTTGGGTTATTTCTAATGCTTTGCTTTATCTCTTCTTCTCCTGTACTATACAAAATGAATAACGAATAGAGTGTGCTGTTGTTGTTTCCTCCTAATTTCTGAATAAACTCACCAATTATAATTGGGGAAGTAATACTGTGTTTGCATAAGATTACAAAGTTAAAGTCAAGAAACATCATATGACGAGAATAGAGTTGAGTTAGAATATATTGATTGGTCACTTGAGACCGCCTTTGGCGCTCCAGACCTCACGTAGTGGGCTTGCGCGTGGTGTTCATTTCTTATGCATGTTTAACATGATAAGTAAGTATAATTAAGGAAAGAACGCCCCAAAGTTGTGGACGAATGAAAACGTTTCATTTCATCACGTGAAAATCGACTCATGTATGGACGTTTTACTGCAAAACAACTCGGGAGAGGGACCTCACTACGTTCGGTGAAAGATCCGAGTAATATATGTACATGTGCACAGAACAACAAAAATAACGATGAGACCTAAAATAGTGGAAACAGTGTTCCACTAAAACCCCGAATGATAAGATGGCGAATTTAAATGTGTATGGTTGATACAAGATCATTCTAACATTGGAGGTCCAATCAGTCAACAATCGTAGGGCTTCGGTGAATGAACAAGGTACATAGGAGGAAGATATTAAAGATAGTAATACATAGGCCATGTGGATCTCCTCCACTTAGTACTTGAGATTGGAAATCGGAAATCGGGAACTTGAAAATGTTGATGCCAATTCGGTCTTATTATTTTTCACAATCACAAGAAGAAAAAAATACGTTGCGCATTACTTCACTTAAGCGGACCTATAGAAGACTTTCACCTGTCTCTAGGAAATACTCTGAAATATACTACCACTGTGTTCGGCTAATTGTGTCACTTTCTAAAGTTAACCCAAGGCGGGAAGTTAATTTGGTCTTCGGTGGAATTTTTTTTATAGCAAGCTGTCAGTTCTACGCGCCGGCTACCACGATTTGATATCAGTAAGATGGATCATGTATTGGGATTGGGGGTAAAAATGCGTACTACATAATGATGTGACAAAACGAGTTGCATTAGGTACCAAACAATTTCTTCGGAGATAGTTAGGCAATACTTGGCTTGCCAACTGGGACAATCAACTCAAGTCTCAAATGGATGTTCGAGGATGTTCGGTCAACTTAGATACCGTGGTTATCATACGGATTTACCTCCGGGATGTCACCTGTACATGTCAGTAATGTATTATCTGCCGTAATTCTTGCCACTCAGGCTGTAAGTGGCTCAGATTGTATCTTCCGAAATTTTTGTAACGTACCAAGACAATGATCACGAAAATCTTGGGATAAGTACTTACTCATATGCTTTTTCTTGACCTTGGCATGTCGTCATATGACTCATACTTGGATAGAACCCAGAGGACTACATGAAACCACATTTCCCAGGTACTGCCGTGCGGCGTGATAGTAGTCACTAGTAGTCAAATCCATTCTTATCGGACAGACTGGCCACCCATTAATCAATATACTCAATCCTTTGCCTAAATGCATTTCTAATACAATTACCTATGAGCTGATTCCATTAAGCTTATTGCTTGTTTTAAGCTAAATATACTCATCAAATAATGACAATTGGCTACCGGTCACCAGACGTATAATGGGAACGGAAATATATTAATAACTACAACCTTCCCTGACTGATGAACTTACTTAAGTATAAATTTCTATCAGACGGGCACCCAGCTTCCCGCCGGTGACCGTCAAACCATCTAGTTATCTAACGCATGGCAGAAGCTTTTTATCCGCTTACTACTAGAAGAATGCCCCGTATATATCAGCAGAAGCTGCAAGGCACTCATGTGTATCGTACCGCCGGTTTCCACGGCGTCTGGTCGAAGGGACCGACCATTACGTAGATAAGCAGAAATCGATTTGCCGTATTCGCCAAGTCTAAGAATAAATGAAGTCAAAAATAAATTAATACAAATACACTAATCTGGGACAACATTCCCATCGTCTGGAGCAGAATAAAAATAGCCGGCGGCACGACGTACCCTTCAAGGGTATATTCTCTCAAACTCAGACACCTAATCGCTGTTTGGTTCTTCCAGTGGCAATGCCGAAGATCAGATAGTCTCCTGAATATAATAGGTACCTCTAGCATCCTATTCCAGCTTCTGTTGATACCACAATGTCTGACGTCCCAAGCACACTCAAGCCTGCACAAGTCGCCCATGTAATGGTTGATTACGCCGTTGCAAAACACAAAGATAGATATGAGTCCATCTTCGTGAAATCGGTGAGCCTTTCCCTTGGGATAATTCTAATTGACTCGTCACCTTACTTATTCGTTTCCCCAGGTTGCTGCTGGAGTTATGCTTTCCTTTGGAGGTTTACTCTCTGAGATAATTGCTGGAGGTTCAGTACGCTTGCATGAGACGGATCCGGGAATTGTCAAAATTATCTCGGGGATGGTGTTTCCTGTGGGGTTGATAATGTGAGTAAAAGTTGATTGTTAGTTAGCTCTTGGTGTTGGAGAAGACTGATTTTTCTGCTCAAGGATTGTCCTCCAAGGACAGGAGTTGCTCACGAGTAACATGCTGGTGTGTCACTAGTCTCTTTACATGATTAATATGTGGTTGATCACACATTGCGCAGTACTTTCCCATGGCCGTACTAGTTAAAGCCGTTCCATTTTGGAGTCTTTGCTTGAACTGGCTCATAGGTGAGTTGATTATAGACAAGGGGTGGGTAGTAGTAGTATCTCACAAGACTGTAGTTTTCTTTGGTAATCTCGCCGGAAGCCTCTTCTTTGCAGCAATTCTTGTGCACTGTAAGTAACCCCTTTGGGAATAGCTCTGACACCTAGTACACTCAGTGTATTACTACTACTCGGCTATTCCTCACAACTATCGCTTTTTACAGACAGTGGAATTGTTTCTGCGGAACCATATGCTTCCTATATCCAACAATTTGCAATGTAAGTCTTCATTCTAGGCACTTGGTCGTTGGAAGCGCAGACCTAATTACAATGATTTTTAGTACAAAAGCTAAAGATCCTCAATGGCACCAAATATTTCTTCGAGGCATTGGCTGTAACTGGTTGGTCAGTGTGGCAGTCTGGGTATGTGAATATCTACTACTGTAACATTGATATTATCGATTGATACGGGGGCGTGTGTAGCAAGCTGCAGGTGCAAAGGAAACCACGTCTAAGGTAAGTTATTCTCACTGAGGTTGATTGATTCGCATGAATCACACACACGACAGGTCATCGCGGTGTGGATTCCCATTTTTGTATGTCCTTTCCATTCGAACAGTTTGCCATTGGATTAATCCCAATGAATGGAACTTGTCATCTAGGTTTTTGTTGCATGTAGTTTCGACCACAGTGAGTAATTTGTTATACTAGTAGGTTTACAGTGTGAATAGTGCCTGATATTTCAATGCGCCAGTCATCGCCAACATGTTTTCCGTTCCTCTTGGAATGATGTTTGGTGCTGATGTATGTAGATCTTTCAAAAATATTGTTAGAAAGTCACTGACAGAGCTTTCGTATGGTTTCCGCTTACAGTTGTCGGTCAGTGAATATATTAGCAAGTAAGTTTCCCAAAATAAGATGTTGCAAAGAATTTGAAGTTCAAAAGATAATAATAGATCGCTGTTTGCTTCGTTTTTCGGCAATATCGTTGGAGCTCTCCTGGTTGCTCTTCCGGCTACTTACATGTATCTCAGCGATTATCAAGCAGGTGGTTACAAGTCTGCAGAGGACGGTGAAAGCTCAAGCAACAAAAGCTCGAGCACGTCCGGAGAGCATATAGTTAACATGGGATTCGACAAATCCATGCCCAATGATGCATGATGTGTACTTTTACTTGTCTTTTTGGAAGCAAGTGGAAGGGTATATATTGTAAACGACACATGTACCTATTGCATGTTAGTATGTACTTCCTTGAACCAATTCAAAAATTGTCTACCTATACATCACTGAGATGATGGAGATAAAACTGGGATTATGTTTAGGCTGCCGTTACCCACTCGGCTATGGCCTTGAGGGTATCCGTGCGATCTGGCTCGTGCCAGACGAACACAAGATAATCATGGGCACCATCGGGTGCTTCATAATAACGAACATTGCCCTCGCCTTCCTGCACTCCATTTCCTTCACCCAGTTCTTTGAACATCCGGTCACGGAGAGTACGTATTTGGTCGAGGAGAACTTCTGCCCCTCCGGCAACAATGAAAGTTCGAGGGAAGTCCTTGAAGTCTACAACAAGGGATGGATGGCGAGAGGCAGGTGAGATGTAGGGATTAATCTCGGCGGCTTCACGGCCATGTGGACCAAGGAACGCGTCTTTAGCATACCTGAATCCATCGGACCCGGGATGGCCAAGATAGTCGGATGCTTCACAGCTAGAGGCGGAACCATTTGGGAGCTGATCATGGCCTGTACCAAGATCAGCCCATGGAGAGAGGAGCAGGAGGGCGCTTGGAGGTTCTGGAAGACCGGGAGTACCCTTGTTGTCGATAAGGTAGCGCGTGAGTGCATGAGCAAGGTTTCCACCGGCAGAATCTCCTTCAACTATGATATCAGAAGGTGAGAAACCAACTTGTTTTACAAGATAAATATAAGCAGACAGAGCGTCGAGGAGGGCAGTTGGGAAAGGGTGAGTGACGGTGAAGGGTTTCCCAGAAGACAGCCGATATTCAACCGAGAAGACACGGTGAACAGGTTTGACATGTTCAAGAAGACCACGTGCAATAGCAGCGGTGGGATCCTTAGGATGTGCGGAGAGACGGATGTACGCGCCGCCATGAAGAGCAAGAACAACTTTTTCTCCCGCTTTGGGAGCTGCTGCGACTTTAATGTTTTGGCCTTTCTTATGAAGCCAATAGCCGGGCAATCGGACCGACTTGACATTTGCCTTGTCTGCCCAATGCTTGAGGTTTCCGACAACAAGGTTGTCTGGCACTGCGGATATCCATACACCATTGACATTCGTACCAGAGGTAATGGAACGGTGGTCTGGAGTAATGATTAATGCGCCAGCCCTAGCTAAGTGGTGAATTTGCGAAATAGCGTATTTAGAGCATTGCTTACTCTGCCTGAACTGCGAAAATATGGCGCACAATTTTGATCATTACGGTGCGTCGGATGTCCCAGCTCTTCCTCGGACGCAGAGATCTACATACTCTCGTAATTGAGTGTTTAGATATATGATTAAGTGGATGAACGCACCTAGGAATGCCCAGGAGAATCCATAGTGGTACGCGTACGAAGACTGTTGACAAAAGCTGGTATGTCAAGTAGAGAGCTTTCAAAGGCTGGTTACGATAACTGTGAGCCATGGTTAGTATGTGGGAGGGATAAAGAAGAAAAAATGGCTAACACATGAAATCAAACGGACTGAGTAGAACTGACATTTGATTTCCAAAAACGAATTCCCTGTGTAACATCAGGTCACGTGTCACCTTCTTTCCACTATGTCCAAGCTGGGGTTCGACGCTGTTGTAAAGCAGGAGGAAGAACGTCTTCGGACACTACACCCAACGACGGATGACATTCCAGGATGCATAAATCTGCTTGACGAGTATCTTTCATGCTCTGGTATTTGAATCCACGCTCTCCCCTTTTTTCTTCGCTCATTACATGGACAGCCCTTCGTTCGCAGGTCAAGTCGATATATAGATTTGGTCAACGGCCAGAGTGTTCTCCAAAGTTCAACGAATTCAAGTTCTGTTTATCATTGAAGTCCTTGCATCCAGAAGAACGGCGAGATGCTTGGATTCGGCGGCGCGCCGAGTGGTGGGCACATCGACGAATGGGGAAAAGTAGTGAAGATGTTTGGGATATTAGAGAGTAAGTAGTTTGACCTTGCTCGTCTGGATGGTATTGTGACATACTTGTATTGTGCCAGGAAACCCCTCGAGTCTTTCCCAATTCCCATTACGGAAGAGCTTATGGCGAGTATGAACAAGTAAAAACGCCATCCTTGATTTGGTATTGTATGATGGGTTCTTACAGATGTTCTTGAAGCTTGAAGCACTGGTAATCCACATCAGATACCAAGCAAGGAGACCGCATGCGCTTCCTTGTCATTTGTTTATCTTCTTTCAAGACTATTGTAACAGTCGGGCCGAATACAGCTTTGTCCTTAACATTTGGCTGCACTCTGACCTCAACACATTGCACGCACAAAACACGTCATCCAAGTCGTCGGTCACGATGTATTATTTTTTTCGCAACCATCACTTTTGTCTTGTAACCCGTCTCTTCTTCTGATTTTCTCTTGGCATAGCTGATAGCATACTTGGTGACATCTCCTTATCTCACAAGCCTACGGACTGGTAATCGGCTCAATTGCCTCAAGTGCTACCTGACTGCTACGTACCTGCATTTATATATCCTGTGACCCTTGGGTATTAGGAAGCCGCCCACTTACAGTGGCTCAGTATCTTCCAAGGATTATCCCATATTACTATACTGCGTATATGAGGAATAACAATACTCGAGGATCCAACCGGCTAAAGCGATTCCTGTCCTACCACATGAATACGTCAAGTGATACTACTTGGTTCTTCAGTGATAATCCTTCTTGTACTCAAATGAAGTGTCCTCGTGCTGCAACTTCCAGCTTTAATGCATGAAGGGTTGACCGCGTGTATCCACCACTCTACATGTGGTGACGAGCATGATAGAATGTTCTGACTTTGCTCTGAGTTTGGACAATAGATAAGTATTTAATCATGAATCTTGCTATTCTTACTTGCAACCCCTGCTCGTTGAACATGAAGGTTACTTCCGCTTTCCTTACTCTTGCCTTGGCCATCGTCTCCCATGCCGCCCCCGCGGTGCCAGATGATACCAAAGCTACCTCGACGATGACTAGTGCTATGATAGAGCTCCGTCAACTCAAGGAGAAGTCATGGGCTAGGCAGAAAGAGCAAGGAGTTATTGCAGCTGAATACGCCTCTGTAGCTGCAGTATCAACTTGCACCAACGGCTATGTCAACAATACTTATCGTTGCTCAAACGTCGATCTATATGGCTTCCTGAGCCATCAAGCTCTGGGTTCATCAACGGTATGCTTTAACAATTATTTACAACATGATGCTCATTTGTTCCGTTTAGCGCGTTGGTAATGATGTTTGGGGATGGGCAAAGAATGGCCGGGAATTCGGCCTCGTTGGGCAGACCGATGGTAAGCATTTATATGGTTCAATTCCTCTACCATGATCGACCAAATGTCCGTCTAGGTACCGCTTTCGTCGAGGTTTTGTCGGATGGCAGTTTGAAGTACATTGGACGTCTCCCGACACAAACACGCAATTCCTCTTGGAGAGACATTAAAGTTATCGGGGATTATGCTTATATTGGATCGGAGGCCGCCAGCCACGGTCTTCAGGTTTTCAACCTTAACCTCCTCCTCACTACCACCACACCTCGTACGTTTGCTCTTTCGGAGCTTACTGCTGCCTTTACTGGGTTTGGAAACAGCCATAACATCGTTGCCAACGCCGACACAAACTATATCTATGCTGTTGGGTCCGGTTTTTGCAGTGGCGGTCTCTATCAGGTCAATGTTGCCAATCCAGCTGCGCCTACCAATGCTGGGTGTGTCTCTGGCGATGGTTACGTACATGATGCACAGTGTGTTATCTATAATGGCCCGACCACTGCCTACCAAGGCAAGGAGATCTGCTTCGGCTATAACGAAAATACACTCACCATCTATGATGTTACCGTCAAGTCAAGCCCGAAAATCATCTCCCGTACCGCTTATACTGGCACCCGCTACACTCACCAAGGCTGGTTGGTCAGCGACAAGATGGAGTATCTGCTTCTTGATGACGAGCTTGATGAGTACTACAACACTGCACCTGGTGGTAACGCCAAGACCACCACTTACATTTGGGACATCCGTAACCTTGTCGCACCAGTAAACACAGGTTACTTCAAGTCTAGTGACAGATCTATCGATCATAAGTAAGTCATTTGACATAGACCCTTTACCAGCAACTGGAATGCTGAGCTCGAAACTAGTCAGTACACGCTCAATGGCTTGACCTACCAATCCAATTATGCATCTGGTCTTCACATTGTTGATATCAGTAGCATCCCAAGCTATCCCAACGGCTCGCGGGTCAAAGAAGTAGGCTACTTCGATGTTTACCCAGAAGATGATTCCTCACCAATCAACGATTTCTATGGAACCTGGAGCAACTACCCATACCTATCCAGCGGTTACGTCCTTGTCAACTCCATCGAGCGTGGTGTCTTCTCTGTCAAATACACTGGTCCTACGGCTGCTTACACCAACTATTAAATATTTAATGGATGTACAATACAGTAGATAAGTAGTGATGAAATGTGATGAAATGAGCCATAAATAGACGTTGGTTTTCGGAGTTCGAAACGCGCTTTTGAAGCTCCGTCGTAATGAGTATACAACGCGTCAGGGTTCGCGTCTTTATCTATCAACCGCTGCTGTGATACATGGTATAATCTTTTATCTACGTCTGCCGTACCATTTATACTGACAACCCCTGCTAGCCTCCCAAGCGCCAGAGACCCAGTTCACCCATCCCCCTTTCTTCCCCCATTCAACGCCCTCCCCGTGAACGACGCGACTCTGATGGCATTCTACCACCTTCATCACCGCCGCAGTTTTTCTCTGATACCGATGATTCTTTGGACGATCGTGATGCTGTAAGGGATCTTGCAGACGAGGGTGACGAAGATGCGGAAGGAGAAGATCTTTTTGACGAAGATATGGCCCGGTATGTAGAATGTATTGTTTCGGGGATATTCCCCATAACTTAAAGTGGCACTAAAGGGATTACGCACCAAATGAACTCCTGGACCAATACTCAGACGCAGGAATAGATGACGATGAGGAATTGGAGGAGCTTTCGGCTGCAGCTCGAAGGGCTGCTGAAGCAAAAATGGCACGTCGGGATCGCCTAGAGACAGGCGGGCGAGGCCGTCGTGCTGCGCGTCGTAGTCATGCGCCTGCTTTCCTCGATAGCGATGGAGCAGACGAAGATTTGGATGATGCTGAGCTTACACGTATGAAGAGACGAACGAGGAGGCAGTATGACGAGAGGAGGGATGTAGATGATTTAGATGGTATTGAAGATGTAGGTTTGCTATGCTGGCTTTCCTTATGTGTGACCATACTGATAAATCTACAGGAATTACCTCTAGAACAGCTCAGCGATATCAAAGCAAAATCCATTGTAGAATGGATTGCTGTTGATCGAGTGCGTCGATCAATCGTACGGCATTTCCGCCAATTCTTGATGACATATGTCGACGACAATGGGTCATCAGTTTACGGTCACAGAATTCGAAATCTTGGTGAAAGTAAGTGATTTGGTTGTTTTTCTTGAAAATTAGCTTTCCCCGAGCTAACCTTTATCCAGCTAACTCGGAATCACTTGAGGTGTCGTATGTGCACCTTGCATCATCCAAACCAATCTTGGCCTATTTCCTGACTAATTCACCGGCCGCTATGCTTGAGATATTTGACGAAGTTGCTCTAAGTGCTATTCTTGTATATTTCCCTGGTTATACCCGCATCCATTCTGAAGTACATGTTCGCATCTCCGACCTTCCTCTAACATCTACACTTCGCGATCTTCGTCGGTCACATCTCAACAACCTTGTTCGAGTAACTGGCGTCGTGACGCGTCGGAGCGGCGTATTCCCACAACTGAAATATGTCAAGTTCGACTGCGCAAAATGCAAAGCCACTTTGGGACCTTTTTACCAAGATGCAACTCGTGAACTGAAAATTAGTTTTTGCCCGAACTGCGAAAGTAAAGGACCGTTCCCTGTTAACTCGGAGCAAGTAAGCACCTCATTCCAATCTGTTGCACATTTCTTTGACCAATTGTTCCGTAGACTGTGTATCGCAATTATCAAAAAATGACATTACAAGAGTCACCTGGCTCAGTGCCTGCAGGCCGTCTACCCCGTCATCGAGAAGTCATCTTGTTATGGGACTTGATTGATAGTGCTAAACCCGGAGAAGAGATTGTGGGTGCAACTTCGCATTTATGAGACTTGAAGAAGCTAATATAGGTCTAGGAAGTCACTGGTGTCTACCGCAATAACTTCGACGCCGCGTTGAATGCTAAAAATGGATTCCCCGTCTTCTCAACAATTATTGAGGCCAACCATATCAACAAGAAGGAAGATTTGTTTGCCGCATTTAGGCTAACCGAAGATGACGTGCAAGAGATTCTTAACCTTTCTCGTGATGAACGCATTCGTAAACGCATCATCAAATCGATTGCTCCTTCAATTTATGGCCATGAAGATATAAAGACCGCTATTGCACTTTCATTATTTGGTGGCGTTTCGAAGGATATCAATCATAAACATCGTATTCGTGGCGATATCAACGTCCTTTTGCTGGGCGACCCCGGTACAGCCAAATCACAGTTTCTCAAGTATGTTGAGAAGACGGCTCATCGTTCTGTCTTCGCCACTGGTCAAGGTGCATCCGCGGTTGGTCTGACAGCTAGTGTTCGCAAAGACCCTATAACACGCGAATGGACGTTAGAAGGCGGGGCGCTGGTGCTGGCAGATAAGGGGACTTGTATGATTGATGAGTTTGATAAAATGAATGATGCAGATCGCACATCCATCCATGAGGCCATGGAACAACAGTCCATCTCAATATCCAAAGCAGGTATCATCACAACTTTGCAAGCCCGCTGCGCCATTATTGCCGCAGCCAATCCGATCCGCGGACGATACAACCCCACAATTCCCTTCCAACAGAACGTTGAACTAACGGAACCTATATTGTCTCGTTTTGACGTACTGTGTGTTGTGAAGGATACGGTTGATCCTGTGATGGATGAACTACTCGCACGGTTTGTAGTAGGCAGTCATCTCAGAAGTCACCCTCAATTTGAGGCAGAGACTGACGAAGTCAACGTTGCTACAAGTCTGGATGCTGATGTGAGATTATACCTTATTAAATTGGATGGGATGAATCACTGACTTGAAAATTCTGAAGGTTATTCCTCAAGATCTGTTGCGCAAGTACATTATGTTTGCTCGAGAGAAATTCAGGCCAAAGCTTTACGATATGGACCAAGAGAAACTTGCAAGATTATTCGCAGATCTGCGTCGGGAGTCGATGGCCACCGGATCGTATCCCATTACTGTCCGTCATCTGGAAAGCATGATTCGAATGGCTGAAGCGAGCGCGAAGATGGCATTAAGAGAATTTGTCCGTTCTGATGATATTGACCTTGCTATTGAAGTTGCGGTTGGAAGCTTCGTCAGTGCCCAAAAGATGAGCATCAAGAAAACATTACAGAGAGTATGCCTTTTATTCTGTATGGTTTATGGCGTGTGCTAATGTTGTTTGAACTTAAAGGGATTCCGCAAATATCTGACTCAATCTAAGGATCATGACGAGTTGCTTGCATTTTTGTTGGGTGGGCTAATCAAAGATAAGGCTAGATACTATCAGCTGAGGAAACACTCACAACCTGAGCTGGTCAGTGTAAGACTCTCGGAACTTGAAGAACAAGTGAGTGATTTTTCCTTCCTTCCTGAGAGTAATCAATGCTAATATTTTTTGAAGGCTAAGGATCATGACATCTTTGATATCCACCCATTCTTGCGGTCGAAGGTCTTCTTGGCCAATGGTTATAAAGTGAAAGACGATGCGATCGAAAAGCGCTTTATTATGGCGTAAAGATATATTTTGTTTGCTTATGTGCTTTCTGTAATCTTGGATATGTAATTATAATGTTTCAACACGGGGATCATATTAATAACATTATATGAGGGGACTGAGTACTGAGTGGTGAAAGTATAATGATAGATGTGAGAATAATAAATGTAATAGTAACCTCTATTTCCAACAGCATTCTAGCACACTACATCAGGATCATGACGGGATGGAAGGAGTTTCGGGTGTGGGGGTCGGGGTTACTGGAGATATAGATTCTTCACTTGGGGCACTCTCAGTTACAGGAGCAGCTTCTGATGTAGAGGTTCCTTCTTCATCATCATCCATAATTTCTGAAAATGGGTGTCAGCTTCTAAACTTGAAGAATGATAATGTTGGTAGGGACGAACCATCGGCGTAGATTTCTGGGTGAGCCCTGAAGCAATTCTGCATCGCTTGGAACTTTTCTACACAGTCAATACCCTTGGGCTCCTGTTCAGAAAATACGAAACAAGAGAAAGCTTCTCTGAATTCTGGACCACATGGACCATGAGCCATTCCCCCAAGGCATGGGCAATCCCAATTTATCTCTCCAGTCTCCGGGTTGAATGCACCACCACTACCACTACCTGATGCTGGTTCGTCGGATGAAGTGGAAGGTTCCTCTCCGTCCTTGGGTTCATTTTCTGATGAAGTAGAAGGAACAGCTGGATCATCCTCTTTGATGAACTCGGTAACCGGGGGTTGTTCTGGTGAAAACTCAGAATCAGGGATGGACATGGATTCTGGTATAGAGTCTGACGATGATGACAAAGAAGCTTCGGAGAGTTTTTGAGATTTTAGGGATTTCTGTGTAGCTGAGACTTAGTGAGTTATATATTACAGAAGACTCAAAGAAAAGCTGGACGTACATTGTGTGGGGATGGAACTATCTAATGCAATTGGTTCCGACAATGAACGCCAGGCAAGGTAGGTTGCTGTTACAGCCGAAGCTCCAAGGACTGTTCTGGTTAGCCTGAAGCTTTTTGGGCGCACAGTATTTGTGTGTATGCATCTGCGGAGAGGAAGACGCGTAAATCTGGCGAACATTGGCGTTTTTCTTAGGAAGGAGTAGGGATTTTGGTGTGAGTAATATGTACGATATAAGAAACTTGTAGGCTGACAAAGCTACCACAGATACTATATTATGTAATATTTTTTCTTACAGTCAGATTCAGGTTTTTAACATACTGCAGAACATACATTTCCAGTCTTATGATACAATGTTACTTGTCGATGGTGATATCATTCAGGCATCGAGCAACGATTCCAACGCCCTCTTCGACTGCTTTTCTGTCTTGTTCTCTCACTTTGCTCAGCAATCTCCGGAATCTATCTGGATGCCATCTGAGCTGTGCACTGCGTACCCTCTCCTTTCGCGTCTGTTCGAGTGAGTGAAACGGAGATAGCAGAAGTGCAACGACGGAAGACGGTGTGATATCTGACGGCTGGGCTGGTTTTGATTTTGTCGGCCATGGGATGTCTGCAAAGGACAAAGGGGTTGTTGTGCGGAGGAGAGATTCCCAGCCAGATTCGTATTTACTCCAAGCGTCGACGATGGATTTCTGAGCTTTGAGCCGTTCGTTTCTGTCTCTGTCACGAGCCTCCATCTGTGCACGCAGCTTGTGTTCAATCATCTTCTGCCTCTCCGCCTCTCGCTTCTGCCGATTCCGCGATTCAACCCGCTTCAGTTCCTCCTGCACATACCGTGCCTTTGACCGTTCTCTCTCTACCGCTGCACACCGCAGTTCTTCTTCCTGTCTCATCCACCGTTCTGCCTCCATCTCATACGAATATACTAACTCTTCCCACATCACCCCTCGTGTCTTTTCTTCCCAGGCAGCCGGAAGAGCATCACGATGCTTAACTGTTGCATCAGGCCGTAGGCACTGTTGTTCTAACACCCATTGTTCTGTCTTTCGGCCTTGTTTGTCTCGGCGCATACATTCCTGCTCGATAACCCATGTGTATGACTGGCTCATCTGCTGAAACGGAGGCGGAGAAGGTGGTCGTTTTACGAATCCAGTTCGTTGATAATAGTACGAAATGTCAGGTTTTCCCCGAACAGTCGGAGTAGGTGTTCCATCTCGAGGAAATGGCGAAGGAGATGTTGCGTGTCTCTGCGGATAACGGTTGCGGTATGAGGGGGTCGTCATTGTGATTGTTCAAATGTCATTCAAATGCAAGGGACAACGCAAAAGCAACACAAAGCTCAGCAAGGTTGCTACCGGGTCAAGCGCGATAGGTGATATAGAATGGGTGTATGCTCTCCAGGAGTAACAGGCAACGGATTAGCATGCTCTTTGCACTAGAGATCAACCTCCATTATATGTACGGAGCCCAATTCCGTACAGGCGGCGTTATCAAACACATTGCTTCAGCGTGTAATGACACGCGCATTTCTCTCTCCTGCATACTCAATATCTCTATTTCAAGACTAACAGGGACCCAGAATGCCGAGTTTCATTTCCTGAAACATCACGTATTTAGTCACTCCCGCCTCGTGTTGTCCGAATGCGCACAGATTCATAACATACCTTGCATCATTAATTGATAATCTAACACACCCCACAATCAACCTGGTTTTCGCGTGTTGTCTATTTGCTATCTGATGCTACTTAGAAGCTTCACCACCATTTAGAACCGCTTTTGGCTACACAAGGGGGCTGATATTGTTCTTCTACCATCACCACAAGGCCAACACCATACGCCCCGTATTTCACAAGGATTCTTCCGCATTACAGAAAACTAACATTCCGAGGATTACTCGTACATCTGTGGTTACTTGCGCTTTCATATGGATTACTACCGCCGATAGCCTCACTCATATCACGGGTTTGGGTTGAGGGTTAGGTTTCATTTAGAGTATAATTTTGCGCTTCCACTCTGAAGGGAAAATGTAGTTCTATTTAATCTAAACGACGGGAGGCAGTTATATCCAAAACGATAAGAAAAACAAATCATGTATTTGCTACGTAAATAAAGTGATAGACAAGTGAGTTGTGCAAGTGAGAGAGAGGACAAATTGAAACTATGATGGGAATCTGTGAGCTTGAAATTGATTAAGAGATATCATAACTAGAGGATATTGGATGGCCATTATAGCGAATAGAAGGAAAAGAAAAAACCCTGGCATAGCATGCGTTAACAATGGAGTAGAACAGAAATTACTGCAAATAGAGTGAACGAGTGAGATAGCATAAGATGCGAAAAAATCAAAACTAAAAAGGACCGGAAAATTAGTTTTCGTTAAAAGGTATCAAATTGAAATCACTGACCACAACGACACAAAACCCAAGAAAAATCATCATGACGAAACCTCCTTGGCTTCCGCCTCTTTAGCCAATGTCCCCACATGAAGGATTGACATCACTTGAGGAATAATACTA
This sequence comes from Coprinus comatus, assembly GCA_034638255.1. Taxonomy (NCBI): domain Eukaryota; kingdom Fungi; phylum Basidiomycota; class Agaricomycetes; order Agaricales; family Agaricaceae; genus Coprinus; species Coprinus comatus. The sequence goes on from JAWPGT010000013.1 coordinate 329,241, forward strand.
TTCTGCGTACATACTACCCGCAACTCCTCCCTAGTCCACAATGGTCCACTATATTGATCGATATCCGTTGCATCGTTGTCTGTTTCACTTAAATCACTTGAGGGTAATTCGTTTTGACTTGATGAATCATAATTGAGATCCAATTCGTTCTGACCAGCATTATACCGATATATTTGACTGCGTGATTTGGAACGAACGTGTCCTGGATGACGATTCCCATTACCATTCATTTGTTTTTTGGAAAATGTTTGGATTGGAGATGATTTTGATTGTGGTGAAGAAAGGGCCTCAGATCCTTCAATGAGAGTTCGTTGCAAAATCTTGAGTGATACTTGTTCTGCCACTTTCATGAACTTGCTAGACTCTGAAACCGGACCAGAGGCAGAGGGAGCATTTTCAATACATTGGCGGAGATGACTTGCCCACACAGGGTCATCAACACTGAACATATACCGCCTCTTCGTTGAATGACGATCGGCAAATGCAATTTGGAAGGTGTTACGCATGAAAGCTCTTTCCACGATCAGCTTATTACTGATAGGAAGGCCAGTATACCGTAATGCATTGGGGCCAGAACGACACATAAGCATCGTTTTAGACCCTAGCTTAGTACCCATCATGCGGAACGATGCCTCTGATGACTTGGCAAAGCTGAGGACAGAAGGTTCGAATTGTAAGTCTTGCCCTTCGAGGTGTATTGTGAAATCGGGGTCGACTTGGGGAATACGGAGAACAATGGGTTCGGATAGAACTTTATAAGTCAAATATGAAGGTGCAGGTCGTCGGAAGGTGACAGGAATGTCTGGTGTCTCTTCATCACGAGTGATTCGGGCAAAACATAATCGCTCTCCTCGAATTGAATCATACAATGCCTCCAAAACTTCCTCAGAAATGAGATATCCACGTTCCAACCTCCGCTTCAGGGTGTCGACAAATTCCTTGCATGTACAAGGTTGAATCGGGTAGCCAGTTGGTCCAGGTTCGTCACTAATGAATCCATGTAGAGTATTGTTGAGAATAACAAGATAGTGGATAATGACGTATGCTGTGCGTTCATCGTAGGCAATAATGCTCGAGTTTGAATTGTACCAACGGCATGCGAAGACCTCTAGGAGCTGATCGAGAGCTGGAGAACTATTTGGAACATTTATCGAAAACAAAAACATCCTCAATGCTTTGTCAATTCTCACGCCCGTGAACCCAAAACCATCAAGGTAACCCGTCAATACCGCCTTGCGAGACCGTATTCCCAAGTACTCTCCAATTCGAGCCCTATCCAAGTCCGCGGTACGGAAGAGGAATTGCCCGAGCTTCATGGGATCACTTAATGCTGGGAATTTTGACAAAACGAACTTGACAGCGGCATCGGGGTTCTCTGAAAACTGTACCACAAACTTCTTAAGCACGGAGTTTTTTGCACCAGGTTGAGAGTGTGAAGGACTTTTAGGTGTGGTGTCGACACGCTCAGAGCAGAAAGTAACATCTTTGAACAGAACCACATTCTTCACAATATGTTTCCTATCGGGAGGGCCGATCTTGGCATTTTTGAAGTCGAACGTTTTCTCGTGGCGAGAAAAAACGGGCTTTGTGATCACGAGAATGTCGCTGAACAAGAACAAGAAACGGTCTTTCACAGCTTTCTGATTCACCACTTGAAAAACTGGCCCGGCGACTAGAGCTTTCCGAGGTGGACCTTCCAAAAGTGTGGTTAGCGCGGGGGCTCTTGGATTGCGAGCAAGGCTCTCTTCCAGTCGTTCAATAACAGCGGCTCCCTGCGGTACAACAGAATATTGTGAGGAACTCGACGTTGAACGAGATGTTGAACGTAGAGGGTAGTCACTGAGTGATGAAGAAGGATCGGGGGTAGGTGAAAGAAAGGGATCGGAACGAGATGGGACATGAGATGAAGGGGAAGGGGATTCATCTGTATGAATAATATTTGTGGACGAATGAATGTCCAGAGGAGTAATCTTCTTCACTCTAGGAGTTTTCTCGGTATCCGCATGAGACCCTACATCAGCAGTACTGTTGAACGGTGTAGGTTGTTCATTTGAATCTGAAGAGGATGACGAAGCGACTGGTTTGACCGAAAATCCATTTGTGGACACTGTGGTATTCGGTTGCACGTAATCACCATTCGCACTTTTGGAAGTAGATACTTCCCACTCTGGGCCAGATTCACTCCCTCTCTTTTTCAATAAGTCTGACAGGGAACCTTTCTTGTTCCCGCTCCTGGACTTCTCACTACTTGGCAAAGAACCATTCCCGGACTCGGAACTCGAGGTATTATTTGCCAGAGCTTGCGGGGTATGTGATGAGGAAGAAAACAATTTTCTATTGTTCTTGCTCAACCATTGCTTCACGCCCGGAAGCGTCATTGGCAATTTTGAAGACTTCCCATTCTGTGATGGAGAGGGTGTCACATCAATATACTCTGCATACGGTATCAACATTGGAGGACTAACGGGACCATTGCTTGGACTTCCACCATTAAATTTGGCCATCAGTTTACTATCGGAGGCCTGATGTGATAACGTCCTCTCCCTGCTCATCTCTGGGGTGTGTGCGGGGGTATTGTTGGCAGAACTTGCGCTTTGTAGAGGTTGGTCTTCATCTACCACACCTGGGAAACCAGTATTGATCTCAGGTGTAGACGCGGACGCGGCTGGATTACCAGCAGCTCTAACTTTGTTTCGTTGCATCTCTTCCAACCTGGTGATACCTGGGAATGGAAAGAGTTTCGCGTTCTGATATCTCGACATATCTGCAGAGGTTGCAGGTGGTATTGGTGATGGGGCACCTCGGGAGGGTGTGAGGGTATGGGGAGATAATGAAAGTATTGAAGCAGAAGCAGAAGGGGTTTGCATGAGTTGCGGGGCTTGCAGTGGCCCTTCGCTTTTATCGATTTTTGTCAGGCTTGCTCCACTCTCCCTGCTGACACTAGAGTTGACCTGATCCCTCCGTTCCCTTGTGGCAAAACTGTTGGAACGCGATCGGCGCCCTGAAGTCCCATGCCTAGTAAAAGTACTCTTTACCTTCTCCCACGTACTGGGTGAAGCGTTGACATCCCCAATACGCTTTGCGGATGATGGTTGCTCTTCCCATTCATCAGTTGCTAACGGAGATCCTTGTATTCTCGATGCGACGGACAGCCTCGCAGGGAAGGATATTGGTGACATTCTAGCGACGTCGATGGATTGTGACGGAGAGATGGATGTAAGTTCGGGACGCAGTTCAGGTGAAGTTTCTGTTTCTACAACCAAAGGTTGGGTAGTGATATGGGGAGATGATAGAACATGCTGGACTTGTTCTTGTTCTTGTTGTGATGAGGTCGGCGACAGGGGTTCCTCAAATGCCTCGTCCTCCTCATCCTCTTCTTCCTCTTCCTCCTCGTCACCATCACCATTATCATCATCCTCCTCTACTTCCGGGGCTAATCCGTCGTCGTCATCTTCTATCATAATTGACATATGATTCGGCAATACGGGAACTGCCACAAGTGTAAGATAGAAGTTATGTAGAAAAAATATGCATATACTCACCAGAATCTGCTACCCAACTTATCTCTCTTCCCTGTGCATCCGTGTTATTTGCATTTGCAGAAAAGGGCGTTCTGGCCCGATAATTATCATGATGGAATAGGACCTGTTCTTCCTCTTCCTCTGACTGTCTTTCTTTCCAAGGTGTAGGAAATGGACTTGTTGGAAATATATCATTTCTGGATGATGACCGCTGGCTTAGGAATATAGGGACCCCAATACCAGCAACCATTCCAGAATCCGTAGAGGTGTGCGAAGGGGCATCGGAGGAATGTGGTACACGAGTGGGTACTCTAGGTGGGGTGCTTGGAAGCACTGGATATTGGAATTGCTGGGCGTATGATTGTTGTTGTTCAGGTTGGTGTTCTTCCTCCGGTTCTTCGTCGTCCTCATCTTCTACTAACACACTTCTCCGTCGTGTAGGTTCAATTGACCGCTGATTGTCGACATCCGCAGCGCTCGTGGTCTCTCCTGTAGGACCAGATACATCAGATACGCTATTTCTCTGATGAAATAATGCCTGTATCGGTGTAGTTGACTGCGCACGCATTTCTAGAACATGATCAGATGGACGAATAATGTGATGTTCTTGAGGGACGGCAGGAGCATCTGTGGGTACAAACGCAGCTTCGGTGTCAGATGTACCGGCAACAGCGGCACTCATAGAGCCTCTACGAGACCGTCGCTTACGCCGTTTGGGTGTAGGAGATGGTCCCCCTCTCTCTTCACTTCCGCTGGCCTCTGCCTCTGCTTCTTTTGCTATTCGACCATTCAACCGTGTAAGTAACATCTGCCTCGCAGCAATCCTCTCTCCTCCTGCCACTGTATTATTCCGTGAAAGCTTTCCATAAAACGGTGGCGGGGTGGTGGGCGGCTGTGGGTCGTAAGTCTCGGCGCCACCAGTTAGTTTCGCAAAAGCCTGCCTCCTACTTGCAGCAGCAGACCCATTGGTGCTGTTTGATCTAAATAACCCCTTCTGTATGGCCTCTAAACTAGGAAGACCTGCTGTCGTATTAACATACAACATGGAAGGGTCCGGTGTCTGTGAACGAAGGAGGGGGTTAAGAACGACGGTATGAGAAGGAATAGGGGAAAGAAGGGCGATGGGTGGTACTGGTGGCTGAGCGTAATGAATGGTAGGTATGGGTGGTTCGTCGTCGTCGGGTGAGGAATCACCTGCAACAGAAGGTGGTACTGGAGACTGAAGGTTCCGCGCCTTGCCTTTGAAATCCCTGGAACCCCTCGAACGAGAACGTGATCGCGAACGCCGTTTCGATCGACCCGGAGGACCTGGGGATACTCCTCGTTCATCCATATCGACTTCTGGTTCTGGCTCTGGATCTACTGGCTCTGGCTCTGGCTCTGGTTCCGACTGTGTGGTTGGTTGCTGAGGGGGTGGGATATCCTCAGAAGGCGGTGATTCGAGCTTCTTTTCATCTGGAATGTCAGGGGAAGGCTTCTCGCTCTCACTGACTGCTTCTACATGCATCGGGGGACGCCGCCCGTCCTTCATACGCGGTAATGAGGCGGCGCGCCTGAGTTTTTCCACAGCGAGTTGGCGCTGCTCAGCCTTGGAAGGCCGAGGGTCGGGCTCGGCCATGATATACGAGAGGAATGGCTAGATGGCAGTAGGGTAAGGATATATGAGTGTGGATGGGGTTGGGTCAGACCAAGGGTGGATTGAAGGGTGGCTAGGAGAGGAAGGTAGACTGTCTCTGCAGAGAACAAATCCAAGTTCACGTGGCTGTGAGTCTTATGTAAGCTATCTAATATCCTTCCAATTTACGCGATTCAATTTAAATCCTTCAACTATTCGCCCATACATCACCCCACCCAGCCGCCCAACTACACGCAGCTTCCCCACATCTACTGTCAACCCATCGTCCTCGAGGCAACTCTCTCGCACGTGTATCTTCCTAATCAATCCTAGAACGACAGTTGTCGTCGGAGGTCCAGGCACCGGCTCGGTTGATAAATCCTGATGAGAGTACAGCTGTGTAATACAATCAACGGACGTTCTTTTGATATCTCTAAAAAAAACACTACCTCGCACTCTAGGCTTACTGCGCTTTCTTCGACTAGTGGTGGTTTTACATGGACCTACAAACACCCGCATACGTCATTGGTATACAGAAGATTTGAAATATCAACTCACACTTTTTCCCCGAGTTAATCCAGCCAGGAACCATTCATCCATTTCAGCAGGAGATTCCACAGATGTTGCGTTCGCCGCCTCGATGAACGGTTCACTTATGATATTGACAGTGAATTCTTTGGTCTGCAAAATGTTCTCTCGGGTATCTTTCCGCCTCCGTTTGGAAAGGGAAAACGATACGCTGATCATCGGAGGGCTATGAGATACCTGTAATTGCTCATCAGATCTATAACCAATAGAGGAACTTCAGCCGTTACCATCGAAAAGTAGCTGAAGGGTGCAAGGTTGGGAACATTGTCAGATGACAAAGTCGACACAAAGGCAATCGGCCTTGGGACAATTGCCGATGTCATTAGTCGGTACGTGTCCCTAGACAAGTTTCGTCGGTTTGTTGAGTTGGGTCAATGGATACATACCTAGGCGACGTGTTTTCCATGTCCCATACCTTCTTTCTATCCATAGACCATTCCTCGCCAGTCAATCCATCTCCGCATTTCCATTCCGGACATGGTGTTTGAGTGAGCTTAAACCTTCTCTTGCGATCAAACGGAGGTAATGAGTATAATCTTTGATTAGTCCAGATACTGTTCCTGGCTCTGGATATCTGCAGCCACTTAGTGCCAGACCCCAGGTGCTTGTATAAGGCAAACATGCTAAATAAGCCTTGTTCTCACCACTCTCGTCGTCCAGCGAATGATCAGTCTGCTTTGTCAGTACCTTCACCCACGCCGATGACGATATAATTAATACACTGTCTCACCCTTTAAAGCCGCGTACACTCTCGAGCCTGACTTGGTGTAATATCACAAATTGTCTCTCAATGCCAGACTCAATCATCGACACTAATATCTACCCATCCACAACGTACCAAGGATACTACAGCTGGCAACTCAATCTCAAAGCGATCTACTATGGGCCAGGATGTGTCAATGAGGCCCTTCCTGAACTTATCAAGACCCTTGGTATTAAAAGAGCGCTGGTATTGACTAGTAAAAGCGTGTTCCACAAGGTGCGTTTATATATGCTTAACACCTATATCATTTAAAACTATTCCGGGCTTGTATAGACAGATATTTATAAAAGAGTAGAAGACACACTTCGAAAACACGATGCATTTGGGGTTGCTTCTTATGACATCGAGCAACACACCCCTATATCTGGAGTAAAGCATGGTATGGAACTATTTGATGACAATAGTTGTGATGGTGTCGTCGCTGTTGGTGGCGGATCATGCATCGATGCAGCCAAAGCGATGATGTATCTGTATCAAAAAACCAAAGGAGGACATACTCCATTTGTGATAGCCATTCCAACCACATTGAGTGCTGCTGAATACCAGGTATGATTGAAATAGTTAGTATATGCGTGTGTTCCTCATGGGTTACCAAGATGGGTGCAGGCTATGTGGATGAAGAAGGCGAGAAGGTCGCGGTTAGCTCTCCAGAGCTTGTACCAGGAGGAATCATTCTTGATGCAGAACTCACTTTACACACACCTGAACGTTTGTGGTGGGTTCCGACACATAATAAACAAGAACATTCTATCAAACTATAAAAAAACAGGCTGTCGACGGGGATCAAAGCACTTGATCATGCTGTAGGTGGGTAACGTCTCAGCCCCAAACTACACCACACATTAATTTAGATTCCAGAGGATCTCTACCGTGAAAAAGTGACACCTCCAGTTAAAGTATTGGCATATTATGCAATCTCGGAATTATTCAAGTATCTTCCTATGTCAAAGGCAAATCCTGAGTCTGTAGAGATTCGTCAGAAACTGCAACTCGCATCGTGGATGAGCCTGTGGCCCATGAAGCAGAACAGATATGTGTAAGCGCCTATCAGCATCATATCATATGTATCCATCATATCATAAATCTTATACGTAATAACTATACAGTGCACTTGGGATCTCGCATTCTTTGGGCCACAAGCTCGCAAAGTATAATATACCACATGGATTTACATCTGTAAGTATAGAAGCATAGTGGAATGCTGCTTCTCACGAGTGCTACCCAGTGTCTGGCCTTGGGACCATCTGTAAAGCTCCAAGCACAAGTTGCAACAGACGAAAAGAAAGAAATTTTGGCGGACGTGCTGTTCTACCTGCGTCAACCGTCGACAGGCTCAGTAGAAGGAGATATAGTGAACCTCTCGGAACGCATTGATAAGCGAGCAAAGCATCTGCTTATCTAGAATTTGAGTTTGGCTGACCGTATTTTCAGACTGATCGGCGAGTTGGGACTGCATTCTACACTCTGCGAGTACGGTGTACCCCGTGAAGACCTGCGAGACCTTGCCGGGCAGGCGCTGGGAGGAGACGATCATCCGGATGTGGAAAAAGTGGTGGCGATGTTGGAGGGTATATACGAGTAGGAATTTACCATATATATCCTGGACCGGGGTCTACGTCATTAGTAACCTGCAGAGAGCAAGATACGTCGACTGCACGATGCACAGAGTCCCCTTGCGAGCAGTGCGTTTCAGCAGTCTGAACTCATTCACCACCTTTTCGGCCCTGAGAAAGCCAAACGTGTCACTTGATACCTCGACGCCACTTACTAGCCTTCGTCGTCACTCCTCACAGCCTAAAAAACACAACATGCCCAACGACCACAACCACGACCATGCCAGTCATACCCACACTCATTCCATCTTTGGTCACTCCCATTCTCATGATTCCCATTCACATGGCGCAGAACAGCTCGCAACCGCATTCCATAGCAACAAACGTGAGTCTTCATTGTCCATTCCAATTCGTAGCTAAGTTTGTATATAGGCGATCGTGGCAGCTACATTACTCTCGTCGGTCTCTTCTCAAATGTGGCCCTGACCTCTATTAAGGGTGTTGCTGGATGGTACATGCATTCAGCTTCCCTGCTTGCAGATGCTGGCCATTCATTCAGTGGTACGTCTCACTGCCCATCTCCACGTATATCACTCACTAAATGGGTGATGGTAGACCTACTCGGTGACTTTGTTACTCTCTTCTGTTGGAATCTTTCCAGGAAGCCACCATCCGAACGATATCCCTATGGATTCGCAAAATTCGAAACACTTGGAACTACAACCATCTCAATTCTTTTAATTGGCGGTGCACTAGGCATTGGTGTACACTCATATCACCTCTTACTCGCATCACTCTCACAATCTTTACACATGATTCCACCAGGAGCAATTCACGATGTCGTTCAGAACTTCACAAATGTTGCATCATCACTCCCAATACACGGGCACAGTCACTCACACGTAGATACAGTAGACGTAAATGCAGCATGGTTCGCCGCTGTCAGCGTACTCGTCAAAGAATGGTTATATTGGATAACGAAAAAGGTGGCAGATGAAGAACATAGTTCTGTTTTATTAGCAAATGCCATACATCATCAAAGTGATGCATATTCGAGTCTTGTTGCTCTCGCTGCCATTCTAGGAACTTGGTATTTTCCTACTTTACCGTTGGATCCCATTGGTGGTGAGTATTTAGTACTTTTGCTTTTTCGAAGCGCATATATTCACACAATACCTATTTCTTTAGGTCTTCTAGTATCATTGGTCATTCTACGACAAGGTTATGGACTTCTGAAAGGAGCTTGGGGAGAACTCACTGATGCTGGTGTTTCCAATCATAAAAAGGAATCAATACAACAAGTCCTAACACCCTTATTAAAAACTGGAATCAATGATCCCTCACACTCCCTCATTTCTGTTAAAGATCTACGCGCAAGGACGACTGGATCTGTACTTTTTGTTGACTTGACAGCCAAAGTTGATCGAAATCTTTCTGTAGTTCAAACGACAGAACTAGAACAAAAGATTATTACAACCTTGAAAGAAGCAAAGAAAGAAGTGGCAGAAGTTAGAGTCAAATTTGAACCTGATAATGATGAATAGAATGCTTTCATTCTCACTTGTTTCTTCTCGTCCTTGTGAAATCATACAATTTTTGGGGTGTTTGGTAAAAGGACTTAAAGAGGGATTGGCACATTTTTCTGTAACTTATCTAGTGTATTGCTTTCTTGTTTGTTTTCTTATCCTCCATTAATGACTATTGACATCACAACAACATATATATTCTCATCGAAAGTACAACTGAGAATCATCTACAAATATATCTAGTCATTTATACTGCTGGGGCTGGCGGGACATCCGTTGGTGCGGGAGGGATAGTAGTATCACTCAAAGGGGGGATCGGGATCGGGACGACCGGATTCTATAAAAGAAAACAAGTATATGAGTAACGGGCAATTTAAGTGATTGATAAAATGGAAATGTTATACATACCAGCTCAAAAGTGGGAGGATTAATGTCTGGGATCCTCGAAGGCTTGTCCTCGGGCTTTGGTGCCGGTTTATCTGCCGGAGGTTTCGGTGCTGGATGTTCTGGCTTGTGTACAGGAGGTTTCGGCGTGGGGGGCTTTGGTGCGGGAGGCTTTGGTGCGGGGGCTTTGGTGCGGGGGGCTTTGGTGTAGGGGGCTTTGGTGCAGGGGGCTTTGGTGCAGGAGGCTTTGGTGCAGATGGTTTGGAATCAGGCTTATTTCCACCTCGACGAGGTTCACGTCGAGAAATCGGGGCGGCGGCGGCGTCATCCGCGGCTGGTATAGCTTGATCCATTGGTGGCATCTACAGTGAACTATTAGATTCATTTTATTTCTGTGGAAAGGAGGATTTTTTTTCTAACCTGTAATCCTCCTCCACCATGACCGCCCCATTTTCCAAAACCTCCAGGACCCCCAGGACCTCCATGACCACCAGGGCCTCTACCACCACCAGGACCTCCTCTACCACCTCCGGGACCTCCTCTACCACCTCCGGGACCTCCTCTACCACCTCTTCTCCTTTCCATCCCGTGCATGGCTGGCTTTTGACCACCGGGACCGCCATGACCACCGGGACCGCCATGACCACCGGGACCGCCATGGCCACCGGGACCATGACCACCTCCGCCACCATGACCGCCCCTGCCACCACCACCTCTTCTCCTTTCCATCTCACGCCTGGCTGGCGGAGGTGGGGGAGGGACTGTCGAAGACTCTGCAGGTGGGAGTGGAGCAGGCTGCTGTGGGAATAATTGGGTGGGGTCAAGACTAACTTCCGGGTTCTGTAAGTTGTTTAGTATTGTAATTATGCTTGAAGTATTGGTTAACCACGTACAATTTCAAATCCTGGACGATTTGATGGAGTTTCATGTGGTTTGGAATCGGGAGTTGGCTTGGGTGGAGTCGGCTTTGGTGCTGGGGGCTTTGGTGCTGGGTGTTCCGGCTTGTGATTAGGCTTTGTGGCTGGAGGCTTCGGTGTTGGGGGCTTCGGGGCAGGAGGCTTCGGGGCAGGAGGTTTGGGTGCGGGAGGTTTGGGTGCAGGAGCTCCAGGTTTGGGTTTAGGTGTGCTACTCCCGCCCCCTCGCCCTCTGCGAGGCTCAAGGTCATCTCGGGCTTCTAATTCATAATCATCAAATCCACGGCCCTCCAAATCATCGAATTCATTGCGTATGTCAAGATCCTCGTACAATTCCCTTCGCTCTAGGTCCATGTCTATATCATAACGAGGAACAAGATCGATATTCTCTCGTTCGGTAAGTTGAGCGGCAGTATCCTGTATATTTAATTGCAATATGTGAGTATATTTTCTCAGCGAGCGGTAGCGGTCAGTGAGGCGTACCACCGGTAAAGCTGAGATGGTCCCAACGGAAGCCAGAGTAGCTAGTAAGACGAAGCTAGGTTTAATTTGCATGTTGTGTGTGTGTAGAGTATAAGAGGGACCAGCCCTGTAGTTGATTTTGGTAGGGGTTGTGTTGAGAAAGATGCACCAGGCACTCTGAAGAAAACATATCACAGAACCAGAAGGTTTTATAGTATTTTGCCCAATGCTATTTGCCTTTCGCAGTTATGACCAAGCTAGAAAGCAGCAATACGACCATCAAGGAATTTGTTCACCCAGAGACGGATATATTAAAAAACTAGAATAGAAAGCAAGAGAGACCACCGGTACTACGTGTTGCCAGAAGAACAGTGAGGATATGTTGGAGGTTTTTTTTGGAGCCAAGGCATCAGATCACTTCATCATGTCTAGTGGATTGATAGCCATGGAGTCGGAAATTTCTATACAGGTTTCGGATAATATCTGCAAGACTATGTCCTATTGATGCCAATACACAATTATTTAATGATGATGATGGTCCGTAGTCGTTTCGACGTGTTTTTGTTACTTGTGATTTTTAGAAGATGTTAATGAGTTGTCCGTCAAAGCATAGTTCCTTTAACTCTAGTCATCCAAGATCTTGATTTAGGGTGACTGTTGTTTTAACCAATCTTTCAGAGCTACTGGTTCAGAGGGAGATATGTACCAATAGGTACTCAACTATGTTAACGTTCCTATATAAACATAAAATCGCACGGTGGTTTACGTAATACGAAAATTAAACATTTCTAATTCATTTTGCGGGGCACCGCTTTTCTCGGCTTGAGGTAGGTTTCCCCAAATGCTTTAAGTTGAATACATAAATAAGTATTTTACATAGTTGCATCAAAGCCACTTTTAATTTCAAATTCACTAATTCGGCTCGTCTGTTGGGTACACGGAGTCGGACAGACTAGAGGCGGTAGAGAAACTTGGGTTGGTCCTTCTCACGAGTTTGTAAATAACGGGAACTGTTCAACTGAGGTTCTACCACCATATGATGCATCTCGGAATGGTACGGTGACATTCCATTTTCATCCTCAACTATGAGACAGTCGTAACGCGTAACCAACGACCCGATGGTACACTGATACGGTATTCAAATATCTGTCAGGTGCCAGAATTAGAACTTCGTGCATTCGATATTGATCTTATTCTGCCATCTCGACGGTATCTTCATACCAAGTTGAAATGATATCTAAAATTAGGATCATCTACTTGGTAGCCGCACATTACTACGCAACGTGTCACCAAATTGAGGAATACCACATCATCCAGATCTAAACCACAACTTACTATCATCGTTTCATCTTCCCCTGGACCGCAGTAGTCTACCGGTACCATCTGTCACTGCCTCGATAATCAAGAAGTTCAAAATTTGAATGCGGAGGGTGTTCACATTGCTGACCTACTTAAGCTTCGAGATACGGTTGTTCAGACATTGTCAAGATCATATAATACACAGTCGCAAATATAGTTGCACCTGACAGGGTTTTACAAAGTAATAAGATAGTGTTCTACATGCTGCAAATTCACGTCCGCACTACTCGAACAACGAGACCACCACCTGTTGCATTTTTCCATCGCGGATAGCCTGCAAGGTCTTCAGTATACATAATAAAATGAACATGCGATATTGTAACTAACCTCATAGATAGCTGAAATATTCTCTCCAATTGAAAGAGAATCATTTCCGGCACCATTGGCGAAGCCGCTGTAGTTTTCAGAACCATGCATCTTGACTTCAAGGGTTTTTCGAATGTACTCGTACACAACCTTCGTCTTACTCAAATAGGGAGAAGCCGGTGTAGAGCCTCTCGCACCACCCAAATATTCACCCCGTAATTGATCGAAGAGCTGTGCAGACTGTGCTGCCACACCAGAACTGAAATTACTCAACGTTTTAAAGTCAGGTCCCGACGATTGTTGACTGAAGAAGTTCACAAATGTAGTGGTGGTTGAATTGGCCACATTCTGCATACGATCCATGTTGTCCATTGTCGTTGTCTTATCAAGAGTCTCGCGCATAACCCGAACAATTGATTTAACGAGTTGTTCTTCTGCAGAGGAAGCAACATTGCTACCAAAGTGTCTGCGAACAGCATCCCGAACTAGTTCAGGTAATTGTGCCGAGAACTCGGCCTGTAATGCACGAAGGTCCAAGGCTAAATAAAACGTCAATACCCAAAAGAAATAACCAATAGTCACTAGTCAAAACTCACCTTGACAAAGGATATACAGATAGGAGGCCATTAACATGGACAAGACATCAATCGAGTTAATCGTAGCACGAGCAGAAACTAGAGCCATAGAACTGAAAGAAGGTTGAAGTTAATGAGACGTATCCATGAAAAGCTTCGAATACGCTTACTTCACACTTTGGTTATGCATCTCTGCGGACTGAATATGTGTCGACACCGGGCTGGCAAGATATCCAAGCTCGGCGGTGTAAGCGGCAGTTGCAATATCAACCCCCTTAACATGATAGTTAAGTGAAGGGTCCGAAGCAGCCACAGAAGGTGGAAGGCCATTGTTCATCACAGGGTTAATGAGTTCAGTGCTCTGTGCGAACATGATCTTGCCTATGTGATGGAGGGCAAGTCGGGTTTTCTCCATTGCATTTGTGACGGCCATGGCCTGGAAGTTACCACCATGGTGCACTATGCCGGTTTCTCCGTCAATAAGAGGATTGTCAGTGGCTTAAAGGAGCAAATTAAAATACAATACTTGGTCAGATTTAGCAAACAGACATACTTGAATTGCACTCCTGTGTTATGGTTGACAGTGCAGACAATAAATCCTCAAGTTGTGGGCCGATAAATTGAGGAGCCGTGCGTAATGGATAACGATCTTGGCGAAGAGTATATTGATCATCCTTGAGTGTAACTTCTTCCTCGTGGTCATGAGACAATTTGCTTGATTCTAGTATTCTCCAAATATTAGCAGCACACTCAACCTTAAAACATTATTGGATTAATTTTGTGCTATTTTAGGAGTATGTACTATTTGTGCGTACCTGGCCAGGATGGGGTCGAGCAGTGGCGTGAATGAAGGAATCAAAGGAACCTCGTGATCCCAAAAGTGCTTCTGTGCCCATTGCGGTGCAGGCTTGGGCCAAAAGTGATAAATGAATGGCTTCGTGAATGGCAAGGGCCCCAACGGAAGCAGAGAAAGCGGTGCCATTGAGAATACCAAGTTGCTCCTTAGGAGCAAGCGGAATAGGTTCTATTTTGTGCTCAAGAAGCGCATCGGGAGCTCTTGAAGTCTGGCGAGACCCATACTTTCTGTCCCCATGGAATACGCGAATATTTGGATGACCGGCTAGGCATATCATAATAGGTAAGTAACGAAGATAGTAGAGAGACAGAGAGTCAAATACTTACCAACCGTCCCTGCTACATATGACAATGGAGATAAGTCTGAAGAAAAAACATTTGTCAAAATATCTTGCGCTGGTCAGGTTGAATGCATACCTCCAGATGCTGAGATACTGCCACGCAAGGGCACTCTAGGTGTCACGTTCGCTTGTAATAATTCGTTCATCTTAGCGATAATCTCCCATCTGTTGATAATATTTAATGCCTAGTAGAAGATTCCCAAAGAAATAAAGCTCACCGCACTCCAGAGTGACCGCGGATAAGGGAGTTCATACGGATAAGAATGGCCCCACTGTTCGTATGTAAGAAAGTCGGAAATAGAATTATAATATCCTTTAGGACGTACCGAACCCAAGATTCTGGCATGATAGTCGCCGCGCTTGGATCCATTAACGGGAGTCTTTCAGAAGGTTCTTCTGAGGTGGGTAAAACACCAATATGCTGGTGTTGCAAAAGTGCGTGGCCCAAGAGAGCATGTTTATCCGTACGTGTATCAGCTTTATATTTCCATTGTTAATGAATGGATGACAACACGATAGAAACAGAGGCTTACCACTTCCACCAAACCCTGTCGACAATCCATAAATACTTGACCCGCTGTTCATTTTATCCTCGATAACACGACGACTCTTTAGAACTCTATCCTTGACTCTGGGGGATTCATCTAGTACAGCAGACGAGAGATGACGCGCCACACCAATCACGGCTGCTATACTGAGTGTCTGTCCATCGAGTTTAACCGGTGTTCCACTCCTTTAGCCAGCCAGCCGTCAATATAATGGTGCATCAAATTATGCTATGCAGAGAGCAGTACCATACCTATAGCTTTCAAGTTCATGATGAGTTCTGAGGAATGCCGACAGCAAGGTAGAGGATGGGATGTTTATCTCAGGAAGAGATTGCTCGGGCTTGGCTACCTTTCGTACAAGATCCTCCGTAAGATGAGTTGCATTGTCGTATGTTCGGTTTCCGCCATCGTTGATTGTCATTATCACTATACAGAGGTGTATGAATCCACTGGCTAAGGTGTAGCGTTTGAAACATGGAGGTCCATTTTTATACAGGGCCTCGGATTAGATCCGCGACCCGTTACTCTCTGAGATTCGATCTCAAGGATTGAGAAGACGTTGTATGTCATGATATTGCCCTGAGTGCATTAGCCTTAAAAGGAAGCATTGATAAAACAAAAATGGGTTTGCGATACATAAGATAGACTGAGTAGACAGCCACAGTGTTCACCACCCATTCAAAATTCCCTAGACCAGTATTACGGGACAAAGTCAGAGGGAAGTGGATGTCAACAATGTCATTTCCAAGTTTAAACACCATGCTTCGAAAGTGGAGCACTTGATTTCCCTCTAATGCCCTACAGTGCCACTAAAAACAGGTTTTCGTTCTGAATTACACTTAAGCTCTTTCTTTGATGATTTCTGGTTTTTCCTTGTTAATTCTATAGCAACGGAATCAAACGCGCTTACGAACTATTTGTCATTTTTATCTCTCTTACATACGTCGGGTGTTACCCGTCATTATCTCTCATTTTCTATCGGATGGACCTTCCAAGATCCATCCGGGAACCATGTCGTCAATTCGCTACACCATTTTATGGTAGGTTTCATAAGTCTCCCATCATTGTTCCAAGTAGAACCTCGAATCTCTGCGATTGGTCGACCGGTCAATACGCTCAATGTCCGTGGATGGGATCAGCTATTAAAAGCTCCCCAGTCTCAAAAATCACATCAATATTTTGTTCATAAAGTAGGTGTACTTTGTTATTTGTCAACAAGGACCAACATCAGAAAACCAATAAGATCGCCCAGGAAAAACTCCGAGGGTACAGTCCGAAGCACTTCTTGTCTCGTATCGTATGGTAGGAGAAGGAAGTCTGATGCATAATTTGAAGTGCCGGCCTTATCACCCTTGGCCTATCCCTTCTGGTCAAGAGACGGTGTCATATTCCGCATAACTGAGATCACTGAAGACAAAAATGTGATTCCATCTATGTACATAGATAACAAGATAAGTGAAAGAAGTTAAGAAGATGCTCTCATTTGACATACCGGATCTCGCAGCTAAGGAATTTCTCATTATACGAGGTCACCCCATACACTTTCAATCCAGCTTGTGATGTTTAAAAGTCTCAAAAACCCCAAGTCAATAGCTTTGACGAGAACGGGGTCCTCAAAACCTTTGATAGGTTGTATGATACCAGTGACATTATTTCGAGCTTTAGTATGTTTGTCACCTTCCTCTTCATCAAATGTAAGTTTTGAACGTTTCCCTCTGTATGGCTCTCGGAGATCACGACCTGTTCTGAGTTTTCCTGGAATCTTGGGTTGCGCATGATCATGAGATTGTTCTTTTATGAGGAGCCCTTCTAGAATGGCATCCATAAGTCTCTTCTGCAACAACAGGAATACGGGATCGCGGGGTCGCAAGGTACGTTGAACTGTCTCACGTATATGCCTCTCTTCTTCCTCGTTTACGGATTTAACTA
Organism: Coprinus comatus; assembly: GCA_034638255.1. NCBI lineage: Eukaryota > Fungi > Basidiomycota > Agaricomycetes > Agaricales > Agaricaceae > Coprinus > Coprinus comatus. The sequence continues at coordinate 346,480 of JAWPGT010000013.1, forward strand.
TGAACCGATGAGCCCGGATCACCTCATCTGCCAAGTTGATGATTTTGAGAGGGTTATCCGATGCTTCGCTTGTGGATTCAATCTCGTCATGTAGTAAACTCCATACACGTTCCATGAAATTGCTTGCTGAAGATGATTGTGGAGGTGAGGAACCAAGAGGCAATCGCGTCAATGAACGCAATGACGCTGCGATAGCTATTGCTTGAAAATGGTCTTGCAATCGATATAGTGCGGGAGAGGAGAAGAAAAATTGTGGCGGAAGCTCATTCTTCTCTGAAGTTTCAGGTAGGAGATTATGTGATCGTGACAGTGTATTCAATAGCGGGATTTGAGAGGGTTTACAAGAAATGGGTATATGCATTGATAACGCGTGGACAAGACCAGACTTCCATTTCCCTTCGCGTGGAATATCCGTTGTCCCCAGCCGCTCGCACCATTCGCGCCAGAGTATCCTAACGGTCTCTTCTGTTCTTTCAGAGGCCTCTTGACCGTTCAAAGACCATAGTTTGACCACCAACTCTCGCTCGCGCACTTTTGCTTCATTTCTGACTAAAGACTGCAATTGTTCTTCTACCATTGTGCCAAGCATGAAGTTATGTAAATCCGTTTTCATATGTTCTATAATCTTCAAAATGGTTTGTGAGTGGTCCGTTATGAATTTAGCCAGTGGTAAGGTAGGGCGACTATCTGGTGATTTTGGGAGTGTATCTTTTATCGGAGGATATTCAAGTTCGTGCATTAGTGCATCGATTTCGTTATCTCGTATAGGAGCACATCTTTTGCGAAGCGCTTTCAGAACGTCCTTCAGATTTTCAATGAAGCTATACAAGGGTGCAGTAGAAGGTTGCGGAGGTAAGGAAAGCACATGAAGTAGTTGGTGGTCGGGAGGAAGGAGAGTGACTATGGTATCACGGATGTCTGACAAAAGCCTTTTGAGAGCAATGTTTTGTTCAGAAGGTTCTGGAGAAGAGAGATTTTGTGTTGCCTGTTTTCCAGTTGTCAGCGATACTTTTATTTGAAGGAAGATTATTTCGGCATACTGTATCCCAGAATGCCGCCTGCATGATACCAGAGACGTGGCGCTCAACATTAGTATGTTGGTCAGCAGAGTCTAAGTTCCCCCCCAATTGTTCTTGAGTCACCAATGAGATAAGTGATTTTCCAGGAGGAATAACCTTGTCGGGGTTGGTAGCAAGTAGATGTAAGAAGTAGGCTCGATTCAAAGACTCTACGAGTTCTAAAGGCAGGGTCGTTTGCGAGTTATACTCCACTATTATGGACTGCTGGGATTTGGCTACGGTGGCCATGCGTACAGGTTTCGGCTGGGAATTGGTAAGGTGAAGTTGCCATAAGCAGTTGGCTCGGCATTCCGCCGTTAGAGATTAATGACGCAATAGGAGATAGGGGCACCCCAATATATTAATTTAAAACATGTGAAAACTATAATATTGAAAGATGTTTGACTGGACAGCGATGTTTTCATGGATTTTCAAGATTCACCAAAAGAGCTTAACACAAGAGACCAGTGTTATCTTCAGCGCTTCAGTGTGTCCATTTCTATTTCCCCATCGCGAAATGGATCCATCGACCTTCGTTCAGAACGCATGAGCCCTTCGCCTTCCCCACTCTCCTTTCTGCCCACAGCTGATTCAACCCTAGATTTGTGACGAGCTTCTTCCTCTTGATAATAGGGATGTTGATGATGATCTGCATCTTCATCGACGTCGTCGCCCTCCTCATCACTGGCTTCTCCTAGCTCCCACAAGGCTTCGTCTTCGCCTTCTCTTTCGGCGCCTTCTTCTGTTAATCCCTCTATGTCCTTGCTTGCAGTGGTTTTCGTCCGTTTTCGTGACGACTTCGATTTCACGGATTTTATTTTTCCCGTAGGAGGCTCGGGCTTTTTGTGGGTGAGCAACACAACACCTGATACAAGGACTAAGATGGAGACGAAGATGAGGAAGAGTGTCCAAGATTTGTATGCATCGACTTCGTCATTGAAAATCTGACCAAACTCTTCATAAGTTGTGTTTACGGGTGCGTATTCCAGGACTTACCAAAGAATTCAAAAATCTGGAGAAAATGTTAGTTCACCAATCATATTCATTTAATTTGAATAGGCCTACCCTGTGGCTGTATAGACCCCATAGAACACTGGTACAACTAACGTCGAATCATATACCTTCAGTCCCTTGTTCAAACAAATAATTTGCAATACAGCGGTGATTGCAAGAAGGATGATGGTAAAAATGGGGGCTACATGGCCGAATTGATTGCCTGGATTTTCATGAGAAAGGGATCCGGAAAGTAGTTTTACACTGAGCAATATGCGTGAGCGATCTTTTCAAGAAGCCGAAGATAAAAGACGAACGTTGCTTTCGCAAATACCAGAGTTCCTCCTGCAAGACCACCGCCACAGCAAGCCCATCCAATTCCCAGTGTCCAAGCAACTTGTTTGTCGTCTTTGGGAGCACTCCACGTCTCTAATAAGTCTGTGATTCGGCCAGAAATGTTTTCCCCAGCACTCTTAATCCAGATGGCACACTTCCCTACAACTCCCAGCTTCTCCAACCAACTCCCACCTTTCGTATTTCTCCTTTGTGATGAATTAATGCCGGAAAAAGGTAATGCTTGTATTTCTGACCGAGCGATCAATATTGCGTCAAGGCAGCTTGTGAATGTCATGAGTAGGTAAAGAGCGAACGACATAACAAAGAAATAGCCGAGCCAACCACCTCTCCGCCAGAGGTAGGTCAAATGGTCGACATCTGTTTCTGAAGCAATGCCGCTATTTATTGAGCCAAAAACCACGATTCCAACCACTCCTAGAATCACGACAATGGTACCCTATAACATCATAAGTTTTTAAGTACTAGAGACGTAAAATGAAGAACGAACATAAATGTCATTACTGGTGACAGGTGTACCGACCAAGAAGCGAGCGAAGAGAAAGTTGAATATTAAGGAGCTAGATCCTAGGGGAGCGACGTATTCTGTGAAAATGGGGGGTGGTTGGTGGGCAGAATGTGAAAGCGATCAAATGCCCGACCTGCACGCATGTATTCGAGTGCGAGTGTACTTCCAATTAATTGAGATAAACTTTCCCTTTGGTGAATTCCACGTATAGAAAATGAGCATGACAACATACATATACAGTAGCATTCCCAGAAGCCATAGAGGTCTGAGCCAATCCTTTCGACGCGCAGCCTTTGGTATTGCACTTGTTCGTACCTACAACACAAGTCAAATAGAGAGTCAAAGAAATGAAAGGTCAGCTAACATGATCCAGCTTCGTCAGGTTTAGGCCTGCAGCATTCAAGATTGAGGCTAGCAAGATAATGGCGAGCCCAATGATGAATGCGACAACGGGATTAATGGGGTTTGTAGTGGATGCTGGGGCTTCATCTGGAATTGCTGTCGAGTTGTCCATGCACGAGGTAGAGATTAGAGATTAGATATATGTGGATAGTGTTTCTGGTAGATTTCTAAAGAAGTAGTACTTGTAAGGAGAGAAGTGGGAACCGGTGGCAGAGCATGTAAATCCAATATTGGCTCGTTGACACGATTACATCATCGGCCGCAGTTTGTCGCTTGTGATTGGTCAACTCAGGGCCTTCTTGGGTAGCCAATAGTAATATTCCAAAATAGGTCTATGATAAAATGACAATGTCTGCATTTACAGCGCTAGTAACAAATAGTTGTCAGAACACGGTTGTGGGTGGTGCTGAGAATCAGTAACTATCATTCACAACATATGCTTGAATTTACTTCCCACAACCTGGACAGCAATGTAATACATCGTGCACAAATACATCACAACTGGAACAGAAATCATGTTGACAGTCTGGGCACCTGTAACGACCCAGTGCACTAATTCCTTCACTTGTAACCGAAACAATTGTTGGGAAGGTTGCTGCACAGCCATGGCAGACCGCGGAAGGATGTGGTGCATCATCGAGTTCGGTTCTGTACACTTATTAGTGTGGTGTACGAGAAAACTGAGTATGGACATACACCGCAGCATATGGCTTGACAGGAAATAGGTGGTGATAACTTCTTGCTAGGTGCGGTGAGCTGACGATCATGAGACCGCATACATCACAGTCTGTTGGTACATCGCAGACTTTTGAGAGACATCGAGGGCACAAGAAGCCCTGGCTTTTGAGTTCAGCATGACATGCACACAAGCTTGGTGGTGAGGTGTCAGGGAGTCGTGTCGGGAAACCCATTAGCATCAAGTCTGCCGAAGGATTAGCAGTATTTACTCCAGCGGTGCGGGTCAGGGCTTTTTGCGCGGGAGGTGGAATCAGTTCAAATAAGAGATCTTTGAAATGTCCCTCGTTCATTGCTACTCCAAACTGACCTGCCCTTGGGAGATATTCATTAGTTGTGAGTGTAAAAAACACTTGGGATCATACCGCCTGTTCGATCACAGAGCTCCCGACATATCTTCATTTCTGCAGCTAAGGCAACAACAGATATCCGCGTTTTACTTCTAACACAAGATTCCAAAGTTTCATGAATGTTTCCAGGATCACATGTGGTTAGGGAACCGAATATTATGATGATTTCTCGCGAAGAATGTGTTGGCAGGTGGCTAAGAAAGCTGAACATTTTTTTAGCCATTAGATTTATAGGCACTTACTTCATGCTTGCTTTAGCCGTTTCAATTGCATTTTGTAAACTTGGTTCCCCAGTCGGCTCAAGCTTATGTCGTTCTTTTATATAACCAAGAACTTCTTGGGGATTTCCTAAGAGAAGTGTGAAGAAACATCGGGCTACAAAGCATCACGGAAGGTACCTGATAGATCACCGATACGCTCTCCTAGCCCCGCTCGCATTCCAACTACCCCAACCTGACCAAGGGGATTTTGATCAAACCATTCTAGAATGAATTCACGAGCATATTGCAATGTCAAGTCAAAACGGGTGGGTCTCATATCCCTGTCCATCATTGCGGAGGATAAGTCGAGTATCAATATGACATGACGGATTATCGTTCGACGAATTGCAGCAGCTGGTGCAAGGAGTCTGAGTGGCTACGTCAAAGCGGAAGAGTGAGCAAGATAATAGCGACAAACCTTTTCCGACGACCTCTTGCCATTAACTCTTCGACGGAGGTCTGGAGACTACCAGCCTCGTCTTCCTGCACTGTCTCCCATGACCGGGTATATGAGGCTTCCCAAGTATACGCCTGATTGATAGGCTTAAGCCGCAATGTGCATAGTACTCCATGTTTAAAGACTTGCCGAATCCTTGGCTTTTCCTTTTCCTTTGTCTACCTTTTTCTTATCCGCTTTGCCCTTACCTTTGCCTTTTGATTTGTCTCTGCCGTCATAGTCATCATCGTCCGGCAGTGAGATGTCCGAGTCTGAACCAGGCCCTTGAATGACTAGATTTGCTTCTCGTCTTGGAGGCATTTGTGGTTTAAGTGCAAGTACTGAATATGGTAAATACGCGTCAACATGATCGGTCCGAAGGCCCTGACGCGACGCGCCCCAATTAAGGGGTAATAAGTTGCAACGTTGCAGGCGTGCTGCTAAGTACACTTTATGCTTGCACGCATCCTGCACACTCTTTCACTTTGACTACGATGCTCACCAAACGCCTGCTTTGGTTTCTGGCGCTCCTGGCCTGCCTATACTCCTTTTCACGTCTCTGGCGACGTTCTTTCAAGTTCATTGACATCCAGCATCATTCTCAGGCACCCCATGCTCAACATGCGATAACTAGATGTTTGTCTATCCAACAGGAACCTGGCCCTTCACCCGACTTCTGGAAGCGCTCCCGGTCTGACCGTTATGAGTCTGGTACTCGACCAGTTTTAATTAAGAACGGCAGGATATGGACGGGAATGAAGAACGGTACAGATATTGTCTACGGCAACCTCCTCATGGACAAAGGAATTATTAAATCCGTCGGAAAGACTGATCTTCTGAAAATAAATGTGAATGTTAACGATTTAGTTGTGGTAGATGCGAAGGGGGCATGGATCACACCTGGACTTGTGGACATACACTCGCACATTGGGGATTTCTCGTCACCTGTATTGGCAGGTGCAGTAGATGATAACTCGCTCAAAGGTTTGATACAACCTTGGCTCAGGAGCTTGGATGGTCTGAATACCCACGATGATTCCTATCCTTTGTCGCTGGCGGGTGGTGTAACAACTTCCCTTGTGTTGCCTGGTTCGGATGATGCTATAGGTAACAACTCGTTCTACAAAAAGCTGGAATACTACTTACATTGATTTAGGCGGCCAGGCCTTTGTCATAAAATTGAGAGAGACTTTGGAAAAGTCACCTTCTTCAATGGTTGTAGAACCCCCTTATCATATAAATGATACTTTCCCAGACCCTAATCTACCTTTCCGCTGGCGTCATATCAAGTGAGTCACAATGTTTTATTCAGTAGTGTATCTGACTTGCAAAGACATGCGTGTGGTAAGCCAACATTCAATCTGAACAACCAAGCATAGTAACACGAACCGTAAATATCATAGGGGAGAACCCCAGTGAGTTTTCTGCATTGATCGGCAAGTTCCTGGTCATCCTCATGCTCTTTAGGTGCTGCCTATAAGGGAACCCGCATGGACACAATTTGGGCATTTCGCGATGCGCGAGTATTATTTGAGAATGATAGGTGATATGTTACTCACTAAAAGTCTTTAGTTATGCTAAAGCAGGCAAGATAAAAAAGGAACAAGATCAATTCTGTAATAATGTATTAAGTGGGAAATGGGACCCTGGGTCACACTATCCTGAAGAGATGGAGTGGGAGGCACTAGTCGATGTACTGAGAGGTCGCGTCAAAGTAACGATCAATCGCTTGATGATTTCTCTTTGCTAATTGGTTATATTAGGTTAATACCCATTGCTATGAGGCTGTTGACATCGACGACTTCGTCCGCGTGAGTTGTCGCGTATTCTTTTCTACTTATTTAATCCGCTCACCTATTTTAAGTTAACCAACGAGTTCAAGTTTCCCGTGGCTGCTTTCCATCATGCCAGTGAAGCCTATCTGGTTCCAGATGTACTGAAAAGAGCATACGGTATTGTTATCATTTTCCATTCAGATACGGTTCATATTGACGCAAAACAGGAAAGCCACCTGCTATCGCATTATTCGCAACTTTCGGTCGGTAAGCACAAATGCCTGAATTGGCAAGGATGGGTGGGTACTCACGACAATATCTCAGATACAAACGCGAAGCCTATCGAGCCTCTGAATTTGCTCCTAAGATTCTCGCACAGCACGGTTTGACCGTTCTAATGAAGGTAATTCTAACGTTAAACTCCTGGTCGTCCACTAATCCATTGTTTCTACAGAGCGATCACCCTTCGGCGATTGACTCTAGGTATCTCATGTTTGAAGCACAACAGGCCTTCTTCTATGGGCTGCCGCATAATCTAGCGCTAGCCTCGGTCACTAGCAATTCAGCCGAGGTTCTTGGTATGGGGCACCGCCTGGGCTATATACGAGAAGGTAAGAGTGTTCTCCAACTGTAAAGTCTTTGATTGTAACACGATTTCTACTCAGGATGGGATGCAGGTAAAACTTTTGAATGAATTTATTTGGACCTCTGCTCATAACTGTTTCCAGATGTCGTGATCTGGGACAGTCATCCACTTGCTTTAGGAGCAACGCCCACCCAAGTTTTTGTGGATGGGCTTCCACAATTCCAAGCGGCACACAAAATTGAGAAGCCCACCAATTATCAGAAGCTACCCAAAGTCCCAACCTTTGATAAAGAAGCTGAAGCTGCTGTCAGATACGAGGGTCTTCCTCCTCTAGAACCCAGAAAGGCAAAACCTACTACTGTTTTTGTTAATGTCAAAAATGTTTACCAACCCAGCGGAAATATGGGTGTTCATGAAACGTTTACCACGCAAATGGGAGCGGAGCTTGGTATCGTAGTTGTTCAGAATGGCTTGATAACTTGTTCTGGTTCAGGACAATCTTGTTTGACTGACGTTCTCAGGACATCTTCCGAAGTGAATACCATTGACTTGGAGGGCGGTTCCATCTCTCCTGGATTTACATCGTATGGGTCTCCATTAGGGCTGGAAGCGGTTAATCAAGAGCCATCGACCAACGATGGTTTGGTGCTAGACCCTCTGGTGAAGCCTGTCCCCAAAGTGCTGGGAAATGATTTTATCCTTGCACATGCTGCTGATGGGTTACAATTTGGTACTCGTGATGCACTGTATGTTGTTAGCTGTCGATTCAAACTATGAAGTTCACTGATTTACGCTTTAGCTTGGCTTATCGTTACGGGGTAGGTGCTCTTTGTGTTCTTATTTGATAGACTTTTTTAAGTTCTTTATAGGTAACATCTGCGGTAACCGCTCCAGCTCATCAGGCCTTTTACGGTGGAATTGGAGTTTCTTTCTCGTTAGGGGCTCTCAATAAGATGCAGAAAAAATCCGTAATTCAGGAGATAACTGGGTTGCACATCTCCGTAGGTCACTTCTCGCGCCCTAGTGTAAGCTCTCAAATTGCGACGCTCCGCCGCCTTCTCCTGGGACCTCCAAGTGGTTCCGCGGGAACATATTTCGAGAAGGTTAAAAGCGTAAGATTCCTTTTCTACTTTTAACTTTGCGGGGAAATCTAATTTCTTTCAGGGTGCAATTCCACTTGTTGTTGAAGCTCACAGTGTCGATATTATTGCAACACTCCTGATCCTAAAATCAGAAGTGGAGTACAAATTGAAGAGCAATATCAGACTTACTATCACGGGAGCTACAGAAGCCCATTTCCTTGCAAAAGAGCTTGCGAAAGCAAATGTAGGAGTGATATTAACTTCACCCAGGCCTTTCCCTTCGACTTGGGAAAAAAGGAAAATGTATGGCATAACTTGGATGTTGAATTTAGTGTCAAATTAACAAGGTTTACAGTCTTCCAGGGCCACCTTTCTCCAAGGAGACAACTTTGACCACATTATTAAATCATGGCGTGGTTGTTGGAATTGGATGTGAACAAATTTGGCAAGCACGCAGCTTACCGTTAGAAGTGGCTTGGGTGAGCATTATTGTTCTGGACTGCCACCAGCATTAACTGACAAAGGGAAAACTAGGCTGCTATCAGTTCCGGGGGACGTATCAGTAAGACCGAGGCATTCGCGCTTGGAAGCGTTAATGTTGAAAAGCTTCTCGGAGTGGAACGAGATGCAGGAAAGGTAGATCTAGTGGCAACTAGACATGGGGATTTGCTAGACTTTGGATCGGAGGTTGTTGCAGTCATATCAGAGGCGGAGGGTATGGTTAATGTGATCCGGGAGGATAGTTACCAACTGAACCGTACATAAGAGTATGATAGATCACGTGCGCGAGATAATTAACGTTTGTGTCCTTGCCTTTTGACGCGTCTAACATTAGTCTCGCATTGCCCATGCCCAAGGCCGTCAAAACGCGCGTGGATGCGTCTGCTGCAAATGGAAAACAGATAACTGACTTCTTCCCGCGCAAGCTGGCTTGCACACCGCAGACTCAGAAGACCTCCAGCTCTGCCTCCTGCCGTGACTCACGCAAGCCTGCCCCTCCAACAACACTTAAAACATCGAACACCACATCCAGTACTCCCTCCTCCTCCTCCTCCAAGCCCCCTCCAGTAGTCATAATGCCGTCCTCTACTAAACGTCTGCGCTCCCAGAGCATTGTATCTCCTCGCCCGATCAGGAATAAACGTCCAAAGAACATCCTTTGTAACTCGAATTTTGAAGACACCATGGACGTTGTCAACGAATCTGTCGTATATGTCAAATCCGATGCCCCCACTGTTTCGAGTACTCCCATGCCACCTCCTGTTGGAACTCGGCCAAGGAAGAAGCTCCGCCATTCGGATTCACCGGAGCTGCGCATAGAAATAGACTTGACGGTTCCAAGCAGTGTGCCTGAAGAAAAAGAATTGGAAGTGAAATACCTGGAACAAAAAGACATCAGAACGGTACAAGAGAGCGTTAACACATGGAGAAAGCAGGATTTACCCCCTTCACCATCCACAAGTGCGAGTAGTCCTATTGAATCAAACGTGCTGGGGACTTCTCCTCAGCATAGTTCTGACGATCTAGCCAGGAAATACACCTCTTTGAAACCCCGCAGCGATCTTCCTACCATCCCAACACCTCCTTTAAGTGAGAGCTCATCCTATACACAATCAACACGTGTTGTAGACGCAGATCTTAGAGCACGTCAGGCTGTCGAAGAAATTAGGGCAAGAGCGTTTGCTGCTGCACTTAATAGCTCAAGTCCTTCATCGCCACTCTCCAGTCTTGAGAGCCTCGACAGTAGTGATGATGATGAGGATGGTTTTGATGAATTGGGTCTCACAAGGATTGTAAAACCGGACAGGTAATGCCCTTTTCTCGCCAGCTCAGTGATTCAATTGTTAATGTGTTGATCAGCCCTATCAAGCCATCGAAACCTAGGGTAGCTCCCCGCCAGTATGACCTACGCAAGAAAGGAGCGCCTCCAAAAACTACATCTTGGCAGCCACAACCAATACTAAAGCCGGACCGAGTCCAACGATCTTCTCCCCCTATTAGACAAAAACCTTCTATCAATCCGTTGGATGCTCTTCTCAAAGATGATTCCGGGGGTCGCTCCAAAAGAGTAGTCAGTTTTGCTGATCGAGAAGAACGCCTTCGTCGTTTGGCTGAACTCAATCTCGATGATTCGGATAATGAATTGGAAGATCCAAAGACCCCTCCAGATGACAACTTCATCAATGCAGAAGATGGGAATCCATTCATTGATCAGAACCAAAAAGAGCAGGTCCTTCAGATCTTTCAAGGAAATAAAGACATTGAGGCGGAAGAAGAAAAATTACGACAACGAACACAAGTTGGTGTTCCTTTTTGGAATGCATCCGAATCGTGCTCGGCGATGGTCATAGACGACTTACCCCCTCCAAGTTACCAAGGAATGGACCCCATGCTAAGAATCCTGGCCGAAGCTATTACGAACAGCGATCTCAGTACTGTTGAAGTCGTGTTGCAATCTGGAGTATTGGGCACGGCAGATTATCATGATGCAGGCTCGTATATAATTGCTTTCCTTTATCGTTCTGGTAAGTTTACTCCTCGGCCACGCTCTATAACCTTTAATGACTATTTCGAAGCCTTGAGTCCTTCGCAAGATGTATTGAGCAATCTTGCTTTTGAAGCGTTACTGAGCATCTGGGGCAGTTCCAATTCGACAGTTCCCGAGTTGTCATTCGATACCATACTATATGCTCTTCGATTATTGGGAGCCGATTCGGCTGTGATAGGAAAACTGGGTTGGGTTGCTCATAATGCGCCTTGTGACATCTCTGATTCTCAACGAGAAATATGTATTGATCGCTTGGTCCATTGCATCAGAACGGCAACAGAGCAAGCACTCCCATCATACCATTCTCCTCATTAACTAATCTTTTTTTAGTGCCCAAAAACTCGTACAGAAAGACATTCCTGATATTGTCACCTCTCTGCTCCTTGTAGCAATTGAATCGTCGACAGCTCCTAATAGGCGCATATGTTTGCAACGCGCTATCCATGAAGTTTGTCAATCTATGGGAGACGCACATGAAATAAATCCAGAAATGGTATGGTCCTCTTTTCGCTACAGATGATGTCTCATCCCTGTTTTTCCAAAGGAGAGTGCCATCTGTAATAAAGTGCTCCGCTCAATTACAACTTATTCGCTCAAAAATAAGGCGTACGCCTTGAGTTTCTTTTCGAGCGGTTCTGGACGCACCGCACGCATCGCACGATGCATGGCCCATGCTATGCTGACTGATAAAGCAGCCATGTTACCAGTATGTGATTTATATAACTGTTTCCCCTGTTATGACGACTCAAAATCCATCTAGTCGTGTTATTCGGCCTTCCCACCCTTATCGGATATTATCTCCTTGCTCACCGTTCAACCCGTTTCTTCAACTCGACGTCCTGGAAATTTTGAAATCCATGAAAAGACCGATTACGGTGACCTATCATGTTGGACGTCGATATTAGCTGTCGCTATCAATGACATAATGGGATATATGGACGATGAAAAACTTAATCAAGCAATTGTCTCACCCCAGAAAAGCCCTTCGAAAAGACATCAATCACCTACGCTTGAAATTCATAATAAGCTGCTACATATACATGGCCGAATACGTGAGTTAATATTTAAATGCTGCTATTGTATATACCTAACGTTATCAACGTGTAGAGGATACCCGTGCTGCTCATTTGGACCGGTCAGCAACGAAAGCCATCATATACCAAACTGCGTTCCGTATTTATTACCAACACCAAGCAACGAGTCAATATCGAAAAACCAGTAATCAAAATATTCATCACTACTTCGGAAAAAAATGATTGTTTGCCTTAGGTTGTTATTCTGCTTGGCGCTTTAACTGTAATATAGCATCTTCTCACCCCCATACTATATTAATCATTTATTTTTCCCTTGTTTTGCCCTTCGTAACTTTATTTTGTTAATTATACATTATACAGTCATTTCTTATATACCTCTATATACTAGTCAAACACCTCGAGGTTTGTTAGTTTTTGACGATATCGACCCAAATTCAATGATTTCACCATCGTTGAGATCGAGCTCTATGTCCCATGTGGGACTCCGTTCTCTTGTAACTTCTGCCGCTCCATTTTCTTCACCTTCATATGTCTTGGATGGGCCGGGATTTGGATGTTGTAGATCAGGCAGTCTTGTTGTAACACTGTTCCGAAAAGGCTTGTCCAAAGCAGTCTTGATACTCCTAACTTTGACGGGACCAAAGCCTGGGAGATTCTGCAGTTGATCGGTGGTCGCATTTGCGATGTTGGCCATACTCTATCTCAAGGTTGAATGTGGGTTGCCATGAGAGTTAAAGAAGTGGACACTCACACCAAATGTAGTACGGAGGGTTTCTACGTCTGTTTTGTTGACTTTGTTAATACTTGTCAGAACATTGCGTAGCGTGGAGTAATAGTCCGTGTCTACACGTTCTTTAATCATGTCTGCAGGTTTGTTTTCGTACTGTTTGTAGGATGAAAGATAGAAAGCCACTTCGTCACTTCTGTTGATGATTAAGGATAAATTCAGGGATAAAGGAAACGATATAAGTACTCACGAAAATGCAACTATGATAGTGATGTTGTTGATGAGGCACGCCTGCTTCTGGTTAGGGGAATACCCTACACGTATTGAAGTGTTACTTCACCTTGGTCAGTTCTTTTATGACATCTTGATGTTGTGACTGTGTCCGGTATTCATGAGACGCTCTTGTTGAGGAAGTGTGAATGATACATACGATGTCACACAGAATCAATAATATGCGAAGGTTATATGAATGCCCAAGCTTCTCGATACGCGTGTGGATGTACTCGGGATGCAGGCGATGATACCGAAGGCTACCAAACTGTTAAGCAACCGACGAGAATTATGAGTTAGTGAATTGACCTCAAAAACAGAACGCCCGTCGTTCTGCCAACCTGGTAGTCCGCAACAATATCTCCGAATTCCTTGCCAATATTGCGGATACAGTCCAGGACAGGATTTCCTCTCTGATAGCTCTCAGTTGTAATGACATTTGGATAAGACAGCTTATACCTGACAGGTGTTTACGATGATATTGTTGCCAGAATTAGGAACAATGGCGGGACCATTTGCTTGAGGGGGTGGTGGCATGAGAGTTATAATTAGAGCCCCTCTCGGGCCGCCAACACCGGATAATGCATGATTGGTCCGCTAAATGTTCTATTGCGACGGCTCGGCCAGCAAGTTGCAACACGATGGACAAGATACCCCAGCCGAACATTTCTGCACCTCGTAAGGCCAACACAATACACAAGACGCGGCTGCTGGCGCTCGTAACTGCTTCCCTCGTGTTGGCATCACCGCTTGGACTCTTTCTTTATACCAACCCGGAATCCGCGCATTCACATAAGGTACCCCTTAATGCACACGAGATTATAAATAAATGTCGTCAATTGCAACTCCCTGCCGGTCCCCCGAGCAATTTCCACCAACGAACAGTATCTGATCGCTTCGAACCGGAGACGCAACCTACACTCATCAGGAACGCAACCATCTGGACTGGACGTGTATCCGGCTATGAGGTTATCAAGGGTGACATTCTCATAGACAAGGGTATCATACAAGCCATTGGAGACATTGGGCACGTCAATCTCCATGGCATTTCCGGTCTTGTGACGCTGGATGCTGGAGGAGCTTGGGTTACCCCTGGGTATGTTAATTTGAACGTCCAGGATACCTATACTAAGAAAATATCAAGAATTGTAGACATGCATTCCCATATTGGTACCACAAGTGCTCCAGTCCTGGGTGGTGCAAACGATACAGACTCGCTCAAGGGCCTGGCAATGCCTTGGCTTCGGAGTGTAGATGGACTCAACACCCATGATGATTCCTATCAACTTTCTACAGCCGGAGGTGTAACAACTGCCAATGTTTTGCCTGGATCTGCGGACGCGATTGGTATGGAATTCACATGCGATGTTCTAGTTTGACTCAGTGATATTGAAACCTTTGAAGGCGGACAAGCATTTACCATCAAACTCAGACCAACTTCCGAGCGTTCCACTAGTGCGATGCTTTTGGAACCTCCGTACACCATAAATAGCACCTACGTTGATCCAGCTTTGCCTCCTCGATGGCGTCAAATGAAGTGAGTGAATTGTTTCATTGAGAGCTTCCTTCTACTAACCGCACATTTTAGACATGCCTGTGGCAAGTAATTCATTGTGAGGGCAATTGTATCCTGATAGCATCATTCGTGATACAGGTGAAAATCCCAGTACGTCTCATTGCCCTTTTGCATAACAAATACCAATAGGAAGTTATCGTCAGGTCAATTTTACTCCGGGACACGCATGGATACTATGTGGGCATTTAGGCAAGCGTAAGCGCACATTTGTAATGTTCAGTTGAAGCACACCCATGAGACGAATTACAGTTACAACACTGCTCGCAAAATCAAAGAACAACAGGATGCATATTGCAGTACTGCTCTCGCGGGTGAATGGGATAACATTGGTTCTTTTCCTGAGGAGCTTCATTGGGAAGCATTGGTTGATGTTCTTCGAGGTCGTGTCAAAGTTGGTCGCCCTCCATGACGACGCGCGTATTTTGGTTTAATATTGACCAAAGGTTCATAACCACTGCTACGAGGCAGTTGATCTAGATGCTATGGTTCGGGTGCGTGTTAGATTTATGAGAACTTTACACCATACTCACAAGGTATCAATAGATTACCAACGAGTTCAAGTTTTCTATTGCTGCTTTCCACCATGCGCATGAAACATATCTCGTTCCCGAATTGCTTAAAAAAGCATACGGTAGCTATTATTTCTCTAAAATAACCTGTAATATAAGAATGCTTAAACTTCTCGCAAGGACGCCAACCAGGTATCGCATTATTCGCCACGCTTGCGAGGTACAAACGTGAGGCATTGAGGGGCTCCGAATTTGCTCCGAAGATTCTCTCAGACAATGGTTTCCAAGTCGCAATGAAGGTCAGTTATAACTTATACGCCATCTTAACTTTAAGATCATTACTGATACAAGGAATTCCCAGAGTGATCATGGAATTCTTAATTCTAGATATCTCCTTAATGAAGCACAGCAAGCTCATTACTATGGTCTCTCGTCCAATCTTGCGATAGCCTCAGTGACTTCGACACCGGCGACTCTTTTGGGTTTAGATCATAGAGTGGGATTCATAAAAACAGGTCAGCGTTTATTGATCGTTCTATTCTACTTATTTAATAACAGTGTCACCCCAATTTAGGCTACGATGCTGGTAGGTTCTTTTCTGCCCTTACACAGGATCAATTTTTAATTCTTCCCCAAGATCTAGTAGTATGGGACAGCCATCCCCTTGCTCTTGGTGCTACGCCTAAGCAAGTCTTCATTGATGGAATTGCACAACTTAAAGACCCGCATGTAACTTTGAAGCCGATATACTCTCAACATGCTCCTCAAACGCCAGACTTCAAAAAGGAGGCCAAGCAAGCAGTAGAATATGATGGTCTCCCTCCGCTTGCTGCTGTCCCGAGACAAGAAAAATTTGTTCTCCTTACCAATGTTAGCAGCGTTTATATGCGTGGATACAATAACGTATCACAGGTATACTCGCACCTATCAACAGGTGAAAGCGGGGTTGTTCTCACGGAGAACGGGAAAGTTACCTGTATTGGGTTAGACAACATCTGTCGCAAGAAACTTTCTGATGATCGCCATTTCAAATCGATCAATCTTCAAGGCGGTACAATCGCGTATGTTCATATCACTTTAAGTTTGATGCATACATCGTCTAACATATTATAGCCCAGCTTTGACTAGCTATGGTAGCCCGTTGGGTGTTGAAGATATTAAGGGAGAACGTTCGACCAAGGATGGCAAAGTTTTGGATCCTCTCAAATCAAACGTGCCTGAAATTCTAGGAGGCGAAGGAAGCCTTATTCGAGCCATTGATGGCCTGCAGTTCTCCTCCCGCGATGCATTGTATGTAATAATATTTTCCTGTTATACGAAACCTAACGCAGGTGTATTCCTCAGACTTGCTTATCGCTCGGGCGTCACCGCTGCAGTGACTTCTCCCCTCAGCTCACTAGTTTTGTCTGGTTTGGCAACAGCATTCAGTACGGGTGCACTGCACAAGTTGTCCAAAGGTGCCGTCATTCAGGACGAAACAGCCTTACATATTTCTATCGGTGCTTCTAAACCGAGTGTAAGCACCCAAATAGCATTGCTTCGGCGACTTCTCAAAGGCAATGGTGAAGGGGACCTAGGACATGCTTTTAGAAAAGTAATTAGGGTTAGTTTATACGTCAATATTTCTTTCCAGTGCCTGTGGTAACTCATAAAATTATCATAGGGACAATTAAGGCTTGTAATCGATGTTGAGAGTGCGGATATCATGGCAACATTGATTACACTCAAGCGTGAAATTGAGGCCGATACCAAAATTTTACTTCACATAACCTTCTCTGGAGCAACAGAAGCTCACATGCTTGCCAGAGAGATTGGAGAGGCTGGAGTTGGTGTTATCCTGCGTCCGGTTAGACCCTTCCCCTTTACCTGGAAATCCAAAAGAATGTAAGTTGTTACTTTTTGTCAGTTAAAATAATCGATCTAAGTTGCCAACAGTCTTGCCGGTCCTCCTCTCACTGAGGAGAATGCAGTTAGTATTCTTGCCCGGCATAATGTGACGGTAGGAGTGGGTATCACGGAGTCGTGTATTGCACGCAACATCCGCTTTGACATAGGCTGGGTGAGTGTTTTCTCCCTGATATATTGTGTCCTCGAACTCAAACAGAAGTATTAGGCTGCACTCGAAGTGGGAGAAAGTCGTATTTCCCATGAGCAAGCCCTGGCACTAGCTTCTATTAACCTTGAAAAGCTACTCGGCGTTAAACATCCAAATACTGATCTGGTCGCCGTTGAACGGGGCGAATTCCTAAGCTTCGAGGGCAAACCTATCGCTATTATCTCTGAAAGCAGAAAAAGTGTTGATCTACTATAATTATTATATCCTACATATTACTAGAAAAACGAATGGAATACAGAAGAGTAACTAGATAGCATCGGGATAGCAAAATAAAGTTCTAAATTTTACAACTCGTTCGCGTTTGTATCCTTCGTAGTATTATCTTTCATCTTGCGCCCAGTAACCTGGCGCACAATATCTTTTATGGCAGGGAGACCAGTCGTAATGAGCTTGACTTGGCGTGTCTCATCTATCGCAAAGTGTCAGTGGCTTTGAAAGATGCGCAGAAGATTAAAGCCCATACTGATTGGTATAATGATATTGTGTTTGCGGAAATCCTTCCCTTTCGCTTGGGGACCAATCATTGGGTGATCCGTGGGCACGATGACAAAAGAATTCTAGATGTCAAGTTTTAGCCAAAATTGCTATAGGTGTAAGAATTACAAACATTTTTATACCAGGTTCGTATATCATCGGATGACATGGGCGAGGTTGGTGTCTTCTGACGGCCAATTACTTGAATAACTGCTTTAACGGTTTTGATTATTCCAGCGGCTGTGGCAAATTAATTCATATACCAGAGGTTAATACCATGCTGCTCACCCCGTTTTTCCATAAGGTGAACGAGGGATTGACAACCCGGACCATGGCCAATTAATATGATACTCGTTGCACCCGAGAGTCTGAAATGAATTAAGTTTTTAGTTTGAAAGTCTCCGAAAGGCTAATTCAGTGACGTACTGTACATAATTATCCCATAGGTAAATAACCGCTTCTCGACCTACATCTTCCATGGACTTTGTTCTCTGAAATGGATAATGTCGTCTAATCTTGTGCTTGGAAGTGAATAAATATTCCACTCAACTGATGAAACTGGAGTGGCAGGCTTGGGGTACACATTTGCATCAAGTAAAGAATATCCTTCCGATTGAACCCAATCAACAAGATTCTTAGAAAAGTCGATCTGGAGGCAGATGAGATACATGTCAAAGGGAAAGTAAAGGCAGACTAACCAAGTAAGAGCGTTCCATCTCAACGTCGCACGTCGCAGACGATTCAAGTTCCATGCGCAGATTTCCGCTGGAGTGGGATCAACAAAAAAAAAGATAACAGAAAGAAAGGCTACTCTCACAATTCATGTATAAAGAAAATTAATGTTTTGTTTGTGAACAAATCGGGCCTATGTATTGTTACTGAAAGGTTCAAGTAACACCAATATCAATTTTACAACTTACGTGCACATGATCTGTGTTGACAGCCGTTGTTCCATATCTTTCCGCACCAACGGGATCTGCATCATTTCATATTTGGTATATAGATAATGTTGTCGGTGAGACTTGAGGATTTCTAACACTTCATTAACACTAACGTCAAAGAGCAACATTTTGATTTACCTGGTATTGAAAACGTAATATCTTCAATTTCTGTTTGTGGTTCACATGCACGAGGATCAATACTCTTCCAATATTTGCTTTGCTCCTTTGCGACCAAATACACAGTTTCCGTAGCGGCCTCACAGGCTGTCAACGGAGGTAATTGATCTGGCGCCTCGCCTAACAGTATCTTTGTTACGGCCAAGGCAGAGACTGAGATCGAGTTGAGATTATAGCCACCCTCTAGCGCAACACAACCCGGCCATTGGCCAGGCCAGCCAGCATGTGCGTCATGTGTGCATATCCTGCAGGTGATACCAGACATTCCCCAAGTTCGTCACCAGCTGCTGAATCGAATCCTGCAGAAACTTGACGACATTGTTAGATTCACACATGGTGAGAGTATCTAAAGATAGAGGCCTTACTTATGACCAAATCAGGGGAGAATTCCATGCCAATAGGCATCACAATTTTTTGGAAAGCATGGATATAATCACCGTCGCCCATGCCTTCACAAGGCCAGGGAATGTTAACGGAGCTGGACGAGTATATCAGCATTAAATTCTGTCACTATATATATTCACTTACTAGCCAAGACCGGCTTCTTCTCCACAGGATTGCATACTACCAAAAGGACCAGTTGGATAAAATGTACCTTGCTCGTACCGATGAAGAGATATATATAAAACCGACGGATCATCATTGAAAGCACGCTGTGTCCCGTTCCCTAAGGATTGGTTCATACTTTGGAAACCAGAATATACTCAGAATCTTACCATGGTGGACATCCCTAAAGATTATTACTCAGTCTGATATACATAAAGATATGTACATAGAGCATACCAGTCCAGAATCAATATTTTCTTGACGGGGGTAAGTTGCTGTACTACACGTGCAGCCACAGCAACATTGTTGAAGAAACAGAATCCCATATGTTCGTCAGGTTCGGCGTGATGACCTGGGGGACGAACAATGGCAAACGCTTTCCTAAGCCGGCCTTGGGCAACAGCTAGACACGCCTCAATGACACCACCACAGCTTAGAAGAGCTGCTCTTGTAGTTCCCGCCATAACATATAAAGATAGCTGTTCGTAATAGGCCTCAGAATCAACAATTTGCTGATCCGTCATGTCTAATAAAAACAGGTAGATTTAAATTCATATCTCTTTCACGCCGTATATAGAAAGAGAATGTATGCCGTCGACTTACATTGAATGGCCTGTACTTTGTCCCAGTGATCTTCGGTATGAACCAATAGAGCCTCTTCTCTGCGGACGGGCCGAATAGGTAACCAAAGCATCTTCTTTGTGTACTGGTGTTCGACAAGCATTTTCCAAAGCCTGATTATACGTTGGGGCTGCTCTGGATGTATCTCATTCCCAAGTTTGAGATGTGTCGTCATTTCCGACGAGTAGACGTAGCCAACTGAGTAATTGGGGATAGACGGATTATATGGGACGGATACAGCACGAGGATGAGCATCAATTGTCTTCGAGGTAGCTGTTTGGGCATCGTCAACTTGCATGATATTAGAGCTGGGTGTTTTCTGTAAATCCATGTCTAGATTTTATACTGTTCCCTGAGCCTTTGACGGTATGTTTAAATGCAAGGTAGAGAGAAAAGAATAATGGAGTGAAGGAAGAGTATAAAAGGCAATGTCGGCTGCTATGTTTGGATCCACCCTGCAAATCAAATAACTGGTTCTGAACTGCTGAACTCCAGCATTGCAATGGTGGATGAAAGTTTAAACTGCCCAATGTTCAGCCATACAAATGTCTGAATTATATAAAACAATGTGGGCCTAAATTGGCGCATTGCTTATTACTTTATTTACAAAATAATCATACACTGTGTGTGTCACTCTTCCTGGGCGCAAGTAGTTATTCGAGGATCAGTGAATTTATTCCATATGGGTGGAACCGTAATCCACAATGCCCACTGTGCTCATTGGCAACGGCAATGCCGGGGATGGTGTTAGGGCGATGATGTGAAACTCGACACTGCTGTGCAGCATCATGTACAACGAAGACTACGGCCCACGCCCTAAATAAATCCATCAGCTCATCCACCTTATCTCTCCTCTCACAACCTACAATACACTATGGCATTCAGCTATAGAGACCTGTTCCTAGGTAAAACAAAGTTCTGTTGCTGTTTGCCCGTTAGAGTGGGGGTCATTATCATGGCTATACTGGGTCTCCTCATCTCCAGTTTGCTTTCAATTGTGCTATGGTACCAAGTCTCAAGTATGTGCCAATGCCGTATCGTGTTTGGTGGTCACTAAAGTGTCAGTTAACAGCCGGGCAGAAAACAATGTCCTCAGGGATGATGACTGCGTTTGTGATAGGTGGCTTGGTAGAGACCTTCCTTTTCGTGGCCTCCACACTCGGGTGGGTTATCATAACACTTGCTCAACAACCCATCCCATTCTCATTTACGCGTTAATAGCCTTGTCGGGGCAATTGTACGCAAGCAAAGTTTTGTCCAGATATATGCATACATCACATATATCCACTTTGTTCTCAATCTAGCTGTTGCGATATGGCTACTCGTTGAAGTTTCGTCTGCGGGGAAGGCTGCTACTATTGCAGCATGCGAAGAGACAATACAGAACGAAGCTGCCAAAGAGCAGTGCAAACACATTCTCAATCTAGGTCAGCTGGTATACATTGTTGTGGCGAGTCTGGTCCTCGTCATTGAGCTTTGTGAGTACCCTTGAATCATTCTATTCTACACCCTTCGATCTCCTCAACATTGTTTTGTAGATGGTACACTTGTTGTGACTCGTTATGTCAATCAGCTGAAGAGAGAGAAATCCCACATGCGACAGTCACGAGAGGGAATTGAAGAGGCATTCAGATTGAACGCAAGCAAAGCACGCTATACTGCGTTGGCCACATCGCATGAGTTGGATATAATGGACTCAAGGGGGATGTATAGCGGCCTGGAGAACACAGAGTATGATCCTTACCGCGAAGTGGCTGCTGTTCCACCTGGCATGCCAGTACCCGTGTCTACTCAACAACCTCGGCGATTCAATACATTCATTGAAGAAGAAAGACCCAGCCCACCTATTGAAGCTGGGTATGGGGGTGGAACATGGACACACGAAGATATTACTGAGGAAGAAAAGGCACGGCTGAGAAGACGTGAGAGAGAACTTGGGCTCGATGAGGACACAGATGGGGAAGTCGTAGACCATTCTTCTGAGAGTAAAGTTGTTTACCAGGACACGGACGAATTGCCTCGATATGATAATTTGAAGTAGATATTTGTGGACATTTATTGATTCGTAATACACACGAACAAGCAATATCGTACTGCACCACTCATTAAGTGTGCAAGACATACATGTCATGCCTACCCGATATCATGCTCAACGCCAGCATCTCGTCCAGTCGGTTAGTATCTCCTCAATCTCGCTGGTCTCTATATTCATATTCCTTGCTGTAAGCTCGACTCCCTGGTGCATCAGCTCTTCACATTGTCCTTCCTAATGTCACCGTCTATTGTCGTCTACCTCATCCGTATGTTCGTGCAGATGCAATGCGCAAGACCCAGAGAGTTCGACCCAACCTACCATATCCGTTTCTTCTACGGCCTCATTCTCTCCAGCAGCGCCACCATTATGTGGATGCATGGGGCACAGGGCGCTTCGCAAGGTCGTACGCTCATCATCGACTTTGTCGGACTGTGTAGGTCATATATGCTTCCGCGGTATCCTCTCTAACAATACTCTGCATCACAGCCTATGTCCCGTCCAAGCTACAACTACTATGTCTAGATTTCCTCATCATCTTTCTCCAACTTGTCATCATGATTATCTCCTACGAAACACAACTCTACTATACCAGCACACAAACGGACATTCCTGACGTGTTGCTACCCGATACACCATCTTACAATTCTGATCATTACGCACCACTCCTTCCACAGTCCACATCTACCGATACCGACACCGATACCCATAATGTCATCAAGGACGCGAGAGACTCTACGCCTTGTATTGTCAATTTACAGCTTTCACCTGTCGTAATGCGGCTACGACACCCAATCCCCCCCGTCCCTACTCGCACAGATCCCCTTTTACCCCTACCCAACACAACATCCCTACCTCTCCCACATGGCCTGCAAATGCTGATGCGTGCTACTGCTAGGGCTAGGCAGGATAGAGGAGCAGCTGCAAGGAATGACATAACCGATCAAGCGCGTGACAACAGGAGGAATGGCCTGCTTCCGGGAGGTTTGGCTTAGGGACAGGTGTATAATAATCGTTTTTTATAATATGGCAGGTTTCCTCGGTTGTAGTTAGCGTTGGCTGAGCTAGTTCACCACTTGCGCTTCAGCTTCCGTTGTGTGTCAGCGAGACAGATATACCGGGTGGGATGGCGCACTCACAGTTGCACGTAGACACTTGGTAAACTTGGCAAACTCATCTTTGCACATGTCCTTTCTGACATCCATGTAGTTGGCAGAAATACATTTGCCATAGACAGATGCTTGGGACGAGCAAGTGACTGTCGTAGCGTACGCGAGTTTCTTGAGGGGGTTTGAGTTGCAACGACCTTTGTAGAGTTCATTATGGTCTTTGGTAGGGTTGAATTTGTGATCCGGATCAATTTTGGGTTGAATGAAATAAATATAAATGAATTTTGGCATGTGTGTTTCCAGGCCGCGTCTATTTCACTACATCATTGCATGTGCCCAACTCTTCCACAACCCCCTCATAGTTTCGCTTTCGCTGGCCACAATCTCACCCAGCAACACTCGTTATACCCAACGTCATAGACGTAATCAACTACAAAATGCTCGACCGACTTCTCTTAATATCATGCATATGCATCGTTGTTGCTCTCATCCTCTATTTCTTCTACTGGAACCGTCTTTTGGGCTTGGTGCTCGGCTTGCTCGTTCGTCTTCTCTATTGGAACGAAGAGGGTTCAAGTATCTGGGTTGAGATAGGCTGGTGTCCTTGTATACCATACAACAAACCCGGTACTAACTGGATTTCATGTGATAGGTTCAATACATTTCTCCCTTCTGGCGGGACGCATTCTATTGAAAGACGTCTACTACCATTCCAGTAACCAGAGTATCAAGATTGTGAAGGGGCAACTGCAGTGGCGATATTGGATACGAAAACCCTTGACAGAAGAGGAATTCAATGTCAAGAGCGATAAAAGTGAGGTTACTGCCCCACTTAAGGTTGACCTTCTGACTCATTCTTACGCATGCAGGTCGAGATGAGATACAAGTATCCTCCTGTCGTATTCAAATCACATTACAGGGTTTTGAATGGTTTCTATATAATCGAACAACTGCATATGACAACATAGTCTCGCAAATGGAAGAGAGCTTGAACCGCAACCACTCTCGCTCGACAGACAGGAATAGGTCTGGTCAAAGGTTAAATCGTCTAGGTGAGCATGCCCTATTTACAACTATCTTTCACTCGAACTCAACAATAGATCCCACCCCATCCCGTTTACGCACCATTTCGAAAGGTTCCTTGCGTGTTCCAACAACTATCCAAATGCGTTTTCTTGGTTTAAACGACAATTACCAATTCTAGACCCGAAAGATGTTTTGCCTTTAGGTATACAGGTCTCTAAAGGGGTGATAATATGCGGGAATACATCGACCCCTAGTCTTCTTGTGGCCGAATTCAGTTCATGTCAAGGGACTTTTGCTGTGACACAGGTGCTGAGCTCATTATGCTATCAGATGTGAAAGAAATTCTTCTGATGCAATGTACCTAGGCAAAATCGACGTTCGATCTTTACAAACAGGCTCTCACTCTCAGCTTTCGGAAAGCTCTGATTTGTATGACGGAAAACGAACAATATATTGACCCCATGTCCACTTTAGGGGAACTCATCTCCGATAGAATTCACCAGTGAGTTTATATCATATTTTTTATGTATTCCTCCATTGAATTCAGAGCCTAGGTATCAAGAACGAGACGCACCACCGGATCTCTCTTTCCGTGCATTTCGCAGAATATGGCGCCAATTAAGTTTGTACCCACTTACTCTCAAATATAACCGGAATCGTCAAAGGCAGAGGAGTTTTAGGGCCACCACAGCGTCTACGGGTGGCAAGCACGAACAATGTAGATGAGGAGACGCCTATAGGTGCAGATTTCTCAACCTTGGAATACGCCATTGAGAGGAAGTTATTAGAGACCCCTTTGTTGGAATTATTATATTTGGTGGACGTTGTTGGAGAGGTTCCGCCTGTGGAGGAACAGCGTTACCCCGATGGGTACGAATATGGGAATGGGGATGTTGCACCTGACTGGGCTTTGACGCTCGTTATTCATGGAGGGATGCTCAGATACGGGCCCTGGGCTGACCGACAGAGGTACGATACGGTAGATTGATGAGATACCACCCTTGACAAAACACCATATATCAGGGCCGACTTGCAACGAATATTCTTCCCTTCTACATACCAAAACGTCGAGAAAACGCGACATGTAGAGCCCGGAGACAAGCGAATCTGGACGGCTTTGCAGATTTTCGTAGAGCTGAGGGACGAAACTTCTTTACATATTTCATTTCGAGAAGCTTCTAAAGTGAGGTTTTATCTAAGTATTTGAGGCGTTCATCTCACACTCAAGTAGGATTGGCAATGGGACGGGACTGTCGATGTCCCAAAACGCTCTCGTCGTCGAGAGCCAGCGTTTATTGAGTTTACTGTCGGTGATCGATCATCCATTAGTTACATGATGCCCATGGTTGCTAGTGCTTCAGGCTATGAGCCTGTTCTTGAAGTTCATCTAGATGATCTTGTCATTGCCTCAAGTTTGAATGACATACGACCAATTGTTGCGGACTCCTTGCGGGTGAGTTCTTGGTTTCATCTTGCAAAATTGGTAACATTAAACATACCAGGTTCATGGTGACCTTCCTTCGCCTCTGAAATGGAATGAAGAACGTACTTGGGCTTTCAACATCAAACTACGGCAACCTGTGCTGTTCCTGCTTCGGGATCACATCAATATGTTTACAGACCTTGGGAGAGACTGGGCCTCAGGGCCTCCCAGTGATTGGCAGAGATGGGTCCCAACCATTTACACTGTCAATTTGGACTTGTATCATTATCGATGGAATCTGTATGCCAATGACCAGAATATTATTGATAAACCCCTTCTTCGAGAAGAGAATGGTGAGTTACTTGTCTTTTCTTGATCGACCTTGCTCATTGTCATCCGTAGCGCTGGTAACTTTGCGTGGTGAGCGGTTTGAAACTAACGTCACTATTCCGTCCAATAAATTCCGTCCGGAATCAACGACCATCGAGTTTCAAGTCAAGGCACCCAAGTTGTCTATCGATTTTTCGCTACCTCGATGGAATACCCGAGCTGCTTATATCCCGGAAGGGTGTAATTTAGTGAAGGCGAGCACATTTAATGTGAAAGCCTCTTATGAGTTTTTCTCAGAAGTAGGAAACGATCTCGCCGATCACTTGATTTTGGACTTCGAAGTGAGTATTTTAATACTACATTGCAACGTGAAAAGCTTTACAAATTGCTCTCCATTGTCTATAGATATCGGAAGTTGTATACCAGGCCTTCGGTTGGTCTATTCGATACTGGATGGTCTTGCGTGATAACTATCTGGGATCTTTCACCAATTATTCCACATTATACGAGTATATCGATAAGCGGAAGAGAAATATTCCACATGGCGATCCTATCAACTTAAAGTACCGTCCTAACAAGGTGAATCTAAATCCTCAGTCTTCTTTCTAAGGCATCTGACATGTCTGGAGAATAATATGTTCCAATGCACTCTATCAGTTTTCCTGAAAGACGCTGCGATCATATTGCCTGCAGGACTCTTAGGAATTGAACAGTCCTCGGCATCAATAGATAAAAGATCTGGTGCTGGATCCTGTCTTGTTTTAAAAGTACCTGAGCTGCAAACACATCTACGTCTGCATGACTACTTCCTAGGTTTGTGCCGATACGTTCAGACATGAGTTGTCATTGATGATTTTCATAGAAATGTCTTTGAACACTACCTCGATATTTGGATATATTGATTACCACCATAGCGAGAAACTTTCATACCCACGGACTAGCTCTATGAACAAGATTATGATGATAGATGGTAATGACATGACTTTGAGATCGTATCAAGGCTAACCGAACGTTGGACAGGTCTTGACTTATTTGCCAATCGCCTGTTTGGACCTGTTCCGAAAACAACCACTTATTTTTGTATCTGGGAGCTCAATTACGGACATATAAAACTGGATATGTCTTTCTCCGAAGCTCAAATCTTGATTCATGCTGGAAAATCATTCGGGTTAAGTTTCACAGATTTGGCCAATGCTCCTGCTGTCGAGCACATGCCACCGATTGATCCGGATAGTAAGTTAATATATTGTAAACTCTTCATTTCCTCCTGCTCAATTGTTTTTTTCAAGTCACATTCTATAAGGTCAACGTCAAGTCATTAGAAATTATTCTTCGTGCTGGGCGTGCCGCTATATGTCTAGCTTGTCGATCCGGTGTCAAGGTCGACAACAACGACGTTGGTGGCTTACATTACAGCAAATCTACGGGAATTCGCGTACCTCGTGTCTCTGTTAACATACTTCTCAATGCTTCGGAAGAACGAGATACGTGGTTGGAGGCAGCAGACCTCGTCACGGATGTCTATGTTGATATCTACGCCGCACCCAAGAACTTTAAGGACTTCATTGAAAAGCAAAGGGCCTTTGTTAGTGAACAGGATAAACCAACCGATCGCGCTGCAAGACTCTTAAGCAGATTGGAGCAAGGTTAGTCAAGTCTCCACGCTAGAATGCTCACACTGATACACATAAAAATAAAAACAGGCCGACAGAAACACTTAAATGGTGTATATATTCCTCAACCTCAACTTCCTAATATCAAGAAAAGAAAGAAAAAGAAACTACGCGTGGTTCAACCCCAACCTCAGAGCGCATTTACTGCCCTCCATTTAAGCCGACAATCCATCATTGAGAACACTGATTCAGAAGATGAGGAGCTAATATCAGAAGCTGAACGAGATGCTCGACTTGCGTGCGTAACTCTTGAAGTATATATTGTTAGCTATCTCTTATGATGTAAACACAGGAAGACTCGTACAGCTACTCCCATACGTGTTCGAGAGGAGGAACAAGCAATGTCGACTGGAGATGAGTCTGATGATGCGGATCTAACAGATGGAGAGTCTAGTGATGGTGATTGGAGCGATACTGGGGCTGGAGGTATGTTTGTTAGTAAATGTGTTTAAACGTAGCTCAGAATTTATTAGGGCATCCTTTGACTCAGGAAGAGTCGCTGTTACTATATTATGCACGTTTAGCAAACCATTACTCAAGTCTCCCCGAAAATCGGCCTGGGTTCTGGGAAAGTTCTTCCTTTGTTTTGGTCAAGGTACTCTCTCGTGGGATTTGTGCAAGCTACTAAAACCATTAACTCAGATCTTTTTAGGATCGAAGTTCTACCTTTTTTCCGAAAGTTTCATCTGGTGCCAAATCAGATATAAAAAAGAGTTTGCAGACTCCAGTAACTATGCTTCCTGACCCGAAGCATGGCTCAACAACCATTCGTCTTCAGTCGAGGTGTATCTCTATTATTAGAGTGACACCGCTAATAGCCACTGTTTTGACACATATTCGAAATGAAGTGCGTTCGATTGTGAGTTGCGACATTATTCAAAATTTCAATATATACAGACGGTTGTACCTCAGAATCTCGGTCCCGAACTGTTGGTCGACGGGTTTATTGCCAGTTGCCTTTCATCGCTCTCCTCCGACATGAAGAATGAGGGGAAAGAAGGATCACATAATATCTTTTTGGTCTCATCTCCAGGAATCAATGTCTCACTCCTCCAGAACATCTCAATGTCTAGTGAAAGCGTTCCCAATACAAACTATCTCAAGGAAACATATATACCATCGAAATTGGATATAACAGCGCGGATCAACTTAAACTTAAAGGACATCGAGTTTCATGGAGTCTTCTCACAAAGTCACATGAATACTAAAGTGATCCTTGGTGAGCTGTTACTCCAGCTCGATACTATATCGGGGAGCCGCAACCTCGTATCATCGACAGAGACTTTTGAATCTCGTGTCACGGACCTTGTAGTTGACTCTCACTCAAGGCAAATACATTGTTCCTGGGACAATTTCACCACAGAAGTTGGCCAAAATGGACCCGGGCTAGTAGTTGCAACTGCACTTGTACTGCAACAAGAAATTTCGCAAGTTCTCAAAACATTGCATGATATGAAGAATCACCAGACAAGCATGATACAGACTGTTGTTTCTGAAATCCTACGGTGCTCGGAGAACATGACGATCATTGACCCTCTATCCACAATACAACCTTCGTACCTCATTCAGGAGGGTATTCCTCACCGTTTACGCACAGACCCTACCTTCCGCTTCCTTTTCCACCTTCGGAACTGTTTACGCAATGTACACCAAGAGAATCGCAATGCCTTAATGACTGCCCAGGGCGCACCAATTCATTTTGCTCATTTTAATACGTTCCTACAGTCGCAGTTCGTGTCACTGGATCATGACGTGGAAGTACTTCCAGCTCTTCTTAGACAGCTATTGGATATCAAAGATAATTATGATACAACAACCACGCGCAGCTCCAAACAAACACCTCTCGTTTCTCTTGACCTAAGGAAGACTTGCTTGCGAATTCTAGGTCCTGTAACGTCCTCCGCCAACGAGTTATCCTTCTCTGGAATCAAGGGACAGGCTCGGATGAATGTATTGGACCTTATACGGCATACATTCAATAATCCCGCGAGCATGTCACAGACATCTTTCCGCGAGAAAGGACCTCACAATGTGAAAAAAATATCAGCTCACGTTGCGGTCGACGATATACATTCCACAGTTTATTCACATCTCTTGGTTTTCATCCAACATGTTCTACAGGTCCGCCGTATTTATCTCGTTCAAACACAAACAAGTCCAACAGAACCTATGGCTATGATCCTTGATGATAAACATTCCTCCGTAAAAATCTCAAGCTCATTGCACGTCGACGCTACGATCTGTTTGCACAACGTACAATTACAGGCAGCTGCTGCGAATTTGATCTTTGAAGTCGGTGTTAAGGGACTAACTTCCGCTGTGTCCTTCTCTCTCAATCAGGAAAAACTCGAACAATCCTTGAATACGAGTATTCTCTTCACAAAGTTATATTTGAAAGCTAGAACTCCACTGGTTGACAAGGCCAGACAAGGACCGGACCAAGATATACTCGCAACCTTCAATTCAACGGGTGGGAAGGCAAATACACTAATGCGATCGGACCCTACCCTCAGGAAGACTATGAAAGTGGTTTTCTCCTTTGATGGCTTACACCTCATTGTACCTCGTAGTGCATTACGATTATATCGGTTCTTTGAAGAATGGCAAGCGGACTTCCTTCCTGGAATTCAGTCTACCTTCAAAGCCGTGCTTTCGGAGCTTCACAGTCCCTCAAACAAACAATCTTCTTCTGCTACATCAACTCGTTCTTCCTCTAGAAAACCTCTTCTCCAGATCAATGGCAAAGTAAATCAAATTGGAATGCTATTGCAAGTGATGCATGGCACCTGGCTTTCTTGGGAAGTTAACGGTGTTGTTGCATATGTCCAAAGCTCTCCAATCCCTCTCAGCCCTTCAAAGATTATATTCGGATTGCAAATAGCTTCTACTGTGCTCGAGGTTTCAACCAGAGACAAGACGCAGGAGACAATTCCAACGAGCCGTGTAAACCTCACATTTCCTGCCTTGTCGCTTGGTGGCGATTACGATGGCCGTTCTGTACAAACACTGATCATCATTGACTTCTTAGACTTGAAAGTGAAACCATCCCACTGGGATACATTACTCGTCGTTCAACAGAAATTTGGTCAGGATTTCAATGATTTCGTTTTGTTAATGCAGAACAGTCGTCGCAAATCATCGTTCAAATCTCGAGACAGCAAGAAATCTGGACTCAAAATTGGTGGTTTCCTCAAAATGCATGGCTTCCGAATTGGTTTCGAAGGTTTTTCTTCAACCATGTTTTTAGAATGCCAGGATATAGGAGGCGGTTTACACAGTGAGAACGGAGGGAGCTGGGATATCGGCTTGACAGACTTGGCGTTATCACTTGCGTCGCGTTCAGCAGCCAATTCGGCAGAGGCTTTCCAACGCGAGAGTCGTTCGGTCTTTGTTGTCATCGATGTGAAGGTTACTGCGGGTAGAAGGAGGGTTCTACCATATGAACAAACCCTAGAACTCGCGATCACAAAGGTGCATGCCGTCATGCAACCAAGTTCTATTGGAGAAATGGGTGATTTCATAGATTATCTGCAGGTATGATTCACCATGGCCGTTCTTAGTGGGTATACTCAAATGCTTTACTAGGCTGAGGTCTTAGACAGAAAAGAGCAACGCGCTTTGGAACTAGCAGCTTTCAAACAGAAAACACAAAGTATCATGAAGACTTTTGAGGTTAAAACTCAGGACATCGACAGCGAACGGCCATGGCTCTCAAAGTATTTAATCAATGTGATAATTAAAGACCTAGGGATAGCATTTCCAATCAGCCTCGATCATGATATTCCATTACCAAAGTCCAAGTCCAAGGACGTACCAATCAAGGCCTTTTTGTTTTCTATATCTTCGGTAACATTCGCTATTAATCGTGGTGAAACTGGAGAAGCAGTAATGAACGATTTTTCTTTCCAATTTGTTCCTCAGTAAGCTATATTTTTGGAAAATGTTCACCCACCCTGAATTGATTATTCTTTTAGGTTCCAACAGTCAAATCCTGCTGATTTCACTGGAACTGCACATCAATCAAGGAATCGACTGATCTATCCAGAAATGAAGGCTCAGTTACGTTCCGCCTTGGAACCGAACTCTCGTCAGATTTGGATCAATGCCAATGTTAGCGGGTTCATCTTGGATCTCGACTCCACGATAACGGACTACGTCTTTTCCTTGATAGACGTCTACCGTCAAGGGAAGGATCGATTGGAGCAATTATCCAACAATGTTCCACGTACGCCTTCCGTTACTACCGGGGATCCACCAAAACCTATCTTGGAGGAACATTACAATTCTACTTCTGCGACAAACGTTTTCGCATCTTTGACCTTCCTCAGTGGTGAAGTACGTATGCACAGAAAAGCTACGGAAGAGATCTATGATAGAAGGGACTCTAGAAGATCTGTAGATCTGTCTAACGAACAGAGGCGTGTCTCGGAGGTTGAGATATTCAGATTACCTGTTGTTTCCGTATGGGCAGAATATCGTGCATTCCCAGCGAAAGAAAGGGTGCAGGAGGCTTCGATTCTGATGTTCAGAAGCACAGTTCATTCAAGCCGCAATATCCTAAGGCCAACCCTCCTGCCATTTTTAACAGAGCTCGTCAACAACATCGAAGCGCGTATGCGCAAATCCAGCTCGCAAGCAGTCCAAAAACCTGTACCTACTCGCCCAGGTAGCCCCGTTTCTGTCAACAAGACTGATGGCCTCAATGCGGTCTCAAGCATGCGCATTAGCTTTAGCTTGCGCATTGATCGTTCACGTTTAGAATTCACTTGTAAACCTGATGTCAATGTCGTTGCGGGTCTAAATTGGGAAAGCGGTGGTTTCATCATCAACATGTCTCCCGGTGCAAAACAGGTTGTTTTTACTGGAGCCGTAGAAGGACTGTCCATTGGTCTTAAACATGGTTTCCTTAGCGAAGACTGTGTTCAGCTCGATGCACGCAACCTCTCTTTCTCTTTCTCCTTGTCTAAAGATGCTTTTTCCGAGGACTCGATTAACTTGATCTCTGTTGTCCTCGACACCGAGTTTCACGGTAAGGTCAAGTTCTCAAGGTTGCAGGACATCCTATGCTTCAAAGCAGTTTGGTTGGACCTTTTTCCCTTATTCAACTCCCAAAGTAATGGGGAGGTGAGAGCGCCTCTGAAGTCATCCACCAATGTGGCCCTTACTCCGCAATCCACCAAACAAACATTTCAGTCCGTGTTCCTGATTCGAGTCCGCCAAGTCAACCTTGAAGTCGATTTGGGACACTCAATCAGCAGAGTCACTCTCACTTTGACGGAGGCTGTGATGAGGACTAAATTGACGGATGCTCTGAATGAGGTTTCAATCCGCGTAGGAGAGCTCCTGATTATAGCCGAAGGAAATCTATCGGGACGTGTGCGAGTTCCAGACTGTTTCTTCCAAACTATCAGAAGATCAAGTATTCAGCCTTTATCCTTGGACAATGTTGGTGGGAGAATGTTAGAGCTGAAGCTGACGAGCGGACCTTTGATCGCGTCGTTGGAATCTGACCGTCAGAGACTGCTTCACTATCAGTACGCCTTTCTGTCACAAATTTGACATCTAATGCTTACTCTATACAACAGTGCAGAACCCCTTGAAATCGAGGTCTTGGATGATTGGACATCTAGCATTGCGACAGATAATGCGGAACAGCCAATACGACTATCATTCATCGTCACAAGTCCTGGCATTGTTGCGGCTGTGACAATAGGAACAATCCCGAAGCTGATGTCCTATGCAAATAAATTTGAGGCCAATCTCAAAGCACAAAGGGAGGGTGCCAG
The DNA here is from genome assembly GCA_034638255.1 of Coprinus comatus. Taxonomy (NCBI): domain Eukaryota; kingdom Fungi; phylum Basidiomycota; class Agaricomycetes; order Agaricales; family Agaricaceae; genus Coprinus; species Coprinus comatus. The sequence continues at coordinate 379,937 of JAWPGT010000013.1, forward strand.
CAGAGAATCGACGACCTTCCGGAATGCCCTATCTCTCAAACCAAACAATCATCTATCGGCTGTTGCCGAAGCAATTCTGGAAACAGCGAAGACGAAGTATCAGGAGACAGAAAATAATCCATCATATACCATCCAACAGTTCATGAGCTTACAACTGGATTCGCTACGGTTAGTTGTGTTCCCGCGTAGCATGGAGGACGCCGAGATCGCCCACTTTGTCAGCAAGGATGTGAAGGCACAACTAGATCGATTTGTGGCTACTGAACTCAGTCCACTGAGGCGGGATTTACACTTGTCGTTTTCATCTATGACCATTTCCAAGTACACCCTAAACCAACCATTCAATCGGCCTCGACCAGGTGCAGAAGATGGACGTGCATGGCTGGAGAGTTTTGTTGGGGCAGCCTCTGAAGCTATAGTCGTTGGGCTCCCTTCCATGATGATGCACATGTCCAGCAAGGAGATTGTTGAGGATGTGAAGAAATTGGTCTACGACTTCAACAGCAACTTCATTAGACAAGGGATGAAAGATTTTGATGATATTTACATCACACTTAACGTCTCACTGTATTCGTGGTTAACTGTATTGCGGAAGAACTTGACGAGGGAAATGGACCAGGTTCGAGCAACCGCTGAGTGGCGTACCTCTATCAATCCTGGAGTCGTATCACCTTCTGTAGGAGAAAAGCGGAGGCAGCCACTAGATCTATCAACACCATACGTATCCCCTAAGTCTATGACTCTCCCACCCGCTCTTCCAACTACGGTGCCATCTGCAAATCTGGGACAACCTCTTCGCTCAACATCCACTGTTGTATCTGTTGATGATTCCATTCTTTCTCCACTTGAACAGACTACGCCAGCACCTTTCCTTACTCGCCGAGATTCTGACCCTCCAAACACAACAGGAGCAATGTCCAACAAACGTGCAGATATAAAATATGAGCCAAACAGACGATCCATCGAGAGGCTAACAATGAGGCAGCTCGGGGAAGCTACCCCTGACGTTATGCATCCATTTTTCATGAAGAAGGCGGGATTCAATCTAGAAGATTCTCTACCTCAATATGTCAACGAGTATGCAACCACACCATTGGAAGAAATAATGGAGGTCCTCCTAAAATTATATAGTCGACAAGTGAAAGCAAATAAAAAGTCAACTATGGAAGATGGTTGAAGGATGCATACATAATACCCAATAACGCCTCGTAATTTATTCAGTACTTATACTCATAGTACCATACCAAGTCCATGTCATGTCGCAGTGCATAATAATAGTCTACTTTGTTCCACCTGTACCACTGAAGACACTAAGAAGAGCGAAACAGCCGTACAAAAGGCCACAGGGGTATGCGACGAGTAATCTTTGATCTGACATACGCAGAACTGCGACAAAAATGCCCGATGCTGCATATGTACACCAGAAAATGGATATCAGTGACAAAAAGTATCCAAAAGTACCACTGGTAGGGTTTAGTCAATATTGGTAGACAAGACTCATGATTAACATACTCAAGGTGAATCATGACACTGATAGCACTGACTCCGACCATTGGTAATAGACAGTAACCTAACACAGATGCCACCCGGTATGCATCAATGCCAGTATCCGACATCAAGTTCAATAGGGTATACATTGAGGCAGAACCGAAAAGACCAACGCCATAGATATAGCCAAAATTCGGTTTCCCTGACTGAAGACAGCAGATTTATCAGAGGGTATAATGGCGAACAAATGTAGCTTACGAAAAGGAGGAATATTCCAAAACAGAAAAAGAAAATAATTGGACCAGCCAGATCTGCATCATCCATAATTCGTTCATCGACACCATGGAGTGGACTGAGGACCGTCATTGTTTTTGTCCGTATATGTGAGAAGTTGATCCCGAGCTCTGCACCAATTTCCATCAAATAATGTGTCGTATATCATTGACGGAGGAATATACCTTCGAGAAGCGGAGGTTCACCCTCAAATCCTCCAGTTCCAAAAGCTGACAACCAGCTATTGGGCAAGTGAACAGAGCCACCGTAGCCTCCTCCCTGTGCTATGTTTCCTTGTGCCATTTGACCATCCAAACTTGGTCGTGAGCCAGGATAGAAGGAACTATTGGTAGGGTCACTTGAAGCATAGAACTGTAATGGATCTTGAGCGGGTTGGTAGTATGCATTTTGTGATGTAGAGGCACTGTAGGGGTTTCCGCTGTCTTGCTGCCACATTGTTTAGCTTATTGGTGATAGTGACGAGGTTTTGGATGCGTTGGCTGCAATTACTTTGCGAACGCGAAACACGTCTATTCACTAACACGTCGAACATCCTGATTATGTCATAAGTCACGTGAGCTCTATAGATGCATGCTTTTCACCTATTTCTTCGCCGTCTCGTCTTTTCGTTCACCATGGTAAGTAATTAGCTGTTTAATGGTATAATCCAACTCATAATTCCTTCTTTGAGAATAGCCTCAGGTGAATCATGTCTATTTATCCCAGTTAATCAAATCTGATGATATGATAACTTAGAACGAATACATCGAGGAGCATATCAAACGACATGGAAGACGGCTGGATTACTATGAGCGCAAGTATGTCTCATGAAACTACCTATGCACATTTGCGCGATGTTGAATAAATTTGACAGACGGAAGCGTGAGGCTCGTGAGGCCCACAAGTCCTCAGCAGTTGCGCAGAAATTGTTCGGTCTAAAGGCCAAACTACTCCATGCTAAGAGACACAAAGAGAAGATTCAAATGAAGAAGACCCTTAAAGCTCATGACGAACGCAACATAAAGCAAGCAGATTCCGGAACGGTACCTGATACTGCACTGCCTACTTTCCTTCTCGACCGTGAAGGCCAGAAAGACGCAAAAGCACTTTCAAGCGCAATCAAACAGAAACGCAAAGACAAAGCTGCCAAATTTGCCGTCCCGTTACCTAAGGTCCGCGGAATTGCAGAGGATGAAATGTTCAAGGTGGTTAAAACTGGAAAGAGCAAAAGCAAAGCATGGAAGCGCATGGTGACCAAAGCAACCTTTGTTGGGGAAGGATTTACCCGTAAACCGGTTAAAATGGAGAGGTTCATTCGGCCGATGGCTTTGCGTTACAAGAAAGCCAACGTAACACATCGTGCGTCCTTCTCTGGTAACACTCCACAAATATACTAACCTGAGATATAGCTGACCTTAAAGCTACCTTCCAACTCCAAATTCTTGGTGTCAAGAAAAACCCACAATCTCCAATGTACACTCAACTCGGTGTTTTGACGAAGGGCACAGTTATTGAGGTCAATGTCTCAGAGCTTGGTATGGTTACAGCTGGAGGCAAAGTTGTGTTCGGAAAATACGCTCAAATTACAAACAATCCTGAAAACGATGGATGTGTGAATGCTGTGTTGCGTAAGTTCTACAAACTCTTTTCACAATTGACATTGACTGATCACATTCTCATAGTTGTATAATTTCATTTGCCATTGCACTTGTATTGATAGATTACAAAAAAGTACTTGCAAGTATACCATCTGATTAGCTTTTGAATTTTATACCTTGGATATAAACCAAGACCATGAAAAATGTCCCATGGCTAACATCTGAAACAGGACTATGTAAATCAGTCGGTTTTACATTATTATTATGATTATTGGAGTATAGCGTTTCCATTTCCTAAACTTCTAACAAATGATCTTATCGACCAAACGGCATCTCCTGAATGAATCGATGCTCAGCAGGCCCACGGGTCGAGTGTCCGACCTGGCTGTCTACAACGGGTGCTGTGGGATATTGGGTCCAATGCCGGAACTCTGTAGAACGTAGAATTTTTCCTTTCTCGGGAAGGTCATTCTTGCCTGGAACATAATATGTGATGTCGCTTCCCCACGTCTTGGATTTTCTAAAAGTGCATGTTCAAGTCAGAAGCGTAGATTTTGGGTATGGAGGAATTTTTTTTTTTTACTTAGGTATGGGTTTAGCTCTCCCCGAATTGAGCTGACGGTTGATATCAGATGTTGGGGTAAGATTCACCGTTTCCCCTATCCGCGCTTGGTGTACGGATGACATATTGACCGTTTTCCCAATTGGATCAAACGGATTCCTAAGGTAATCAAGTTCCCCACTATTCCCTACCATAGATACTGGATTCCTGACGTTATCATTCGACGAAATGCGTAGGCTGGGATACGAAACTCTTCGCAACGATTTACTGATATGAGGGATAGATATATTCTGAATATTTGCACCTGGGCCAGAATCACTTATCATCGACATAGCACCCATGCTGGGCTGTTGGGGTGTAGGATCCCTTGCTTGTTTGTGGCCTTTTGTGGTAGTTGGTGAAGGACAGGTGCGCTGCTTGACAGCCCTATGCCTTGCAATGTAGGTAAGTATGAAGGCATCCTAGGATCTGAAACGTGGTATGATTGGAATTGTTGTTTGCTTTCTTGATACAGTGGAGCTGAGGAAGAGAGTGTCGGAAGTTGTAAGTGGAATTCTGGAAAATGTGCAAACCGGCTTCGGAACCAGAATACAATTGACTAGATGACTTTCCCTGCTCCAAGGTATCGTCATCATGAGATTGATTTACATCTGATTGTGATAGGCAGGTCGTATATGATGGGTACAAGTCCTCGTTCGTGGGAAGGGGTTTATCATTCGCTCGATGTTGCTGGAGGAACTTGTACCACCTCGAAGGTATAGGAGTCCCGGATGCCTATATCCGAGTGCAGTCCTATAGGTGGCATCTTGTTCGATAGTGCTGCCGGTGAATTAGAACTACTTTTTGCATCTGAAGGAAGTACATCTGTCAGATTATCTCTGTATATTATTAGAGTCGTTGTCGAACGGTTGACGTTTTGAGCTGAGTATACTTACAATACTGCTTCAGCCCATTCCCATCTCTGTATGAGGGCTCTCAGCATCTTGATACAGATTTGCAAGTCATCTAGCAAGTCTTGGAGAGATACCCTTCCCTCCATCGTCGAGATTTGGATCGACGTATCCCCCAGTTCGGATTCGGTTGCCTTTTTTTTAAGCTCAGATGAAATTATGGCCACAGTACCTGCGCAAACCAGGGCAACGTTAATCATATTAGGAATATTGGATACTCCTTTCCGTGTTTGTAACTCCAGGATGCGAGCAACAGCACGTATCGAGGACGCACAAGTGCTTAATGCGTATTGGTGATATTTGGGAGCTGATGGATAGCATACACAAAATTGTCGCCACATCATCATTTGCACCGCATGATAGAGTGAATATATCGTTGCAGACTGGTCCGTAAAGATGAGATCTGAAGAAGCCTCTGGCCAGCGAACTATTCCACAATTTAGATGAACCTGAAACGGAAAGGAGAGAAAATTGACACACTGTGTTGGGGGACGTTTGTAGACCATTCCTCGATGGCCGCCTTCAGTTTGGACACAACCGCGTCTGTAAAGTGGTCGTTGTGAAGCCCGAAAATGACCTTGTTTTTACTCAAGGGATACTATTTGAATAATGAAACGGCCCATTAGCAATTTCATAGTCACCACTGTCCTCAACTCACTAAGGCCTTCGCAGTAAATGCTATGAGTTGGGAAAGCTTGATATATTGAATAAAGCAGCTAATCCTAGATGGTACACCTGGGGGCTGTTTGAAGTCCAGTTCTGGATCTCCGGTATCCCAGTATTCGTCATCAATCTCAAGGGGTAGATCCAGGTCATAGCTTGAGGGATCGTTTCAGCATACAGAATAGCTTTTAAAAAACTTACTCACTCTTCTTCTCCAATCATAGGCCCTCTTCCCAAACTGGCGCCTATGATATGATCAAAAGCTAACAATATCCAAAATGCTCTCTTCCACAATTCATCATCCGCATTTGGACCAGCCTTGTAGGTGTTCTTCCTGTGAGCGCCCCTATCCTGCACCGTTCGGATTCCAATGGACGTAAGAAACCAGCCTATAGGCCCGTGCATTGTACCCCGCAAGAACATAGACATTAACTATAGGATGCATCAATAGCTGGTTATCAACTCTAACCTGATAACCAAGCTCACAGTAACTGTTTGGACTTCGAACAAAGTTACAGCACAGACTGAGCTTTTCCGCATGCGATGAATGCCGAGCACAACGAGAAACCACTCCCATCCTATCACTTTCCAATTTATGCCTGAAGCAGGACAGTCCTCCTCAAACCAGCGGCTAGCTACCGCACACATCATCAGACACACCGTAGAGAACCACAAGTTTGTGCGGTGCAACTTTTGTTCCCGGTGAAGTTGGAATGTTGGTCGATGCAAGAGGGGTAGAAAGGTGTTGGTGTGGATGAAATATAATTCAAATAGGTGAGTGGCAACCTCATCTTCGGGGAAATATTCCAGGATAGATGCCAATAGGCTGGCAGGTTCTGGTCCGCGGTTGTCCCATGTGCGTTCCCACTACATTACGTCAGTAATCTATACACTCAATACCTGTAGTTCAAGAAGACGGACTTGCGGCTGACTCCAAAACCGGATCCGACGCAGTGCCCAATGGGTATCGTTGTCAGGCGCGTTCAATGGTGTTTGGTCGTTTTGCGAGACTACGCGGGGTCTAGAATCAGCTTGTTCGTTATCGAGGACAACCTGCTTTCGGCTTTCCCGTACACACATCTGTTTGAATCTACGAGTTGTTTCGATCAGAGCTGCGGTAGAGCTACGCCCGTGAAACCGTATCTTGTCAGGTTGTACACTATCTAGGCTTTCGAAGGCACTTAGGAACAACTTGTGACGTCCGTTAAGCCCAGTTTCGATAGTTTCTTCTTCTGATTCATTTGACGAATCATCGGAGGATGTAACACATGATAAAGATCTATAGGAAGTGTACTGGAAGAAGGCACGAGAATTGCTAGGCACCGGAGATCCCAAGTTCGTAGGCGTGGTGTGACTAGATGGGTGAATACGGTTCAGAAGAATGGCTGGCGGAGCTAAGGTACCAGGTTCAGCACTGCTTGGCTCTAACATCAAAGCCTCTGAAGTTTGCTGGGATGCACGACCTGCATTGTCTTTCCAAGAACCACGTACAAAAGATGGACCGAGCTCTGGGGTGAAATCGATATTTGGGAAAAACTAGTGTTACCAATCAGTCAGACAACATATTCAATGTTCAAAACACATAGATGTGTCATTTTCTGCCAACCAGTTTTGGCACCACACTTCACAAAGCATACCTGTTTCAAGGCTCCTTCTAAACGCTCCATTCTGTCTTCCAAGGTCGTTATGTACCTATTGAAAGATTAGAAAGTAATCAAGTATTTGACGATCAGGCAAATATACGTTTTGGTGGGACCACGTGGTTGAGAAGATTCCCTAATAATGAGAAAGTGAGTATTTACAAGAACGTTCGGCGACAGACGCACAGGTATGTACAGACTCTGCTACCACTGATGCAATTGCTGCATACATTATTCCGCATGCAAGGTCCATCGCATTTTACTTTTCTGTGTCGACAATAGTCGCAGGCTCTCTCCTTCTTCCGTCTTTTCTTCGGAGGCTCAAGATCAGTACCTCCAGCAGTGGTGTAATCAGGGGCTGAAGAAGACAGTGGGATAACGTTTGGCCTAAGAGCTGGAAGGTTAGGTAGTGAGGGCAACACAATTGGTATTGGTCCAAAGTATTCTTTGCCCATGAGCCGTACGAGCGTCAAAAGAGGAATGGTAGCCTGAGAGAGAGAGCAATACGAAACGCTACCGAAGACGCTCAGTAATTACGCTAAATCACGTGGACATTAAGTGGAAAAGTAAGCATCAATTATATTTCATGCAATCCTCCATAAGTATGAATATGTTCTTCAAACGCTGCTCACCACTACGGCTGCCTCCCAACGCTCGGTCCATGTCCAATATCAACCGGCCAGCACCTCCTCCTCTACCGAGGGAGCAGCAGCGCGAGTTTGAAGAACTTCTTCGCAAGGCTCAAACCCCCCTTTCCCAACCCTCATCTCCGGAGACCGAAGTGCATCCAGATGCGCGCAAACCTGTGAAGCCGGAGTTTGAAGGAGATGTAAACCCAAATACCGGTGAACATGGTGGACCCAAACGCGAGCCTGTTGGTCGTTGGGGAGAGGAAGGAGACTGGAGTTTTAAAGGCCGTGTTTCCGACTTTTAACATTGATGTAATACACCTTTGGTTATATTGAAGGTCGGACGGAAGCAAGTTTTGTACATTTCCCCGTAAGTTCACAATTATCTCCCTTCATCAATTGTCAAGATATTCATTTCTATGTTGGTTCTTCAGGTAACTCTTTCCATACACTACCATGTACTTTTCAATAGACCTTACGTTCTCCAATAACCCGAAGCGAGTTCGCCGTTCATTCACAGTGTCGTAGCACTTATGAAAGTGTGGATAGAAGAGTCAAATTTCCTCGTATTTAGCATACGACCCAAGGTCACCTATACCCTAAGAATCCGCGGCACAAATCTAACTCGACTCTCAGTTTCATGTTTTGCTCCGTTCCTTACTGACTAACCGGCTTGGCCTCTTGTGATCTCGCAGCTCTGTTGGAATCAAAGACTTGGATTCTTTGATGTGATGTTACACACACGTACCAATCGATGCACCAATTGGACTTCGAAGGACCATTCCCAGCTGCAAAAATTATCTCGCAACTTACTCGGAAACCTAACGTGACATACGTATCCATTCGAGGGATAATCTTTCCGTGCTATAAATATTTATTATCAACCGGAACTTTCCTCCGGTAGACAGATATACCAGATAAATGTTTATGGTGTTTGTCAAGATCTTTCTTCGTCGTCGGTCTTTAGTGGTAGCGCTTATGGTGAAGTGTTACAAAGACAGGTTGATTGGCCAATGAAATCCATCACAAAAGCTCATTTGTCTAACAATGCACAATATCATCTTCACAACATGACTAGGGAGCATGACGAAAGATTTGTACATATCAAATTTCAATCTGGTGTCTATTGATAAAATACAAAGTTTGCCGTGTTTGTCAATAATCCAATTTTGTGACAAAAGGCGTTCTCCAAAGTTAATCTCACGAAGCTTTCAAGGGAGAGTTCCATTGCCGTGGATCCACGAGTATTATACAAGAATGGAGCAACAGCACTTGTGCCCAAGGGCTTGGCAAAGTATTTTCTTGCTTCTCTTCCAATATTCTGAATTGTGATATGATTCTGTTCGACAAGCCTCGACTAAAACTCAGATCCAAATGAACTGGTTCGATAGCGAGGAACGACCGTGGAGGTGAAGCATTTAGATGACCTCGCTTATGTGCCCTCTTTAAAAGTCTTGGCACGTCGCACAACCTGTCAAGCGCCGAGGTAAAATCAATTCAGCGAACTACGCTGTCCGGATACGGCAAGAAGTTTTCCAACTGTGTTTGTACTTGGTTTATGCAACACATGCATCCACTCCATAATGTCGTGTTGTCCCAGTATCTTGATTGGTTCCTAGAACGATAACCAAAATTTCATTCGACTTCCGGAAATCCGGACCATATATTACTATTTCCTAACATGAGTTTCATAGCTTGTATTACCTAGTTTTCGGGTGTCATTCTGTTTTTTAAATGACTTTCCTAGAATTGCAACATTCGGCGTTTCAACGAAAATCATCTCCGGAAAATTGACCAGGCACAGGACTCTTCACGACCTACACTAGAAGTTGATCCAGAGTTGATTACACTTTGAATCAATATAATTGCAGGCTCCATTACAGTGACTTCTCAAAAAGTCTGGTACCGTTTGTATGTACTCTAACATTCCGAGTCCCGAGTTTTGAATGTTTCTATGTACTTATAGGAGTTGTTTGCTCTCACCAATTTCTCACTCCGATGTCGGTGAAGAAGCAGAGCGCCAAAGTGCTTCGAAGAAGCAAAGTTGCCAAGCCAATACTCCATGGGAGATATTGCTTGGCAGACCCTGTATTATGGTGAGAGAACAACACACAGTGCCAGTTGACCGGATAGTGATTGGATATGCGCTCCTTGAATGTCACGGCGAGTCACAAGAGAGGGCCATCCATTCCGTGACCCCTGAGTGACTAGACCGTGACAAGACCGTGACCCTCGTAACACGCAAACCTCCCTGACCGTGTGACGCTTGCGTCATACTCAAGGAGCGCGAGCTCGAAGTCCGTGTTGACCATAACTTGAACGCCTAGAGGAATGCTTGAATCAATGGTCAACCGTATATTATATGTGGCGCAGATAACATATATTATATATTCATACTGTACCAATCTGACGTATGGACTTGGAACTAACACCACCGGACATGGATAAGATTATAATCGTGTCGGTTTAGCCGAACTCGTAATGAGAGTGCCATTGTGCCTCTGGGATCTTTATAATTACCTTCAGCACTCACTTTTCCTGCCTATTGTGATCGTTCTGAGATAGCCCATAAATATGGCATCCAGAGCTCTGATGCGGCTGTAGTATGTACTAGCATGTTTATTGAAATTCAGAACAAATGACCTATCAAGTGGATTAACTCAAGGTCGACGTAGAAGCAACGCCACTCCAGTGATTCGATCCGAGAAAACAATCCTGATTCCATGCGCCAATACATTAGAAAGGGCAACGCGGACAGGACAGAATGTTATTACACTATAATGCGAAAGTAAGTCAAGCGAACACAGTAATCTACTCACTATTATATTATCAGATATACCATGACGTACAACGTATAAGAGACTGAACCGCTAGTCTAGGTGACATTTTACACCCTACTTCGCGTACACTAGCAAAAGTGTCCACATTTTACAGGAAATTTTTGTGTTAATGTCACAGCTTGTGGATGCACAAAGGAAAGGCGAAAGCAGGGAGTGAGGTTGAGAGTTGTTTCATCGTCTGATTCCACGAGGAGCTGGGATGGCGCCACGACCACGACGAGCTGAAAAAAAATGTAAGTATTTTTCTTGTATAAACAACATAAATACACACCATTTGCTGAACAAAAGGAATACGGAACAAATATCAGTAATCAACAATAAGAGCAGAAATGCAAGACCATACCTCGCATGATGGTAGCGCGACCACGAGCTGTACCAATACCTCTTCCTCTCATTGCATTAGGACCGACTCGCTTAAACCTAGGAGAACAAATCAATATACGATCGAAAATCCATTTTCAAGCACTTGCATAGGTGCATTCTGCAGCATATCGGGAACAATGAAGAAACGAATCATGCTGCCTCTGATGTAGACTTGGTCGAGTTGTGAGACACGTCCATCACGGCCGGTCACTGTTATATCTTTTAAGGATATATTCAAATTATCTTCAGCTATGAGAAAATGATCAAGTTGAGCTAGTGCCAAAAGTCATGATGGTAGATTCTGACATACCTTCTGCTAGTTTTCCTCTATAAAGCTGACCGGTCTTCAACTCGACAGTGATGATGTGTCCCAAAGATTCATGAAGGAGTTTAACGGGAACCCCAAGTCCAGAGGTGGTCATCGTAGTATTTGGTTATGCCTTTGGGGTTGCAAGACAATTCGATCGCGATACTCATGATGCGTGGGAACATTTAGTGAACAAATATCTCACAACAGCCAAAACACGGAGCTCCCAGCTAAATAAAACTTCAAAGGGTGTAAAGTTTAAAATAATCCTATTAAATCCAAAGGGAATGTTTCAATATACACTGATGCTAGTTAGTCAAGAGATCAAAAATAATAGATATGAATGCGAGCCCCTAAATATAAAGCAATTCAATCAATAAGGATTGGAGCCTGAAAGAACGGTATACTGACTGATCTAGTCTTATGCCGAGGACTTCACAAGTCAAGATTTCTCCTCAATGTCACTGAGGAAAGCCAGCCACGTTTTCTTGTCAATTACGCCTTCATCTATAAAGCAAAACCAAAGAAGTCAGTGAAGACTCAGGAGCCAACAATGTATAAAGCAGGTAGACGCACAGAAACCATCAATGTCTGTAATTACTACATAACGAGCTCCCAATTTCACAAAGAACTCGTGCAGTAACTCCAATGGTGAATTAGAAGATATCGTCAATGGCGCCTAGCAAAGGTTAAAAAAAAGTGTTCAAACTAGGTTTACCGTAAAGACACACACACCTGGTCCATATAGATACTAAAGTCGAAGGGGTCAATAGAGTGGCTCGAAGGCCCGTCAGTAAGAGAGGAAATTGAAGATGACGCCAAGTTATGGGAGTAGGTGGTATGGAAGTGTACTTCATTCCCACCATCCAAATCAGCCACAATATCTAGGAAGGAGGTAGCTCTCAGGCTAGTATCTAGTTATTAGGGGAGATAATGTACTCAATGCATGTTCAAGTTCACCAGCACCAATGTACCCAACCATTCGGCGACCGTCATTGCCAGTGTCCATCCTCAGTATTGGGAAACCCCCATCATCGTTTCCGGACATATTTAAATCAAGAAGCTTATCTCTCAAGCTCATGATCGTGTTTTTCTCATAGAGTTTAATAACATCAACGTCCTGAACCGTCTAGCCATAAATATAGTTAGATTGGGGCTTTCGCTTGCATGAAACGTAAAAGTCTCTCACCACATCATTTATCTGCAAATTGCCCCACAGATATTCATGCTTTGAGTCCAGATAAGGTAATTGACTCAGTTCAATGACAAGATCATAAATTCCTTTTGGTTCGAGTGCATCTGCCACTGTTTTGGCGACAAGGACTGCCAACATGACTGGAACAGCATATGTGAGAGTGTCGGTTAATTCGAACATGATGACTGCCAAGGAAACTGTAGTCCGCTAGTTCGGAGACAATAAGAATCGAGAATAAAGAACATCAAAGATTCGCAGACATACCGTGACACCGGATAGAGCGGCCGCCGCCCCAACCATGGCATATAGGCCAGGAATAATGCCTAGGTTTGAATTAGCTAAACTTGTTATCTTGGACACTGACAAAACCTATGCTTACAATCCTCATCCTTACCACACTGGGTTCGGAGTAACCCTCCAACCTCAGGACCCTGGTGTTGCATCCATTGTATCCATACGCCAAGAATACGCCCAGCACAAGCCCCTACTCCAAGTGTTGGGATAAATATGCCGGCGGGAACTTTGATACCAAATGTAACGACTGTGAGGGCTGCTTTGACGACCATAGCCACGAAGATAGCACGAGCTACATTCCAGGTTTGTTCAAAAGAGCTTCGGTCACCTATGCACAATCCAAAGTGATCATTCCGGTTCGGGCGACACTCGGAAAACAAATTGTAAACGAGCTCTGTTCCTCCCATCCGAGTATACGGATTGAGGAAGCATAGTAATGTAGTAACCAGCGTAATCTAATCGAACGTATTAGATGTCCGTACAATCACACGTAGGAAGATGGAGCTCGCACCAATATGACCTCGGTAAGAGGATGCCTAATCATCCACGTCTTGTTGCGTACGTTCTTGCTCCAGCGATAATTGAGCTTACTGAAGTATGCGCCATATACGCCCTGGGTTATATTATGTCAATCAAAACATGCGTATATGAAATGTACGCGAGAAGTTACCCCAAACAGTCCGAGGAAAACGAATGGCAACAACTCGAAGGCATGCCAGTCCTAGAAAACGCAATCTTATTGATATTCACCTATTAGTAAAATAATAAAATGACATACCTTGTCGTACGTTACTTGGAACAAGACAAGTTTCCCCGTTCCAAATGGATCAAGCATTTTCAGTGTGATGGCGGCAATCATGGCACAGAAGAAACTATATGCCAAGTAGAATGATTAAAATGAGCAACTATCAGCCCGACCAATAACATACCTCCGCCACATAACCTACAACGTAGCATGTTCATTATTACCCCGATTATAGGAAGCAAGCAACTTACCTTTGGGGGAAAGAAATAGGATACTTCTTCAAGGCTGAATAAAGTGCCACCGATTGGAGCACCAAAGGCCACCGCGACACCTGCTGCACAAGCTGCGCTAAGAATTTCACGTCTTTTTGCTTCCATGTGACAGTCAGTGGGTGGTTGAAGGTGTTTATGATAGCGAAAGCGCAGACCTTCATTGTTCTCATATTTGTTGGTAATACGACTGACGATATTTCCTACACAACTTGCAATGTGCACAAAAGGACCTTCTTTACCCAGGGACAGTCCGGAGGCTACAGAAAGGGCCAGTCCAATGGCCTTTGTCGCCAGTGTTCTTCCGCCAAGATACCCGTGAATTACAAAACCTTTGTAATTTTAGACTAAATGATAAGATTCAAGTCAAAATAAAAAATTCACCAGATAGAATGGTTTTTATTTCTGGGATACCACTTCCAGCCGCCTGAGCTAGAGTTATTAATGACGTTGTAAGGGACAGTAGTAGACACACGTACATAATACATTACTTTTCGCTTAGGCGCAAGGGCAGGATTGCAGGAGTCCCCGAACTCTGGCTTTAAAACCCCAGATTCTTTTCGAGTAGTGAATGTAGCAGAGTTTGTAAGATATAAGGTGAGCAGACTAGAGACAGTAGCAAAAGCAATCTGGAAAAACTTTTATCAAAAATGGACATCCAACTTGGACGGCAGACACGTACAGCCATAAATGTGTATGAAAGATATTCAACCAGGTGCTCACCGTCCTTTCCCTGACGTGAGAATATTCCTGGCCATGTCCGCCATGCTGCGCATGATTCCACACCCCTCAACGAGCTGGCTGGAAACTTATCATCAACCAATAGACAGCAAAACCTCCGCGCTTTCCACCATGCATTTCCACAGTAACCCTCTTTCAAGTCAAATAGCCACTGCTCACTTCGAACAACTAAGAAAGCGATTACCGCTGTCAAAAACCCAACGAGGGTTACGATCAACCACCCTAAGCCCCTGTCTAACAGCAAGCGTAATTTTGCACGAAGAGAACGGCGTCTTCTTAGTCGTGCGAAACGAGCAGAATCCTTTATAGCATCGTGTAGCCAATCGATAGATGTGAACGAAGAGTACCAGACTCGTATTCCGTTAATGATTGCATCTGCATCCTCTTGACCGTCATCTTTAATATGCGCATCATAGGCTGAAATGGGTCGTTGTGACCGTCGATACGTCTGACTGCCAGGAGAAAGGGGTGGACTTGATGGTTGAGATTTTGAGTGCATGATATTAAGGCCAGTAATACCGCGACGGGATGCAAAACCACTGAATGTCGATGAATGGCGGGTAGGAAGTGTTCCATAGGAAGATTTTCCGTTTAGATGTTGCAGATTAGTATTTTCGTCAGCTGGCGTTCCTGGTACTTCGCCATTATCCTCGTTATTCCGTGCCTCTGTCTGCACCGTTGTGCTACTGGCAATGCGTAGCAACCGTTCACGGCGCCAGTTTGTGGGTGAAGGAGGACCAAGTGGGCCAGAGCCTTCTGCAGATGGCATGGTATACGATGACGCTAGATGGTCGTGAGCGTTGTTATTCAAGTGAGATTACGAAATTGGCAAGCAGTGGGCGAGTAGTGTGGCGGGTTAGAGTCGCGCGTGACCTCAAATCAGTTCGTAGCTTCAATCATAATCAAATCATAATCAACAAAACTAAGTTCTAGATAATAAAGTGGTACACTAATTATATCACGTTACATTATCATGTTTTGTCTTGGGGAGGTATTACAGGGGAAGATGCATTTATATATGTAGCTGCTGGTGGATGGACTGCAGTACTTGGGGGCCCTGGTGCAGTTGCTGGGGTACCAGTTCTAGACATCAAGGAATTTAACACCATTGCCAAGCCGCTCATCTGCGCTGACTGAAGTAGAGAGACATTGATTTCCAATGTGAGCATAGTTCCATTCGCAGTAGACCCACGCAAGACAGCAGGAGGTGCTGCCTGTCCCTCAGTTACAGAAGAGGCAGGGACAGGATGGATTCCGAGAGCGTGAAGCGCAGGTAAGGAGGCAACTGGTAATTGCACAGGAATGGCAGCTGTCGGTCGATAATACGGAGCGGCCGTTGATGAGTTCACCTGGAAGGTGCTTGTAGTAGGAGGTAGCTGGGTTCCGTAAGACTGAGCATAGACATATGGGTAAGGCCGGTAGTACTGCGTTTGCATGGTCGTCGCTGTGGGCGTCGCTGCATACTGAGATCGCGGCGGTGGTAATGTAGTAATTCTCTTTTCTCGCTCCACTCGTTCTAGCTCGCCACGAGCAACTTTCAATTCGTTGCTTAACAATGATGCGTCAAGTCGATCGGATTCTAAGACTGCCTGAGCCACAATAAATGCCTCATCATCCGGGGCGGAACGCTAATTTTATAATAAATAGTGACCAACCACATGAAGATAAATGTACTTACAGAAGCGCGTCGGATTCTAATCTTCCGAATCCTTTCACCCAGTTTGCGATAACGTCTATAACATTCGAGGGCAAGCTTAGTTTCTATAATTAGGGTGAATGGTGCTGACTAGTAATAACGTATGAACGACAAACCTTGAATTTCCTGTTTCAAGTCACTTACTGTTTCTTTTTGCTTTCCTTTACAAGTTCCGAATATATCAAGATCTTCTTGAGGCTGTTGGTATATATGGTACGGTAACAATCGTCTGATAGCATCTTCAGCGTCAGAAAAAGGTGTATCAATATCAGGCTGAAGAACGGCAGCCTGGTCCTGGGCAAGACGAATAGCAAATCTAATTCGTAGGTGAGCTATTACTTTTTGTGGATGTCGCCTAGAAGTTAACCTTTCTGCTGTTTGTGCTGTGATTTTTATTTCTTCTTGCGTTCTTGGCTTCTGTTTAGGTGCCTTTTTTGGAGGAGCAACAACTGGGGGTGCAGGGACGCCATTTGTAGATACGGTCGGAGTTATTGGTCGCGCAGAGGTGGAGGGTCCAGAGATGGACCATGAGAACTGCGAGTTTTGTACCGTGGGGGGATAGGAAGTATCTGGTGGAGTATATGGAACGGTAGAGAAAGTGTGGACGTTGAAGGTTGGACCAAGAGCTTTCGACATTTCAGTCTGATTTGTTGTGGTTTGTGAAGGCCCGTGACCAACAGACCCATCCAGTTCAGGGCAGGCTCCCAGTTACTCATTTGATCTATATATAATTATTCACATCAATCAATTCATAATGTATGTACACAACAAGGAGGTAGCGAAACCCTCAAATTCACGGAGAAAAAAAGTCAGTGAGTCAGCGTGGACTGGGTACGGATAATCCCAGTGTTTCTTCGTCTGCCCGCAAGAGTGGATCGCTTAGACTTCCTGATTCCACCCCACCCCCACTACTTTGAGCTCTGGTCTGGAGATTAGCTTTCACGACTTTGAGCAATTCCGTAGCTCTCATGACATCCTCTGAATTACTACTGGCTACTCGCTCCAAAAAATCCTTGGCTAGATAGAGATCTCCGCTAGCAGTTCTCAGCTGATGTTCCGCCACTTCGAGGCATGATTTCGCATAATCCTGTATGGGTCGTACTAAGGGTTACAAACCTAAGTCAATGCCAAGGATTCGTAAAGAGAATCACTCAACGATCAGCTTGGCAAACTTCCACGACACGTCTGTGGTAAGCTACAGCCTCCGTGTGTTCTTCCAGTATACGGTGGAGTTTAGCCAACTTTAGATTGATATTGATTTCATGCGGATCTGCTGGAATGAGTGCTCGCTTGTAACATTCAATTGCTTCTCGATGTCTGAAAAAAATCATCGACTTGGTCAACCGTTTGGACCATGGGAAATAAATCAAAGTCAAGATTAACCTTCCGATCTCCTCATAACATGATCCCTGAGCTTGCCACAGCCGGATATCATAGGGTCTTTTACACGCGGATAACAGTAAGTAACAGATACTTTTAGGCAGTTGACATCCTCTCTCACCGCAATGCTGTAGCTCGTTGATAGTAGTACAACGAATAATGATGCATACTCAACAGTTCATAAGCTTGACCTAGACCATACCACGCCCGGTAATCTTTGCGATTAACATCTACAACCAGTCAGAAGATTACTTTCTCGCAGGTTCGGGAACTTACCGACAGCCCGGCGATAAGCCTCGATTGCTGCATGTGAGTTCTTCATTTCAACATATTCATGCCCCATCAATGTCCATGCCGAAAGATAGGTTGGGTCAAGCTGCGTGGCCCTTCGGAAATATTTGACAGCTTTCTCATGTTCGGCCCGTAATGAATAATGATTCCCTTCGGATATAGTATTTGAATCCACGCTGGTAGAGTAAACCTAGGATTGATGACCCACCTACGAGGCAACAAATCTCCGGTCTATCCTTTTCTAGTGCAAGAAATTCGTGGGCAAGTCTTGACAACTTGAGCCTATTGTCGGTAACATAGAGAATGTTCGAATAGATATCGATGTCATCAATACGATATGGGTCTATCGCCAAGATCTTCTCGAATTGTTGTTCAGCCTGCCCAAACTCTTGTGCGTTGCATCAGAAAAGAAGTTATCTTGATCAAGAAACTCACCATGCAAGTGATATAGAACGCAAGCGCGCAGACTCATCAACCATACACTATTTGGATAGAACTCTTGGCTCAGTAGACGGTCGCAAAGAGCTAATTCATTTTCTGTAGGATGATGAAGTTCACTCAATGTTTTAATCTGAAACATATGCACCAATGGGTGTGTTGGCGGTAAAGGTATTAGCTGGAGTAGTGATGAAAGCTACACATGGAGCGTCAGCAGGACATATTTCGAGTAAAAATAAACCGAAACTACCTCTTCTCCATCACCGATGCAATTCCCAAGAAGTGTCCAACAAGACCAGTTCCAAGGGAAGCCAGCGATTGACATCAAAGCGCATTCTATGGCTTCTTCCCTACGAGAAAGACGTGAGAGAAATAGAGCCTTTCTAGATTCCTATAAATGTTAAAGCAAACATACACTATAATCCGGAAACTTACAGGAACAATAGCCAAGGCTCTGTAGCGTCTTGAACCTGGTCGAGAAGTTCACCCAGCGAGGCATTTACCGGATTGGCGGCTGAATGCGATTATCTAGATACATAAGACTACAAAAACTTGAGAATAATACTGACTTACTATCTAATTTATGCCAGTCTCGCATTGCTTTTTTCTCACCCAACTTCAGGACCATGTTAGTTGTTTCCGAAACTGCGTGATATATGACCCACCAAGAATTGACTATAGACTCTGATGAAACGCGCTTTGGAACTTTTGCCGTGTTGTAGGATGTGGGTAACACGAGAAAATTCCCGGGAGCTGATAAATGCAAGGGCAGCACTCAAAATATCCAGATCTTGCTGTTCTAACTCATTTTCCAGATCCGTGACATTAGTTGGTTGTTCATAGGGTTTTGGAGCATCAGGGTGTCGACCAGTCACCATAGCAGGTAATCCATGCTCCTGGGTGGCAATCCGGGTAGAGATGGGAGAAAGGGCCTCCGTAAATGTTACACCTGTTAGCCTAGCAGGAGTTGATGTCGAGAATTTCATGCCATCAATAGAGGCTGTGGTTGATTGGGATGTTCTACACTTCTCTGGAGGAAGAGAAAGGAGAAGTTCAGATGCCCTACATGCGTTTGAGTTATCGGAGGAGTAGCAAGCCGAGTTCGACCCACCATTTTGTGGCGTGTATCAATCCTCGTTCAGAGCATTCCTTGGCAGCTTTTCGCAAATCGATGGCCGTTTGTTCGTCAACCTCAAATGCCGATCCCATTGGTTTCTGTGATCACTGATATATACAGTATATACAAACGCGGCCAGACTCCGAACAGTGCGTCTTCCCACGTGCTTCCATATGGCCGGTCCTGGAAGCTATTTGTGACATGTTCAATCGTTATTTCATCTCAGTGACTCAGTGAGTGAACCACAAGCTCTGTGTCATACCGAGCTTTAATGTATATAGCTGTTGAAAGTACATGTCGATCGCACCTTCGCACTTATGGGCTCTCATAACCTTCCCGCTTTCTCTATTGCTCTATCGTTGCTACGTTGCGATGCTTTCAAAGCCTCGAAAATACTGGAAGAACTCGAGTGCAACCACTCGTAGTCTGGCAATCTTTCTTGGTTCAGGTCATTCCGCCCGTTGACTTCGTTACTCCACAATATCTTTATCGACCGAACAGGAGGCCATACTAGTGAAGCTTTGCAGCTTCTTTCTTCGTTGGACTTCATGCGTTATACTCCAAGAATATATATCATCAGTGAAGGGGACACTTTGAGCGCTCAGAAAGCTGTCGCACTTGAGCAATCTAAATCACAACAGGTTTGTCTATCGCCTCCCACTGAAATTGATATAATCTCAGGCCCATAGCTTTAGTCTTCTATAGGGCAAGAATATTTCATGATAACGATACCAAGGGCACGCAGAGTACACCAATCTCAGTTATCGACGCCATTTTCCGCGCTTCATTCACTTCTCGTTTGCGTTTATCATCTCACTATCAAACCAGTTCTTTCTTTCCAGAATGAAGCGAAAATGCTGACTGATGTCCTTATCTTGAACGGGCCTGGCACCTGCGCTACGTTGTGCATTGCAGTCTTTCTGAATAGAGCAAGTCTCACCTTCTCTTGCCGTCCGTGAGCTGACCAACCACATTTAGCTCTTAGGCCTGCCATCTCCTCAAACAATCTATGTAGAATCATTTGCCCGTGTCCGCTCGCTGTCTCTTTCTGGTCATATCCTTTTGCCACTTGTTGACAGGTAGCTTCAACCACTTTAGTTCGTCATGTACTCATGCAATCATCTAGGTTTATTGTACAGTGGCCACAATTAGTTCGGGATGGAGGCCGCACAGAATGTTTCGGTTGCTTGGTCTGAAGACTTGCTCGAACTAAATTGGTGTTAATGACTATGAAAAACAGATATATTCACATATAGTGTTTGGTATAGCGAACTGATATTGAATTATACCGAAGGCCTATGACATACAACGAAGAAATGATAAAAAAAAAAGGTGTAAGATTAGATGGAACGTATATAAAGTTATTTACGGGTCCACCTGTCCTCGCCATCGCGACCTCTGCGAGACGGAGGACTAGCACTCCTGTTCCTCTTAGTGGGTTCCCAACCTCCACCACCTTGTTGTTGAGGTGGGTGAAGTTTGCGTTCAAGCCGTTGTCCATGACGTAGCTGTTTCACCAACTCGGGAGAAGCATTTCGAAGATGCATAAAATTACAGAAGCCACCCCGGTTGCATTCACCGTTTTCATTCTGACGGCAACAGGCTTCACGGAAATCGGTGACTGGAGACAATTCCGCGTAGAGAGGTCGTCCTAGGAGGATGTGTTAGTTGGTTGGTTCACATAGGAATCTTCGAACAATGCTCACCTGCATACCACCGTTCATTACAGCTGTCGACAGCAGCTTGGGCCTCTGTTTCCCATTCATAGCGAGCATAAACGTTGCCAATTAAATGGTCTCCAACATTGTCACAAACCTGAACACCAAAGTTACATGACATTTGGTACAGAAATTGGAAGGCGTACTTACGTGTAACTCCAGGAGATGTCCAAACTTTGCAAGTTCACAATACAAATCTTCATATACCGCATCGAATCCTTCTTGTAGCTCCCTCTCTGTCAATTTGCAGACAGGGTCGTGCGCTGGATTATGATACACATTGGGAAGTAGGATTGTCTGAGAGAATGGTGGTTTGATGTGTTTACGCGAGCAACGATCTCCGTGCCTGCACGCGCCAATCTAGAAGTCAAAGTCAGAAACTGTATATCAAAAGTCAGAAAAGAGGACTAACTTTGTAGTAGAATGAGCAGTTGACACGATCCTGTTCTGTTCCAAAGATATTTGCCTAGCTTGGTATTAGTAAAGAATTAACCCAAAATCAACGACAGCCTGTAGCTCACCAGATGCGATGCCATACTATGTGTTTTTATTAGTCTCTTCAGAAACTGAAGATGGAACTAGCTAGCAAACTCGCAAGTGCCTAAGTCAACCAATGCCCTCTTGCAATGGATTACGTAAGATCTTTTGAAACTCCGCTTCAAATGAGTCAACCACAGTTTTAAACATGAGGATTATTAATTGAGTATCAGAGTAAAGGGACTCGAGCGCTACACTATTTCTGCACTCGCTTGATATATGCTGTATTCATACCGATCTCTAGTTTATATGATCATGACTCGCCGCAGACAACCAATGAGCGAGGGTGCAGATCCGATTTCATCTCCAGTGGGTCTGGGCCTGCCACTGAAGGCCTGAATGTTGAAACATCCATGAACAAACTAGTTCTATAAATACGTTATTCGGTCGCTATATTTTAGACTCTAAAACCTAATACCAGCAGCGCTAGGGTACATATTTTCAACATATTCATATTTTAATGACCAGTGGCGAATTTGTGCAGACGCTTACCCTTTGTGGTATCGCTGAAATTTAGTAGACCGCGATGACTTCATCAAAATCTACGCTAAGGACCAACTGTTTTCTAGCTCATGGTGACGGCCGCTAGACGAGCTACGAAACATCATAATACTCAATTATAGAGGCCGCCGTTTTTTCTAAATGATCAAAAGTTGACTCTCTGACGCGGCAGAACTGATGTCAATATTGCTTATAAACTTCCCGTGTGTCATGTGAACCCACTCTGCGCTCGTTGACAGACCGACACCAAGTATATTCGAATATTTAATTGATTTCTCAACTTCTGACAAGGCTAAAAGTAGCATTCGAGCTTGATTCAAGCCCATGATTAGCCCCGCCCTACTCGGACCTAGATTGATCCACAACGGAGATCGGGACAGATCATCTCGGTAATCTCCGGTCAACGATTGTATATACATTCATGATACTATGTGACTGCCGGGTCCACGAACAGCGGTCATTGTACAACTTGGGCTACATAAGAACGGTGAAAATACAGCCAGTGAAAGCTAAAGACAAAATAAAAAAGCGAGACCCCTGGAGATCGTTCTATGGTTGAGTTCCACAGCAAAAAAATGATAAATTACACGAAAATGACGAAGCCCAGCTCGTTACACCAACATCACTACGAGCGCCGCGGAGGTTCCCAAGACATAAAGGAATCATCACACCCTGTGGGGGAACCTCCAACAGCAGGCAGTAAGTCCCATGTCTGGAGCTCCTGGAGGGAGTCTGGTGCGATATTTGTGTGCATTAGCGGCCGACATGATTGTGCAAAAGGTCGAGGAACTACAAAGGATGTGGATAGGGTCGGACTGGACCCATCCGAGCGAGGAAGTAGTGGTGCTGATAGCTCTTCTGGTAGTATGGAAATATTTCCGAGATTGTTTCTAAAATAAAAAAGTGTCGGTGTCAGTTGGGTTCGAAACCTACAGACGTGGACACGTACGAAGCGAGAGTATCTAGTTCTGCGATTCGTCGTTGAAGAGAGCATTGATTCCCTACTTGATGACTAGCCGACCGCGATAGAACCTCAACGGCTCGCCGTAGGCGAAGGGAAAGTTCCAGGAGAACATTGTAGCTTGCCATTTCATGAAGGCACCCGCAGTGACCAGCCTTCGTGTAACAAAGGTTTTTATTTGGTTGGCCAAATGTCCCAGAGTTACAGTCAAGTAGCCCAGAATAATTCAGAAACATCGAGGTAATGTCATAACCATGAGACCCGTCTGGTTGACCCGCAGAGACCGAGATGTGGTTCTGCGAAAATTCGTCGGTGGGAGTGAAGAGCGCCGGGGAAGGAGTGCTCTGGGGCGAAGACATCCCTTGAGATACTCTTTGATCGTAGTCAATGTTTAATGTCATGGAAGAAGACAATGCACTAGACAATGAAGAGGCCCCACTGGAACTTCCAGTGTCAGGGGAGGCGTCACCCTTCTCCGAAGAAGTGCCAGGTGTTGACGGGGTATTGTGGCTTGTTGATTCCTCCTGGCTACATTCACTACCTGCTCGAAGGTGGGGGCGTGCATTCCATTTGCCTAGCTCAGGGTTTGCGTTTCCTGTGCCTACCCACCTTGGGTGGGGTTTATTCTTCAACTATAGGCTATTAGTACCCGGGTACCAGCCGTATGTAGTATATATTATACCTCTCGTATAACACCCTCAAGCTCTGCCACTCGCTTGAGCAACCTTGAACTCTCGTCTTGACTGTCGGACCGTTGATTAGGGTCATCAACCTCATAGACACATAGTCCGGTCTATGTAGCAGGGCTTTAGGCATCTGCAGCAACGCCAAGCCATATAATATCACTTACGAGGCCCAATTGTGTACACCGAGCACATGCAGGTCGCTTTCGATCACACTAGTAGCATTTTTAGACTTCGTAAATCGCTTCAGTTTAGAGTAATGAATCACCATCCGTTTGGAAGTATGGCAATTGAGGCATGATTGCGTAGTCCGGTTCCGACGTCTGCAGCATCCAATATTATTAGTAAATACTTCTACTATAAGGGTACGAAAGATAGAAGAAATACCTCTTACGATGATCGACTTCTGGTGCAGCAAGTTCGGTGGAAGTGGGCCTTTTCTTTCGGTTAAGAGATTCAGAGGACATGTTAGGTATCTGTGAAGTCCTTCTGTGTGTTGTGACGGAAAGTGGGGGAGGACTATGGGTTCTTCATTGTATTTGTAGTGACAAAAAACTCTTGGCAATCTTGGACAAGCAACTACATTGAGTTCGAAGAGGGCTGTCGTGTTCCAAAATAAGTATACGCAGAACCGACAGGAAGCCGAGTATCTGTGTAATCGAGATCTGACCAGATCCAAAATGGGCAGAAAGAATTAATCTAATGATAACTTCCATATCACGTAATGGGAAAACAGCCAAACCGCCAGTCAAGAATCCGAGCATCACGTTCGCCAAAAATTCGGAGGAGCCAGGAGATAACACAAGAGCTAGGTGTTTGGTGTATGTTCAAACGTTCACGGATGATAGAAGGCAGGGGACTGTGTTTGCCAAGACATTGTCAGGGACCAAAATACTTCAACACGCAACGTCATAACCTTACCCTCATCCATCGAAGAGTTAAACGGGCTCAGTGCGCCCACTACTTATTCTCACATAAACTCGGGTAAAGTCAATCCAAACCAAACCACCTAAGCCGACCATATGCTAACTTACCACCGTGGGTTTCTTCAGTAAATCGGGTGTGGAGATATTCTGATGGCACCTCCTTCACGACAAGGACACCGATAATTGATATTTTCCTCACAATAAATTAGCTCCCAAAGAATTGGAGTTGCGTTACCCCCCTTTCTATTCTCTACTATTCCCACCTACGCATAGGTGGAATTTCTAACCGTACAATTAAACGCTGATAAGGCGTTCGTTTGGCACTTCGAACGGGATAATCCCGACTTGAGATTATACTACATACATATACAACGCATGCCAAGTCCATTGGTTGGGGGAAAGATATTAGTATTGACTACACTCCAGTAATTCACTCTTTACCCTCGGGGATATGAGTTTCAAAGCGATGGAGAAATCTGGTACGAGTCGATTAAACGATGATTTGCAGGAACACAAAGAGTGCCGGCGAAGCAGCACTGGTTGGGCTGTACTTTCTTCTCCAGGGCACTCGATGTGTAGTTTACTATATAGCACAGGAACGAAGAATTTCAGACACTCGAAACACTAGGGTCCGATCCCCCCGAGGGGTTTTCTAAACTTCTGTAGATAAAGGTGGAGTTCGATTATTGTATTCAATGCCAAGGTTTTTCTCTGGCAATTTCCGACACAACTCAAAGACACTAACGCAGCATCATCCTCGCTAACGGTTCAACGGCATGTGTCGAAAGCTGTCATCAAGATATATTTAGTATTGGAGTTTTGAGCCCAGGAAATTGGATGAGTTTTGGCATGTCATCACGTTAAATAGTACCTCAAATGTATGTATGTATATGTATAGTATATATTTACTCTGGGGCAGTGGAGTATTTTTACTACGCAACGTATTTCAATGAACAGGTTTTCAAGATGACACTGTTGACGGGTAGCAGAGGCTCTAGAGGTCAAGTCTACCTTGATCATAATTTAGAGATTATGGGGCTAGTTGATTTATATACTTGCCTCTTTAAGACGAGTTCATGATCATACCGCAGATCCGACGGGTTTGTTTCGGTAGGTTTCGGTGTGGTTGCAGACTACCGCCGGGACCCTTATATAGTGCATTGGAAATCAGAACATTTTTGCCAAGAGGTTGACCGTGCTTGTCATTGGTTCATCGCATCGGAGGGATACACCCTGATATATCTTATGACTTATGTAGTTCAACAAGTGATAGTGTACAAGTCCACTACATGGTACCGAAGTAAACATACGTATTTCATGCGAAGGCACTCGCCAAGCCACCTAGTAATGTCACCCACCAGGCTCGGTAGAGTGTCATAATACCTTCCTCCTCAACAATTCGTTTAGCACAATCCATAAGTCCGGTGTATGGATCTGATTCGTGCCTGAGACTATGACAAGAGGTTAGACATACACTACACTCTAGAGTTTGTGTTGTTGATATTAACTTACCCAATAACATCTTCCTCAACCGCAGAGTACTCCGGAGCGTCTTCTGCATCTCCTTCGACTTCTTGTGCTACAGAGTTGTACTCTGACGATGCGTGATTGCGCTGAATTGCCAAACGTGTAGCAATTACCTCCAGAGGTGCTAGAACAATGGTTGCAAGTGCAACAATGAGGAAGTACACTGCGGCCTTCCACGGAGAAATATCCAGTGGATCCATGTCGGGGTCGATAACAGCTGGCAAAAGAAGACGGTGCAGGGGGCTTAATAAAAGAATAACGACACTGATATGCAGAATTTCGGCGAATAGTAAACCGGGAGTTTGATACAGTATCCAGGGTTTCTTTATTTCGGTTGGAGTTAATAAAATATGCATTGATTTTTTCAAGTCAGAATAGCCCAGCTTGTGAGGGGTTGTGATGGATCTAGGAGGTAGATTAGCTTTCGAATGTATATACTGAGAGAAAGTCTGACCGATATGTTATAATTGCAGTTGGAAGAGATATGAGAAGCATACCGAAACTGTAGAGCATGGTGCCCTTTAGGACATGATGAGATACAGACTATGGCCAAGTATAAAATCGTGCATACCAAAGGACCAGCTTCCGGTGCTTTATAACTCCCATGACGAGGCTTTGGTGCATCCATAAAAATGAGAATAAATAATGTAACCACGAAGGTGCTGATTGCAGTCGGCACTAAACAAATGTAAGCGACAATTTGAATAAATTTAGGTTAACATACTGAAACCCTTGTAGAAGCCAGAGAATCCCTGGAATTGATTTGATTAGTTGTATCAAGGCGAAAGATCAAAGATCATACTTCGAGTTTATAGACCCGGCCCATCATAACGAAGTAGGAATTGACCACAGGGCCAGTATGAGGAGCGGCACCACCTTCTGCATCTAATTGCAGTGCTTTGGGATTGTAGTTTGCTCTGAACCTGACTAAGACACCAGTCAGTGGCACAATAATCGCCAAACTGATTATAAGAGAGAAAAGGAGAATAATGGTGTCGAGGAACCCAAGTAACATCGTCGTCGTTAGTAGTGTGCGCTAGTGACTGCGCGTCGGCATTACTTGAGCATCACAGGGAGCTGTGCTCGTCATGTGACACGAAGATGTTATTGGCTGTCACGAAGCAGGTGTGACACCACGTTTCTGCTTTTCACCACCATCGTCCTCGTTGCCTCTCAATATCGCTACTTGTTCGTTCGAGCTGCTCGCTCTCTTATACAAAGAATACACTCTGCTCTAGTGCTTTGAGTCTTCTGCATATAAATGGTTCGGAATTTGCACTAAAGATCGCACAAAGATCTATTTTGTTCATCCATTATGAAATTGTTGACAACAGTTGTGAGTAAGAATTTATTTTACTATCAATTTCCTAATTGGCAGTATCATTTACCAGTTCCGTGATTTTTCAGCACAAACTTCTAATTTTTAGAACAATTCCGCAGAAGTGGAAGGTTTACATGGGTTTCTAACACAAAGAAGTACTATGACCTATTGCGTAACCGACACCATTGGTCTCTGGATGTGTCGACCATGTGGATGGGCATTTCTGTTTTGCATCTATCAGGTTTCTCGATGCAAGGGTATCTCACTATTCTAGATTGTGAGATATTTTTGTCTCAAAACTTGAGCCTTGTGTTTTGCCTCCGTTTGCTTCGAGCCTTGGTTCAGTCCTGAAAGCAATTCTTGGATTCCGATGAACCGTCATTGATGTGCATTGATGTTCTGTCTTCAAAACTATACCCTCAACTTGCTATCTGTCGTGTATGCTCGGGCATCTTGTGTATGCTGTTGTGAGTCGAGATTTTCCGGCGAACCAGAATGCTTTGCCCTAATTATGGTTGGCTGTTGGTATGACATGGACCCCTGCAGGTTGAGTTGATTTATAAGTTGGAAGGTATATTATGATATTTTAGCGAATGATTTATCGAAGAAGATACACTCATCCTTTGGGTAATATTCCGTGCGGAAGGGTAGATTCTTGGCAGGTGTTTTTGACAAAGATATCGGTGGTTCTGTAGTATGTAGGATTAATGTAGGATAGATAATACAGATGTTTTGCATATTTTTTTGACTCTCCGACGTAAGAAGGCTGGGATACAGCGATGGCTGGGCTCCTACTTCCCATCTTGTCTGTTGACACCACGGCTCAGTGCTTTGCCACCCGTTTGACAAGTTCTACTACCACACTACTCCGTTGCAGAACATCTATTACACGACCACAAGGGTGCTGTAAACAGTCTACATGTCCTCAGATGTCCAGAGCGCAGCCAACAAGGTCAGGGATCGCCAGAGAAGAGTAAAGTGAATTTCTGACATTTTCAACGTTATTTGCAGAAAGCGGCCTTAGAGCAATTGCGATTCAGTAAATCCCAACATGCCTCTCGACGGACTGCTCCGTCGTCTGCCACCCTTCAAAGCCCCGCTGCGAACCTGCCCCCGCCTCAGCTGCCCGATGCCACACTTACCTCAAGATTCTTCCCCGTCACCCCTTCATCCCCAGGCAACATTCTCGCTCCAAACTCCAGTCCTTTGCCAGACGACACCCCCATCCAGTACGAACCCTACGGCTATCGTAGACCTCATGACGTGGCAGTCCACAACGCCGCTGCACAACCAAAACCATGGTCACCAAATCTCTCATTCATGGCAGTCGATCCTCTCAGTGCTCCCAGTGGTCTCATGACTTCAAACGGAGCATTTCACTCAGCCACGCGTCGCCAATGGTCCAATGCAGAGAGTCCTCGAAGCCCATCTCAGGATGAAGGTCCACCCCGTAAACGTCTCAATCGCGGTCAAACAGAGGACGCGATCTCCATGTCCCCCCCAGCTGAACCGCATCGTCCCATTTCGAGACCACGAACAGTGTCCGATGCCTTCTCAGTGTCGTCCGAAGACTCTTTGCCAGACGTTTCGCGTTTGGCTGCTACCTCAAACACGCGCATTTTCCGCAAACCTTCGTCATCCTTTGATATACCTACTGACCCCTTCAGTGACCCCGACTTCATCAAACTTACGATGACTATGCCTGGAGAAACCCCGACTCGTGTAAAAGCAGCTTGGACTCAATCTGGCCGTAATTTTCAACGTGCTACTGCCTTAATGACTGATCCCTCATGGATTCCTTCATCACCTAGTCAACAGAAAGTCGAGTACGATGATGTAGGTCGCGTCAAAGAAGTCGAAGAAGCCAACCGCGCGCAGAAAATGGCTGCAAAAGAGAAAGGGAAAAAGTCCATGATTTATGCCAATCGTCTAGCCCTCGAAACCAAAGCCCAGGCTACTCCCAAGGCTGCCCCACCCCTAGCCGACATACCAAATACCCCTGCAACCCCTGTAATTGCTCCTAGTCGTAGGAAGCGTCTAAAGAAGCTTGTGATTGATTCAGATAGTGAAGCAGAGGCAGAAGACAGTGAAGAAGACCAGGAAACAAGAAAGCGGGAACGGCTTGACAACACTTACGAGTCAAGGGCTTTAGATTATCTTAACATAACAAGTAGTGAAGGTATTCAGGAGTTGACAGGTATGGAAATGGAATTTTCGACGTTGAGCATCAGCTTGACCATGACTTTATTCAGGGTGCAGCAAGCAGCAAGCAGACACTATTCTCAAAGTAAGACCGTTCGACTCTGTTGATGATCTTAATACAAGATTAGGACAAGGAAAAAAGAAAGCAGGACCTGCTGGTATTAGTCCTCGGTTGTTTGAAGACTGCACGGAAATCTTCAAGGGATACGGTGCTGTTGACTCTATCCTAGAAGAATGTGAAAGAATAGGAAGTCGCCTGCGCTCTTCCATGGCGTCTTGGGGTATCAACGACAAAAATAAAGAAAGGGACGACGATATCCAAGAAGGTGCTCTTAGCCTCAGGAAAATTGGCAATCTGAATGGTGTATCCCAGGAACATTTGACAACCCAGCCAGCACTGTTAGCAAAGGACGTAACGCTAAAGGAGTACCAACTCCTTGGTGTTAATTGGTTGAATTTGCTCTATAACAGCAGGCTGAGCTGCATTCTTGCCGATGAGATGGGTATGTTGTTTTATTTTATATTTTTTCTTCGCTGATTTTATGCAAGGTCTGGGTAAGACTGCGCAGGTTATCAGTTTCCTTGCCCATCTCAAGGAAAGTGGTAATAAAGGGCCACATTTGGTGGTGGTTCCGTGAGCACAAAATCCGTCTAATTTCAATGTTAAGAACTAAGGCCCATGGTTCAGTTCGTCCACCTTGGAAAATTGGTGTCGCGAGTTCGCTCGTTTTGCGCCATCGATAGCCGTACAAACTTACTATGCCGGAAAAGGAGAACGACCACTGCTTCGCGAAACGTTATTGAATACACAAGCGTGTAAAAATAGTAGGTCTGAAGGGTGGGAGGTGTTGATAACGACATACACACTGGCGCAAGGCGACGACAGGGATCGCAAATTCTTCAGAAAAATTGATTGGAATGTGAGTCTGGTCCTCAGACCGCAGTGTGTTGAACCGCGGACTTACAATATAATAGTGCTGTATATATGACGAGGGCCACGTTTTGAAGAACTTTCAATCACAAAGATATCAATCTCTGCTCAAATTCGGCTCCCGTTGGCGGGTGTTGTTGACAGGTACTCCTCTTCAGAATAACCTTCAAGAACTAGTTGTACGTCGGGGCAGTGCAGTGGCTAATCCTAAACTGACGAATTTCGAATTCCAGTCCCTAATGAATTTCATACTCCCCGACCAATTTGCTGACACGTTGAGCGAGATGCGTGCCATTTTCAAGGTCAAAGGCGATTCCAAGATAACATTGCTCTCTCAAGAACGCGTGTCGCGGGCCAAGAAGATGATGACACCATTTGTTCTTCGACGCCGTAAAGATCAAGTGTTGCAAGATTTGCCCCAGAAGACCGAACGTATTGAGTGGTGTGAAATGACAGAGCTACAGAGATCCATTTATACGGATGCACTTCACCGATCAAGAAGGACAATAGTGGAGATGGAGAACAATGCTACGGCAGCCGACACGGGGACACTATCCAAGAAGACAAATGTCAAAACAAATGGGCGTGCGAAGGAAAAACACTATACTGAAAACAGTACTAATGTACTCATGGACCTACGGAAGGCTGCTTCGCATCCGATGTTATTCAGGAAACTGTTCACCGATGACATTCTTTCAAAAATTACGAAACAACTTCTCAAAGAACCAGATTTCAAAAAGCGTGGAGCTTTGTATGAACTAGTCAAAGAGGATATGTCTGTGATGACTGATGCAGAGCTTCAATTATTTTGTAAAACTTACAAGGTATGTAAGCCATGGGAGTTTCCACTCATCATGAAATTCCTAAAATGATAGTTACAGTCAACCAAGAAATTCCTTCAGAAGGACGATTGCTATCTTGAAGCTGGAAAAGTGGATGTGCTTCTCAGACTACTTGACAAATATGAAGAAGACAAAAGGAAGATTCTGATATTTTCTCAAGTAAGATGAGCTTTGAAAACAAGCGGAATTCCTAATGACGAACATACTATTCAGTTCACTCAGATTTTGGATATTCTTCAAGCTGTTTTCGATTATAGGAAGACGCGATACCTCGTATTGACAGGTAGTACGCCTGTAGATGTTCGCCAGACACTTGTCGACGAATTTACCGAAGATGAAAGTATTCCAATCTTCCTCCTTTCTACTAAAGCTGGTGGAATGGGTATCAATCTTACCGCAGCATCTGTAGTTATCATGTGAGTTGTAAAAATTCTTGCAAGTGTTTTGTAGAGTTAAGGAAATTATGCACAGGTTTGATCAGGATTTCAATCCGCACAACGATAAACAAGCTCAAGATCGAGCGTATCGTATTGGACAGAAACGAGATGTAGAAGTCATCAAGTTGATTTCAAGAGGAACAATAGAGGAGGATATGTTGAAACTCGGACAGACCAAACTAGCTCTTGATGAGGCTGTAGCTGCTGATCCAGACGAGAAGGGAGAGAGTGCCCCAGAGCGAGAGATGAAGACATCACTCATGAATGTTTTGAGGCAGCAGTTTGAAAAGCAGCAGGACGATAAGAATTCTATCAAATGATGCTAGCACATAACATCAAATTTCAAGGGGGAAGTCCGCATGGTGATCTTGTTTTGTGATACATATGTACATACCTATTTTTATTAGATTAGCAATCTCTCTCTTACTTAAAAACATTTGAATAATACATTGATAATTTGCTACGCGAACACTGCTAGACCTCGTATAAGCCTATCAACACTTGCACGGAAATACTCGTTATCTATACCATACTCTCTAGAATCCATGTTCACAAGAGGATTACGAACGACATATTCCAGAAATGGGCCAGCATAAATCTGTCGCAGGACAAAACGAAGAGTATCCGTCTTGGAATCGCTAAGTAACACGAATTTATAACCCGTCATTGTTTCAAACAAATGCATTTTGTAGGTGGATGTACGATAATGAATGAAAGATTCATCTCTGTGTAATATGCGTTAAACTTTCCCATTCCAAAACGTCAGACTACTACGCACCGTCCTGATAGCTTCTTGACCATATTTCTCAGCGAAAGAACTACACCGTATACCAATTTGGCTTCTTCATCGAATGGTAACCCTGAATTCGTAGGGGTTTGAGTTTGTTGTTGAGTCAATGCAGAAGATGCGCGGGGAGGTGTTGCGCGAGCAGAGACTTCATTTGTGGCAACCACTATGCCTGTAGACGATGATAAGGTGTTACGTGGGCTGCTGAATGCTGAGGGGCTAATGATTGTGTTGTCGGATATGGTTGTTGGTGATACAGCCTGGGAGACGGCTGGAAGGATATTACCTTCGACCGCCGGCTTAGGGCGTTTTGTACGATGCCAGTCCTGGTAATAGACACAAATACAATGGCTGGTATTAAAATTGGGACCTAATCTAAAACGGACCAAGAATTCAAGGAGACTGACCGGTCATATATGTAGAGGCTGTAAATGGTCATGGTGGTTTAAGGTTAAGCCTGACGCTGATAGAAAACATTGTGATCAAAGTTTCTTAAGGAGTTGTTTGTTACATGAGCTAAGGCATGATCGATAGGTATGCTAATGGGAGTCGGTATGTAGGTGTAGTAAAGTATTCCCTACTATTTCCCCATCTTTGTTTGTATTTTTGTGGTCGCACATCCACATCAGACCAATGCACGTCAAGTCCGATATCAGCAAGATGAAGTTCTGCTACACGGGTATAAACATCGTAAAACAGAGGATCTGGAAAGAAATTAATTAGAGTGTCTCTGTGTTATGACTATGTCACTTACTAGTGGCGCCCAGCCCGTTAAAGAAACTGAAACGGGAGCTCGAGTCGGCAAGTATATTAGGTAAATGTTCAAAAAACTGGTGTAGATCTGAGTAATTTTCGGAAAAGGTATCAGTGTAGACGACGTCAAATCCACCAAAAGCGAGGAAGTCTTCGTGTTCTACGAAATCCTGCCATCTCCCTTCTAATATTTGAACGCCCGGCTTTTCATACCAGCCGTTATCCCTCATATACTGAAGGACATCGGGATGTGGCTCAATGATAACATGTTTTGAAGGTGGTGTTGGTAAAGCTTGAAAGAATTTGTCGATCTAGGATGGGAATAATTTCAACCTGCACTTGACGATAGAGACAAGAGGTACTCACAGTGCCCAAACCAAATCCCACATTCAAGACCTTGATATTATCTCTGTTCGGCAGAGAATCGTATATACATTGTACTGTTTCGTGCATGATGGGTGCTTCCCAGCCCATCATGACACCGATCTCCTCTCCGTCTACATCGATGAAGCAGATATCTTGACCACTTTCGTCTTGGGTATATCTCAGTCTCGACTTTAAATAAGCTTCATTTGAGCCTGCAGCGGTAGCGTCTACCTCACGAAGAATGAGGTCTGAGGATGAAGGGAGTTCCGGATTAGCTTGAGCAGAGAGTATGCCGAGCAAAAGTTCTGTGAGGTTTCAGCGAAAGCTGTCTTTGAATGTAGAGTGAGTTGTTGTGCACCTGCGCGGATTCCAGAATCACGAATAACAGTATATATTTCCGTGTCGTTGAAGGAGAGTGCAATGTCTCCGGCGGTATTTTTTAGATAATCGACTAGAATATCTTACATTAGCGTCCGGTGTATCCGAGTCGAAACATAAATACAGCTGCACCTGCATTCCAGATTGCGCCTTTTTCAATTAAGTATTTCACGAGTTCGAGGTTGCGAGTGTAAGCAGCTGCATGGAGAGGCGACATGCCTTCCAAGTCATTTTGGTACCAAACGGGAGCACCATCTTCAATAAGGATTTTTATGACATCGGTAGAATCACCTTGGATTATTGTATCGATGAGCTGCTCGCCCAGCTGTGTGGCAAGTTCTGCCGGGTCTGTTGATTCTGTCATTAGAGACGAACCGATTTTTTAATCTAATCTTTTCAAATAACAAAGTCATGTGATTTCATAAAAATAGCACTACGCCTGAGGCGAGTAGGAGTCAATCGCCAGATTGGCTCAAAACGTCAATTCGCCGTGTTTTAGCCCAATTCCAAAGAATAGACGGTGCCACAATTGAGGTATTCGCGGACAAGTGGGTCGTCGAACTAGTGTATCGACAGACCGCCATTGTATAATCTCCAGATGAAGATTAAAGATTTAGTAGGTTGTGGAGCAGAACAACCACGAAGACTTCTAGTCATGCCTTTGTACAAACAGTGAGCGCGAAATGATATTATACATGTCCGAGAAACTGGAAAGCTATTGATTATGCTCGGGAGCTAGGTGTGCAAAAGAAATGTTTAACTGATTGGGTATGACCTGAAACTTTGTCAATTTTGCTCATAAACAGCGACAATATTAAAACTGACCTTGTGTCTTAACCAGGCGTGGTTAGTCATCCTCATGGATCGTGATTTTCGACTTCTCGGCTATGGGTAATGGGGCAGTGCTTGAGGGAACTGGTAGTTCTTTTTCCACCGAATGTTCGTTAGTTTCTGGTGTATTATCGTCACTTTCACTTCCGTCTCCAGGTTTTCTGAAGACTAGTTCCTTTCCATTGATTAGGCGTCGCTTCTTCATGGGTAGACCCGAAGTGTCGGACTCCCTTGTAACTGGTGCGTCCTCATCTTTACTAGCGTCCTCTGATTTGGCGCGTTTTGCCCTGTCCTTCTTTTTCTGCCTTTTCGCTCGGTTCTTTGCAGTCTTGACATCAGCTACTGCTTCAGCTTCTTTGCGTTTCCGTTCAAACTCAGCGTCAGTCGCCTCCTGCAGCAGACATGAGCTTCCTACGGAACATTCCTCTACTGGGTGACATACCTTCTGCGCCTCTTCTTCCATTAGTTTCAAGCGTTCGTATTCTCGACGTCTACTAGCCTTGTATACATGGAATTCTCCACTTCCTGCACCTGCACTTGAACCCTGTACATTCTTCATCATCTCGCGTGCGGGTCGTATCGTTTTGTCCTTCGGAGGTGGTGGCACATAGGCTGGTTTTGCGGGGTCTTTGAGCAGCTTCTCAAGTTGTACGCGTTGTTTCTCGACAGCTGTGAGGGCATGGCGAGGGCCAGGATCAGCAGAGGATGTCGTTGGTGTAGAAGCCATTATTGATGTTTGTAGTACCAAATAGAGATCCGTAAATACCTCTCAAATCTTATTTCCACCTCTATCCCATATGTCGTCTACAGACCCTTTTCAACTAGACCGTCTTGCAGAAGAACTTGCTGCTCGGGAAAGCCGTAATGGGCAGTCCGACGATATAGATCTTCCAGACTACGGCCCTCTTTCGCATAATAATCCATTGTTAACTGGTCCAATATTCAATGCAGAAGAGTTCTTGCTTTCACGCTCTCGTGCATCTCTCCCTGAACTACGCGCCGAACTTCGGGAATATCTAGCTACACTGAAGGAAGAGTTGGTCCAACTGATTAATAACGACTATGAAGCATTCATTAGCCTCAGTACTGACCTCAGGAGTGAGGGCTCCACACTGAAGAAGATGCGAGTACCCCTAAGTCACATTCGAGCTCAAGCGCTGGTTCGTGTAGCTGCTGGTGTTTCTCCCCTACAAATAAGCTGATCATTGTCAAGGAATCTAGGGGGGAGCTGCTTAGCATTCAGAATTCAATCGGAGAGAAACTTGACCAGAGGGCGTGTCTACGGGAAGAGAAGGTAATATATAGATTTGTGTTCTTCCTCTGAACACTCTAATCAGATTTGGCCACAGGCCTTATTACACCTACTCCTCAAAATATCAGAGTCAGTCACCCGACTAGAATCCCTGCTCTTGATTGTTACACCAGACCGGGACGATGCTCCTGCAAACTCTTCCGGTGTCAAATCCCCCAGCCATGAGAAAGAACGCGAACCCAAGTAAGTGGCATTGTCTCATCTACTACGAAGTACTGATTGCAACCTTTAAGAGGTTGGAGCAACCGTGCCAAACATATTGCAAGGGTGGCATCGGAATATATGCAATTGTTGTACCATGTTTCTAAAGCGCGAGAGGATTCATGCGCCTTCGTAGACGAATTACAATGGGTTTGTGAGCCATTCTCTAATGCACAACCACCTTATATTCATTATACATATATAATAGAGGATCGATCGCATACAGTCAACGTTATCGTCCGACTTAGACCACCTCTTCGTCATGCTGCTGACAGATACAAGGGATAACAAGCCAGATAGTCGTTTGTCCGAGGTTGAACGAGCTAAATGGTTAGCGGACCTAAAGGAATGTTTAAGAACATACGATGCACTTGAGTTATGGCGCGACGCTGAAGACGTTCTTAGAAGAGAACTCGTCCGACCTTTCCTTCGAAAGGTATGCATACGTGATATTCTCTACGATTTCTATCAAATTAATTTTACTGATATTTTCATAGACTGTATATCATAATGCCATTAGTACACCCCGTTCCCCGATGCTTCCAAAGACACCTTTTCCTCAGGCATCAGAGGACTTGTCAGCTTCTTTACGAACACCCTACACCCCATTTACCTCAACTGCTCCTCAACAAGAATCACCCTTCCAGAATACTCATCTATCAGCGCCACGCACCATCTTGGAGGACACCGACAATCCTCTAGCTCAAGTGTACAATCATATCCTAAGATTCGTAGATCGGGATGTTAAAGACATCATGGAATTAGCGGAGAAAGTTTCAAGCAGAAAGATACCGAACGAAACAACCTCGAGAAAATCTCCCGCGGATAATGAGATTGGCGGGTTTCAAATCCTAGCTTCTGTGGTATGGGAAGAGATTGCCAATGCCATAATCAACAACCTCGGAGATGCGGTATTCGCTGCTGGTCGTCCACGAGAACTTCGAATGGTTAGTGGATCTTGTTATGCATCCGTAATCATTACGTTTTATTCTTCTCTAACAGAACTATGATACGACCCGAAACTTCCTGAAATGCTTGGAGCTGTACGCGCCTTCGGCACAGGCGGTGTATGCTATGCGAAGGCATGATGTCTATAAAGAGTTCGAGAGAAGGTGGCAGCTCCCTGTGTATTTTCAACTGCGATGGAAGGAGATTGTTCTTGATGCAGAAGATGCATTTGAGGAACTCAACCTTGAACCATTATCTAGTACAAACAAATCAAGCTTTGCTTTGCCTCAAACAACGGCATTATGGAGAGCTATCACCATGTGTTGGAGTCCCGATGTTCTCATCCCTGAAATAAGTCATAGATTTTGGCGGTTGACTTTACAAGTGTGTTTATTTCATTTTTATTTCATTATATCCGCCTAATCAAACATAGCTTATCAGTCGGTATAACACCTGGTTAAACTCTGCGTTCACGGGACTTGATAAGAACGTAGCCCGTACACCAAATACACCTGCTTCTGGGGAAACATCAATGGAGACAGTTGCCGCAGATGAAAGTCTACTACGGCAGTATTCTGCAATAATTGCAGATGTAAATCTATTACAAAATAACATGTTCAATTTGTGGCAACAGGAAATCAGTATTATTCTTCCAGCAGATGTAGTTCAAGAATCGGGTAATCAAACCCCCAAAGGTGACTAGCCCTCTGTTTCGAAAGTTTAGTATTTCCTAAAGATTACACCAGAAGCACTAAGAACAATGCTATCCAGGTTGACATCGATTGTCAAACCAGCGTCAAGTAATGTAGTTTCTATCCTCACAAGGCGTTGTTGCGAAGCATTGTTGCCCGTCCGCTCTATCCCGTCTCAGTTCAGAGCAATGTCCAACAAACGTCTCCCGACGGAACCTAGTTATTTCGTACAAACGATCTTTCGGCCGTTAAACAATTTCTTCGGTATTGGATCCTCA
This sequence comes from Coprinus comatus, assembly GCA_034638255.1. NCBI lineage: Eukaryota > Fungi > Basidiomycota > Agaricomycetes > Agaricales > Agaricaceae > Coprinus > Coprinus comatus. The sequence goes on from JAWPGT010000013.1 coordinate 418,548, forward strand.
GACGGGCCTGGTCGCAATTTGAAAGATGCATATGTGCTGGAATATTCGAAGGAGATCTTTGATAATGTTGCACAAAGGTATGTCGTCTGAAATGTAAGCAAAAGGATATTCTTTTAATTGGTTGTCTAGATACCATTCATATCTTGTTGCAATGAGAAAAACTGAGGAGTCTTTGCGGAAGCTCAGGAAAGGCAAGAAGACTTCGTTCTCCCTCTTTGGGACAGCCAAAGACGATGATGGACGTGATGAGGAGCGCATCAATGCACAGATGATACTAGATGTTGAGGCTTTCGGAGAGGAGGGAGAAGCACTTGGGGTGGACCTGAAGAATAACGAGCATTATGGGGCATTAAAAAACGTTGTCTTGATTCGTAAGTTGTACATTGGGTCTACAAAATATTCGCTCTCACGCATTCCATGACAGCGGACGATGCTTGAATACCCAGCGATTTCAGTATACAATACCGAGTCAGAGTTGGGGCAGCATAGATTCATATATTCATTAAATAGGATGATAAGATAATATGAGGGTATATTTCAATCAGTATAACATCGTGAATGATAACCCTTCCCACTTCTGGCAATGACCACCTGTAAAATAGAAAGTTCCGTCTCGTTTGAAGCATCTAGACACTGTCCGAGAGTCAGTGGTTTTCGGCACTTCACGCACACACCCCGCTCTGTTGTCCACCCACGGGACTTTTCACGAGTTAGCTGAGCCATTGTTTCAAAAAGGTCTCGTTCAACCAGTTGTTTAGTCATTGTGAGTATATCGCCATCCGAACGGTAGGATTCCAGCATTCCTGTCAGAATGGTTCGGAATTCGTCGTAATGAGAGTCAACGGTAGATGTGGTAGAATTGGCTAATCGTTTAAATAGACGAGGGAAGGAAACAGCAGAAGTCGAGGTGATAGAAACTAGTGCACCGAATGTGTTCTGTACTAAGGACCGAAGTTCCGATAAACATGTGTCCTTGATTCCATCATGTTGAGGATCAGATTTGCAGGATGATACAAGTTGAACGACATTGATCTGACTATTCAGTAGTGTGAACCATATATCCTCCAACGGTACTTCCACGTCTGATGATTTGGTCGATTGTCGCAGACAAACATCGATGCCTCTCTGTCCAATTATACCCAAAGACTTGACGGACTGTTCCATTCTAGTTGCGATATCTCCGGAGCTTTTGAAAGTTTCGATGACATCCAATGCTACTTTTCTTTGGTATTCCACTGCTTTATCGAGGGCAACTTGAGGCTCTCCTTGAGCATTGTGTGCCCAGATAACGGCATCATGGACGTTGTTGCTTTCGCAAAGGTTAATGATATCATCCCACTGTAAGAAATCAGCGGGAAGTGATTCCAGGACTGAAACAACCTCCTGTGGGGAAAAGCGACATTGGAGGTCAACAAATGTTCGACGGATTGTGGGTGAAATAGCAGGTTTTTGTGAAGGAGTAGTATCGTTTAAGGATGTAGACAATAGTGATTCCAGGTAAGCAAACCTTTTCTCGTCGGCTTCTGGACCCATGATATCTAGGACACGATCATGGAGGACAGGCAAGTGTTTTTGCAACATTAGCGCTGTTTCAGGCAATCCCATTTCTAACAATCGTGGTAGAGAGTTTTCGACGGTTGCATACAGTTGAGAAGGGATGGTGCCGTTATGATACTGTGTTGCTACCATCAAGACTTCATCCATGTTTTCAAATGCATCCACAGATGCCACGTCCTGATCTTCGAGATAGGTCTTAAACAATGAATTCCAATCTCGGTCTCTGTGATACCAGGACCGCAGTATTCGGTAAAAGCCAGCTTCTTCGAAAAGTTGTATGACGTTCTCATTGTCGTGGGGATTGTATATGGACAAGAGATATTCTGTGGCAAGCTGTCGGTCTTCTCGATTTTCTGAATTGCCATTGGTGGCTAAATATACCAGTGTCTTGTGGAGCTCACTGGGTGCAACTTGAAGGTATTGATGGAAATATTTTGGCACATTCCTCGCCATAAAGATATGCACGAACATCTTATCCTCTGTAGATAAGGAATCCGATGCGACGAGCTCCGACAGTATCCGCACTATAATGAGTCTGTTGATGTTTTGTGTTTCGTCGTTCAGGTAGGTATCTTCAAAGGCGATGTCAAGGGAATGTAGAAATGACTCTGCATCCCATTGAAGCAGCTGTCGAACATATGGGTACGTGGGTTCCATTCCCCCTTCCTCATCAGATGTTAGAACCAGCTTTCCCCCTTCTCCCGGTGGCCACACGCTTGATCGTCCGTAAAATAAGAATGTATAGACATCTTTCTTCGCCTGGAAAGCCTCCTCTTCTAGTAATGGTTCTCCACTTGGATAAGTGAGACCCGAGAGAACATGGGAAAGATAAGGATAAACTTTGTAAGAGTTTAGAATGATAGGTTCAAGATTTGAGTCAGCATCCTCCTCGTCTTCGCCATCAAGTCCAAGTTCAGAATTCTCAGATTTGATTCTCCTATGTATGAGTACCCGACGGATGAGGCTGAGTAGTTCGACAATGGGAGCCACGTAGTCCCTGAGTGCCCGGGTGTATACGTAGATGAGCGCATCATATAGGTGGTATTGCTGGCAGAGATGGATGGCTTGATTGATGTCCAAACATGCTGGGTCAATATGCCATATCACCCTTTCTACAAGATCCGTCCGTCCATCCTCTGCGTGCAAGCTGATCAGTCGTTGTGTAATCCTGGGTGGTACATAGCGGATCTCGTTATTCAACATAAACGGTTCTAGATTCCTCAGATAGATGGAGGCAATACCAGAGTCGTCATATTTCTGGAATAAGTCTTCGAAGAGAAGCTCCATATCGTCCAGTGCAATACATGCATAACAACATGTAGTTGTCAGGCATTCAAACAGGGCAGTTCGGTCAACGCCTCGTCCGTCAGGGGTAACATGTGTTGAATCTGACATGCGGTCTTCAGAGAATGCATATCGAGCGGAAGCCGCCACGAGATCCCGTAATTTATCGCCAATGACGTCCTTACGTGCTTGGGGATCTATGGGTAGGCCATTTCTGTTCCCAGGTGCTTCGTCAAGGTAGTAGGACCTCGCGAGTTCAATAGCACTGAGGAAATCGCCATCTTCTACAAGTGATAATATCCTGTCCGCCCATGTAAGCAGAGTACCAACAAGTACTTCATCGCGGCCCTGAATACTACATTCAACAATGGTAATCACATATATATTATCACCACTAACCAAGAGAAAGATTCTGCCTTTATATATGCGCATACTATGTGACACCTCACGCACAGCATCCTGATACCTGACGCTTAGGTTCTTCGTCTGGGCGAGGGTGGGTGACATGAGAGAAGTTGCATCAAAATCAACCTGTTCTATAAGGCTGGATGATTGGAGATCATACACTCCCATTTGATTCAACATCAAAATGACGAGCTGCTGAAACAATATTCACAACATGCGAGCATACGGGTAGGGAATACTCACATGTGAATTTAACCATTGGATCCCAAGTATTTCCTCTTTTGAAGTCCAGAAAAGTACATTCTGATAGTCAACAGCACCAACCTCTACCTCTCTTTCCTTCCCAGTCTTGGCATTCTTTACTACTTGTTTAATCAAAACCTCTCTTATCGACACGACTCGCAACGCGTTCCCCCACGAGAACGCTAAGATCGGTGCCGTACCAGGAACCAACAAGTCTTTCCCCTTCCCGTCAATTTGAACACTAGGTTTTGATAGAGGGTCGTCGTTAGTCTTGACCTCCTGGACGATACTAGGATACCATGCTACCACTCCTTTCCAGTTTGTTTGAGACCGCCATATGCCACCTTCCTCTGAGCCGCGCGCAACTTTGAACCAGGTCTTTGGGCTTGGTCTCAACCCAACCACCACAATTTTGGTAGGCGTCAACATTGCCACAAGATTGTACTTGTCTGTCTCATGTGGCGTTGTTCCCAATGGCAGAGGTGCCATTGCAAGAATGGTATATCTTGGATTCCTATGCCGGAGTGCGTGCGCCTGAAGTTCCTTAGGGTGGATCAGAGTTTGTGGAGGGTCCGGATATCTGCCTAGTATTCGAAGAATATCCGAGGCTTCAACAAATAGAACTTTACCCAGTGAATGATAGAAAGCAAGTCCATGGATGTCAGCAGATACTATAGCCGTATGTCGCCCTGCCACGAACCCTATACTAACGATTCGAGAACCAATGATATGACCCTCTTTCCTGCCTGAATACACAGCGGCAAGAGACGTCGGAGGAACAGTACGCATAGGCGTAGTAGGATTCTGCAGGTTGTAAATCTTAACATAACCTGTGGAATATCCTGCAGCAACACATGTATGGTCATGCGATAACGACAGTGCAGTTACAGCTCCTACGTGGTTTTCTATACAATCTTTAACGACCACCCTTGCATACGCCGAATGATAGCTCACCTGACGGTTCATCTCCACATATACACCTTAACTTTTGCCCGAAATCATATACCAATATCTTCCCATCAGTTGTTCCGATGCAGACAAACCCATTTGCAGCCAACACTGTTGGTGTCTCGAATTTCTGCGAACCAAGGATAGACATCGCCTTTTTGCTTTTCTTGTACACTTCTTGTGTGATTGAGTGTAAATCTGTCCATTTGAACACACTACGTTCTATTGTTCGCATTACAGCATCGACTACTTCGAGATGGTCTCTTTCCTTTTCTTTCGAGGAGTTGGAAAACGATGACATTCGCGAGAGGGAGGACGAGAAATGAGAAGGGGAAGGGGGATAGATATTGAGTAATGACGTGCTAGAATTCGGTCCTAGAGTGCCATCATGGGCTGTGTGTGAGCGGAGACGGGATATATTAGGTTGTAGGAAAGGTTTGGCGATGTTTGATGCCTTTCGGGAGGTGGGTGTAGCTGTGCGAGCAAAAGCAGAAGGAGCAAAAGATGAAGTTGAGGATTTATGTGTTAGTTTAGAGGGTCCTGCCTTTGCCAACAATGACTCATTGCGAACGCTTTACTTGGATAACGAATACTCACCGGGGATGGTTCATCTTCGCGGACAACAACTTTGGGAACACTATTAGCAAGCATTTCGTCTTCAATATCGGAAGCATCTTGTTCCAGAACCTCGCGCAGTCGATTATTGTAGCCTTGGATCGCGGTAGCATCAGAGTCAACACCAGTATACAAAAAGCCGTCTTCGTCGTCGGTCTGGTCTTGCAAATTAAACAGAGACTCATCCTCATCTCCGTCTCCCATTATTTCCTCCATACGCGAAGCATAGTTGCCCCCCATGTCAAACGTTGATTCATCATGCTCCTCTTCCGAGTCTGAAAAATGAGGCTGCGGACTATGGCCATTGGCGAACTCTATACCTGATGTCATGGTGAACTGTGTGCGCCTAGAGACATGTGGATGATCAATGGTCAATATTAGGAACTAACGTCGAAACCAAATATTTTATCTATAAATAGACACGCGGACCGTCATCATTGGGTATGTGTTGAACAGTCAGCTAGACAGGAGATTAAGTAAAGCGCAAAATAAAATATAATAATACACAGGTGATAATAGTTCTGCAAAGTGAAGGGGTAAACCGTAATAGCCTAAAAGGCGAATCAAACAAGGAAACGAAAAAAAAATATCTCGACATTAGCTGGCAGGGCCTGTCCGCCTTTCCCTCTCTCGAGTCTTAGCACCAGGGCCAAATTTCTCCTGAAAGCCTATTAGTTCTTCCATGAGTTCTTCCATCGTCTTCATTGTCGACATTGGCTTCCCACCCTCTGTCTTCCACAGCGAACCTCTCAATTCATGTTCAGATTCGGACACTTTAGGACCAGAAGCCCCATTTGTTGTAATTCCGTTATCCTCTACACCACTCCTAGCGTTTTCCACGTCATAGTCGAGCGCCTTTTCTAAAGCGCCTCTCCGTCGTTCTCGATCCAGAGCATTTGCCTGCTCTCGGCCAACCCATTCTACTAGGGCCCTTACTCGCTTATTCATGTCGCCGACGCTCATTCGTTTACTTGGCCACTTAACCTTGACACCTCTCTCTGTTGTCCTCTCAATACTCTCCCGTCCGCCCCCGATAGCACCAATTTCCAGAGGTTGAGGTGTGTCCGTTGGCAACATCTCCTCCAGGTGTGCCAAATGATCAGGAAGTCCCCATGAAGTAAAAAGGGGTTGTTGTGATACCGCATACGCATGCGAATTCCGATATGCGCGTGATGATTCGAGCGCTGAACCTCCTTGGCCATTGGTATTGTGGGCCTGGCCGCGCCGTGGTCCTTGTTCATGGCTCATGCTGTTATTACTATTCCCATGTGAGTTGCTGTGCGATATCGGTGGTCGTTTAGCAAGACTTGATCCTTTGCTGCGACCGTTTCCTCCTTGTCGTTTTGTCGTGGCTGGGGGGATGGCAGGTGCTAAATCACGTGAGTATAAGGATAGGAAGATGTAAGGGTTCTTACTTTCATCGCCGTCTACGGATGCAGTGCCTCTGTAGTAGCATTTTTACGAGCAATGCGTTTATTACGAGCTGGTGGTTTTGTAGGCGCGGTGGACGTTGGTTGGGGTATTGGTTTGGGCGGAGGTGTTGGGGGCCGGGGCATTGTAGGAGGGTGATCAGATGCGCTCGAAGCAGACCTCGTACGCTTCTTGCTTGTTCTGATGGTATCATGAGAATTACGAACTGTCAAGTGGGCAGATGAACTTACGAATCGTCTTCCGTTCGCTTCCGCTTCCTTTTGTTCGTAGATCCATGGTCTACGTCTTCGTCGACATCCTGGGGGGTAGAGCCAGTCTGGACAACTTGCGCCGTGCTTTCGTGGACTGCAGCAGCTTCAGCTGCAGTAGCCTCGATTATTTCTTTGATGCTTTCATCAAACGCAGCATCCCTACTGTTCATAGTATTTCGTCGCTTGGAGGGTTGTTTGAAGTGTGTGGGGGAATGGGACCGGGATACGCGTGATGCGGTTGCTGCATGTGAGGACGTTGACTGCCGAGCCTTCTTTGCGAGTTTTCTAGGCATACTGTAAGGCTGAGTAGGTCTGAAATGATGAAATAGACGCACTGAGAAGATCCTGGTGCATCTCGGGTTTACATTGTTCACAATAGTAGTCAGCGTCATGAACTTGATCTTCAGATTCGTAACCCATACAAAGCCCATGCTGCCAGACTTTGCATGTCTCGCACTGAACCATGAATTCGCCGGCATCAGTCTCGTCTTCTCCTGGGGTATGTGTGAGCAAGTAGATAAAGGCGGGGTCGCCTACGATACATACCATTGCTACCACATACACAGCGAGTGATGCCCTGTTCTTCCTCTTCTACAGACTCCATCGTTTTATCGTCCACGGGTTCCTGGGGTGGTTCTGCGGCTACGTCGATACTGAGTCTCTGCTTGTCCTTTTTGCGCTTGCCCTTGGAATTAGTGGAGTTGGCGGTGGTGGATGAGTGTGTAGATGAGGTGGCATGTTTGCGATCGTCGGTATGTTCTTCAGCATCATCCTTGAGCCGCTGCTTGCGAGCGGAGGAGGATGACGACGGGGGTGGGCGCTGGGTGGAATCCTTCTGCCTTGGAGGGAGGTCTGAGTCTGGAGACTTTGAGGCTGAGGTCGATGCAGAGGGAGCTGAGCGACGGCCTGAGCGGCGGATTTCGCGCGGAGAAAGGGGAGGACCCATTGTGGCCGCTTGTGCCATGGCTGAGAGAAATGGGAACCTTTGTGTTCCTCCTCACAGGTCTCCCCGACAGGTCATGTGACCGGTCCTCCCACATCACGCTCATATATCGCGTCGCGTTCCTATCCAAGTCCTACCCACCCCAAGCCAATCGTCCACAGGTTATCTGCCATCCTTGTCAGTCCATACCAGCTGTACAGAGTAAGCACAGAACCCTTCGACTTATATAATTTCGTCTCGGTGTCAAACGGGCCATCGGCAGGAGCTTCATCCCCAAAAACATCAAGCCCTGTTACGGCTTCCAATTACACACCCCGGTTCCCGCTGCCCCCCATGCAAGATCCGTGCAGGGGGGGCACACAAACGAGTGCCAGCAGTCGAATACTTTAAATTCTGACCTGGTACCACCACCATGCCAGACTCCTATCCACCGGCCACCTGCTCTAACCATCGAGTGCCCGACTTTCCTTCAACTTCACCCCTTTAGACAGTGGAACTTGATGCATCCTCCAGGAGTTCTTCGGGCGACGGTCCTTCGTCGGACGAGGCGGTCAAACCTGGCACGTGCCTATTTGGGGACTGGAGTCAGAAATTTCAATGTACACAGCTTCCAATCGATTCCACTACCTCTCATGGCCCCCAGCGCTACTCTCGAATATGCTTCTCATGCTCCAGAACCACTATCATATCCCATGCTCGCGAAACACCATCTTTTACCCAATAATACCCCTGATTACCTGAGATTGATCCTAACCGCCAAAGTCTACGAGATACTCAAGGAAACCCCTCTGCTCCTCGCAACCAATCTAAGTTCAAAACTGGGCAACGAGATATGGCTCAAGCGCGAGGACCTTCAAGAGGTCTTCAGTTTCAAAATCCGCGGCGCATACAACTTTATGGCCAATCTCGCTGATGAGGAACGATGGAAAGGTGTCGTAACATGCAGCGCGGGTTAGTGTGCGTAGATTTACAGATATCCTACTTCCAATTCCCTCCAAACTCGCAAACTCTCGCTCACAAATATAACCTCGACTTTTAGGAAATCATGCTCAAGGTGTTGCACTTTCGGGAGCCCGACTTGGAATACCTTGCACCATTGTTATGCCGAAAGCCACTCCGACCATCAAAGTGAATAATGTTGCCCGATTGGGAGCAAAGGTAGTTTTACATGGCGTTGATTTTGACGAAGCCAAAGCGGAATGTGCTCGACTTGCCAAAGCACATGGTCTAACATTCGTACCCCCGTACGATGATCCTCTGGTCATTGCTGGCCAAGGAACCGTAGGAATGGAAATTTTGAAGCAACTTCCACACTCCGATAAACTCGATGGTATATTTGCCGCAATTGGTGGAGGTGGTTTGGTGGCAGGCATCTCTGAATATGTGAAACGGATTGGTAGCCCAACTACAAAAATAATCGGTGTTGAAACCGTGGACGGCGATGCTATGGCTCGGAGTATTGAACACGGAGAACGTGTTACTCTGGATGAAGTTGGACCGTTTAGTGATGGCACTGCCGTCAAGATCGTAGGCCAGGAACCATTCAGGATATGCAAGGAACTCCTTGATGAGATTACTCTTGTTGATAACGATGAAATCTGTGCCGCCATCAAAGACATTTTTGAGGGTAAGCCACAGAATCCGGGGCCACATATTACGGGTTCCTAACCAACCTATCTTTAGATACACGTTCGGTAACGGAACCGGCGGGAGCTCTAGCCCTGGCTGGGCTCAAGCGGTATATTATCAATAATAATCTCGTCGGCGCTCAAAAGAAATTTGTGGCAGTTGTCAGTGGTGCTAATATGAATTTTGATCGACTACGCTTTGTAGCAGAACGCGCAGAACTTGGTGAAGGGAGGGAGGCCTTACTTAGTGTTGACATTCCCGAAAGACCCGGAAGGCATGTCCTATAGTCAGTCAATCTCCGATCTTGTTTTCCAACTTCTTTTTCCCCAGCTTCGTCAAATTATATTCGGTGATCCACCCACGCTCCGTGACAGAATTTATCTACCGGTATAACGTCCAAGGGGATAGAGCCCATGTTCTCCTTTCATTCAAACTCGATTCCCCAAATCGATCAGTGGAAGTTCAACAAGTTTTGGCCGCATTGGAGGCAGAGGATATGAAAGGCTTCGATATCAGTGACGATGAGTTGGCGAAGAGCCATGCGCGTTATATGATCGGCGGTCGCCACTGCGTCCCGAGTGAGCGTGTATTCCGATTTGGTAACTATTACTATTCTAGGTTATATACCGCTTTGTATTCCGATGCACTGACACTTGTATGTAGCTTTTCCCGAGAGACCTGGCGCCCTGCGCAAGTTCCTCACAGGCTTACATCAAGGATGGAATATCTCCCTGTTCCACTACCGCAATCATGGTGGAGGTGCGTTTCGGCCCGATTACCCTTTGTACAGTTCAATTGATGAGAAATGACTTCAGACCTTGGCAAAGTCCTTGCAGGCATCCAGGTTCCACCTTCAGACCACGCCGCCTTTGATGCTTTCCTTCACAAGCTCGATTATTCTTTTGTTGAAGAGACCGAAAATGCAGTTTATAGACGTTATCTGAGAGGCTGACCTTACATAGTATATGTACAATGTTTGACAATGTTATGATTACGGACATCCTACTGAATCTATCCCCATCTGGTTCGTGTTAAATTAATTTGCAACGTGAAAAAATATAGAAGAACGGACAGCAAGAAACATAGGTATTATCACTATTCACTATTTAGCCCCCAATTTCCACAGATTTGCGTAATTTGGTCCCATGCCAGAGCCACTGCAGTGAATTCTTTATAGAACCTCTGCGAGAACGCTTACCCACCGATAACACCGATGCGCGTTTATGGTCGAGTTGGCTATCTGGAAGAGTGATCTTGAGTACAGGGTTAGCCATTGCCTCAATAGCCTTGATGGCGAGTGCGGTCGCCAATCCGCGGTTGCCAATTCCAAGCCCGGATTTCCCATATTTGTATATCCAACCGACTTCCCAACCTCCATCTTCGCACTGAAGGGTGAGGAGAGTACGGTAGTCAATTTCATCCCGTAGGCCCACAAAGTCGCAAGTAAGGATGCGCATGGCAAGGGCAAGAGCGTCACCCTCTCCACCTATACGCTCTTGTATGCGTTCCTTCAGCAGTGGTTTGAGCAAAGCATGGAGTTCCGAATCGCCAGAGCTCGCGAGGAGGCGACTCAGGAAGTAGAGAAAACACTCCGCGGTTTCGTAATATCGTGTGCCCTCGAGATAAGCCTGGTTTTCTAGAACATCACGCACCCAATGCAGGGTACGTTGGAGTTGTGGACCACGGCCGTATGTGTAAAAGAGGCTCAAGACGTTGACACAGACGACAGGGTCGAATCGAGGTCTGCGATGATCAAAATAGGTCTGATATGCGAGTGATCAGCACCCCTTCACATAATGGATAATCACATGGGGCCTTACCTGGACAATACCGTCAACATCAACATATTCCAGTATCTCGTCCATAACAGAGCCAGCAGTTTCCTTATCACCCTTTATCACGGTAAGGCCTAGAGACGTTGTGTCCATGTCAAATGGGAAATCTTCTGTTGTAAGTTGCCCTTTCCCTAATGAGGCATTCAGTTCACGTCGGTTAGGTGAAGTCCAGGTTCGCTTACCTTGGAAGAAGTTCCACATTCGGGGATGTTCGACAAGATCAACAAGATCGCTAATTTATTGTTAGTCACATTCAAGCTTCTGTGTGGCTCAAACCTACCGGTCGCCTGTGGCTTCAAGGATGAGAAGCTGAGCAAAATTCTCCCGAACAATAATGCACTCATGGTTTGTAGTGGCTCTTGTAAAGGAATGCAGGTTACCAGCATTAGAAGACAGAAAGCGTCGACCTCGCTTGAGAGGGTCACCGATGAGATTCCGAAGGGCACGTCGGACATTGGATACATCGTCGAAAACGATTCCATGGAAACCGAGTGACCGCGCGGAGAGAACGTTCTCGAGCTTATCGTCAACGAATATCGCCCGGCGAGGTTGTATACCAGTGCTCGTAAGCACGTAGCGATAAAAGCCGAGGTGGGGCTTACGTTCACCAGCATCTCCGGAAGTGAAAACTTGGTCGAAAATCGACCAGTCGGCGGGTTTATTTCGTAGGACTTCCCAGTCCGGTAGGGAGATATTGGACATGGCGTAGACCTGCAGTTGGCCGTTAGCTTCGGCTTTGACCTCACGAATGAGGGCGATAAAGTCATGGTTCGCTTCAAGAGAATCCCGAGCATCCAAGAAGGCCTGTTTGATTTCCTCGGCTGGGATGTTGAATTCCAATGAAACGGCAGTATAACACTCCTCTTCTCCTAGTTGTCCACGTTCATACTTGAACCAAGTGGTGGAGTTGAGAATGTTATGAATTGTGCGAGGAGAAATGGACGTCGTGGTCTTTGCTGACCATCGAAATAGGACGTCTCCAAGATCAAAGACAATGGCAGTGTACGAGGAAGCGCAAGGCATGGATACAGAAGAAACAATACTAAACTTTACAAATACAACGCGAATTTATACGATGCTGGTGCTTCAACGGAATTGAATTGATGATCTCCGGGATTGTGTGCCTAGACAACTTTGGGGTCAGGCTGGGACAGAAAGCGACTATTGGAAATGTCATGACCATATTCTGATTAATGACATTTGGAAAACTTCTTTCCTTTTTTTTTTTTTTTTTTTTTTTTTTTTTTTGGTTAAGGGAAGTATTTTCTATTATTCCGTACCACTAAGTTTTTGAATCTCCTTTGATCCTGCCCTAGATGTTCTAGTTGCGATTCTTCCATCTCCACAATCTAGATCCAAATCCAATTGATATGCTAATCGAATGATTACTTTCTGCCACGGTGAATGCGGTAATAAAGAACCTGCAGACCTTGATTGATCATAAGGTCCAATGAGGGTCAATTTTGAGCCAAACTCTCGGGCTAACACTGGGCTACCATCTCATAACATGAGGACTTATATGGTATATGTTGCATCATCAGCTGTCACCAAATTCTATCGAAGAAGGGCAAGAGAGGATGAGTAATGGGCATGCGTTAGAGAATTTCAAATTTGTCATGAATCCGGGAGATTTCATGTTTATGTCCATTACGTCCATGTCCTTCTTGTCTCACCTATGCAGGGTGCTCTTAGGACATTCCAAAGTTATGTGAAAAGTGTTTTCCTTGAGTGCTGCGCATCCCGAATGCCAAGAAGCATTGCTGGGGGGCGTTATGCTATATGTTCTCCTGTATACCGTCAAGGTCAAAGATGTATTATTGTACACGACTTGCGATGGTTTTCTTCTGGGGTTTCCAAATAGGTTTATCCGTTGTAATATCCGAAAATAGTCATCGTCCAACACTTAGGAAACAGACCCATTTGTACTGTGCAATCACCTGGTGCATGAATTAAAATATTAATCAATCACCCTTTTCAGCTTCTTGAAGCCTTGGCGAGTGAACTAGTGCACTAGGGGTCTCTGGTTTTCGACCTTTGTGGGTGGCAGCGGAATCCCGGATGTGATGGATATTTCAGGGCATTTCAATGATGCATGTAGTCTGCCCTAATTATCATGTCGTTTTTGAAAGTGTAGATTTGTCATTATCACATTTCATAATTGCTATGCTGTTATGTAATACACATATATGTACTAAATGATCGAACACGTCAAAAGTGGCGAACACATTCACAACAAAAGCCATATATGTGGTGGCCTAGAAGCCACACGCAACAACTTTCCCACAGATTTATCGGGAGAAAATCCCGAGTATTTTTCGTAAGACACATCAGAAGCGTGAACAAAGATGAGATGTACATACGCCTACAGCCGAGTGAAGTACAGCCGAGTGAAGTAGTAAACTGGAATCCACTGCCTTAGTCGGCGATCTGTTAAATATTATGGATTTGGGTGGGAAGTCAAAGTGGCTTAAGCTAAAAGACGGAGGGGTTTAGAAGTTAATCTAACCTACAAAGGTCAAACATCAGATGTTCTTGAATAGTGCAACAGCTGGATTCAGCGTTTAAGTTAAATGCGGGTTCACCCAAATGCGTATTAGTTTTTAAGAGAACTTTTGATGGATATTCGCAAGACTGACAACGGCGGTAGACCAGAGTTTTACTCGAAAAGTAGCATGGTTGAGTAGGATTAGAAAAGTGGAAGTTGGTGTTGGATTTGAAACGCCTATATACTACAGACTCAGGTCGGCCGGTGAAAGTAAGATTATTCATGTAGTTCTATGCTGTAGAACAGATCGCAGTCACGATTAAATAGGGCCGAAGTGTGACCAGGTATGCATGCTGCCTGGTTGCTGGTCAGGTGAATGAATGGGGGTAGCAGGTACCAACTCACATTCTAATGATGATTGTCGCTGTGCCCCTTGCTAAATACAAAGTTGTCGGCCACAACGTAGAGAGTAAAGGCAGCGAGGCCGATTCCAAAGCCGGGGAATAGGTTTCGGAACATCACGCGGTTTTGAAAGACAGAATGCTGGCGCCAAGCATCACGTTTTGCCCAAGGATCTCTGAAAAGCGGTAGGTTGGGCATACTGGACTACATGCAGATGAATAATGTATCGCCCGGCAGAACGAGGACTTGACTTACGGAGGTACACAGGACGTTTCTGAGAGCGAAGTAGCCAGCTATAGGGAGGAGTGATCTGCCGGCTTTAGGGCAGGCTTAGGGGACTTAGCGTTGATCAACAGTCATTGCCTTTCAACGTTTCCTCTGTCTCCCAACTACCCTCCTTGATCTCCATCCTGTATATACCGTCTTGTACACTCTTTTTTGCTTTTATACCACTCCCTTTATCTGGCCTTAGCAATGTCAAGCGATTCTGCCATGTATTCAGATGACGACAAACCGCTAGCGACCAAATCAGTCCCCAATGGCAAGAACAATGGCAGCTTTCCCAAGACCAATGGGCGCGTCAACGGGGAACAAGGCGACTTCGAGATGAGCGATGCCGATGAGCAACCTTTGGTTTGTCACAATCATAATTAATATATACTCCACGCTGATCTTATTCTTCACAGCTGGCACGTAAAAATACTAGCAAAGTCTCCCCTCCCCTTAAGCGCAAGAAACGCATAGACACCGATTATTCCTCAAGTGAAGACGACGTGCCTCTGGCTTCATCCCCCGCTAAACCCGCCAAATCTTCATCAAGCAAACGTAAAGGCAAACGTGAATCTGCCACAGAGCGCGTCACCAACAAAAAGCCTCCGAAGAAGAAAGTCAAGCAAGAGAGCGATGAATCTGGCGACGACGACAAACCCCTTGTTTCAAAGCCGCGAAATGGAAAAACGCGGCAAGTCAAGACGGAGGTAGAGTCTGACGATGACGATGATCCTATTATAAAGAAAACGGAGACAAAGCGCCGTGGTAAACCCGTCAAAGACGAGGTACTAGAACCTGAACGTGCTAAGCCGAAAAAGCAAGGGAAAGTGAAGAAGGAAGAAGAGGAAAAGAAGGGCAAGAAGAAAGCGAAGGAGGAAAAAGAAGAAGAGGTTTTCAAGTGGTGGGAGCAGGATCCAAACGGTGATGGTAGTGCCAAATGGGAAACCTTAGAACATAATGGGGTTTTCTTCCCTCCACCCTATGAGCCCCTCCCCTCGAATGTCAAGATGAAATACAGTGGTGTGTTTACCTTTCACCCCCCAAAGTAATTTTTACATATATCATTTCACAGGCAAGAATGTTGATTTGTCCCTGGAGGCCGAAGAAGTAGCAGGGTTTTTTGCTGCTTTACTTGAAACACCACATGCACAAGACGCCGTGTTTATTAAGAATTTCTTTGAGGACTGGAAGAAGGTTTTGAAGGATCATCCACCTGTAAGTTTATGATCTATTTTTCCTTGTGTAATTATTCACATCAGTTTAGAGAGATGGTACAAAGATCACTAAATTTGAATCGTGTGATTTTCGCCCCATGTTTGAATACTTCGAGGCGGAGAAAGCCAAAAAGAAAGCCATGACCTCCGAGGAGAAGAAAGCAGCAAAAAAAGCTAAAGACGAATTGGAGGCCAAATATACACACTGTTTCCTCGATAAGCGTAAAGAAAAGGTTGGTAATTTTAGGGTTGAACCTCCAGGTCTCTTTCGAGGTCGTGGGGAACATCCCAAGAAGGGCGCGCTCAAGGTATGTGACCACCACAAGAGTTTATGCGAGAATTTCATATACTAATTTTATCGATTCGCAGTTCCGTGTTAGGCCGGAAGACATCACGCTCAATATTGGGAAAGATGCTCCCACTCCTGTTCCCAATGTCCCTGGTAAATGGAAGGCCGTCCAGCATGATAATACAGTCACTTGGCTAGCGAATTGGACTGAGAATATTAATGGCAATCATAAATATGTATTCCTCGCGGCTGGTAGTTCTTTGAAAGGTCAAAGTGACATGCAAAAATTCGAGAAAGCCAGAGAGCTCAAGGTCAGTTCTAAAAAGTGTTTATTCACAATATATACTCATCTTATTACATTTGTAGAGTCATGTTGACCGGATTCGCCTAAATTACAATGCTGATCTTAAGTCCAAGGTCATGGCTGATCGTCAACGTGCCACAGCGATGTATTTCATTGATAGGCTAGCCCTTCGAGCTGGAAACGAAAAGGGCGAGGACGAAGCCGATACCGTAGGCTGTTGTTCACTACGATGTGAACATGTGACGTTAGAAGCGCCAGACTTTCTCATTTTTGACTTCCTTGGTAAAGATTCTATCCGATACTACAACAGAGTAAAAGTGGAGGCACAAGTTTTTAAGAACATTCGAATTTTTAAGGAGAACAAGAATGATGACGACAACTTGTTTGATCGCGTGAACGTAAGCGTTCTTGGCTCTTGGTGATATGATGTGAAAACAACTGATATATGAAAATGGGTAGACAAGCTCGTTGAATAAACATCTCAACAATGAGATGAAAGGTTTAACTGCAAAAGTATTCCGTACTTTCAATGCTTCGTCGACTTTCCAGCGCCTTTTGGATGCAGAGGATATATCCAAGGCAACATTGCAGGAAAAACTTAATGCGTACAACAGAGCTAATCGAGAGGTTGCCATTCTCTGTAACCATCAACGTAGTGCCCCCAAGACACATGACCAATCCATGGAGCGTATGCGGAATAGAGTATGTAACCTCTCGCCTCTGCTTTTGTGGATAGTACTGACTATATTTTTAGCATCGTGCACTTAAATACGATCGTATGAAGCTTCGTCATGCGCTATTTGCTCTCGATTCCAAGTACAAGAAACAGAAGAAGTATATGGGTGATGAATCCGACTTGGACGACGACTGGATTGTCAATCACGAAGAGCAGCTCCTAGAGAAAGAGATTGAGAAGGTCGAGAAGAAATTTCAACGCGATAATGAGAAACTTGTTGAGGAAGGGAAAACTCCCCACGACAAGAGCGTGCTTCAGGAACGCCTGGAAGCGGTAGATGAGGAGTTCAAGAGACTCGCAAAAGAGCGAGGGACAGGCCAAGCTAAACTTAAGCGCGAGAAACCTGTTGAAAAATTGGAGGAGATGATAGACAAGCTTACTGAGAAAATCAAAGCCTTCAAGTTGCAAATGATTGATCGGGATGAAGGGAAAGAGATCGCACTGGGCACAAGGTTTGTTTCAAAAAACCGAATTAACCACATCAATCTGACTTGTCGCTCTACAGTAAAATTAATTATCTAGATCCTCGGTGAGTCGCTTGTACGCCCAACTGATAGAGTTTGCTAACAGACTTGTGTAGCATAACTGCAGCATGGTGTCAAATTCACCAAGTCCCTATAGAGAAGATCTTCTCAAAGACATTAGTTAACAAGTGTATGTGTGCTTCTTCGTGTGCATGCGTATCTTTTGCTGATTTTCTGCACAGTCCCTTGGGCTATGGAGGTGGAACAGGACTGGAAATTCTGAACAAGTAGTATAGATTACTGACTAGATTGATACTGCCGTATATACTGAATTTACTTTGTATCATGTGTTTGTGTGAGCCAAACAGACCTCAAAGTCGCGTCACGGTATTTCTTGCTTCTCCACCCAGACTTGCAGTCACGACCGTCATGAGTTCCCGCAACCTGTTCGCCTCCCAGACTGCCTATGCTGCCCTTGACGTCGAATCTGGAGAGGAGTCAGAAGAGGAAGTTGTACAGGAACAGCCGACAGACAGGTATGCATTCAAGTTTGACCCTTTCGGTCAATATACTCAAGTAACCAACACAGCAATCCTGCGGAGGCAAAGCCTTCCAAGTCTGCCCTCAAAAAGGCTGCACGCCAAGCACGTTTGGAAAGGAAGCAACAAGAACGAGCCGAGGCGAGGAAGCGGCGACAAGAGCTTAGTCGGTCTGTGACTCCAACAACTGATCCTACTGCCGAACACAACGTCAGCAACCTGAATAGTTGCACAAATGTTCTGGAATCCTCTTCAGAAGAAGACTCCATACCTGCTTCACCTGTCGCCCAAGTCGAAGCTTCACAACAATCTGTGACTCCAGCTGTTGTAATTCCTAAGCCTCCAGCTATAATCCTCGAGTCCTCTGTTCCAGTCGTTCAAAAACAAGAGCCAAAAATTTTCCCTAATGAGGATACCTCTTCTCATAAATCAGTAATGGGAACAGAAGATCGTGTCGTGGACCCTCCAAAACTACCACAGATCACAAAACCCAAGCTTGTAGAGACGAAACTGCCACAACAAACCCCTTCGCAAACGGAGAAGGAGAAGAAACGACAAAATGTATTTGAACGAACTGTTTGGACATTGATTATGATTGGAGGTTTTATTGGTAAGTCATGCTGTTCTTGAATTTAGTTTTGGAAGCTGATCATTTCTTTAGGCTTGTTACTAATGGGCCATGCATACATGATTATACTTGTAATGTTGTGCCAGACGCTTGTCTACCGGGAAGTGACAGCACTTTTCTCTCTTGCAACAGCGGACAGTAGCAAAGGCGCACTCAAGGCCAAGGATCCTTGGAGCAAAACATTGAATTGGTATTTCTTCGCTGTCACAAATTATTTCTTGTATGGTGAGAGTATCATCTACTATTTTAAAGTAAGTAATAGTAGCACTGTTACTCTATTGACTACTCAAACTCTTTCAGCACGTTGTCTTTGCCGACGCCCAATTACTCCCTTTTGCAACCAACCACCGCATGATTAGTTTTATTCTATATGTAATAGGTTTCATGGGATTCGTTATGTCGTTGAAGAAAGGATTCTTGAAACAACAATTTGGCCTATTCTGCTGGGTTCACATGACACTTCTTATGATCGTTGTCTCAAGGTGTGTGTGTTATTATGAGGAAGGTATAATCTAAACAATATCCAGTCACTTCATTGTCAACAATATCTTGGAAGGTCTCATCTGGTTCTGGGTTCCTGCGTCTCTCGTTATTTGCAATGATGTTTTTGCTTACATTTGGGGTATCACCCTTGGTCGTACCCCTCTTTTCAAGCTGTCTCCTAAGAAAACTGTTGAAGGTTTTGTCGGAGCATTCTTCAGTACCGTCATCTTCGCACTTCTATGGGGCACCTATTTTATGCGTTTCAACTACATGATCTGTCCCGTCCATAATTTAGGAGTGCATGCCTGGGATGCTATGCAGTGTAAACCTAACCCTGTATTTGTGTGGCGCGAACTTCCACTTTGGCATCCACTTGCTGTTTCCCTAACCGCTCTGGTATGTTTCTATTCTCTGACAATTTGATGGTCGTCAATTAATCTGTTTTCCTCCAGCTCGGACGCGACTTTACAACCATTTCATATGCCCCTTATCAAATTCATCTCTTATTCCTGTCATGCTTTGCTTCTCTTGTTGCTCCTTTTGGTGGCTTCTTTGCTTCGGGCTTCAAACGTGCATTTGATATCAAAGATTTTGGTCATAGTATTCCTGGGCATGGTGGTATGACTGACCGAATGGACTGCCAGTAAGTGTATTGTGTGTCCCAAGGTTGGACTAATACTGATCCAGTATCCAGGTTCCTTATGGGTATTTTTACCTATGTTTATTACAGCAGTCTTATCCGCGAGCACCATGTTACTGTTGGTTCTATATTGCAGACTGTCGTCAGCGGTCTTACGGTCGAGGAACAACTGGAGTTGATAGCTGATCTTCGTCGCTACCTTGGCAAACAGGGTATCCCAGTTCCATGAACATTTCGTTCGCTCTCCTATGTGATCCCTAGTCTTATATCGTAGCAATATATACCTCTATCCAATAGGGTATCTACTAATATATATTTGCACCTCTTCGAAACCTGCGGTCCTCCTATCTGTTCAGTCAACCGTCCATTTGGCAAGTGCACCACAAAAGTAGCTTTTATTGGCACTTCGGAATGTTTCGATACGGAGTCCTTTTGCATCTCGCTCATCAAAGGTGCGAACATACATTAGGGAGATTTCGGTTTGGTTAGATATATAGTGAGACACGCTCCATCCACCTTCGTCATTCAGTAACAAGGGCACAGGCGATTGGTTCGGCGACATTAAAACATAGACATAATTGTCGGCTTCATCAGTGGACAGATGTTCGCAGCGCTTATACAAGGAAAAGAATGCCGTTTTCCCCCTCCTGATTGACGTACTTGCTGGTTGGAGGAACTCGACCTGGAAACCGAGCCGCTCGAATTCGCCGTATATGACTGGTCCTGGAGGTTGTGATATATAGTCTACCCATGTTTGTGGACCACCATCCTCGTCAGCAATCAACTGGAGAGAGGGGTCTTTTGGCCAATGCCGCTTTCCAAACTCCTCTGCATTACACGAAAACCAGAAAGGGTTGAAGACTTGTTTCCAACTTGTCCCGTCAACTGCTCCTGCGGCCCATGTTGCATCGATGAGATGCCACTCACCATCCATAAGAACACAGTTCCATGCATGGTTAAGATTAAACTCCGGAGCGTTCTCTCCAGGTGCAAGTGGCTGATAGCCAAAGCCTTTTCCATGACCAGATATCGTGTAAACCTGTAACCCAGCATGTTCTGCGAGGCTAGCAAATAACCCTGAGAACCCCTCACACACGGCCAATCCGGTGGCTAGTGTGGATTCGGGTGTGGAAGGTTTTACAGTGCCTCCAAAGAAAGCTTGAGTATCGTATAAAACATTATGGTGCAACCATGTGAAGATCGCCCGTGCCTTCTCAGTCTCGTATTTAAATGGTCGAGTAAGATCGTCAGCGAGGTTAGGGATAGAAACGACATGCTGTCGTGGGAACTGCGCCGCATGCTCATCCACGTAGGAGAAATCATGGCATTTAATGCAAGAACCCGACGAATAAAGTCCTCCAACTTGTTCGATAGCATCAGCATTATCATTAGATTGGTACTCGTTCGAATACTCTCCTTCTGGGTCATTATCGTCGTATGTTGATCTGCCCGACTGCAGATTAATCTGATATTCGAAAACTGGTGGTGATGGAGGTTTTGGAGGGAGTCGTCGAGCAGGAACGTGTGGGGGAATTTCATGATGTTGACGACCTTGATCAGCACGTTCCGCTTGCACTTGGTATCCTTCACCAGGAACAGGTGGCGGTGGTCTTGAGAGCAACCAAGAAAAATAATCCGGATCTAGCCCAGCCAAAATCAAGGCAAAGGTTTGTGATACATTATCTGTGATAGAAATGTCCTGGGATTAGTAAGAAGGAAGTGGTTCGGGGGAGTTGTTCCGCACCCCTAAGTGGCAGTTGTGTTTTTATATTTAAGCTGGCAGTAATGTTTTTGGTGCGTTGTGTACTGTCTGCGATAATAGCTCTTCGAGGTGGAGGCGGAGGTGGAGGAGGCTGTTTGCGAGGAGGCAAAGTACGACTTGTCATTAAGGTTGTTGACGGAACGACCACCACGGGTTTGGCTAGTCGCTGATGCCGTTTCATGGACAACAAACATCAAGCCGTGTAATCTTACATCATGATAGAGGGCTTTGCTGGTACACAAATACTGAATGATAGTCCAAAGAGGAACCGTATACTATTTATGGATTGGCATGGAGGGCAGTACAACATGGTCATATGATTCGGCCTCAAATATCGACGACACTGGGTGATAACAAGAGAAGGAAAACTCAATATACAATTATGACCTGGGCTTTTCCTGTGATTCGAAATCAGACCACCGTTCTTCATATGATAATGATCTCGAATTCGTACCTTCTTCTCCTTCCATAGCGCAAGAAGGCCAACACCGGAGACCTTCACAACCTTGAAGCGTACTCCTGGAATATCACCCTTGGCTTTGCCACGGCGACCGAAACCAGAAATGAGAACCTCATCGTTCTCATCGACGAAGTTCAAGCAACCATCATTCTTTGGGTTATCTGTCAGTATTTCACCCCTAAAGTGGCGATTGTAGCACGTACGGGGACGAAAGCAGTGACCTTCTTTCCATTCTTGATAAGCTGAACGCGGACACACTTGCGGATGGCGGAGTTGGGCTGCTTGGCCTCAACACCGACTTTTTCAAGGACAATGCCCTTAGCATGGGATGATCCACCAGTTGGCGATGTCTTGTAGACGTTTCCGAGGGCACGCTTCTTGTACGCTTTATCGGCCTAGAATACGCATATCTTTGTAAGAAGTGGATTTAATCGTATTAAGCCAAATAGATGGCATACCCAACGGTTCTCACGACGAGAGGTGCGGAGCTTGCGAGCGGCTTGAAGGCCACGAGGTTTGTTGGCTGTATAACAGGAAGGTCAACGTTGGACTATGGACGAGCAGCAGTTGTGGACGTACAGCCCATTCTTACGGGGGAGGTTGACGATTGGGGGATTCGAAGTGGGAGCAGGCGACGGGCCTGCCAAACCTTATTTACAAGAACTGTTACAGTTCTATCCGCCGGCTATTCCCGAAGTGACCTTCATATCAATCACGTGACGAGTAGTCTTTCGATCTTCTTTGTAGTACTGAGGTTGCTACTGGGTAGATATAGATAGTCAGATAGATAGAAGTTGGGAAGGAGTCGCAACTGGGGCCGAAGTGAAACAGAGTTACTGTCAGTTATATCCCAATTACTGGCTTGGTTGCTGTTTCGCCGCGTCTAGGGAACTCTTAGCCACAGCCAGACCAGGTCTTTTGGTTCCAGAATAGCGTCCGGGCCCATCTATGCTACACCGGGTTGATGCTATCATGCAAAAGAAGCACTTTGGATTGATTACAACAAATGTTCCCAGCCGCTTTGTTACCTTAAGTACTGGAGTCTGATGGTAAGCTCAGGATCAACCGCCGAGTGATGTATTCGGAGCACAACGTGACCTGTATTTCTATATGCACACTATATGCACATTGCAATGTTTTCCACCCGACACCTTATCCGTTCTTCAACTCCATCTAGATTATCCTACGGCTCTGTCAAGCATCGTCTATTCCATGACGTACCACTTCTAGATGACTTTGCATACCGAGGATATCTGCAAGATGTAACGAGGTAAATTATTCTGTTACAGGCAAAGTGCAGTTGATCATCTTCGTGTAGGCCGGAGGCTTTACTACAGGCATTGCAATCAAAGCCTCAGGCTGTATACACTGGAGTCGACCCAACGGCGTCTTCATTACATATTGGTCATCTGTTGCCATTCATGGCTTTGATGCATTTCCAAATACGCGGTCATCAAATCATACCACTGGTATGTCATGGCAACAAGACGTTACAGCACAGTCCTCAGCTTCGACCTAGATAGGAGGTGCAACTGGACGTGTTGGCGACCCCTCTGGTCGTCTTACTGAACGAACACCAGCTAGTAATCGACAAGTAGAAGAGAACGTCTTCAAACTCACGGAGAGTATTCAATTCTTCTTCAGCCGCGCCCGAGAATACGCAAAGAAGCGCCTTGAAGAATATGGAACACATTCAGTGCCTATGAAAGATCCCAAGGTCTTGAGCAACCTTGAATGGCACGAAAACTTCACGATGTTAGATTTCCTACAACAAGTAGGAATTCATGCGCGAGTCAACACCATGCTCAATAGAGAAAGGTGGGTTTCTCTCTAAAATCGGAAGCAACTTACCCAGACGTGCATATAATCTAGTGTCCGAACACGACTGGAATCTCAACAAGGCCTATCTTTCACCGAATTCACTTACCAACTTCTTCAAGCCTATGATTTTTATTACTTACACAAGCATCATGAATGCAGTATTCAGCTAGGCGGCTCTGATCAATGGGGAAATATTCTTGCCGGATTAGAGCTAATAGGACGCTATGAAACTCAATCAACCCACACGAGCCGTGCAGCGCCTGCATTTGGTATTACAACACCACTCCTCACCACTTCTGCTGGAGAGAAATTTGGCAAGAGCGCAGGTAACGCTATTTGGCTTGATCCAAAACTTACAAGTATATTCGATTTCTACCAGGTAGGTCAGCCTGTAATTTTGTTATTGGCCCAAACCGATTATTCCTAGTACTTCTTAAAAGTTACCGATGATAACGTTGAACAATACTTGAAACTCTTCACTCTTCTTCCCCGATCTACAATCGAAGAGGTCATTGCAGCTCACCAGGTATGTCACGTCTCCATTCTCACTTTTTCAGCGCTGACCCCGGAATCTCTTCAGGTTGCTCCAGAGAAACGGATCGCTCAACGACGACTTGCTGCTGAAGTCACGGAAATGGTACATCAAAGTAAGCATATATATATATAATATAGGCAAAAGCCTCATCTTAGATCAGAGGAGGGTGTAACACGGGCAGAAACACTCACCAAAATGTTCTTCGAGTCTGATTATTATGGTCTGAAGGTCGACGATGTCAAACTTGCATTGGCCGGTGACTCTCGCCTGGTCTTAGTTGACCCACAGGAACTGCAAATACCAGTGGCAAAACTTGCCGCTAAATATGGCCTTGTTGCATCCAATTGTAAGTCTGCACTTCCTTCTCATGCAGCTCTCAATTAACTGTTGACGTGAGTATAGCAGCTGCCAAACATCTTGTTTCATCGCGCGGTTTGTATGTGAACAACCAGGTCGTAGCCGATGTCCAACATACCATTTCTCCTGGGAACCTTGTTGATAATAGCATCGCTATCATAAGAGCTGGAAAGGGAAAACTACTCATGTTGGTAATAAATCAATAGAACCCAAACTATGTAGATGTAGAGTAATCTAAAATTCCCCGTATGGCACGGATAATCTAATGTCGCTATTTTAGTCGATACGAATCGAGCTGTAAAGACGACGGACAGCCCAGTATGATGCGAGGAACCCAATGGTTCCTGTTACAAGGAAATTCATCAGAGCAAGCAGGAAGAGATAACCAAGGTAGAGTACGATGCTGGTGAGAGAGTGTAGAGACATTCTGGCCGCCCAGTAAAATAACCCATAAGCAAGCACCCAGAAGGCACTGCCCCCACCGGTTAAAAATGCACGCCATTGCCATCTATAGACCGTAAATCTTAATCAACATCAAGGAACAGGTCATATGCATGGACCAGTGCTACGTACCTGTAATCTTCGGCGCAAAGGCAGAAATATGTGAACAAAATAGTAACGGTAGCTGTCGTAAGTGCCACGATGCCTGCTGTCAGTGCCAAGAACCCAAACGCATAGTATGCACGCGAGGCAAAAAGACTAGACATAACAAAATATAATTCTGCAAAAGCCGCAACTACAA
The DNA here is from genome assembly GCA_034638255.1 of Coprinus comatus. Classification (NCBI taxonomy): domain Eukaryota; kingdom Fungi; phylum Basidiomycota; class Agaricomycetes; order Agaricales; family Agaricaceae; genus Coprinus; species Coprinus comatus. The sequence goes on from JAWPGT010000013.1 coordinate 443,820, forward strand.
AACACAAGATATGTCAAAAATTGGAAATACTGACCGCTCAGCAGGCACATACCAAAAGGAAGGATTCCGCTTAATATCGTTGATACCTTCCGTAGAAATCTTTTTAAGTCTTTATCTCCGTAAACCCAAACCAATCATGCTTACCCATGGTCTTAAGTATTTGGGAGTAGGTGGGATTTGACGGGGAATGGGATTGACACGAACAGGATGCGTAATGGCCTAAAGAGTGAATGAATGGATTACTTACAGATCTTGATGGGTTACAAGTAACATACCCCATGTTTCGTTCCAAAGTATGCTCCTATTGTAGCAAGAGGTGCGGAAATTCCAAACCAAAGTAGAACGATGAGAAGCATGGTTCCTGTGTTTAAAATAAATAATAATAGGATATCGACCCGGTAAATGCTTACCAAATGGAACTGCTCCAGATGATCCAGCTGTGAGCAGGAACATGTTGAGAATGAATATAACAACAAAAATGGTGCTGCAGAAAACAAGAACGAGATTTAGAGCTAGAAAGGATATCATTATTATTAAGCTCACGTCGGGAAGAGAGTAGCAGTTAGGAAAGCATTCTTTCTCTTGTCAGTACCTCCCAAAGAAGCATACGTTCTGCTAGACATGTAGCCGCTGATGCTGGAATTCAAGAGTTATGACCTGATTGTTTTGAAATAGAGCTTTGGGTGCTAACCATCCGAAAAATGACCAACAGACCATCATAACAGTCGCCAAGGAGCCACGATTTGAAGGCGACAAGAAGCCCAAGAGAGCGAAAACTAGATAGTATTAATGAGCCAAATTTCTATATTTATACTATGCAAGCGTTTACTTAGCGTAATGCCAACCATAGCAATCAATTGAGCCCCATTTCCAACCATAATGGATAGGATCATTGGATTGTGTGGTGTGCGGAATACTTCTCCATGCACAAGTTTCCAGCCCCAGTCCTCTTGCACGTCCTCCTGGTCGATATAATCAATATCATTGCTTGCTCAAAGAACGCTACTCTTACTTACGCTCACATCAATAGCATTATAGCGAGAAATCTAGGTGCTTGTTCGTTACAGGCAGCCTTAAACTTAAGTGCCAAGGACTCACATCTCGATGGACACTGCGCCACAGAATCATGCCGACCATAACACACAGGAAAACTGCGACAAATATTGAGTTGATAAGGCTAAGCCAATGAATTTGTGGGTCGTATATATGCAGATAATTATCCCATCGAGTGGCCTAAAGCTGGTGAGATATAGGCTTTGTGGAATTTGAAGAGAACATGCCCATGGAGTATCAGATTCCTGTAGCGCTTATGAGTGGCTTGAAGTTCATGGAAAAATTCCCCTTACCATCCAAGTAACCGTATAGGTATAGCGAATGTTCTGAGATTTATCTTCGCTGAGAACCAGGGGCTCGACATTTTCAGGGCCACAATTTGGCGTGGTATCCTGTGGACCACCAATACTGCGCGAAGTTTGAGTCTCGTACTTGAAAAAAAAATGAAATAGAAGTGGTACCTCAAGGGCCATACTAAGACGCCAACAATACGGAATGTATCCGTTGTTGGCTTATGATATCTGAATAAATTATAAAGCTAAGCTGACCTGATGAGAAGAGCTGAAGGCATACCGGAGGACTATATCGACATGATTGTTCAATGTAGGAACTTGCTGAAATGGTTCTTCATTGTCTCCCAGGTTAAAGCCCATGTCAAAGTATATGTCACCATTTGAGGTGTCATTTTTCATTTCCGCAGCGGGAAGACCATCTACAAGCCAATTGACTGCATAATCCTCGCGGATTCTATCATTGATGAACTTGGCCTCATCTCCTGTGACACCATTAACCACACATAACGTTCTACACGTCCTGTTCCCCTTAAGCATTTCGATCTGATAGTTGATACTTCAGTATTGGAAAAATATGAGGTATATTGCTAATATCATACGTCATATGGCGAGCTGAAGAGACGGTCGCCAAAGAGAATGGAGCCCAAAGATTCTGGTTGCGAGATTGGCCCGTATTTTGGTTGGCAGAAATGAAATTTCTCGTTGTAGTAGTCGTCTGTCCAAGACGAGCCCTTCATTTACTTTGTGACCTTGCGACTAAATCAGGACCACATACAATTGATGAGGGATTTCTGTGAACAGGCTTAATATGACCCGCATGCGCGCAGACATGGCAAGTAAAGAACGTACAATTTTTGGGTCATACTTTCCGATGAGTTGTGGTGTCAGAGCATTGACTAGGACTTCAACTCGTTGGCCTTCCTTGTAATTAGTGGGTGCAGCGCCAGGAAGATAGAATGCCGAGGTGAGAAGTATCTCTGCAGCCAAGAGTGCAGTCAGACTCAGTAGAAGAGCTCTCATAGCTCTTATATCAAAGAATAAGGCTGGATTACGATGGCCAAGTGCTTGAGTGTATGTGTGGATCAATCAGTCGACTACACGGTGCACATGTACACACGCTGTCACGCATTGCATCATGTGACTTGATAAATGCGGCTTGTAAAGAGCTCTAATACGGCTCACTGAAACACACTGTAAAAGCCTGTGGTAAACACTCAATTCTCATGAACAATGCATTAGAAGATGGGACCTTGACTCACTAATATCCACCGAGTCTGGCCAACCCTGATCTTCCCAGATTAAGCTGTTGTGCATTGGTGTCTGAACCAAACACGGTACTGTGCTCGAAATTAATTTAGCAAATGATCGAGTGGTTTGCTCAAATTCCCAAAACGGCTGATCATTCTGGCACTTCATCATCTTGGAAAGATTTCGATGCAGTACGAAGTTATTGCAAAATGCCATACGACAAAAGCGCGTGTATCGCGTATGACACTTGCTCGTAAGTAAATGAATTCCTCCAGAAATCGTCTCTAATTGCTTGATTCAAGATGGTACTACGATGTTACCCACCTTTATGCCTGTTGCAACCCAAGCCGCGATAAAAGGCCTTACACCTGAACAAGTAGAATCCCTTGGAGTGACCTTGATATTAAATAACACATATCATCTAAATCTTCGACCTGGACTGGACGTGCTGAATAAAGTCGGAGGTGCTCACAAATTTCAAGGATGGGAAAAGAATCTATTAACAGTAGGTTTTGGATAAACTCAAAATATGCTTCTTTTTCAACACCGCTTGCCCTTTCATAGGATAGTGGTGGATTCCAACTTGTTTCGCTGAGCAAGTTTACAAAGATCACAGAGGAAGGAGCTTTATTTGCCAGCCCGTTCACTGGCGAACCTACCATGCTCACAGTAAGCACATACATCACTAAATTAAGCTCGTTCTAAGTAATCAATGTTTTCAAAGCCAGAAGAAAGTATGAACATTCAACACGCCATCGGTGCAGACATCATCATGCAACTCGACGACGTAGGTTAGTTCTTGGAGTTGTACTGTTCCAATCTTACTCATTAATTTATAGTATCAAGTCTAACAACTGGCCCTCGTGTTGAAGAGGCAATGGAGAGATCGGTACGATGGCTTGACAGGTGTATTTCCCAACATGAGAAATCGGGGAAGACACACAAACAAAACCTATTTGCTATCGTTCAAGGTGGTCTTGAACCAAAATTGCGGGATCGCTGTTTAGAAGCTATGGTTGAAAGAAAGGATAGGGTAGCTGGATTTGCAATCGGAGGGCTTAGTGGAGGCGAAGAGAAAGGTGAGTTTTCGCTGCCGTCTTTCCTCCAAGCACCATTAACTCTAAGGTAACCTTAGATACATTTTGGAGAATGTAAGTGTTCAATGTGTCATTAACTCCTTTCGTACTAACACGTCGTTTCAACAGAATTAAGCAATGTGCAGATAAACTGCCTGAAGACCGTATGTTTATCAACCCTATACCCATTTAATTGTGTCTAAGTGTTTTTATAGGACCGCGATACTCAATGGGAATTGGTTTTGCTGAAGGTGACCTTTAGGATTCCAACGTCTGAAATCCCATCTTAACTCATTTTGTTTAATCTCAGATCTTGTTGTCTGTGTGGCGCTTGGAGTTGATATGGTGCCTATCGTCCCTGATCGTCTACCTTCAATTTAGAGACACTCACCAAATTTCCAGGCTGATTGTGTTTTTCCGACACGAACGGCTCGTTTTGGTGTCGCGCTAACACACAAAGGCCCTCTTAATCTTAGTAAGAGCTTATCTTCAGCTATCTTCACGTTCAATCAATTTCATTCCTTCAGAATTAAGCAAACATGCCCGAGATTTCGGACCCATAGATGAAAATTGTCCTTGTCCCACCTGTAAAGGGAAAACCTCCAGGGCAATTCTCCATCACACGATAACTCTCGAGACAGCAGCAGCCCATGGTACGTCATTTATCCTGTCTAATACGCCAATTTCGTGCCCGATGTACCTTAATCAGAAGTCTGAACCTGATTTTTTGTAGCCATTACCCTGCACAATATTACCTTTCAAGCCCAGGTCATGGGACGTGCAAGAGCTGCTATAATTGCAGGGACATTTCCAGACTACTTGCGGGAATTTTTCGCCGAATACTTTGGTGAAGCCGGGTACCCCGAATGGTGTGTTAATGCATTGCGCAGCGTTGGTGTTGATCTACTAGAAGAGAAAAAGGTCAACATCATCCCTGGTACAGGGGCAAAATGGGAGTACTCTGATGCCTCATGAACCACTAGTGTATATTTCATCCACTACAGTATAAGTTATAACAAAATCTAGGATACAATTTATTTATCTCCTATGTTTCTTGCTCGGCCTCGCGTTCTTCGCTTTCCGATTTTCCATCGTCTTCCTTTGCTTCCTGATTTGTTCAGAAGTCTTGAGTTCCGACCTCACTTTACCCATGGGTTTGCCATCATATCGACTCCTTGGTTTAGCTCCTTTCTTACCATTCTTTGAGTTTACAGGCGCGTTACCATCGGCACCATCCTCCTGCTTCTTCTTCAACTGTCTGACCTTCCTCTCGTAAACTGTACTGAACTTATCAAGTGGCTTCGATTCGGAGACTTTGTTGTGACGATATTTATGGCCACCAGGACCCATACTCTGTGGTTTTGTCCTTTGCATCTCTTCCTCACCAACACGAGGAAGGCTAATACGACTCTTTGCTTTCCATTCGTCGAACCGTCCGCTACGATAGCTGGCAGGCAGGCGGACGCCATTTTCTGTCCTGACGAGCTTAACATTATCCGCACCTACACCACCGCCCTGAACAAACTTCTTCTTCTTCTTGTCCCAGTTAAGTTGACGCTTCTTGTTTTGTTGTACGGTGTCATCTCCAGCAAGGTCAAACGCAACACCTTGCACCTGTTGAACGAAAGAGGAGGCTCCATCATTGAGAGCATAACTATGAATATAGGAATCAGATACCGGGAGGTTGGAAAAGGGGGGAAACTCAAATGACATACCCTTTCTCCGTCAACGCATCTTTTTGGTAATATGAAAGATAGAATTCTTCATCTCTGTATCCATTCTTTTTTTCTGTCTCAAAGACGGCCTAGAATCATAAATTAGACTGGCAACTATGTTTCCAAAATCGATCCATTCTCACCGCTATATCTTCCTCGTCAGCCATTTCCACATCATTACCCAACGCATGATCTTCATCTTCATCTTCCTCACTCTCTTCCTTAACAGAAATCACTCTTCTCGCAATGGATTTTTCTATCGCTTTTCTCCTTTCCTTCATCAAAGCAGCAGTCTCTGAATTTCCTTTCGTTCCCACCTCGAAGATAGTCTCTGAAGGCCTGAATGCATTCACAGCTTTCAATAATAACTTCCTAGCGTCCTCTTTCTTTCTTCTCTCCGCTCCATCCGTTCCCCGAAGTAACACAGGATGTACACCTGAGTCTGAACCAGCTAATTGCCACTTTGGATCCTTCGTCATCTCTTTGGCACGTTTGTAACTTTGAGGACTAGCCTTGCCTTTACTCCTCTCATACATCGCATGTCCTCTTTTCATGACATCATGAAGACTAGGTAATGAATGATTTACATCATCCAATGATCTGAGGTATTCGACGTCCTCGTCGATCCTTTCACGTTCAAAGGTACCAAGGACTAGCGATTGGGTATATACTTGATCACTACCGCTGTGAACCGTACTTGTCAAAGGCCGTGCGAGGAAAAGTTGAAGATCCAAGAGATAAGGTAGCTCAGGATTAGTTATAAATGACCATGCCCAACCTTGTCTTCCAGCACGAGCTGTTCGTCCCACTCGATGCACAAATACTCTTGCTCCATGAGGAAAGTCATAATTGACTACATTCTCAAGTACTGGAATATCTATACCACGGGCAGCAACATCTGTGACGACCAGAATATTGGTCTTTCCTCTGCGGAATTGGTCCATTTGATGCGAACGTGCGGCCTGATCCAGTGTACCGTATATATGTGATACGGAATAACCAATGGTAGTAAGCAGTGTCGTGAGATATTCAACGTGGTGTTTAGTTGCAACGAATATAAGGGTTTGGTGAGGAGCTGTGATTTGTTCCGAATATTTTGCCATTCCTTTTTGCTTCTTATCATTGGTTTCGGAAGAGCTTTGATTCAGCTTTTCTAGAGGTACTTTTATCACGTCACGAAGCAAACTGAGCAAACATGCATCTTTTTCTGCCTGCTTGATGGAGAAGAAAGCCATCTTGAGGTCGGAACTGATTTTACTCTCCGCATCCAAACGCACGAGCTTGGGGTCCTGAAGACCGGCTTTTGCAAATTCAACGAGCGACTTGGGTAATGTAGCGGAAAATAGGAGTGTTTGTCTTGACGGAGGGAGTCGATGGATGATTTCAGTGAGAGCAGTTTCAAAACCCATTTCGAAGAGTCGATCAGCTTCGTCAAAGACAACATATTGAACAGACTTCATGTCCAAGTTCATCTCCACTATAAGATGTAGTAGACGTCCCGGAGTAGCAATTATCCTAAGGGATATGAGATGCAGGTTGGATATAATGTGTAGCCACTTACACATCCGGATTGCTTGTGATCATCTCAAATTGTTCATCCAAACCCTCACCACCAACAATCAGACCCCATCTCAGGTTCTGACCCTTGGAATTTTCTCCTTCCTTATCACCAGCATGCTCACCATTCCGCGAATTCCATCCTCTTGATAGTTCCTTTCCAACTTTCATGATTTGCAATGCCAATTCACGTGTGGGTAGGAGAATTAATGCTCTTGCACCAAAAGCCGTTGAATGCCTCCCACCCAATCGCTGCACAAGAGGAATCATATATGCCAAAGATTTTCCAGAACCTGTTCGTGCCATACCGACAAGGTCTCGAGGAGGGGTTGAAAGGAGAGCAGGGATAGTTGCTCGTTGAATAGGTGTTGGCACTCGATAACCTTGAAGTGTGAGTGATCTTAGAAGCGATGGATGAAGACCTAGTATACAAAGGTCAGTGATAATTCGTTTTAGCAGATGAAAAACATGAAATGCACCCATGCTTTGGAAACTTCCTCCTCCGATTTCGCCCTTGGCTACTTTCTGCTTTCCTTTCATATTTTTAACGACTTGGGTACCATCTTTGATGTCCCGTTTCGTAATTGTTTCCTGTAGGAATCGTGAAAACTCTTCTGTGTCCTCATCACTATCCACCTCTGTTTGTTGCTGAGCTATTTTTCGTTTCTTTCCTGTGAGAGCTGAAGAAATGTCTATGCCATCGTCAGTGAGATCTTCGTCGTCATAGTACTCTGGCTCTGAAGCTTCTGAGTCGCTTGACTCGGGCCTTGTGCGTTTACTGGGCATTGTTATGGAAGAGAGGAATATTTGGAAAAATACAAGTGTGACAAGGCTGTGACATGTACCAATCTATCTAGGGTTTCCTGATGCCTCGACCAGATCCAGCTGAAGGCAATCCCCTCCCAGCTGTCGAGCCGGTTGTTCTGCGTGTCGGTAGTCCACTCACAGATTGGCGTATTCTACTGGATGATTCAGATGTACCTACGATGGCTCGTCAGTAAAGTATACAATCCCATTAAATATAACAGACCTAGTCGTGAAATTCCACTCGTGGATGCTCCTCTCGCCGCTCCCCTCGAAGGCACTCCCCGTCTAACGCCTCCACGGCCCCCACGAGCAGCCATTCGTTCTCTCTTCTCCTGTTCCAACCTTTCTTGCGTCTCCTTTTCTGCCTGCTCTCGTTCTTCACGCTCTCTTCTCTCATTTTCTCTTTGAATCGCTAATCTGTGTTCTTCTTCTTCACGCCGTGCTCTTTCAATAGCCTCTGCATGTTCACGTTCAAGCTGCTCCTCATCCTAGTTTCCCCCTCTTTGAGTACAAAGCGCACACACAGTCAGAAGAGAATGCTTACTGCCTCAGCGCCCTCCCAATCTTCATCAAATATTAAACGGGAAACATCCTCGGACCTATATAGAATCTCAACATATTTATTGAGCAAAGCATCCGTCTGAGCAAGTTGCTTTGCTATTTTCTACCAAAGCCAAATCAACACATCGGATCAAGTGTCTATTCAATGAACGTAAACGCACATCATTGATACTTCCAGTATTGTCCAATGCCTTATTGAAGGCCGCAAAAGCAGAATTAAGCTTCTTCAAAATAAACACATCGCTTTGCAACTTTTCTTCCCGTGCTTTAGCCCTTTGTTTCTTCATGGCCTCTTCATCCACTTCTTCAACTTGCTCCTCTGCGACAACATTCTCTTCTCCAGCTTCCGAATGACTTCTTTGTTGCGTAGGTGTTGTAGGCTCCGGTCTCGAAAGCAGACTAAATGGCCTACTCAATACTGCATCATTGCCATGAATTGACAAGTCTGACAAAGATAAATCCTCTTGTCCGGCACTGGTTATAGATTCAGAAGCCATCAACGATGATTCGGATAATAGGCGCGATCCGTCCATAGAGAACGTTAATTCCGAGTCATCTGGGTTGAACATTGCAGAAGTTGCTGGGAGAAATTACCCCTCTAGTAGTTGGTTGATGGACAAAAGCATTCTACCTGTATTGAACTGTCTTGTAATGATTCTGTGGTCGCGAGTACACAATCTCTTGATATCGAAGGCTTTGTACAATAAGGCCAAAAACATACATGATAGTTTCATAAGAAAAAAATAGCTACATTTACTGCACATTCATACATTATCCGCTTTACTTACGCTCACGCGGTGACATCAACAAGGGGCTCAGTTGCATACTCAGACTTTCTGTCCTAGGCACGGGAGAAGGACGGCCGAGAGTCACAGGAATACTGCTAATTATTAGTGAACTTTCATAGCCAAGGAGCGACATAGAAAAGACTCACGACCCACGAAGACCCAACGCTGTAGATGATACAAATGGTGAGCGAGGATCCTCAGTTGAGTCATGCGAGTGATAAGGCCCCAGGGATGGTTGTATCAATCCCGTCTGGTCTAGAATTGACGTACCACTACTATCACAACCCGTGCCATGACAATGCTTGCAAGGTGTCGAGAGCTGTGAAGTATGGAGTACATCTTCTGATGATATGTATGTTGGGGTGAGCAACCTGTATGAGGAATAGAAGACAGAGACATACGACTAAACAATAGAGAGTGAGGACTTTGAATTTGAGCAGTGGCTGTTTGAGTCAGTGGCTGCTGTTTATCCATGGTCCTGAAGTGACCGTGATTGTCAATCGAATGTGTGGATGATAATAAGCTAGAACCGCGACTCCTAGCTTTGGAAGATCCCGAGGTAGATATGGGTGAAGAACGACCCTCTCTAAAGAGGGGTTGCGATTTGCTGCCAACGGAAGGAGTGTTTTCTAGCTGGACTCTTAGGTCATTCACAAGACGACCCACGGTTGTCATGAGTTCGCTCATGGATTCAACCACTTCCAGCGTTTGCTTCGGGTTAATTGGAGTACCAGAGCGCGAGGTTACTGGTACAAGACCCGTGGTTCTATTATTCTTGGTCGGTTTCATGTTATTGGAATATTTAGAACTGCTCTTTGCTCGAGACGAATGGGAGGACTGCCTACCCGGCTTCGGAGAATGGAAGCTCGGCAAGTCTCTTCCACATTCCGAAGCTGGTAGCCCCTTCCCAGCCCTATCGTAACTAGAGTAACGCGAATATGTGGATGCGGGTTCAGATTTGATTGGGCCCAATCTCCTTGACGAAACCATAGGGGAAGCAGTTGGGCACAATGGAGGAGTTGTGAACTCATCCTCGTCTTCCTCTGGATACGAAGCTAACCATAGCGGTGAGTCTACTACTGTTGCAACAACTTCGTTAGGATTATAGGAGGGTGTTTGCACTCGGAATGCATCAAAAGAATCCTCTGCTGATATGCGTACTTGGTGATTTGGTTCGGAGTAAGTTCGTGCAAGGACCCTTCGCGGTGTAGACGCCAACTCGGTTTCAGCACCTCCAGAATTTGCTCGTAAATCTTTGGGGTGAGCGGGTATATAAGGCGATGGATTGTTGTACACGTGTCGATGTCCTTTACAAGGAGTAGAAAGAATCCCTGAAAGCTTCAAGCGCTCCGCGTTTTTTGAGCGTTGCGAGTTGTCTTGACCTGACCCTGAGTTATTGGTAGTCCTGCTAATAGAACCTGTATGTTGTGGCGAACGGATGGATACAGGCGAGCTAGTTGGACGTGTGATTGAGATATGAACATTTCCTCTAGCTTTAGCTTGTCTGAATAGTTCCTCTGCTTCTTCTTGTGAAGCCGCGCCTTGATAAATAGAGCCTGGGCTGTTTTTCACCAGTGGTGCAACATTTATCCTGTGAATATTAACTATTAGTTCCATCCCATTACCCAACCATTCTTGAGCGCTTGGGCGCTGAGTACTAACCAATGATCATAAAAAACGCCCACTTCTGCACCTGCTGTAATCACATAGTACTTCTTCACCATTGTAATCAGTTCTTTCGTGGTATACAGCAGGAAGGGCTGTGGGAGAAAGTAATGATGACTCGGCTTCCTATACGTCGAACCATAAATACCGCAAATTAGACGCTTGCAGTCGGAAAAAAGGATTACCTCAGAATGTTCCAACTCAATTCGAAGTCGTGGTTTGAAAAGCAAATGCCACACTTTTACGGAAATATAGGGTCCTCATACCGTATGCGGTCGAGTCAAAAGAATATTAACCATTACTTATCTACAAATTACCCATAGCGTCTAACCAAACAAATGCTAATGATCAAGAACAGATTTCCGAAGTATCAAAGAGCAAAGGGTATCCAAAATGAATATGGTGTACTCCAGTACTTAACATGAGAAATGCTCCATCGTATGTGGGATGGGATGTTTATACAGCAACATAACCACCTCTAGATGATCTTCTCGGGTGTACGGAAGAACACAAGTGCGAGACAACATCTTTGAGCATATAGGGAACTTCTTGCCAGAAATCGCGGTGCCTAGGATGTATATGAGCGATGGGATAGTGTCAACTGTGTTGGTTTACTTACGGAATAAGGTCTTTGCCTCTGGCTCCATAAGTTGTATAATTATAATATGCTCCGATGCCAAAGTATGCCGCGAATGCTAGCAGGAGCCTGCGTGAAAATGACGATTAATTCGAAATTAACAACACGGAGGTGCAACATAAGTGAACTTACACCAAAAAAAACCATCCAACCCCACTTCCAACATTCTGATCATTACCAGAATCACCACCCTTATCGTCATCCTGAGGAGGTTCTGTGTCTTGTTTTGTAGGGCAGCCCTGGGGTGCAGACCACTCAAGGCTCAATATTGAGCCATCATATGAAACATACTTGGGATCAGATGTCGCGTTGGGATCACAATTTATAGTGACCCTCCACGATTGAAGAACATCGGACGAATTGGAGGGATGTGGATAGTCAGCGCCTTTGAATAAAAGAGAAATAGACTTGTTGTCTGAAAAGATTACATTAAGTTATGACCGTTGTGCTTAGATGAAGTGTTTACCTGTTAAACTGGCAGTAGCACTTTCTGGCTGTGAAGTCTTAGCGAGTTGTACAACTGACACTATGCGATCTGATTCTCCTTTCTTCTCGTTTACAATTGTTAGGCACGCAAGAGTGCTACCAACAGGACACTGTCTTAAATGAGTACTTTGTTCTGGAATGAAACGGTGAAACTCACCTGTTCCTCTTCCGAGATGCCATCCACGACCGTCAAAGGCAAGCATAGATTAAACCGTAACGATTCAATCATGTTTGTCGGAGGAAATTTTCTTGTTCGATTCACGACGTGTTCCCCGGTAAGCTTGGACAAATCAAATTCTGCACCATCAACTGTGATATGACAGTTAAAGCCAGCTTGCTCATCTGCCAATACAGTTGGTATGAGAAGAAGCGAGAGCGTGAGGACCAGTAGTGGTGGCGGTATGAAATGAGGCCAGAAAACCATTTGAAGGAAAACTGTGAGAGAGAGTTGTAGAGTCGCGATGACCTCAGCTGCGGCTCCTAGAGTATGCTCACGTGGCAATCAGATGTATTCTTAGATCACAGGTTCTGCCGTAAAGTATGGTCTCCTCCAACCAGCCCAATCCCCTCTTCAGTTTGAGCCATCATCACTCCATCCACATCCACAGATCCTGTCCCAGGCAAGAATACTACTCCAGAAGTTCCATCTGGCGTCGATATATCCACACTCAAACTATTCTCTGTGATATCCCACTTGACGCCAAACCAACCCAAGCCAGTTTCAAATCCTCCCTCTGCGGATTCAAGACCGCTGAGAACTGGTGCAACACTCCATTTTCTCCCTTGTGGGGCCGTGATTCCCAACCCGAGAACATAGAAAGTCATCGCAGGGGTCGGACCTGTAGCCCATCCATGTGCATGGCTTGTGTACGAATGGTCAAAATCATAACCTGCAGCTGAGCGGTAACTAATATGCAGTCGTGTTTAGAACTGATTTAGTGAATAAGGGTCTATATGTCAAACTTACCCCAGGGACCCGTTGGCCGTGAAACCTTCAAGTAGACTGGATTGGACCGAGATGTTTGTGTAAAGCATGTATCCCCACTATCACTCATTAACACATTGCCTTTAATCAATAATATTTCTCACCTCTGTATATATATATGGTGAGTACGTATACAATCTTTTCATAACATGTGATGCTCACCTTTCCTCATAAGTTCAATTGCTCTCTCACCTTCTCCCGCAATAAAATGAGCTTGCAGTTCAAACCCTCCAACAAATGGAATAATAGTATCATTAAGCTCGGGACTGAGAGGACCTATGTCAGTCCAGAATTGTGTTAAGCCTTCACTGACAGCAGTATTTTGCTCTCTTGAATTCGTTGCATTAAATAAGACGGCGAGAGAGTTTCCATCCTGGGGATGCAAGTTGGTTGTGTCATTGTCGCGGTACATTCCTACTTCTTTATCCCAAAGTAAGCGATTGATAGATTCTTTCAATATGGTTGCATTTGTGACATAATCAAGGGCCAGTTCCACTTCACCGAGTACCTCAGCTAACTCAGCAGATGTCACAAGTGCCTATTCCAAGAGCTCGACTTTAGCTTTACACGCTAACAAAACACTTGATCTACCCACGCGATAAAGCAATACATTTGCGGCTGAATTATGTCCTTGTCCTCCATCACGTCCCCAATCGTTCGCGAACGATAATGGTACGTCCATCAGACCAGTTTCGTCGATTTGACGTTGAAGGAACGCCAAAGCTCGCGTATAATTGCCCCAGACATCTCGAACAAAATCAATATCGCCCGTATATAACCAAACACTATGTGTTCCAATCAAAGACCACGCAATGTAGGTATCACTTCCTTTCGCATTGATAGGGGGTCCAGAATACTGTAGAGCACCAGTCACTGGATCCTGTGTCGAAAACATTACCAATAATGCATTCTTGCTTGGAAGAATGTCATTCAACGCGACGAACTCCGTATGGGTGGATATTCCCATATCACCTATAGAAGGTCAACATCTTCTTGCTCGTACACACACCTACAACATTTCACGGACCTGGCCATACATTTCTGTGGGGTGAACGAACCCATCAAAAAAAAAATCACTTCACAAATACAACAGTATTCCTCCTACCGATCACGTTTTGCACCATCAACTAGGATAGGACCCTCTACTGGACCTCCTGATGCATCATTGGCCCAACCTATGTTGGTAAATGTCAATGTTCAATCTGCTGTTGACATGTCTCCTCTCACCATGAGGACTTGGGCAAGGCTGTTGCCGAGCTTGATGGGAATCTATGGTATTCGTCTGGACCGTATATGCTCCAGCATACCACAACTTGGTCAAAAAGTCTGGGTCGTGAAAGCTGGGATCACGGGTAGAGAAGTATCCTGTGTAGGCTCGAAGATCCTCCCAATGTGGCATAAACGTATTTTCAACTCCAATATTGGCGATCCTTACCGGCCCGTCCGAGTTTATAGCAATGGTCATATAACGAAACCCACCGCGCTGTTCGCGAATAGTCTGCTTAAATTGTCCTTTTTGTAATGGAGTGGGAATAGTCTGGACACCATCGCCGTCCATGCTTGCTCTACTTCGGCAAGAATCATCCGAATTAGTTGCACTGATGAACTCGGTTGATTCGGTAAAGGAAAGTGAAACTTTCGAATCTGGATCTGCACGAAGTATCGTTAGGAAAACGCGACCTCCAACCTGATACTATATTAGTATTGTGCGCTCAACCATCCTTGCGGGGGAACATCACCTCTTGACCAAAATCCAGTACGACAAAAGAGTTGTTTCCTCGCAAAGTAGCAGTGTCATTCTCAGGATCAATTAATCCTCTAGCGTTGAAAATGTCTCCCTGGGTCGAGTGAATACTTCTTGGTCGACTAGTTCTAGTCTCCGGAGCGAAGTTGAACTTGTCCCAAGGTCCGTGAGGTGCCAAACCGTAGACAAGCCACGCTATGAAGGGATGTAGCAGTATTGCCGTGGTTAGAAGCATGATGGGTTGTAGTCCCCTTTGCTGAAACCTGGGCAATTTGTAGTATGTACTAATACCTCACACGGTGGACTTCCGGAAGGCTTTGTGTTGCATCACATGGATGATATGTCATATTATTTCTACAATGTATAGGTATTCGACTCTCAGGCTATTCCGTTATGAGGTAATCGCACAAGGCCAGAGACAGGAAGAAGTTGTCCTTATAAAAAGTGTGGTATTTCAATCCTTGCCTTCTCCCGTACATTCCGCGCCGAGAGGCACGTGCTGAGGACTGAGTACGCGTCCTAATTGGAATATCAAGTGGTCGGTCTTTTTACTTCACCACTACTTGCAAAGCTCGTCACAATGGCAGGGCTCGAAGGGCTTGCGTCTATAATATACCATGAAAAGCAGCAATCTGGATCTATGCTATGCGCTCAGCATGCACTAAATTCCCTGCTTCGTACGTAGTCCACAAGCTAACGATCATTCTCTCAACATCTAACTTACGAACAGAAGGACCATATGTGTGTCTCTTTATGCGACTAGTATAAGCCATTGTGACTTATAGTATATTTCCCTAGTTCACTGCCCCCGATCTCTCTGAGATTGCCCATAATCTGGATGTACTGGAAGACAGTTACGATATTGAGGGTGCGGCGGATAGTAGCAGGAATATGGATGACACAGGTGAGTTGCGGCGTTATGCATTTATTGCAACGATTTGTTTATCGAACTCCTAGGTTTCTTTTCGATCCAGGTACTGGATGAAGCGCTGAAAGTATGGGGACTCAAGTAAGTATGCTATTATCTTGTTACCGAATCACCTATAACAGTATCTATCAGTTTAGTGAGATGGCGTAGTGCCGACATGCGTCCTTATCAAGATCGCCCATAGTAAGTTCCTTCATGGAATCACTGCACAAGCGCTGGAGCACAAGGACAGTACCCAACTGGCCTTCATTCTTAATTTAGAACAACATTGGTTCACCCTGCGACGCTTTGGTCCTGCCTTGGCAAATGTAGATGAGGATCCTGGTGAAGGACATTGGTTCAATCTAAACTCATCTTTGTCAACCCCGGAATGGGTATCCAAAACCTATCTCGGGATGGTGCTGCAGCAAGCTGAAATGGAAGGTATGCAGCCAAGTCCAACTAGAGATAGACTGACGTTGATAGTCCGATATCAGGATACTCTGTATTCACCGTAATTCAAGCTGATCAGTCGGCACCGCTTGCACTTCCACGCACGGACGCAGATGATGTCGCAGCGACGTTGCCCGAACCCGCCTCGGCAAGTTCCTCGAGTGTATACAACGCAACTAAAAGGAACGGTTATCGTCTCGGGTCGTCCTCGAAACCTAGCAGCGAGAGATCTTCTCACGGAATGGAACACATAGAAGGACTTGACGACGAGGACTACGAGCTCCAAGCCGTTCTTCAGGCCTCTTTGGCTGGTCAGAGAGGCTATAGCTCGGAACCCTACGAGGCTGGGCTACCTCTGCCGCCAATTTCTCCTCCCCAGCTGGCTAGAGCTTCAACATCACAAACCTATTCAAGTGTCGCTAGCCGTGCATCGACTCAATCCGATGAATTCACTCCTTCTGAGGCCAGTGAATTGGACCCTGTAGCGGCGAGCATGGAAAGAAATCGGGTTCTGTTGCAACGACTTCAACGAGAACAAGAAATGGCACAACGAGAACTCTTAATGTCGAACGATGTATCTCCACAAGAACAAGCCGCACAGGAAGCACGAAGAGAGCAGAGGAGAAGGCAAGAGGAACAAGAGGAGGAGGAACTAAGAAGGGCTATTGCAGAGAGTGAAGCTATGGCTCGGGAACAGGGGCAAAGAAGTAGCGCTACACGGACCGACGAGGTTCAGTTGGATTTTGATTCCGCGGATCATGATAATGCCTCATCATCATCTTCTTCGTCATCATCATCTTACGTTGGACTTAGTCAAACAAATCGCACCTATGACGACGAAGACGCCGAACTACAAGCAGCACTCAAAGCCTCCCTGGAAAATGTTCCTCCGGGGTGGCAACACAGTGAATTACCACCAGCTCCCACTCAGCGGCTTCAACCTCCATCCACATCGGCCGTCAATAGTACTAGCACAAGCAATGATGGAATCGGTGCAGCTATGGATGTTGATGAATATTCGGATTTGGAATCAGTCTCTTCTGATATTTCAGTGGAAACGGAAAATACGAGTGCGCCAGTCGAAGAACCAACTACAGCGCCAAGTATAGATGAGATCAGAAAGGCCAGACTGGCGCGTTTCGGATTATGAGTCACTGCCATCCTCTGTTATCACTTTTTATGAACGTCTATGCACCTGTTTTGATGATCTTTTTGTGCACTCAGAATAGGACACTTGTATCATATTCCCTTCCCTAATTCACGCGTTGTCTCTTGCCCTACGTACACCAACTTGAACGAATTATGTAGTCTGGACAAATGGCTGGTCCAGATTATCATTGAAATATTGGTCTCGGGCTTGAGATTGGATACGGGCTCGCACGGATACATCATACGCTAAACTTCATAAGTGTTCACCGAGCTGATCCACCAACCCATACTAGTAGGTTTGTTCCATGATTCATCAGACGATGAAGAAAACCTTGTCCTAAGATCTTTCTTCCATACTATCAACTTCAAGCATGCATGTGAATGATGTAGCACAGAGAATGAAGAGGCCCGGTCCATTTAGGTCGTTAGTTAGGTTCTATTTCAACCTATGAGTGAGAATCCACAGCAAACACGCAATTGTCTGCCCCAGTATCAGTATCGCATGGTAAGCACTTCTAGCTTCTCAATCAAAAACGGTATCAAGACGAGATGTCGTTACTAGGCAGGTTAAATATATACAGAGTGTACCATGTCAAAGGATCAGTACTCAGTGTAAAAAAAAAAAAAAGGCCTGTTGTATGCTGCAAAATCAATATCTACATCTAACAAACTCACGCAAAAGGTAAATGATAAGGAAACTGAGATGTGGAGAGGGAAAAAAATAGCATTGTTTCTGACGAGAAAGACTTAATATCTTCTGATTTCTCTCCAAATTCTACGCAAGTATTCAATACGAATGATAAATGAACTGCGGTGTGCCTAAATTCTCAATACATTTCACTCAGATGGTCTATTTTCAATAACACCCCCATCCCATGTCACAACCTGAACGGGCTGTTCGGCGCATTATGATTCAAGAAAAATAGTAATGATGACCAGTGACTAGGAACTCTCTATAAATAAATACTTGTGTAACCTGACTCAATACCGCCGCTCAGCCCTTCTCCCAACTATGATATGAAGTAGAATTGCATACGTTTTTCCACACAAAATCATGATGCACATAAACACGAGATCTCATAAGATTAAGGATATCACATACCATTCATCACATCATCATCGTATGAAGGCTCAAATACACTGAATCCGTACAAGAACTTCTTTCGGTACTCTCAAATTGATATCGATAAAATTAGATACATCATTGCTGATTACAGAGACCAACATGGTCTCCTCGGATGATCTCGTGTTACACTTTTGCACAACATTTGATATTTATATCTAAGGCTATATGTAGCCCACTACAAATATCCATAAGTAACCTTTAATCTATAACATTAATCAAACCAAAGGCAGAGTTTGGCAATTTCCCATCTGCCACTGTATTTGATTTCTATTAAGTACGATTCTTAGCTTCGATGGAAACCAATCGACATAGCCCTTTGATGACAAGATCAATAGGTAATTCAATCAGAGTCCGGTTGTAAGTATCATAATGTGACTTGATTGAACTGGTTTGAAGAATCATCATAGAGGGGAGATGGCAGGACATTTGGGTGACTGTTGTGGAGAGATATTAAGAACCAAACCCTTGACGGGCATCCTTTGCAGTTCTGTGTAATTGCAGATGTTGGATTTAAATCAAAATACCACAGCAAATCAGTCCCTGCTTCAGAGGCCCAAATTGCAGTGCATATCTACATATTCGATGAGAGCGCGCGTGCATATATTAGTAGTGTTCAGAAATGAGTTGGACTTGGATAAGAGTTTTGAATGGAAAGAATGACATTGTATGGATATGAAAAATGTTCAATGAAAAGGCATGGAAATATACAAATGGTGAGTAAGCGCATGAAAACAACTGTTCGGGTAATGAATAACAAAAATAATTCCACAATGAAGAATACAGCTAGTATACAAAGTGAAAGAAAGACAGATATTCAAACAACATGCAAGTATGACATTACTGAGTTCTCTGTCTCTGTTGTTCGTGGAACTTCGGGGCCAAGGTGGTTAGATGGGCTGCGCTGCAAACGGGGAAGGGGATCTTCTTCTGAGTGTACCGACCCGTCCTCGGTTCGTGACTGCTCTTCTTGCTGTCGACGATGTCGTCTCCCTGAAGCGAAGCGCAAATACCTGGAAAACCGGTTATTCATGGTTGACCTCCGAGCTCCTGGCCGGAGCTGATGCTCAGAATGCAACCCATCGATTCCAAATTCTTCGCCCTCTTGGTTGTCATCAGATAACATAGTTTCCAATGCAAGAAAATCTGGATAGACACGACGGGATGAGCAGGTTTCTTGCGTATGCATGGTGAAGAAAAGTTTACCATGGCGACAAATAGGACAAGAGCTGGAAAGCTCCAGTAACCATGGGTCAACACACTGCGGATGGAAGCGGTGCTTTCCTTCGCAAGGGAGAATTCTTAAGTCATCCCCTTCAATAAAATCAACAATGCATATAGGACAAGTTTCTCGACCCATTGCTTCGGGACTGAGGTTGTCTCGAATGGGTTGAATGTCTTGCAAGTTTTGATCTGGTGAATGCGTTGGTGGTGTCGAAGGGCCTTCCCCTAGATCATATCTCCTTGTTGATTGGGGTATTGAAGCGCCCATTGTGTCTCCCAAGGGCAATTTTCTAGTTCCTGATGGCGTCAAATGGTTCTCGGCCATGGTAGCGGCCACAGCAGACTCCCCATTCTTGATTATAAAGGCACTTTGTCGACTAGCAGCCTTTTGATCAACAAGTTCCCAATTTTCCACGTCTTGGGCTTCAAAATCCTTGTTTGAGACGACTCCCATCGCCGTATTATTCTCTGCGTTGGTGTTGCTTCCAAATTTGACGACAGGGAAGGTGTCCAAGATAGCTCTAGTGAGTCCCCTCGCACGGCCTTGTGGAAGCCCGTCGGATCCTATTCTAGCTCGTGGGCCATACCTCTCAGGATGTCGCATGGCCCGAATTGCCTAACATTTGCGGAAGAGATGGTTAAACAAATGAAAAGAATATAAGTATGTCTGGGTCAAAGGACTGAGGTGAAGGTTTACTCACTCCAGATATGATTACGATGCAGAACAATGCAGAAACACACCCTGTAATGGCATAGAGAATAATCCTTGAAGAGTCCATATGAGTCAGTGGAACTTTCGGAATGATACAGACACACATGGCGATTGCAGTATTATTAGAATCTGTTTCATTCCGATTTTCATCTCTCGAATTCCCAGCGGGCATAAAATCTTCGGTGGCATTATATGCACGCAAGATAGCATAGAGTAAATGAGGTTCTGTGGCATATCCATGTTCGATTGACTGTCGGATGGCATCGGCTGATGCATTCAGGCGCTCGGAATCATAGTCAACGAGACTGGTATTTTCAGCCAGTTCTTTGAATTGATAGTCAATTATATGTGCGCTTGAATTACTTTGAGTTGAGAATATATCAAAGACCTGATCAAAAGTTGTCGGATCAGAATATTCTGGGTTGATGACACAAGCGACTGAATAAAGCGAATAGAGGAGCTTTGTCCAAGGTTAACTGAGATGAGGACTAGAGTATATACGAACACATACTGCAGCTACAGCGCCCTTGTCTCTGGCCAGAGTGAATATGTCAACTTCCATCGAAGCATCAGTCGCATTGGCATCACATGAAACCATTGCTATCCACGGAGCGGCCGCTGGTCTATGTTACTAGACAGTTCCAGTTATTGTTACAAGTTGGACGCACATGGTGGAGTGGAATCATTCGCATACCCTTCCGAAAAGTGAATCAAAGCACCCTGAAAGCAATTTATTATGTCAACAGAGGAAGACAGCGAGTGCGAGGATGGCGCACTCTGCTTGTGCCCTGGGTTTGATACCCGACGAGCTGATACGAGACGTTTTCGATGTAGGAGCTGGTTAAGCGATGAGAAACGGGCCAAGATTGTGGCAGGTGAGACGAACGCATTTGGATACCACTGGAGGAGAAGCTTGGATATGTCTGTGACATTGAGACCGCCTGCAATGGCCTCTGAGGTGGAGTTTGTGGGAGAGGCTGGGATGTAGGCAAGGGCAAGAGAAATAAGGTACAGGAGGATGATAGGGGGTCTCATGGGTGAAGACGAGAGAAAACAGCACGTGTTCAATATATTCCTATTTCTACTCTATTTCTACACCAGCCGTCCCTGTACCTCCCCCACGCATCCTCCTCCTGCCAGGTCGTACACAAGTCTGCCTCGCACATACGTCTGCTCAACAACACCACGCAGTATCTGACCCTCGTACGGCGTCAATTTGTTCTTGAACCTAAGCCCTTCTTTCGTAACCTGCAATCCAGCGTCAGAACAGAATTACACCAATCAGTCACAATACTTGCTAAGAACTCCTGCTCGCTGTCCCACAACACAAAGTCACCATCATACCCCGTCTTTAGTTGGCCCTTGACGTTTCCTAACCCAGCATGCTCGGCCGTGCGTCTACTTATCCAATCCACAATCTTTGCCAATGGTACTTTCCGTTTCTGACCCTCTGTCCACAACAGACTCAGCCCTAGTCCAAGTGTGCTGATCCCACCCCAGGCACCCATTATATCACCATCATCCAACTTCTTGAGCTCGGCAACACACGGGCTATGGTCTGAAACTACACAGTCAATCGTTCCATCCATCAGCGCTTCCCAGAGCAGATCTTGGTTTTCCTTCTCTCTGACAGGAGGACAGCATTTGAATTCAGGCCGTCCGTTGGGTATATCATTCGAGGACAAACATAGATAATGGAAGCAAGATTCTACAGTCAACTTGGTCCCGGCGGCTCTGGCTCGGCGTATGGCCGGCAACGCATTAGCTGCGGAAAGATGAACAACATGGCACCGTAGGTTTGGGTACTTTTGCTGTGTTTCCAAAATGAAATTGATTGCATCTACTTCTAGTTTCTGTGGCCTTGAGTCGAGGAATGTCGAGTAGAGCGTTGGATCGGTGGAATGGTCTGGATAGTATTCTGTGTCAGCCAGCTCGGCGTGGAAGAGAAGTACAGTCGATCGTTCCTGGATCTAGTGCATTAGCATTCCTTATGATCTGTCATGGCAAGCTGTGAGCACCTGAAGAGCTTGTATAGCCCGTTCGACGTCCTGTTTATGGACACAGGGAAATTCCTGCGATCTAATATTAGTTTGGGTTGGGACGGTAAGGTGACCCTTACATCCACTCCGCTCTCTATAAGGAAGCACTTGAAGCCCTTTACGCTGGCGTCAATGAGAGGTCCAAGATTGTCCTGATGTATTGTGAACGATGTCAACTGCCCGGTAGATTCCCATTTCGTATTTTATTACCTGGTTGCCTGGTATGACTCCTCCCCAGAAACCGACATCGACATGGCATTGACCGCGTGCAGCGTCTCGTTTGATCTGGAGGTTCTCAACTGTAGTTGTGGGTGGGATAGAGTTGAGGGGCATATCGATGACGGTCGTGACGCCGCCTGATGCGGCTGCCCTTGTGCCCGTCCAGAAACCCTCCCAGTCTGTCCTGCCAGGCTCATTAAGATGGACATGTGCACTGCACCGGGGTGAGCGTGTGAGATAAGATAGACCGGGGACGACGTACTCTACGAGTCCTGGGAGGACGATACGATGGCCGGCGTCGATCCAGATGGTATCATCAGGATAGTCAGCACGGGATGCGAGGGTGTTGAGGACGTCGATTATCTTCCCAGAGTCAGTGTCGACAACGATGGTAGCTGGCTGGGGTGCTTGTGTGTCTGGGAGGAGGACATTGGTAGCCGCGCACACAAGGAGCGGAGGCATGAGATCTAAGCCCGTGTGGACGGGTGATCCGGTAGACGAGTCGAGATAGAAAGCCGGGCTGGTTTGGACTGGTTCGGCAAACAAGTAAGATGCTCGGTTGTATAAAGAGTCTCCTCCCTCCTTCAATCCCTGGCAGCACTCATGGACCCATACACTCTGAACGGTAGAAGCGTCCTTCCTCGTCGTCTGCCCCCTGTCCCCAGTCTCCCCTCTCTCCGCACCTCCACTTCCTCCTTCTCATCCTCGTCCTCGTCCTCTCCAGATGCTTCGCCACATTCGTCCCTCTCCCTTTCTCCAGGATCATCTTCTGAGGGTCTATCCTCCCCTGACTACTCGCCCTCAAAAACTCTCTCTTCCCTGAAGCGATCATCCCGCCCGTTACCCCAGATCCCCCTTCCACCTGGCAGAACGAACATTCAGCAACAGCAAAGTACGACTGGCCAGAACATTGTCTGCAAAAACTGCATGAATTCCATCGCAACCAGTGGTGGATTGTTGCCTTCATCTGCTGTGAGTACCACATATCATTTTGCCCAATACCGACATTTCGTGATCCCGATCCAAATCTCTCCTTGCCCAACTTTGATTTACTTATGATTGTTTTGATGTTACCCTAGGTTCCCCCAGGGTCGCGCTCTTTTCGTGGCTTTTCCGGGAAGGCAGCTCTATTTACTCAAGTGTATGTCCTCTGTGTCCTCCCTCAAGTCCCGAGTTAAACCTTGCAATATAGACGCAATATAACAGTAGCTAGACCACGCGTCCAGCTCATGACTACTGGAGCACATACCATGCAAGAAGCATTTTGTGCTCAGTGTCAAGTCTACGTTGGCTGGAAGATCGTCAAGGCACACGAAAGAAGCGAAAGGTGGAAAGAAGGTACATGGCTACTGGAGCTTGAAGGCCTTAGAGTAACTCCTAACGAGACCTCTACGGTTGACCCCGAGGAATCAAACATTGGCGTCCATAGATCAGTGAGAACCTCCGTCATTCGGGCACCGAGAGGCTCATACCCTAAAGATGCCATGAACATGGTTAAATCTGCGAAAGAAAAGGGGCTGGGTTTGGACCTTGGATCTTCCCAAACAAACTATGGACACCATTATCACACGAGCCACAGTGATATGAGGACCTATCACACAAGTGCAAGTGCTGTGTACTTGCCAGTGAGGGTTGCTGCAACTTGAAAGATGTTATGCCCATCTTATTTCTGCTTTTTCCTTTCCTTTCATCCTTTTCGTTCTCTTCCACTACTTTTTCTTGGTTCCATTTGATTTCGATCTTTTCCCGCCATTTTTTTTTCCCAATTTTTGCGCTCTTATCCCCATTTTACATCAATTGGTCTCTCAATTCGAAGGACATTAACACCGAATAATCTGTATTATAGCTTGTATACAAAAGTATCACATCGCTCACGACTCTATACGTAGGTAGATCCTCGCCCTTCACTCTTTCACATCCGGCCATCACTGTATGACGTATGTCATACAGGCACTCTTTTTTACCTTTCATTCCTGTGTTACATAGATAGATCATTCAATGAAACTGGTGCACCGTCATATCTTAGTTCCGCTGAAACTCGAACAGCAGCAGTAACTACATTATATCACCATACTTTTCTCTCGCTCAAAATGTTCTGGATTTCCCCGTAAAAACCGTAACACGCGATCCGGCGATATATATATCCACTCGAGTTAGACTTACTGATACTTTGTAACGAATCTTACTACTAAAACATGTACCAAAAAGATGGGTTTCAAACAAGCTTATCCTCTGGCACTTATTATTGATATTAAAAACGTCAACCATGGATTGTGGATCATCACTTGAGCTTGGTTCCAGTGAGAATACCAGAGTCCTGCTCTAATATGCCTCCAGGTAACTTTTGTTTTCCCATGGTGAGAAACCAGTATTTACATGATACAAATGGTTCACTTTAGTTCCATCAGACACTTAGACTCGGACTTGGACTTTACATGAAACAGAAGTGTGATAGGCTCTTGATTCTCAGTAGCATCCCGGGGGATATGAGAAAAATCAAATTTGTTGTGCGCGTACCTTGCAAGGTTTGAAATTTCAGTCGTTTAAATTCTTCGAGGCTCAGATGTTGTGTCATCTTTAGAAAGTGACTCACGGACTGAAACAATTTGACTCTTCAAGTTGATAAAATGAAACATTTATAGTGTACCTATTTTCCTGTTTGAGATTAGATACGTGAGTGTAGTCAACTTCTCTTGCATTCAGTGGCGTGGGTAGTGTTTAGTTTGAATGATTCAGATGATGATTCTAATAAGCTCTGCATACTATATGCTACAACAACAACAAAAAAACTACAAGTGCGCAACGACAAAGTTGATGAACACTGATGTAAATGATTAATGTGGAGGCCTTTGTTGATTTTCCTATCACTCTAAAATCACTGTGGATATATATTCACGTAATGATTCGTATCATAAGAAGACCCACATCTCTTGCGTTTCAGTCGTTAATACAAGGGCAAAAAAAAATCAGGTGTTCGAACGTTGGAAATTGTATTCCTACTCTATTTTGCCGAGTGATTACCCTATTAATAAACTTATGGGTGGATAAGATAGGTGGTGCTTGCTTTAAATATGTAGTAAAAGTTCAAGAGAAGCGGGTCGAGGTAGTATCGCAGCATCCGAGTCATTGTGATTGATGCATTGATGTTCGATTATGATTCCCGACACACTTGCCGACGTGAAGGAAATCCATAATATATTATACAGGATCCACCCCAATCACATTTTGGAGCTATTGATATGGTGGCGATGATGAAAGGTGCCAGAATTTCCAACACGACTCCTACACATATCTCGGACGAACTTCTTTTTCACATTGATAGACGCTCATTCAAACTATGCGGTCGGAGATATGATGGCATTCCGTCCTGGATTGCGGGGGGAGGTTTGTTTGATGCATTACACGCGTGTAATGTGACATTTTGCGAAGAAGTAATGATATAAAGGGGAGTGAAACCACATGTTTTATTGCTAGAGGCCATGCCAATTTACGGAGAGTATCGTTTCTGTCGTGTTATGTGTTTAATATCAGTATACAAGATGGCGCCAAAAGTTCTCCGAGTGGAAACAGACTTGGTCTTTGCTGCCTAGCACTGACTTTTGACCTAAAAAAATAAGAGATGCCAGAAAGCCTGAAGTGGGAAGGAAGATGTGTGATTTTTTCCCTATTTTGTGTGTTTGGTTCAGGTGTATGCGTCAGTAGCATATGGTAGACTGTATTGGTATCGTATGGTGGAGTCGTAAAACCAGGGAGCCGAGCCAGTTCGCTAACCTTTGGAGTAACAACGAAGATCGTATACTCTGAGGTTATCTCTACGATAGTGTATGTGTAGAGTGGGTGAAACACCGAACTGGGTTAATCGCAGGGAGCCTGGGAGACGAATGTGGATCTATTATATCTTAAGCTCATAGAGGTCAGTTAGAGGAAAGACACGTTCTTTCGTATAAAGTTCCTTTGCTTCAGGAGTATGGAATATACTGTCATCAGGTGGATCCGTCATTGTGAGTAAGGGTTAATTTGGTATGGAGTTACCGAGGAAATATAATACACTTACCAGCAAGAATCCAGGATTGAAAGGTTGAATATTCGATGCGCACCTCCTGACTTCCAGTATTTAAAATGGAAGACAAGTATACTGGCGTGTGTAGTGAGGGTAGACGGTCCCCTCAAGAAGATGTAGTTCATGACGGAGAGGAAACGAGTCAAGCTTTAAGAGTCACGTGGAAGAGCTAAGCGCTCATTAGGGAAGAAATATGGGGGAGACTTACCTGCACGGCGAGCTCAGCTTTTCGGCTTGTTCCCTCACGACGTAGCCGTCCCATTTCTATCTCTAGCTTACGGAGTGCATGCCCCTAGCTACCCTATATACTTCTAATGTCTAGCGCGGTGCACGCCATCCCGAGCGAAATTACTACCAAGGATGCTTTGGATTCATTGCGTTCTCCCGACAATACAGAGTTTCGGCTTCCTGAACGAGAATCTATCGCATCTCTAGCAAACTCTGAGCTAGATGATGTTGCCTTGGATGACGTACCACTCCCTCCTTCACCTCTTATCTCCGTTTCTTTGACACCCAACCCAATCGCGACTTTGGAACAAAAATCTACACCTGAAGCAGAAACCGCAAATGTGCTAAATCCGTCGGAAACCATTACCAATCCCGACGTCGAAACAGTTGAAAATGTATCAAACATCGACTTTGGTTCTTCCATTAGATCTCATCACAAATCCGCTTCCCTTGCAACTATTCGATCAGGTCACAACCTTCCCTTCCTTTTAGAAGAACAGAGACATTCGACGAGACTAAGTGTGGATGGACAGCAGGCCTTACAGGAGGAGTTCTCGCGGCTCCAGAGAGAGAAGCAAGACTTGCAAGAGCAAGATGTTGACGGTACAATCGATTGGGGTATGTGGAATTGGTATGATGGATTTCAATTGAGATATAATCTGACCAGACGCCTAGATTTCTGGGGTGCTGTTATTTCAGGTACAACTTGGTTTTATGAAGCTTTAACTACTATAACGTTAATGAAAACCTGTAAGATTATCAGGGATTTGCAACAGAACGGCCGGAAGAACTAGCTCAAGCCATTGCAAGGGGAATTCCCGCGACATTGCGGGGTATGATGTGGCAACACATGTCAGTTTCTAATCATTCACCAAAGATAATGCTTACCAGAAAGTAAATACAGGGCAGCTGCCAAAGACCTCGAGCTTGAAGATGTGTATGTCAAGTTATTGAGAGAGACAAGTCCACATGAGAAGTCTATCACTCGAGACCTTGGAAGGTATGTGCCAACATAATCATAATTATATACAGGGCTCTCTGACCGGTTAGTAGAACATTTCCGCACCATGCCTTTTTCACCGATGGACAGGGTATTGGTCAAGAAAATTTATTTAATGTTTTGAAAGCTTATTCCTTGTGAAGTGTTCCCTGTGATGTTATACTCAATTCTAATCTATCTTTAGATATGATACTCAGGTTGGATATTGCCAAGGACTTCCTTTCGTGGTTGCGGTCCTGTTGCTAAACGTGAGACCATTACACTCCAGGAAGTATTCTCTAACGTAGTACAGATGCCGGATGAAGAAGCTTTCTCCCTTCTTGTGCGTCTAATGCAGATATATGACCTTAGAGGGCATTATCTTCCGGAGATGCCCAAACTACAAATGCGTCTGGTGTGTAAGCCCATATGTTGTTTTATGCCAAAGCTTATGCTATCGTAGTTTCAGGTGATTCTGTATCTCTATAATCATACTACTTCTACATCTAAGCTTTTTGGTTCACAGTTTGACCGCCTTATTGAGGAACTCCTTCCGGTGCTCCATGTTCATTTCCTCAGACAAGGGATTAAATCTAGTATGTTCTGCTCACAATGGTTTCTGACAATGTTCAGTTATCGGTGAATAAACATTTTCATCCCTCCGAGACTAGTCTAATAGTCTTAAGATTCCCACTAGAGATCGTTTTCCGAATATACGATCATTGCTTGGCAAATGGTATAGAAGCTATTTTTGGTTTCAGTATCATCCTTCTCAAGAAGAATGAGGGGGCTTTATTGAAACTCAAGTTTGACGAGCTTTTGGCATACATAAACAATAGACTACTCGACCCTTATAGAGTGAGTGTTGTGATTCATATTCTGATTTGTAGGCTCTGACCAACTCATTAGATATCGCAAGAAGACGGATCTGTTTCTGAGCCTGAAAAATACAACGTAAACGAATTTGTCAACGACGCAGTTTCCCTGAGAATTACACCATTCATGCTCGATTCTTATCGACATGAGTACGAGGATATGATAGTAAGCATCTACGAGATTGGCTCTAAATATATACCTGAATCAATGTCTTCAGCGAGAAGCAAACAAACACGCCATTCAGATGGACGAATTACGAAACAGTAATCGTGCGCTATCACAGCAATGGTATGTTTATGATATTTACATAGGAAAACTGTCTAAATTCTTCCTGTTTGTTACTACAGCAAAACACTCGAGTTGAGCCTGGCCCAGCTCAATACAGAGCATGTTGAGATATTGGTATGTTGTTGAACACAACCTGCAGAACATCTATTGACAAATCAATTAGAATGAGCTTGTCAAACAGCGATTACGGAACGAGGAGTTGGAGGGTGAACTTGTGCGTTACAAGCTCCTGTGAGTTTATGTTTATCCCACAGTAATTGCACTTGCTCATTCGGTTTGAATAGCTATGCTGAAGCAATGCATGAGAATGAAGATGCACAATCGTCACAACGCATGTCATTTGCACAAATGCTCATGAAGAGGGGTAGCAAATGATAATCAATTATTTTAGATACTTAACTTCGCATACGGTATACCTCGTACACTTGCATATCCACATCGAGTACATTTGCCAATTTGTACACATAGCATTACACACTAGCGCCCCTATTACAATACACCGTTGATCCGGTACCGGAGCAAAGCGTATGATCGCCGAAAAAATTAGGCGGTAAAGTTGTCATGCTCCAACATACATACCTACTCAGCTGGCGGCGACACCAGCTAAACTCTACTTTTGCTATCGTTGATGCATTCAAAGGCCGCCAGTCAAGGTGGATTAGGACGGCGCCACATCATCATCCTCACTGCGCGAACACCAGACGTCGACCTTGGATATACCCCACAACTGTGCTCCTCGTTGGTGGGAGTGCCGGCTATCTTGCATACCAAAACTACCAACCATTTAGACATTCTGTCCTAGCTGCCATCAGATGTTCAAGAGTAGCTGGTAAGTCTTATGTACGATTTCTGGAACCTTGACTAAATTGCTGCAGGTGCTGCTATTGCCAGTGCAATCGATTACAAGCTCACTTTTAGTCGAAGTTATGAATCAGAAGAGCAGTACGATGCAGTGGTATCGGAGTGCCATACTAGGAGTGCTAAGAGGGTGTTGAAGGCTTTATTGGCGAATGGAGGTATGTTTCCTATTTTTAATGTGTTTTGTCTTGACAAAATTTTATCTCAATATGCAGGTATTTTCATCAAATTGGGGCAGCATATGTCTTCGATTATCGTGCTACCTAGAGAATGGACTAGTACTATGCGACCACTGCAGGATCAATGTGAACCAACACCATACGAAGAGCTTGAAAAGTTATTCGAACATGATATTGGGACGACCATCGAGGAATTATTTGAGGACTTCGACCCGAATCCAATAGGTGTTGCCAGCTTGGCGCAGGTGCATGTAGGGACGCGTAAACCCACCGGAAAGAGGGTTGCAGTGAAGGTGTGTATACAAATTTCTTTGACTATTGTTTGTCATATTGATTCATTTTTTTCTTTTGTGGAGTTACAACACCCGCATCTAGCAGAATTTTGCGATATTGATATGGAAATGGTGGAGGTAACATTAGGTGCGAATTTACTAGCTTGAATCATAGTCAAATGTTCAGTAATCCCACTACAGGGTGGATTAAGTATTGGTTCCCAGAGTTTGAGTTTACTTGGCTGAGTGTATGTGTTTCGTCAATTATTTCTGGCCACATTTTCTTCAACACACACACACACACATATATATATAGGATGAGATGAGAACAAATTTGCCCAAGGAAATGGATTTCATACATGAAGCTAATAATGCCGCTCGCGCCGTCAAGGACTTTGAGGGCATACGGACATCTCTCTATATACCCAAAGTGATATCGGCCACTAAACGTGTCCTCATCATGGAATTCATCCAAGGTGGTCGTGTCGATGATTTGCAATATCTGGCGGATAACAACATCAACCGAAATAAGGTTGCTTTGGAGCTGGCGCGGATATTTAGCCAAATGGTCTTTGTAAATGGCTGGTTCCATGCGGTCAGTTACACCATATATATTCAGTTACACCTTATATCTTCCCTATAGCTTATTAATTTATTTCTGTAGGACCCGCATCCAGGTAATCTGTTAATACGGCCTGCACCGGTACACTCGCAGTCACCATACAATTTCGAAATCGTTCTCCTCGACCATGGGTTATATTTCGACCTTGAAGACGAGCTGAGGGTCAATTATGGAAGGTTCTGGTTGAGTCTCATAGACAATGTGTCGCCTACTGTACAAGCTGAACGGCGAAAGTATGCGGAACTCGTTGGGAACATTGGCCCAGACTTGGTAGGCGCACATATACAGGCTACTCAGATCTACAGAGAAACTCATCATTTACATTCATTTAGTATCCAGTGTTCGAGGCTGCGATCACGGGTCGTGCTGCAATGGAAGGTTCATGGGATGAAGCAGGGGAAGCCGATTTTAAGCGAGCGACTGGACTAATAGACATGACTCCACAATCGGAGGAGGAGATGGAAGCCATTCGGACTGCTGTTGTAAAAACGGACGGCCTCATATTGTCCGTCTTCGATGTTCTGCGAAGAGTACCTCGGAGGGTTCTAATGGTACTCAAACTTAATGACCTGACCCGGTAGGTTTGTACAGTATTAGTGTCCTGGACTAGCTCAATTACACGTTTCCAGGAACTTGGACAACGCACTTGCAACGACACACTCAAATGTGAGTTTTATCTGTGTTATTGTCTGCTATTGGTGTTTATGTTATGCGTAAGATCCGAATATTCCTGATTACTGCGAGGTACTGTGTCTACGCGACATGGAAGGACGAACAAAAGCGTATAATAAACAACTTCCGGGATCGCGGGCTTCTATCCCCCTCCCTATTCCGAGACTATTTCATGGCATGGTGGTGAGTTATACATATTTCTATTTACTTCCCAATATCTTAAGTTGATCGTATGTATATAGGAAATATGAACGCTCATATATCAAGTTTCTTGTTATTGAATCCATTCTTGACTTCCACGCTTTCACCGTGAAAGCTAAAGCGTGGTTCAGAGGATTACGCCACCGAGGATTTGCAGGTGCTCGCGAAGCTGCTGCAGGATTGCCATTGGCATAATTTATACTTACCTTATTGCTTGTGAGACTTGATAGAATGATAGGCATTATAAAACTAGAATTTATAGGTATATTTACACAAATGGGTAAAAAAGCCTAGGTATATTCAAACAATAGTTATGTTTATTTAGTGAGATTGGCGAAGAGTTCATCAATGGTATCCACATTTGATTTCAATGTTTGCCACTGAGGAAGGGAATGCATCATGTACTTTGTCACATATTGCCAAATGTATACGAACCTGCTCAAGAGTAAGTGAAATACCCTTCTTTCCCGGTTTTTCATCGGCACCCCAAAATTCTCTAATATCAAGAAGGGGTATGTTCTTAAAGGAGCGCACCGTAGCGCGTTTCTTTTTGCCCAAATCAATATAATTGTCGCCTTCTGCAGTTGTTAGTACTTTTGTGTGTCCATCCTAGATCAGAATTATCGTCAGATGGCTTATATACCTTTGACGGAGGGGGTACTATTCACCTTGCTAGTCTCAGCTTGCTTATTGGTTGGTGAGTTGTCAGTATCTAGTGACTTGGGTTTGGCCTTCTTCTAAGAGCGGGTTTAGGTGTTGTGTGGGTTTGTGTGTGTGGTAGGCTTACTGGGGGTGGTTTCTTTTTTGGCGTTGTTGTTTGCTTTGTTTTGGGTTTAGAACTAGCGTCTGAGAAACTAGCTTCGTCTTCACTCTCCGAGGGGACTTTGCGTTTAGGCATTGTACTAGTTGGTCAACGCGTCTTGAACCAATTAATAATTGACGGCCGTCACGGACGCGTGACGGGTGACAAGCCTTTCGATTGCGTCAGCAATTCCCTTATTCCCTTGTCTGCCCTGCACACTGGTGGAGACACGGTCCACGGATTATCTAGAATCTCGCCACCATCTCCGCTCTATCACGCCTCTCAGAAGAGAGATACACAAACTGTCCAAAAGACCCTTCTGTGGTCAAGGAATATGAAGATCACCAACAAATCCAAGAAGCCCGCGACTTTGGTATAGTGCACACCTTACAATCCCTTGCTCCTACTCATTCTATACTCCCAGCCTGCGCCCGTTGCAGAATTCGTCGCGAACGTACTCGACGCTCCAGAAGAACAACTTGTATACATTTTAGGCTCCGTGGAGACCTGGAAGTGGCCACGCTCCGATCTACATGCATGGATCAAGGTTCTCAACAAGTTCGACGCCATCCTCGAAGAAATCATTAATCAGTATGAACTTGATAAAGTGCAACTCGTCACATTTCCCTCCCAAACAAAAGCTCTCGTTTCGGAAATACTACGATTCCACCGCCTTTTGCTCGAAAATTCCACAAACCGCAAGAGTTTCAATTCCTATGACGTATCTATTATTTTTCTCTCTACGTCTCATAAACGCACTGATCTTTTTTCTATCACAGCGATTGAACAGTCTGCTGCTTTGTTCAGACCTTGATATTGTTCTGCTTTCTCTCAACGTCCTCCTGCGACCCGCCCAGCAGTATTCCTCCCAATCATCTGTATCACATGCTCTCAACCTTTCAACTCCACGATTATTGGCTTTAGCAAGGCGATGGCCACACTTGCGCGAATATGGCATCAACTTCATTGACCTTGTCAGTAATAAAAAGAAAGCAGAAGTTGAGGGTGTAGCGGTTGATGCTCGAGAGGTATCATATAGCTTCTACAAGATGGATGGTGGTATCACGCAATCCATGAAGGAAGAAGCAGTTCCAGAAGTTCCCGAGACGCCTTCAAACCCTGTTGCCCCTTCGGTTGGACCCATCAATGTTTACATTTCCGAAGCAGTATTGCAAACACAAACGCCTATGAAGATCCTTGCAGACTGTGTTCGCCAGTATAGGGTGCCCGACGAAGAGAAGTTTGAGTTGCTCAGTCGCATTCGTATTGCCCAAGCGCTGTACAAAGGCCATGAAAGTGAACGAGAAAAACTTGTGATTGCACGGTTATTGTCCATTGCTATCTATGCACATACACATAATGAATCTCAGGCAACTTCAACATTTTTCCTATATGAACCGGATCTCATTTCCAACGTTGCTGAACTTTTACACGTAGAACATGATGTGCCATTAACCGTTCAAACTGCCGCAATCGCTGTTCTGGACGCCTTTACTCGCTACAGAAATAGGTGTCAAGAAGTTCTAACAGCGGTTAATGCTGGTGTCAACCATGGCATCTTGATGGCATTGTTCCGCAAAACAGTAAATGATATAGCGAGTCCTAACTCAGAAACTCCCCAATCTTTCGTCGAGGCGCTTATACAGTTCGTAAACCTGATTGCTGCGCATACATCCGGTGTCAATATGATTATTGGTGCTGGTTTGATCCCTCTTCTCCTTCAAATTGTGGAAAACAAGCTCTCGAATCGCCTTCCCATTGTTTCCAAAACGATGCAGCTCATTGACAGCGCGCTGTATGCTTTCCCCAACGGGTTCACAATATTTTGTGCGGCTCGCGGAGTCGCTGTGTTAGTTGATCGCATTCAGGTGAGTTTTCTTTCTTATTGATAGTATTCTGTGATTGATTTCTTTTCAGCATGAAGTAGACTATGGCATTCAAGAATATGGCCAATACATCCCGTTATACGAAGTTAACCCCCTAAATAGTAAGTTCAAGTTGAAGTCAAAAGCACTACTCGGTTTTCACGTTCTTTAGACGAATTGCCCGTTGTGCGCACATCCCTCCTCAAACATCTCCTCAGAACTATGCACCGCATGATGCAATCCAACGGTCTCGCTGAAGGTTTGCGGGGGCTCATTGATACTTCATTAGTAAAATCAGTCAAGAAAATTATCGATAACCGTGGTCTATTCGGACCAACCGTTCTGCCCTTAGGTGAGTATCAACATTATCAAATATTGATGCATCATCCACTGACCGATCATAAAGCAATCAATATTATGGCAACCTTTGTTCACAATGAGCCAACATCACTCAGCATTATCCAGGAGGCTGGTTTGCCAGAGTCATTTTACAAAGCAATTGAGGTTGGGATTGAGCCTTCGATTGAGGTACATATTACTTCCACCCATATCATCTGTCAAGCTAAAGTGAATGTATAGGTCATTCAATCCATTCCAAATGGTTTGGGCGCTTTGTGTTTGAATGAGACTGGGCAAGCCCAGTTGAATAACAGACCAAGCATCATTCCTTCGTTATTTACCATTTTTACTTCTGAGAAGCACATGAAGGTTCTTCTTGATAAAGAAAGCGCGGTAATAATCGGTGCAGCCATTGATGAGTTAGTTCGCCATCACCCTCTCCTCAAAGCTGCTGTGTTCGCATCCTTAAAATCCATCATGAGCTCTCTCGTCGAAATTGGTAACCGCTACGAGGTTCCCAGCGACCTTCTACATTGGTATCAACTCGTTCCAAGTGTTGTCGCGGTAAGTGACCATGATGTGAAGATGGAAGATGTCGGGCGACCTTCCTCTGTAAACAAGGAAACGGAGACGATAGATGCTATCATAGATGCATCTAGTGAAGATCACCCTTCAAAAGCACACGAAAACATTGTGGTCTCGTACATCGATGTCCTATGCCGGGTACGCTCCTGTGGCATCTCGGAGTAGACGAAACTGACTAAATTATAGTTCTTGGAAGGTTTCTTCCAACATGCACCACATTGCAAGGACTTTATCAATCTCTCCGATGGTCTTGCATACCTCGGAAAGCTGACCGCTCTTCCTTCCTTGCCTTACGACTTCTCCAATAGCGTAGCATCTGATTCTTTGGTGCAAGTGATGCGCACACTTGTCGATTTTGTCACAAATGAAACTCTTGTTCATCTCGGCAAAATCATTCGAGACTCGTTACAGGAAACCAAAGAATTTTGGCAAGAGTTTGATCAATCATCGAAATTGCTGCCCTTTTTGGAGATCAATGGTAAGCAGTGTTTCTTTTTTCTAGTGCATCTTCCAACGGTTAGATACTAGATTCCACCAATGGTGATCACAATGGTCGATTCCGTAGTCTGGTCACACTACACATTAGAATATCCCTCCTCTCAGACGTATTTGGGACTGTTGGGTACTCACATGGTCGGGGAGCCATTGCGCTTCTCCAGACGTTGATGGAATCGGGTTCTGGACAAACTATACCCGAGCTTGGAGCTTTGCACCGAGCTACAATTTGGGAAAATATTACTTTGAACGCGGCCTTGACCAGCAGAGGAATACTTCAAACTCCATCCCCTTCACCTTCTCTCGACGGGACACCCGGTGATATGCCGATTGAACCATCTACCTCCTTGAATTCTGGACAAACTTCCGCGAATGGCATAGAATCTGATACAGTTATTATGGCCACACCGGAAAATCAAGAGACGAAGGTCAATCAAGATGAAACACCTTTGGCTCGTAATGCTGCGGCGCTCAAGTATATAACACATGGTGTTCCGAATGTATTGGCTCCTCTATTCCAATGTGTGTTGAATAATACAACGTTGAGCATCGTAGTCTAACGTATTCGCAGCGATCGTCAAGATGTTACATGCTCGCCGCAATCCTGAAGCACCCCAGAAGAAACAAATCATGGGATCCGGTGCTGTAATAGCTGATATAATGATTAAGCATCTACAAATACCACAACTTGGTAAGCCTCATTTTTGTTATTATAGGCAACGTCTAACCAATAGGACCCTGCGTAGCGGATGTTTCTTCACTCTATATATATTACAGTGTAGTACTTGGCCTATTCAACTTGATTTTTGTTGACGGTACGTTTCATACCACGATGTTAGGCTTATGCTCATAAGATGACAGAACGCACATCGACCAACACATTGCACAGTGTTGCTTTACTAGCCTTCTACAAAATAGGAGGATTCGATGAAATTATTAGGGTTTGTTCTTCACTTACCGACATCATTAAAGATACAACAGATATGCGCGAGGAAGATCGAACCGACAAGTCCAACAAAGCCCTGATCCATGCCTATGGTACAATCAAGGTCGCCCTCAATTTCGTATATCCAATCATTTCATCAAAACCTCTTTTCGAGTCACCTCAGACACTGCTTCTCATCACCCGCGACAAGAAAGAAACGGACCCTGGTTTCTTTGATCCCAATAACTTTTTAGTGAAACTTCGACTAAAGGTTCTACCACTTTTGCGTTTATTGTGGGAAGCTCCTTGGCTAGTTCAAGCTCCTTTGCCAGTCAGCAAGGCAATTGTACGAGCTGTACTGGAGGTTGTTAATGCTGAAAACGAACAATCCAAACCTGAAACAGCAACAGAAAATGCGGCTCCTCAGCCCCCTAGACCCTCAGGTCCGGACGAGAATCGTGTACAAATGCTTGTTGATATGGGTTTTTCTCGGGCAGCGGCCGAACATGCTCTAACTCAAACTCGTAACAACGTCAATGCAGCCACAGACTTCCTCTTAGCCCACCCTTTTGCATTCCCTGTTGATCATGAACCTGCAGAAGCACAAGACGATAATAACAACACGGGTGATAACAATAACAATGATATTCCCGTTCTCGCTGAAGGCCAAGAACAATCGAGTGACGCCACTACGGAACCCTTCGCAGAAACTGGCGATTCATCTGTGAATGAATCTTCTGAACAAGGTCAAGGTCAAGAGGAAACCAAAACCATTGAAGAGTGGAGGCAGACTCTGGAAGAAGCTAGGTCTCCCCTTCGAGAAACCATCAGCCGACAAGCACTACTCCTTATTGATGAACACCATTCTTTGTTATTTGAGCTACATTCCATTTTCGTTCGCTCAGGAGCTCAACAGTCCAAGGCAATTCGTGACCTTATCGATGACATCAAATCATTTTCTCCTTCCAACGAAACCCAAGAGCAGCCTCTGGCCAACCGTTGTCGTCTTTTGGCTCTTGTTTTGACTGAAACGCCATCAAGCTTGGATGATGCTTTCAAAGCAGAATTACTGGAGCGGTTGCTTACGCTGATGCTTTCTGGTATAACCCCTGAAAATCCACCCAAGTGGTTGGCCAGCCACCTTTTGGTAACGGAATCGTTGTTGATACTGGGCGACGAGCCCCGTACAATCACTCTCCCAAAAGAAGATGAACCAATTAACCCGGAACCTTTATCAAACGGACTGTCCCGTCCTGATGCCAAAACCATTGTGTTTGATTTCTGCTTGCGTCTTCTTGCTGTCAAGGATCTGCCCTCACACGAATATCTGTCCGTTCTTCGTCTTCTTGTCTACTTCACCAAGGGCAGGCAATTCGTCAAGCAATTTGTCGAGAACGATGGCATAGGCCATATTCTCCGGCGTCTAGGAGCATCAGACTTGACTGGAGGATCTGCTTATATCATTATCATCCTTCGACATGTCATTGAAGACCGAGCCACCGTTCACGATATCATGTCACAATCTATCAAACGGTATTTCGCGCATCCAAGGAGCAATCTTGTTGATGTTCCAACATATATCCGTAATTGTAACTCCATGGCTTTCAGAGACACCGACATCTTCTTGGAGGTCACCAAATCCTTGTGTGCACTTAACTTCGCTTATGCTTACAACCCGCATATCACATTGAAGGAAGAAAGGAACGACAAGATAAAAGAAAGTGGGGAGAAGCGCAATGAAGGGAAACCAGCTGGAGTCAGTGGAGTTCATGGGATGCACCTGGAACCAATAACCGGCGTTCTATCTCCTAGTGGTGAACAATATGCTGAGAATGTCGTCCATATATTAATCTCAGAATTGATGACCACCATCAAGACCATCAACGAGCCCGTCGCTAAACAGACCTCAACGAGTGGAATCTCCCCTGTGGTATCATCCGCTGCAGAACAACCTTCGTCTCTTGATGCTCAACAAATCAACCCGGAGAACCCCACGGCATCAGACAGCGGTCCTGATAACAAAAACCAATACGCGTGCTTCTTAATGCAGAGCCTGACGGAGCTGTTATTCTCATATGATGCGTGCAAAATCGCATTCTTGTCATATACTCCAAAAAAACGCAACCAAACACCCGCCAAAGAGTCCGCGAATAAATTACGAGCCGCCACTGTCCAATTTTTACTCAACGATGTTATTAACCCCGGCACTATCAACCCTTCGCCTTCCGAAAAGAACCGCCAACATCTGAAACTGTGTCATTGGGCCATGTTAATAATTGTCTCCTTGTGTGTTGATACTTCAGCTTCCCCACAGGAAGCTAAGGAAGTGTCATCGGAACTTGTCTCCGTACGCAAATTCGTTCTTGAAACTGTCAACCGGTCCCTCAAAGACATATCATCCATCGAAAACTTGGAAGTACGATATGGGAGGCTTTTGGCATATGCTGACCTCTGCCATCGTTTGTTGGTTATTCGTTTCAACACGCCTAGTACTTCGAATCGTAAGCAGCAGGATGAAGTCCCTACACATATTTCAAAAATCATGTTGGAGAAGAACTTTGTGGCGACTCTCACTACGGCTCTTTCCGAAGTTGACCTCAACTACCCTAATATTCGTAATCTTGTTGCTTCTGTCCTTCGTCCTCTTCAATATCTGTAAGTAATGATTATTATTACATCACCCAAAGTTTAGAATTTAACTTGCAAAATCCCTCGTAGAACGAAAATAGCTATCAAGATGAGCCGCGGGACAAAAAACAAGGAGTTTACAGATGCGAAAAAGGGTGACAGTGCATCCTCATCACTTTCTTCCCAGGAAGACGATGACAGTGATGATATGT
Source organism: Coprinus comatus (assembly GCA_034638255.1). Lineage (NCBI taxonomy): Eukaryota > Fungi > Basidiomycota > Agaricomycetes > Agaricales > Agaricaceae > Coprinus > Coprinus comatus. Next base: position 483,347 of record JAWPGT010000013.1, read on the forward strand.
CAGAAGACGCGAGGCAAGAAACCCCAGATTTATATCGCAATTCAGCTCTAGGGATGTATGCAGGGGTAAGTTCATGTGTCAACCAGATCCAACTCATATTCACTAATGAAACCAGGAAATGGATGATGGTCAATACTCAAGTAGTGATGAAATGGACGAGGATGGAGAAGATGAAGAAGATGTCGAAATGGATTATGGAGAGGTAACAGGAAGCGAAGCCACATCAGAGGCGACGGACAACAGCGAGGAGGATGAATTGGAAGAAGATGAACCAGAAGAAGGAGAGGAATGGGGTGAAGTGGACGAGGAAGAAGAGGAAGATATAGAAGAACAGGACTTAATTGAGAACAACAATGATGACGATGAAGAAGACGATGTTGTGGACGAAGAGGATTTAGAAGAGGAAGCAGATGAAGATGGAAATTTATTGTGGGAGGTATGTCAGGTTGGTTACTTCTCTTGTTGCCAAGGTTAACACTTGATAGGACATTCCACCCCCACACGAGAGCGGCCTAGGAGCAATTGGTGAAGACATGGACGAAGAGGACGAGCATGGCGGTGGTTTGTATTTTTTTCCTATTATGCGGTTACGATTGCTTATGTCTTATTTAGTGACCATCCCGATTATGCGACATGAAGAAGAAGATGCTGATATGGCCTCGGATGACGAAGGCTTCCGTTTCGAGAATGGAATCTTTAGCGCAGACTCGATATTCCCGTTCGGTGGGCCCTTTATCAATATTACCACTGGACAACACCCACCCCCGGTCTTCATGTCGCGCCGCAATCGCTCAGGTATGTTGAGTAGTGAAATATTTGGTGTTGTACTAACGTTTGCAAAGAAAATGATGATCTACAAGTATTTGGCCGTGCCCGCAATGCCCCACCGCCACCAGAAACAATTACCCACCCTCTGCTGCTCGACACCTCCAACAATTCCACTCGCCTCACGTCAAATGTACGACGTGGCCCCCGCCACTCTGCGCGTAGTATCGCCATTGTTCCGGATATCTTTCATAGCATTGACGATATTATGGGGCCTGGATCTACGCAATATATTCAACAATTACTGGCTACTGCTGCTGGTGGTACGCACGCATTCAGCCTCGATATGGGAAATATGATGAACTTCGATCGTCTCCATCGCCGTCCTAATCAAGGTGTTATTTCTGCTGCCATCAGAGTCGAAAGAGGACCCAGAGGACAAACAACAAAGCATGGTCGCGAATTTGACCCGCTACTTACGTTGCAACGCTGGGCTGAAGAAGTCAAGATCCTCAATGGCGAATTTGTATCTGACCGCAGCGGAAAATTAGTTAATCATGTAGTCCTAGCTTTATTGCCGGCCGCGGCTGAGGCGAAAAAAAGAGCCAACGAACAGAAAGAAGCGGAGGACAAGGCTGCCGCCGAAAAGGAGGATGAAAAAGTTGATATAGAGGTCGAAGAGCCAAAACATGAGGTCGAGCGTATACCTGACTCAGAGGGTCACGTACCTGCAGCGGATGCTCACGAATCTGAACCTTCCACGCAAATTAATCCTGTGCCAGTTGATGTACAACCACTACACATCGACGAGCCTATGGAAACGGCGTCTGTTGACCAAGATGCCCCGATGACTGACGCAACCACTACTGAAGCAAATGAGGTCGGCGATACCAATACGCATGAAGGTTCTACAGAAGCTACTACTAGCCAAACTCAAGAACGCGTCACGGTCATGATTCATGGAAGTCTTGTAGATATCACTGATACCGGCATTGATCCGACCTTCCTTGAAGCACTACCAGATGATATGCGAGAAGAAGTTCTTAACCAACACGTTCGTGATCAGCGTGCTGCTATCGTTGAACGCCCACCCGATTCACAAATCAGTGCCGAGTTCCTTGAAGCACTTCCACCAGAGATAAGAGCAGAAATTATCCAACAAGAAGCAATTGAACGTGCTCGTCAACGAGCAGAAGACGTTGCTGCTCAACCCGCGCAACCCACAGACCTTGCACCACCTACTTTTATCGCCAACTTCGATCCGTCACTCAGACAAAGTGCTCTGTTGGAACAAAATGAAGGTTTCCTCCAGTCTCTTCCTCATCACATTCTAGCCGAAACGGATTTTCATAATGCTTCCAGAAGGTTACGAGTTGCTCAACGCACCGCACCTCGTACTCCAGGAACGGGAAATGCACCACGCAAGTACGCGATGGATCATGATGCCATCCAACTCCTTGACAAGCCCGGGATTGCTGCGTTGGTTCGCTTGCTCTTCTTCCCTCAAGTCTCCAAGAAGAATCTTCTCTTCAAGGTCCTTGTCAATTTGTGTGAAAATGCCAAGACCCGGACAGAGTTGTTCAATATCTTGCTTGGTATTCTTCAAGATGGACCTGGTGACCTTTCCGCCGTCGACAAGAGCTTCTCTCAGCTCACTGTTCGCAATACCAAACCCCCAACAACACCCAAGTCTCTTGGCAAGCAAAAGGCAGCTTCTGAATTCATTGGCGCGCTCGCTTCACCCAATGCCCGTATTGAAGCTGTCCCTGATCTGATTGTGCAACGGTGTCTCGAAGGTTTGACATACATCGTCAGCGCAAATGAGCTGTCCTCCTTGTTTTTCTTGACCGAGCACGAGCTTCCTGCCGGATTACGTCGACATTCAAGCAAGAAAGGGAAAGGGAAAGAGAAGCAGATCCCCCAGTCTCACTATCCGATTGTACTCCTCTTGGGATTATTGGATCGACAATCGCTCATCAGGACGCCTGCCATTATGGAAGCTGTTGTTGGCCTTCTCGCGACAGTGACCAGACCTTTAGCCAGTCTGAAAGCCAAGGATGTTCCTCAAGCTACGTCAACTTCTACTTCAGGGGACAAACCTCCTTTAACTGTGCCCGAAAATGCCGACCACTCTCCCCCGACAACCGCGGAGAGTCAGCAGACTACTATACAATCTGGTACGCCGCCAAGGTCGAGTACAGGCATAACTATTAACTTTTTCACAGTTGTATCAACCACCGAGCCCCCCGCTCCATCTTTAAAAGAGCCAAAGGCATCCCTTGAAGCTTTGGAAGAGAAGATATTACTCGCTAATCCACCACAAATTCCTCATTCCGTCTTATGCCTCATCGTCAATATCCTGACTGTAGGGGAATGTTCTGGAAGGACTTTCCAACAAAGCCTAGGGCTGATTCAACATCTGTCTTATATTCCTGACGCTCGAGAAGTCATTGCACAAGAGCTCCGTTCCAAAGCCGAAGAGTTTGGTCATGCTCTATATATTGATTTAGACGCGCTTGCAACCTCTCTACAAAGGCCGCAAGAAGAGCTCAACGCCGTTGCCGCGAAATTCTCTCCAGCGTCTTCCTTACAAGCCAAACTCCTAAGGGTGCTCAAGACCATAGACTACATGTATAGTTCCAAGGCAACTTCTCCTAGTACAACCGATGTGGATATTGACAAGGTTCAGGCGATTTATGAATCATTCCGGTTTACTCCTTTATGGAGACGCCTTGGAGATTGTCTGTCAATCATAGAGGAAAAACCAGAGACGGAACATATAGCTATTGTGCTTTTGCCATTGATTGAAGCCTTGATGGTTGTCTGCAAATACGCGGGTACCAAATTATCCCCAACCACTGTTCCTCGAGCTCTTCGTGGGTCAGTATCTCCGAGGTCACCAACTACACCTCGAGAATCTATGGAAGATTTGTTTATCTCGTTCACGGACTCCCACAGGAAGGTTTTGAATGTAATGGTTAGAAATAATCCCTCTTTGATGAGTGGATCATTCGCCTTGTTAGTGAACAATCCTCGGGTTCTTGATTTCGACAACAAACGGAACTACTTCAATCAACAACTCCACCGCAGACCCCAAACTCGTGAGCATTACGGCACGCTACAACTTAACGTCCGTCGTGCAAGAGTGTTTGAGGATAGCTTCCAATATCTACAGCGCAAGTCGGGAGATCAAATCAAATACGGTAAAATGAACGTCAGATTCTACGACGAAGAGGGTGTGGACGCAGGAGGAGTTACCCGCGAATGGTTCCAGATCCTTGCTCGGCAGATGTTTGATCCTAACAATGCACTCTTCCAACCTTGTGCAGCAGACAAACTCACATACCAACCGAATAAGAATTCTTGGGTCAACCCAGAACATCTATCATTCTTCAAGTTTGTTGGGCGCGTCATTGGCAAGGCTATTTATGATGGACGCCTTCTGGATGCTTACTTTGCCAAGAGTCTATACCGACAAATTCTTGGGAAACCAGTCGATTATCGGGATGTTGAATGGGTTGATCCTGAGTATTATAAATCGCTTTGCTGGATTCTTGAGAACGACCCCACAGTATTGGATTTGAATTTCAGCGTTGAGGCAGATGAGGTAAGTTAGTATTATTACGTTGATAATCAATTACTGAGCAACTTTCTTTCAAGTTTGGAGTCAATCGTATTGTGCCTCTGAAGGAGAATGGTGAATCGATCATAGTCACAAACGAGAACAAACGCGAATTTGTCCAGCTGTCGGCTCAATACCGTCTTGTTTCCTCTATCAAAGAACAGATTGAGAATATGTTGAATGGCTTTTATGAGATTATACCCAAAGATTTGGTTACTATTGTGGGTTGACCTGTTTCTCTTCTAAAACCCGATTTCTAAGACCCTTGTTTTAGTTTAACGAACAAGAGTTGGAGTTGCTTATCTCCGGAACACCGGATATTGATGTCGATGAGTGGAGGGCTGCTACAGAATATAATGGATATACAAGCTCGGATCCCAATATTGTATGGTGGTGGAGAGCTCTCAAATCATTTAACAGGGAAGAGAGGGCCAAAGTCTTGAGCTTTGCTACCGGTACTTCGCGTGTCCCACTTAGTGGATTCGTTGATCTCCAAGGTGTACAGGGCGTACAGCGATTCTCTATTCATCGCGCATACGGCGAGCCAGATCGTTTGCCCCAAGCTCATACATGTACGTTTATTTTTCGATGTCATTCTCCAATCTCTAAACCCCACCATAGGTTTCAATCAAATCGACCTTCCACAATACTCTTCATATGAGATGTTGCGACAGAAATTGCTTTTGGCTATCAACGAAGGCGGGGAGGGCTTCGCGTTTAGTTAAATCACTTTCTTTGCAAACGGGCATCTACATAATACCTCCTATGCTTCACTTTTGCTTATTCCACCACCACATTATTAGATTCGCATACGCATTTGTATAATTTTTTGTCCAATCAATTCAGACTATGGTTACTCAATACACCCCGGGAGCTGTTGTGAGTTGTAAATGAACCTGTCACAACGCCGGCTTCGGCATAGTGTTTCCCGGTATAACTGCAACTCTTAAAGGGATCTTCACTTCTCAGGTCCATTACAGATTCGTTTCCCCACTATGAGAGGTTTTGTTGTAAAAGAGCTTGCACACCCTTCGAAAATACCTCTATCTACCGACGCTCCGGAGCCCGCCCCCGGAAAAGATCAAGTTTTGGTTGATGTCTATAGCGCGGGGTTGAACTTCTTTGACGTGAGTCCTATTCCACAACTTGTTGCTCACTCGTAACCTTCTTCAATACAGATTCTTCAATCACAAGGAAAATACCAACACAAACCACCTCTTCCTTTCGTCCTTGGTACCGAGTTTGCAGGAAAGATCGCTCAAAATTCCCCTATCCCTAAAGGATGCCCATATAAACCTGGGGATCGTGTCTTTGGTGCTGCGCTAGGCTCGTTTGCAGACAAGGTTGCTGCAGACTGGACAGGAGTTCTTCCTCTTCCGGAAAATGTTACGTTTGACCAGGGTGCTGGTATGTGTGTGTATGCCTTCCCAAAGTGGTGAAACTCAAGGCATATATACCTAGGACTTTACATTACCTGGCCGACCAGCTATGAGGCACTTGTTGGGAGAGCAGAGTTGAAAGCTGGTATGTTAATGACTCTCTTTTCCCTTTCCACCTGCGCACACGAAACTAAAAGTGGTCGTCAGGTGAATGGGTTCTTGTAACAGCCGCGGCTGGAGGTGTTGGTATTGCTGCAGTACAAATTGCAAAAGGTTGGTCCGCATGTTCTGTCTCATACACTACTTGCTAACTCTGATACCTTATATTTATAGCCCTTGGCGCAAAAGTAATCGCCGCAGCTGGCTCGGAAAGCAAACTCGATATTGCGAAACGCTATGGAGGTGCTGATTATATTGTCGATTATACTAAACCTGGTTGGCAAAAGACTGTTCTAAAGATTACGAACGGGAAGGGCGTAGATGTTATCTATGATCCCGTTGGTCTCATCAATGGTTCGTGGTCTGAAACTCACTTTTTAAAAAAAAAAAAAAAAAAGGATTGGCACATTATTAAAATGTATATTTGTATTCTTAGATTCTCTCAAGTGTATAGCTTGGAAGGGACGAGCTCTTGTCATTGGTTTTGCTGGTGGTACTATAGAGAAGGTACCTATGAACCTCGTACTCTTGAAGAATGTTTCTTTGGTTGGGTTACATTGGGGTGCTTACAGGAGTAAGTTTCGTTGTCTATCATGTTTCAGCAAAAAGTTGAGCAAATTCCGCAGTTAATGAACCTGGTCGTATTCCTCCTGTCTGGAAAGATATCCTAGAGTAAGTTTCATCTACAATTGATCTTGTGTAAGATGCTCATGAGTACATAGGCTCTTTGCAAGAGGTAAAACACAACCCGTCATTTACAACAAATCTTTCACTCTTGAACAATTGGCTGAGGGCCTTGGTGCCATTGAGCGCCGTGAGACATGGGGCAAGGCCGTTGTGACGGTCAAAGAAGAGGCGAAAGTCAAGTTGTGATATGTTCATTAATTGTACCTTAGCGTGTATGCATGTATATGGATAATAATGTATACATATTGTATAGTGAAGTAGAACGTATGCTATCTTCGAGACAGAGGAATCTCTCTCCAGAGTGTTCGTTGATACCGCCCATCAGCCAGTCTGTCCATTTCATCCAGAGCCTCTTCCTCTTTCAGTTCCGCATCAATTGCTTCCTCGTCATCATCAGTGTCCAGAAGCGTATCGTCCGTCACATTAGAAGTTACCTGGAGATTTTGAGTAAGCGTAAGTGGAGGACAGATGTCTTGTAGAAGAGGATGTTGGTGTAGTAAATTAGGGGTAGCCGACAGTCGCTCATTGTCTTTATAACCAACTTGGACATCGACCATGGGTTCAGGATCTTCCCCTAACAGTCTTGCAAAGTATTGATTTTTATTTTCTGTTGTTATACCCATTGTTTTCAGTGCAAATTGTATAGCATTCGCATTCACAGCAGAGTTTCCGGACTGCAATAAAATAGTTAGGGTGAATAAAAACAGTGGAAGGATAATGACCTCGTCAATAGTTTTCCGCCACACTCTTGTTGAGCCCCTCAGTCTCCTATGCTGCTCTTCGAGAGTGATTACCCTATCCATCACTTGGATGAGAAAGTCCTTCGTAATGTTGGAGAACAAATGCAGAGTTTCAACACTAATGGATGCTTCGTCAGATGGTGCCTCTGGATCATAACCAGCAATTAGGTGCCTTTAATCAAACTTTAGTACGAGGTGTTGGAGTGTAATCTATGAACATACCTCAGTATTTTACCCATTTTGAGGTAATCTAGAAGATCAAGTCCGCGTGCTTCAAGTGCCCCTGAAACAATTCCATGCTGAGCAAACTGTGAACGTATACCCTCAAAATTTGTTCTGTGCCGAGTACTACTGAGGGCCAATGTGACATCTTCTCCGGAGCTTCCCTCATCTAGTTCTAAGGCAGTAGTTGTTTCGGGATCAATTTTCTTTTGTGAAGATGCATCTGCAATCTTTTCGGAAGGTGAGATGGTTGTATCTAGTTTAAGTTTCTTCCTTTTGGGACCTGACTTGAGTTTGTCTAACGAATGGTCCGCTTCTTCCCCCTTGAGTCGAGCACGTTTTTGCCGCATATATAAACGCTTTTGATAGCGGCGTCGAGATAAAGGAGAAAGATCTGGTGGTGGTATGGATAGGCCTTCTACCGAGCCGGCTTCTGGAGGTGTCGAAGGTGTACCGAGACTAGATTGTTCTTGTGCTCCACCTTCTTCGGTACCAACAGGTGCATCTGCCTTTGTCATCGGAACACGGTGCCCTACATTATCAATCAATGGAGAGTATTTATCTCTACAAAAATATGAGAATTAACATCAACGAACATGAATAAGACGTAACTGCACAGACGTTGATGATTCCGCCACTTTTGATACCACGATGTCATCTTTTTGGTTCAATATCGAGCTCAAAACATGTAAATGACCGTAGTTGAGTTGTTTTATCCCGCCTAGATTGTCGGTATCAAGAAATACATTCTCTCGACAGCTACATTCAGTTCCATCCTCCTGTGTTTCTTCTATTGTGTTCGCGTTGCCTTCAGACAAACAGACCCAGTGCTCCTCATTCAAGGTTAAGTGCTCCGCGTTTTCTTCTTCCCATTCAAGCCAATCATCAGAGACTTCGTGAGCAATCGACAATGAGTCTCTGTGTGAAATACCAGCCCGACAATTGTCATGTAGGATAGTTAGATATTCCAACACCTCGGCTTCGTTCTTAGTACCAATGCAAGCGGCAATAAGATCAGGTCGAAAGCGCGAGTAAGTGGATAAAGCATGGAAAAATGCGTCTTTTTCTTGTGATGTCCATAAAACGCCGCCAATAACCGAGTCGAAACTCCCATTTTTTTTCAGGATACCACTGAGATGGTCTTGCAATTGTTCGAGATGTCGATTAAAGAAAGCGAGGTATGAGTTTTGTTTAACAGGAATGTCCGATGGAGTATGTTTCTGATCCATTAATGCCATGAATGCCGGGAAGGGGTTGTAGTTAACAGCTGACATAAGCAATAAATTGTGCCGGAGGAACGCGTTTTTGCCAAGAAATTATCTAGTTCAGCCTCGCAATGCATCTGGACGCCTGAAGCCTTGAACATTAGACGACTACCACTTCTTTATCTATACTTTTAATCACTTTATAATGGACTCAAGCAACACTACAAAAGCCAAATCCAGCTGGCTTGACATCGGTATGACTCCTAGGGAAGCTTCGAAGGAGATTATCTTTGGTAGTGTCCGTATTCATTCTTTCGAAACTTTATGTATTTTCTCAACGCCATACAGCTCGCAGGCATGGTTGCAGAAGTTATAGAATATCCCTTTGACTTGGCCAAGGTCCGACTTCAGTCACAGCTACTGTCCACACCTCCAAACGGTATCGGACCTACATTCCATGGTCCACTGGACTGTCTAAACCGGACATGGAAAGAAGAAGGCTTTCGGGGCCTGTATCGTGTATGTGTTAAACTTGGGCCAAGTGCCACGTCGGACGCTAAATTGTTATCAGGGTTTATCTGTACCGCTGGCTGGAGCTATGGCCGAAACAGCTACACTATTTCTCGCGTATTCTTCGTTTCAAAATGCTATCAAATCTTATACCCATGGTCGCCATTCACCCGAAGTTATTGAGAACCATTCCCTTACAATACCTCAACTCGGTATTGCTGCCGCTGGCGCGGGCTTCGTAGCCAGCTTCATTCTGTCCGTCTTATCGACCATCAATATTCCTTTCCATGTCTAATTTGCTTCACAGGACTCCTATAGAACTCATAAAATGTAGAATGCAAGTCCAGATGATGAACATCCATACCCCAAATCCTAGACGACAACCCAAATCAATCTTTACTTCTAAATTCCTCTTGCCCTCAATAAATCCTTTCAATACACCTTCTCTTACACCCATAAAGTCATCCATAAAGCCCTCTACTCGTCCATTCACTGCCAATAGCATACACATCGCACCCCCTGGCTCGCTTTCGCTCATCCGTTCTATTCTCCATGAATCCGGATTAAAAGGGTTCTGGCTCGGCCAAACTGGCACTATATTGCGCGAAACAGGTGGTTGCGCCATCTGGTTTGTAGGGAAAGAAGTTATTGCCGACAAACTCCAAGAGCGTCGTCTAAATATTCCAACATCTACCACAACTAAACCCGATCTCTTACCTTGGGAGTCGGCAGTAGCAGGCGCAGCAGCAGGTGCAATATGTACATTAATAGTTTACCCAGCGGATACAGTGAAAAGTGCCATCCAGACCGAGGAAGAATTACGTTCACATTCGTCTCCCATCGTCCGACGTGCTAACCCGAGCTCTTTTTGGCAGACTGCTGTAAAGATGTATCGAAACTATGGTCTGAAAGGCTTCTATACTGGGTGTGGTATGACTGTGGCGAGAAGTGTTCCAAGTAGTGCTATCATATTCGTTGTGTACGATGGTCTACAACAGTGGTTTCATTAGTGATATAATAAAATATTTCGGATGGGATTTTTACAATAAATAAACAATTCTAATCCTTGAAGCATACATATTATTCAAATTACGATAATGATACCCATATCTGCCTGAACAAGTGGAAAAAGAAATGAATGCATGTAGTATACATATGAGATTGGAAGCCGGTACGCTAGACCCAAAAGAAGACGAAAAGAGAGCAGTGAAATTCATAAATTTGCTAGAGGTTGCCTCCCTGACCCAAGCTCTCGATGTCGTGTTTCCCATTGGCGTCTAGCAATTTTGCGTAAATCTCCTTTGATGATTTTACCTGACGGTGTATGGGCTACAAGGAGGCATCAGCACCTTACATTTTAACATTTCATGATGTCATAGATGACTCACCAAAAGGCTCATTCAAAATTACGATCATTGCAGGAACCGCAAATCTAGGAAGACTGAAAATTCAAAGTAAGATCAGCCACCCGTGCGAATCGCTCTGATAGACTATGTACCTCTGGCGTGCGGTGTTCATCAATGCTGCTTCAGTGACATATCCCTGATAGGCAGGTTTTACGGACACCACTGCAGCCACCAATTCTCCTAAACGTTCATCCGGGATGCCAACCGCCGCGGCTTCAAGAACCCGAGGATCACTATATAGTGCATTCTCCACTGAGACAGAATCCTGCGTGAAATTTGATGTGAGATGATTGGCTTTACATCATAACTAGGAACACATACCACATTTTCACCTCCCCGGATGATTACATCTTTCACTAATACATTTATATGTTCAATTACCAACACAATGAAGCAGATAGGAAGGAACTCACGTCGATCCTTGATGTAAAGGAAGCCTTCTTCATCAAGGTATCCAAGATCTCCCGTCTTCAACCAACCATCCTTGGTTATAATCCGGTTAGTGGCATCTAGAGTGTGTCAATGATAGTATCCAAGGGATTGTTATCAAACACATACCTGGATCATTCCAGTATCCTTTCATGACATTAGGCCCCCGTCTATGTGGAAAAGTTAATTTAATATTACGATAGAAACATATGTTTGCACGATTCGAGGACTTACAACCATACTTCTCCAACGCCATTTGGAGGAAGGCATTTCCCGTCTGTCACGATCTTGATCTCGTTCACAGGACTTGCCAGGCCCCTGATGGACGCGCTCAATCAAAATCCAAACGATAAAAGCCAAAGTACTGAACGCTTACGTGCTAGTAGGTCGCAAGAGGTAATCGTCCCCAGCGATCTGAGCTTTATTGAGCGACCTTGGTCCGATTCATTTGCAAACAATCCAACTCACCGAAACTGCGATAGAATTTGTTTCTGTAAGACCGTATCCTTGTGTCCTTTTTAAAAATAGATCAGGGTCCATGATCAACCTCCTGTTGAATGAATAACTAACATTATTGCTTGTGGGAATGCTTTGCGAGCTCTCTCCACCAAAGAATGAGGTGCAGGGGATCCTCCGAACAGAAGACCTTCTAAAGGATGTCCGACAAGATCACTCTCCGTAAGATCTGCTACCATAGCAGGAACGCTGCCATATAATGAGCCAATTGTCAACAATTTTTATACATGAACTCACCCTCCAGCAACGCCAACCTTCTCCTGTTTAATGAGCCTATTTGGCTGTAAGCGATATTGGTCTATCATTCGCTTCCGAATCTGCATACCTGACGGCTACAAGTAGAGGAATGGATCAGACACATCAAGATTTTGACGGGATGCACTTGCGTACCTTCTTCTATGTCCCACTTCCGAGTTAATACTATCTTCATGCCTGTGAGGGTTGCCATCATCTGAAAGAGAGCATTTAGCCATCTGTATCCGGTGAGCCTTCAAGACGCCAAGCACACTGACTGAATAGCTAGTTGAGCCAGTGACATGGAAGAGGGGCACAGCAACTAGAGCCCCTGCTTGTGGGCCCGGCCGTTCGACGCTAGGCAAAGGACCCCCCTTTCTCAGTGCCGCTCTGAAACCGCCTGCGAGAACCTGGCAATGGACTAAATAAAAACATCCGTTTCAGTACAACATGGGACATACGTTGAGAACGTTGGTTAAGAATTGCCGTTGTGTACTAAGAACTCCTTTGGGTAAACCAGTCGTTCCTATGCCAAAAAGATGGGTAAACATCACCAACAAAAGCCAAGGACGTTCCTACCAGACGTAAATATAATTGTAGCATCATCTTCGGGGTATATGGGTTCCGTCAGTACATCTTCTAAATCGTTCACAGCTGAATGCGATTGAGTAACGGAGTCTAATGATTCTATTCCCTTCCAGCTTCTGTCTCCATGGTCAAGGACAAGAAACGCCACCGTTCCCGCTTCTTCTCTTAGTTGGGAGGTTATGGGTTCCAAGACGCTAGCCCGCTCTGGATCAAGGACGATTAGTTTGCACCCTGTATGCACAAGACAATGCCGCAAAGGCTCTATAGGTAGCCATCTAGAAAGGAGGATCAGAAAAGCTCAGGGAAGCAGTAAATTAATCGTACGCATTTGCGAGGACGGCGACTCCACCGAGAAGGTCTGGCAGGATCAGGATTAGAGAACGGGTGAACGAGAAGGCGCATACAAGGACGTACGACAGGCCCAGAATGCTGTTAGGTAGTCGGGATGGTTGCGCGAGCATATGCCAATTCTGTCCCCTATCATGGGCGAGTTAAACAATGGGGAAATGGAGGAATTATAATTGGTTACCTTTGCGGATGCCATAAACTCTTCGGAACAGAGTTGCCAATTTGATAGCACGCTGGTGGACTTGACGATAAGTGAGGCGTTGATTCTCATATACAATGTAGGTTCTGTCTGAATAACGCTGAACGGCCGAGAGCCAGAACTGGCGGGATGAGGGCCATAAATTTTTGTAGACACGTAGGAGCCTTCCGTCGACCAGAGCAGTCTGTACTTCGTGGATGTTTCCTGGGGCACAGAGGATAGAGTCTACAGCATCGTGCGAGAGGCGTGGAGATTGGTCCATGGTCGATGGGAGAGAGTGGGGGGACGACGACATAAGTGGTGGGGGTGTTTGAGATGGTGCATGGGCTTTTATCGTAAAGTGGTTCCTCCACAAGGAGAACGCTGTCATCCTGCGGCGGAACTCTCCTCCAGATTCATAATCGGACAAAGTGCTAAAACCAGAATGAATGATCTTCAATACACCCCGAATGCCCGCGGACTACGACTGTTCCCGCGGTTTCCATCACGCTCCCATCCTCTTTCGTGATTCCAGCCGAGAGCCATCCGAACACTCGTTACTGACAATCAGCCTTTTCCTTGCGCCCACTAGACATATAATACCATTCGGCCCGGCCTTTTGGGACTATGTATCCTCTTCTATTATCATCTTCAAATATACTGTCTTCTCTGCTCGACGTTCGACATCTTCTCAGGAAAAAGAATGGTGCCCGCCGCTCCAGAAGAAGCCTTTGATCATCATGTGCTACAAAAACAGTGAGCGATGAATTTGCACCCTCCGTTCCGTTAGTATCGTATCCGTCTGCGCTGTACATACTCCGAGTCGGGTACTCTGAGGAATTGGTCCACTTTATCGCGCGATGAAATCCGCTTGCCAGTCTTGGGAATATCCCTCGGAGAAAACAAGAACAAGTCATTTTTGATCAGGGAAGCAGTATCCAAGGGAAAGAAGTGACCCTGGATTACATTTTGAGATCAGGTATCTCTGATGTTTTTTGGTCGTGGGAGGTTGAGCGCCTGCATTCACCTGAGTAGTGGACAACTGTTAGTGCGGATATCCAGTGCCTATTTATAGGATTGCCACATCCCACGGACGATGTCCCAGCTTGATTACTGCTCGAGTAAGATGAGCATGGCAGGGAGGATGGTAATAAAGTGTCCCGATAAAGATGAGTATTCACTAACAGCCTAAATGGATGTCATGCGTACTGTGCAGTTCGGCTATCCCGAGGTGGTGTTATTTATGTCAAACAGTCACTTCTTGTGGTCAATGTCAAACTATATGTATTCAGGTGCAAATCTGTTAGCACCCTAAGGGACACTGTATAAGGAAGGAACAGACACATCCGAGGAACAAAGTGTGTGGCGCAATCGTACATATTGCTGGCAGAGATCGTTTCGCATGGGGAAAGAAAAGTAAATCCCTTTCTTTGTCCTTGTTAGCATCACAAGCCTTAGCTTTCTGTGTCTGTGCTGCAACTAAAAGCAGCTAATTAATCATTCCAATATGCAACACGATGAACTAGAGCCCTCTGTCCGCATCCGCGAACTCACAAAAGACAAAGTCAACTTTGTCCTCGAGAATGTCGACTTGGGGTACCTCCATTTCCTCTTCTCACCGACACGACCTGACACACCACACAGCTTCGCCAACTCATTTCGACGAGTCATGATGGCCGACTTACCTACTGTGGGTGCGTGTTAATGTCACAAAAAGATGGATGACTCCTTATTCTCTTGTGCAGCCATAGACATGGTTGAGATCGAAAACAATACAACAGTTCTACCCGACGAATTCATTGCTCACAGACTGGGCATGATCCCACTCTTAAGCTCAAACTGTGACGAGGCCATACGTTATACAAGAGTCAGTCTACACACGCGGCTCCAACTCTATTCAACATTACTCACTATTCCTACAACTAGGACTGCACATGTCTTGCCGGGTGTTCGTTTTGCTCAATTATGCTCATTCTACACGTCTCATGTCACGACGACAATACAATGAATGTGACGAGCAACCATTTGGAAGTCGTTCCATTCCCCGAGGATCATGAGCAGCAGGCTGACCCAGGAGAAGAGTTGTCGAAGCGCGGCGAGTATTTTGGGCATCCAGTTGGCAAAAGTGCGTCCATTTGTTTATTATAATCTTATATTTCTAAGCCCTCTACCTCGAAGACGATCCGAATGGAGCACCCATCCTCATCTGTAAGATTCGCAAGGGGCAAGAACTCAAAATCAAATGCATCGCCAAGAAGGTTAATACATCTCGCACCCTCCCTCGGACTCCAGCTGATATATAATAGGGTATCGCTAAAGAACACGCGAAATGGTCCCCATGTTCTGCTGTTTCCTTTGAATACGATCCCCACAACAAACTACGACACACCACTTTTTGGTACGAAACCGACATCAAACAGGAATGGCCTTTGAGTGAAAATGCCAAAGAGGAGGAACCACCACGCGATGATGAACCGTTCGATTATAACGCAAAACCAACAAAATTCTATTTTGAAGTTGAAACTGACGGGAGTTTGAGCCCTCAGGAAGTCATTATGAAGGTTTGTAAATCTGACCGATCGTTAATCGGATATAGTTCTGAAAGTATCATCAGGGTCTCGCTGAGCTACAAACAAAATTAGCCAACCTAATCTATGGCCTCAAGATGCCAGATATGGACAATCCGAATGAAGCTCAGCCAGACGGTGCCGTAGAGCCAAGCTGGAACCAACCACAACAAGCTCCTACTAGTAACAACACTTGGGGCGGCTCAACAAGCCAGTGGGGAGGTGCGAGTGTAAGTCCTGGACAACGAAGTAACGCCAACTCGGGAACATGGGGTGCGAGTCCAAATGCTGCATCGTGGACAAGTGGTGGTGGCTGGTCAAGTCCAGGTCAACAGTCTAACGGATGGAATGTATAATATGTATAATATGTTCTAGAGTACTTATATATCATTCTTGGGTATGGTGTAGCTGGTTTATACAACATTTTGTCATGTGTGGTACAAAAATAGAATCAGGTCCTCGGTGTCAATTCAATCGCGTCATGTTGACGAGTGGATGAAACTGAAGTCGATGGCATGTTCATAGGGGCAGGCATCGACACTGCCGCAGTAGTAGTAGGTCTATTGCGGAGGCCTTCACCTGGATAACTATGCATGGGATTTGTCACTCGCGCCTGACAATCACAACCTTCATGAGCAACATGGAAGAACAGAATTAGCAATGCTCACCTGGGATTCGTTGAAAATAAGGTCGGTAGGATCGGCTAGATTAAAGACGATAGATAAGCTTCTTTAATGGACACACGTTACTTCACTAACCAATCGCATCATGCGTGTCACGAAGTTGCCAGCCGCCCATTGGAACCTGAATTTCGCCAACCCAAGCAGCCTTCTCTTCTGTTTCGCGGTCTTTAGCCTGGACCAATTCCCAGGGGACCTTGGTAAAGCGTGTTGTAGAAGGTGGGGGATCTGGGTTGCCTTTAGGGCCATAAATCTTTAGTTCGTCAAGGGCAGTCTTGAGAGCACAAATCCATTTATTACGTCGCTTGGCTAGGAAAGAGAAATCCATGTGAGGGGAACTACCATTCATTGTGGCACTTAAACACACCCTTGATTGAACCCTGCTGCCAGTTGCTCTTGTATTTGATATCGGCCGTAAGAATAAGCTTCTCTTGTTCGGGAAAATCTAGATACAACGATGTGTTCGGTTGGAATCACCCGGCTGAGTCAAGAGAAGAATACCTTTTACAGTTACATCGAACGAAGGTTGGAAATCGCGCCGTTCTGTCTTTACAAATTCAAGCATCTTGTCACGTAGCCTTTCCAGATCTTCAAAACTAGTGGAGTATGCAACATCAAAGGTGAATGTTTCCGACATCTTGATTGCAATGTGATGATAATGCGATCAGAGCCGCGGTGGGAAGGTGATAATTGTAGAGACACTCACGAGAGGGCTTCGGCGGAGATTTTGGATGAACTAAAGATGATACGATCAGGAACAGGCTCGAATGGGGACGAAGAAGGCCCTTACCAAAGTATTCAGTATATTATTTGGAGCTTGAACAAGTGTTGAGCCAGAATCAAGGAATACCGTACTGAGGAGACGGATTTCCTTTACAGTGTATGTCTCTTTATTAACAACAACCCGGTCCCCAACATCGAATGGATGTTTTATGAACAGGAAAATAATACTGGTAAGAACCTCTTGCAGGCTTCCGCCAATGAGCCAACTGAGACCTGAAAAAGAGTGAGCCAACGGGCTTGTTAAAAGAATCACCCTCAACCCACCGAGAACCAAGGTGCCTGCACCAGTAACGATGGTCAATAGTTGGGCTTCCTAGTAGTAGGGCATGTAAGAGTCAGCCAAAGGGTATTGTAATTTACACGTCTCGTACGCACCAATGCAACGGCAATAATCAATAAAGCTACCACCACATAGACCGACATTAATATATTATCCAAACGACCAACAGCGCTGTCGAGATCTCGCATAGAATTCTCAATGGAGAGTTGTTCACGATGGAAGTCTCTGTAATGGGAGTTGAGGTTATACTTGTAGTGTGAAGTAGCCACCGAAGAGACACTCACAAGCAGGAAGATTCAAGCTCTTCTAAAGATGCATCACCGTTTCCATCTTTGTCAAATAGTGCGTATGCTTGCGGAACCTCATCCACGGGGAAGTATTTCGCAATATCTTCTTCAAATATATATTCCGCACCAGGCTTGGCAAAGGAGTAAAAGATTCGACGTGCGAGCTAAATACAGTATAAGTAGATTCTTTCTCCGCCTGTAGATAGCGACATACAATGCGCGTTTTATTAGCGGACTGCAAAGCAGTTTTTACCATTGCTTGAGGTGAATTCGGCTGTAATACAGAACTAACGTGGATATATCAGAATCGGATAATCAATTATAGGGGATTTCACTCACCTCCCAGCAATTTCCGAAGCCACATTTCCTAAGGCAGTGGTAGTAGTGGTTGCGGCCATACGAACACCATCACGCAACTTCCTGAAGAAACGCTTAGGGTTAACTCCAAGTCCTCTCTCATTATGGTCGTCTTGAAGGGTATCTGATCGATCAGGTATATCAATTGAATGACGATATAGAATGACCAAAACCTTGACTGCATATTTCTGATCCGCGATACGTTCTACCGGATGATGAGAGTTTGACTGAAAGTAAATATATCAAAATGAGGTTCGACTCGTACCGGCATAAGATCGCTCGTGGAACTTTGAAGCAATGAGTTGTATGGAAAATTTCTCGCCTACCAAGATAGCAGAACAGAGGAAAAGTGCGAACAAAAGTTTCGCGATGAGATCTACTGCATTCACACTCTTTTGGCCAGCATTGCGTTGGTTATTGTCGATGAGGGGGTTCCATGATACCCAAATGGCAAGAGACCATGTAAAGAATGCGATGTAGCTGAAAGGAGTCAATGCAGGACAGCAATGAGAAAAGAGAGAACGCACCGGTGGAGCGCTTGTAACCAGTCAATATAACGTCTGGATGCTACAGCGACAGCTCCCACTGTCCTACGTGCTATCGCGGGAGTGATACGGCTATATTGAAGTGAATACGAAGAAAGTGATATAGTATTATTCTTGATACTTACGAAAGCGCAAGGGCAGCCCACCAACCTAAAGATATTATATTGAATGTTGTCACTATGCATCAACACTGATGATACTCACCTGCCCAACATACTGTGAACCAGATGCTCCACCAGACCAACCTAATCCCCCATATCTAATGGGCATTGAGTTCCTCACACCGTTGTTATTCATATGAATACTCACATTTGCATTGGGGAACACAGTCAAGGACAGAATTCCTGGAATCCACAAGGCGGCAAGGATTGGGACAATGAAGATGATCCAACGTGTAACGATAGAAACATTGATGAGGTACTGGTAGACTTTGGAGAACTATGGCAATTTATGTTAGGCGGTAGAGTATGTGGAAAAAGTGTAAATTTACTTTATTCTTGGGCAGGTCACCATCTGCATAAGCCAGGTGCTCCTCACTGACGTTCTTGGAATCGAACTCCTGGTAGGATTTTTTGACACCAGAATATATGTCCCAACTTGAATTCCGAGGATGCAGCGGTGGCTTCTCTGAGTATGGGCCAGGAGTAGCTCGCTCTGCCTGGTTGAGCGGATCTGCCGAGTAGGGAGTGGAAGTTGAGGGAGTGGCGGGATTGGACCCAGGGGGATACATATGGTGCGAGGAAGAAGGGTTCAGGTGAGTGCGCGATGTATTCCCAACGGAGTAGTGGTCCAGCTCAATGTCAAAGAAGTCCGGGTGGAGCTCCTGGCTTGTTCTCACTTCTACTTGATTGCCTGGCACCAGTCCTGGCATGGAATATTAAAACGAAGCCACGTCGAAAAAAATGTTCATGTATATTAGTAAAAGCTGATATAATTGTTGCTATGGCAAAAAATATCTCAGGGGGCCCGTAAAGTCCCTGCTTGGACCCACCTACATACACAACAATCACATCCCAACTATAAGTATGTTTACTCCAGAATGTACTGTTGCCTTCTCTTGATAGATAGACAAATGATTTACAGGTGCCATGTAATCACAGAGCCTACACAATTACACATTGTCAGCCTGGAAAAGAAAAAGAAAAACTGGAAACTGATTTCATATAGCACTCGAAGCTTTTCAGAGTGGTCACTGATAATTTTTATACACTCTCCCAACTGTAGAGCAGTTTCTCGATAGATGCGCAATGTCCATTCAAAAGATACTGCACGGACTTAAAGGATACATGTTCTAATCCAGACTCTGTCCAGACGCATTATGCTTGTTCGTTTGCAGAAACCTCGGAACAAAAGCTCTGCTTGCATAGCCATGTGTCTAGTAGGAGTCTGGAAATTGCTGTGAACATGAACCCCGGATGAGCCTATTGAATCAAGCCAAGAGATATCGACTTCAAGTGTCAAAGTATAAAGGTAGAAGTCGAAAGGTTACAAGATGCCTTACTCCCATCATGACTCCCAATCCACCCAAATTGAATAACCCTACCAGTGCTCGTACAATCCACTTCATCTATCTTTCCCTCATTCTCTCTTGCGGAGCATTCGGTGCTTCTATGCGCACACAGGGCTTCTCCCTATGGCTGAACAATGTGGCATTCGGTCTATTGCTCATTCACCACGGCCTTATACTCTACAATCGTCGAAAGATGCGCAAGCAGTTTGCCCTCATACCACCTAGTACAACTGTAGTCCCATTAACATCTCGAAAATTAACCATCATTGCAATTCCGATCATCGCAACGATCTACATGGGGGGACTTGGGGTTGTATTATATTTTCTCATCTCATTTACAACCTATGGGCGTGAAGCATACCAACGTCAATTCATCCCAGCAATGATTGCAGAAGTCATCTTCGTTATTCTCGAAATCTTGACCCTAATACTAGTCACATTGTGGTGTATGAAGGAAAGGCGCCTAGTGACCGGAGTAGAAAGGGCTAGATAGTATTACATGCCCAAATATACCAACATGATCCAGTACTTAATTGTAAGTTCCCAACTATTGCACTATTGAAATTGTGACAGTAATCAAAGGATGTTTTGTCCACAGGAATACTACTACCCATTTGGCTTGAGTCGCCGCCTTCAGTTTAAATATGTAATCGTAATCGTACTGCGGCTTCAGGACATTAGTATATCGTATTGTACGATATGAATTGGTAAACTCCATGTGTTTATTAGCGTAATAACATTATACCAACGGACTTTTCTAAACCAGTGATTAATCAATTATATAGAACTATGTGGAATGATCTCTCGGGAATTGCTATGGTAGGATGTAAGTACTTGTAAGTGTCCTCAATTGGTCATCACTAGTCCAATAAGATAAAGTACTTGTGTGTTTCTGACCCACGGGTCGCCCACCGAGTCAAGGGTCATATTATAATCAACTTTATCCTTGAATGCGCTGTAGGCAAATCCAGTTTTCATGCATTCATAGCCAAATGTATATCATCACATACGGTAGAAAAAGTAAATTCATAAAGAAAGGAATACCAGAGAGCCACAGAAAAGGAAACACAGTATGTATCTGAATTCGGCCTTTGATTTTATTGGTCTGGGTTTTGATACACTTTCATCTTTGGTATTTCGGGACCTTCAATTCCAGCATCACGCAAGGCTTCCCAAAGTTTGCAAATCCATTTGTTGCGGCGAGCAGCTACATCACAACCGTTAATGAATAAAATGGACACAAACAAGTTTTCACCTCACTTCTAATAGTGGCACTACTTTCCCAGTTGTTGTTATACGGAATCTCCGTACATAAAACCATCTTAGTGAAAGACAACTCTGATGCAATATATATATTCAGTCACAAACAAATAGATGAAAATAGTTCACCTACCTTCGATGATGTATTCAAAGTCGTTACGATAATCCTTTGGATTACTTCTCATAAATTTCTCCATGATCCCCTTCAGTTTATCTAATTTCTCTTGCGTCGTCTCACTGCTAATCTCTAGAGAAAATGGTTCTGAGGTCTAAAGCTTATATTAGCAAATAGCAATAATACTTTACATGATTAAACTCACAGCAGGGCTTCGGCGAAGGTTGTGAATAAACTAAGAAGTTATTTAGTCAAATATTGGAAAATATTGGGGCGTGTATACCTTCGTGTTGAGAAGCTGATTAGGAGCTTGGACTTGGACGGAGTCAGCGTCATAGAATACAGTACTCAGCAGCCTCATTTCCACGACTGTATACTTCTTTTTATCAATGATCACCATATCTTCTACGTCGTAGGGATGTTTACTGAAGAGGAAAATGATACTGCCCAGTACTTCACTTGCAGTATCACGAAGAAGCCAGCTTGAACCTAAGGACAGTGAGAAATGAAAAGTGATGTCATTAATATACTTACCGACAAAGGCGGAACCAGCTCCCAGAATGAGGGATCTTAGTTCAGCTTCCTAGAGAAATCTGAGCTATTTTGATCTCCACCGTAGTAGTTGAATAACGCACAAGGGCGACAGCGAAGATGAGAATAGAGATGATGGCAGTGAACAGGACCAACAAATCATCAAGTCGACCAACAACATTATGTAAATCGTTCATAGTTTCCTCCAATCGACGTTGTTCTGCATGGAGATCACTGTGGGATATCAGGTAAAACTCGGTAACAGAATAGAGACTCCTAGCGTACGAGCATCTCGTAAAGAATTCCTGTTCGTTAATTGATTTCAAATGGGGAAGCCTGTTGGTCAACACCGCCCAAATGTCGTCCACGGAAATTTGGTTTGTAGAGGTCTTTCCCGGAGTAGTTATAGTGGTGGCGGTATTCTCGGAGGGTGTTCCAACTTCTTTCATACGTTTCTCGATGGTCTCCTTGGTTAGTTCATACAAAACAGGTTTAATTCCGTTGGACGATTCGGCTTGACCGGGAGTATTATTATCTCCTACCAAACCACTCCAAATTTGTCTCGCCAGCTGTGAATGTGTGAGAGGAAAATCGGTGATAGCATATACCAAAGATCCAACAAACCATTTTCATTCTCCTCGAACCATTCTTATGAAATGCTTTGGCAACATTGTCATTCTCTACTGGAGTAGCACCGAAGATCTGGCTAGCTGCATCAGTAAATGCGGTTTGGAGGTTCGACGTTGGCGCTCGATCAACCGCTCGGTGATGATGCGTAAAATCTTGAACTCCGGAGGGGTGAGTCTGGGAGAAGCCCAATCCTTTCGAGATATCTCGCTGAAGTGGAGACATCGACCCTTCAGAGAAAGAATGCCAAGTGTCCTTCCTACCGAGACTAGTACCTGTATCATTATCATGCACCAAGTTAGCTAGAACTTTGAATGCTTTGACAGCTTCATGTTGGGCTTCGATACGTCCTAGTCATTATTTAATATAACCATGTTGACATTTTTTAGGCAGTTATCCTTGAAACACATACTTTTATAGGATCGCTGATGGAATTTCATTGCAATAGCTTGAACACCAAGTTTCTCGAGGAAAAGAATAGTGGCGCAGCATGCAAGAGCGAAGAAAATTCTTCCACCGAGATCCACAGCACGGATACTTCGACTACTGGCGCCTTCTGGGCTGCCGTCGTTAAGTTGTCTTCCGTCAATGAGAGGTACCCATGTAATCCAGAGTGCCCATGTCCAAGCTACGAGGGCAAGGTATACGTGGAGATATTCTAGCCAATTGACATATTGCTTGAGTTTAAATAGACTAAGCCACCTTACGAAGGCTAGCATAATTCGATGAACGACCCACCTAGGATGGAATTTCAAGTCAACCAAAGTAAAGCCAAAAAATAGCAATAACAATCACTCACGAACAAACCAATGCGATCCACCATCCTTAAAAAAAATAGCCGTTATAGTGACACCCGAGAATGTGAATGTGTTATGCTTACCCGCCCAAAATATGGACAACCAGATACTCCAAAATTCTAATTCAACACCCCACACCTGCAATTAAATTATAATTTAAAACAGTACAATCACTGTAAATTGTTTGTACCCACCCTAGCCTCGGGGAACCTGGTCCATTTCAATATAGCCGGAATCCAGCAAGCAGTCAGGCCGAGAAAGACAACTATAAACCACAGTCTGCTAGGTACCTAACTCGTTTATGTGTGATTAGGTTTAATTTCCTTCACGTTGCACATACCCAATGTCGCCTCCTGCCAATATCATGGTCTACAGCTCCTTTCTGTATTTCAATGTCCGACGGAATCTTCTTATGTTTTTCGAGACTGGGAACGCCCTCTGAGCGTAGAATAGGCAATGTCACTCTATCACTGCTGAACCCTTTCTCCAACATAGGCTTCGAATGCGACAAGTCTACCTCTACTACTGGTCCCTTTTCGATATCAACGTTTCCAATCTGGACCGACCCAGCTCCATTGGTTAATAAAGTATCCCCGGTATCCTTTCTACTAGTTGGTATACCAGTCCGCGATCCTGTGTTTAACATCATTGCTCCCTCACTTCGAGTGTCACTTCTAGGTATATCTGCAATTAGTTGAACCCAGAACTGTGAGTGTGCAAGTATGAAGCTTGTTGGAGGTCAGCCCCTTTCCTATATGCAGCGGAACCGCGCAGTATGTACTGTGAACTAACACAGAAAGGCAACCACGTCAATCGTATCCAAGAAGAACGACCAATGATAAGGCAGGCCCAAGTATGAGCTTTGAAGATTGGTTCTAGTTTCTCATCATCATCATCATCAGTTCTTCTGACCCTTATGGAGGAACATGGGCGTTTACTCAAAAATAACTCGAACTTTATGACTGGCTCAAGGGCAAGGCTCGGTCTTTTCAAGCCGAAAATCTACTTATCTTTCTTAAACACATCCTCTCCTTTTTCTTTTGGTAACAAGCAGTTCTCAGCTCATGAATTAATTGTGCATATTTTCATCTTCCCGGAACTATGTGGATAGAACAAAATAAAACAAAGGCTTGGGTCTTATCGGGCGCCCATATATCAAATGGTTAAAACTTCTCAGCAATAAACCATTCATCATGTCTTCCAAAATTTACACCATTGTAACGGGGTGTTAGAACTCGTTAGAACTTCATCATGCTACAAAAATACAATCAGTCAGCTTACCACTTTTTCTCGAATATGCTGGTGGGCAGGTGACTAGGATATATTAGTTAACATCGGAGTCGTTATGGGAGAGTGGGCTCTTGACATGAAAAAAGTGAGGTGGCCTGTCGTTTGCTGAGCGTTTCAATCGGGTTTATGGGTATATCAGGTATGTATTTCATTCTAACTTGCGGCTGAGTTGTTGCTTAGTTTGCTGACGCAACAGTTCTTACTCAGTCTCCTGTGGTCATTTTTCTTCACCGCCGACCACTACATAGGCTAACGGTAGCGCCAGCTTGTTGATAAAGTTATATGAAACTCTATTCATACTGTTTCAAGTTCAATAAACTTCTACAGGCAATCACACGGGTGACTGAGTAAGTCCTGTCATGATGGATGGTTCAAGGTTCAAACATTAATATGCCAAGGCCCAAATAGTCATGACCATGGTATTGGGTGCCAGTTTATGTGAAAGTGAAAATCAAAATTCATTGACATGATCCTTAACATCGGAAGCTTCACCGACGTATCATATCAGGTTCAGATTGTACCACCTCTTCAAATAAAACTTCCAATCAATACTCTTTATGTGATGCGCTACGGAGCAGCATCCGAACCTCCGTTAATACCATACATTAAACATGTGGCACCACAGAATAGAAACCTATAACCACGTTGTCAGAAACATGGAATAGAAATAAATAAATAAATCATTCAGGATACCGTTTATGTAAGGTGAAAAATGTGTTTCTTATACGCCCTCTCTCTCCTGCCATGATATGTATTGACACTAAGTTGAGTAGTAAAACTCCATCGTTATCGGTATTTGTTATAAACTCTCCATTCCTAACGTTAATCCCAGAGCTACGAATCATTCATTTTCCACTACACGAAGGTGATTTCAATCTAGTACATAATAATACAACATCCCCAACAATCATTTTATGTATTTCTCTTTTAATTCAAGTGTTCAAGGCATCATTGTCATGTACTTATAAGATACCTCATGATCAGAGATACCTCCATGATGTATGGGCTCCGAGTGGGTAATAAAAAAAGACTTACATCGGCAAAATAGTGAAATGATATTAATGATTCCACTGCTGGTATGTAACAACAATAGCAACTAAATATATACTCGGACCCACATAACTTTCCATACAATAATAATAACACAGCAATGATTCCGATTGTCGGATGACTGTATTGAATTGCCTATATTTCCATCAAGTAACCCTAAAGTTAATTATTTATTGTATGTAAACCCTCAAACCCTAGTAAACCCTAATAACAAAGACCTTAAATTTAATATTTCCAAAAAGTACATAAATTGTCACGGATATAAGTAAGTGAAGCTCTTCTACATTCTTCTACATTTTAATTAGGGAGCACTCTGGTTGTTAGCTTGTAAAGTAGGATTTTCATACCCAACCTCGATAAAAAGTCTAGTTTCTCCAAGTCTGGCACCTCTACCTGAACGTCATCATTAAGAAACAAGGAAAGGACTCTCCGCCTACTTCTCTCAATTAAATTTTGGGAAAGAGCCGCTCCAAAGAGGGTTAGAGGCATTACGCAAATATCTAATGTATCCGTTAATCCATCCAGAAAACGCAAAACACGGTATCCACTCCATACCCATATCAAAGTAATGACGCAGATGTATCAAAGGTTAGCGTTATCGCCGAAATAATCTTATCCCATCGATATCTACTTCACCTACCCCCGTAACATATGTTTCGATTGGTTGAGAAGGTTGAGAAGCATGTCTGCGCGGTTTGAATATCAGAACGATAATGAGACCAAAGATGATCAGCATCAGAAGGAATATAAACTTTCTTCTTCCTGTGTTTTTCTGATACCTATTCAATCCAATGTCATATTTGAGCGCAAAGAACATGATAGAGCATCGTAACGCACGTCTGGGCGATTCCCAATTCCTTTACAGCATCTTCCATTCTCACAGCCGTCTGTTCGATATTGTACTCGACACTGTCCAATAACGTCCCCTGGTCAATAACAAGGGCAGATAGATCTTTAAACAGCTCCGCCAATTGGGCTATTGACTTTGCGATCTCTGTGAGTTCCCGATCGCGAGCTTGAATATTGATAGTGTCCTCATTCTGTGCAAGAGAAAGCGACTGGTTTTGTGTGTGGGACTGATGTTGACAGCAAGGTTAGTTGAACATTCCAGTAAGAAGAGATTCCGCCCCGCATGTGGGGCAGGATAACCCGAAAGCGCGGGGTATTTTGAAAATGCGAACGGTAACCCGAAAAATGGTGCAAGATATGATGTCACGGATAACGGGTAAAGAGAGATCCCGTACGGTCCGGGAAAAGGGCAAAGAAGTAAGAGAGGCTCACAGCGGCAGCGACGTCATCGTCAAGGGCAGTTAGGCCATCCGAACCTTTGAGAGAAATTGTGCCGGATGCAACAAGAAGGTCCTGGTTCTTGATTGCATGACCTTGGAGTTCTTGTCTACAGGTTAGCGGGTGAAGATTGGGTGAAAGTGAGGGGACATACTCTCCATATAGACACGCTGTTTCTTGCGGAAGGTGGCGCTGAGGTCCTGGACGCGTGCGGCTAGACCACGCTGGACGTTTTTTGCGGTTTGGGAGATGTGTGGGTTGTGGGCATTGGGGGGAAAGGAGTGTGATTGTGGGTCTGAGGCAATTTTCTGGATGAAGGCCTGGCAGCGACGGAAGTCCTTTGGAGGAGATGAGCATAGGAAGAAGGAGCAGGAGGGTAAGGCTGACTCTAGTGATGTCTGTTGTTAGTTGCTCGATTTCTCGTTCCTCCTGCGACCGGTCCGAGAAGCCGGGGAGGACATGTTTTGCGTGTAATTTATCAAGTGTCGCGACTGGGCAAAAGGATGGGATGAGAGGAGGAGGACAAGAGGACAGGGACACTGACTCTTTGACTGGGTCTGTGCAAGGATGTCCTGTACCTGGTCAGTGTGGTCCACCCTGTGGATATGTGAGCCGAGAGACAGGGAGAGGGGAGAGATATGCGTGCCATTTGGGAGGGAGGTCGAGGTCGAGGGTGAGGTGTGGGGCAGACTCTGGGTCGATGAGATGGTGGTGCTCGTTGTCGTTGTCGTTGTCGTTGTAGCGGGAGAGCCTGGAGCGGGAGTCGCGGTAGGAGAGAAAGAGGCCAGTGCGAGAGCGAGTAGTTGGCTGCATAGAAGACGGCGTGCTTTGTTTGGTCTGCGTTGTTGCTATAAATTGGCTGGGATCTCATCACCTACTGCCCCACTCAAAATGTGTTGTCTGAAGACGTACGTCCTCTGCCCAATCCCTTCTCCCTCTCCTCATCGTTCTACACAGCGAGGGAACCCAATATGGCTGTGGCCACTACGTTACCGTCCGCAACCTCCCCCTGCCATCATCGCTGATCGCTGACGACACCCCGCAGACGCGTGTGATTGAAAAGGAAGACTGTGGTAGCAGATACTGCATCCACTCAGTAAGGCATCCCCCACAGAAATGTCCAGCCTGTCCAGAGTGCAAACGAGTATGTCCTCTCATCCTCCCCATCCGATGACCCTCACCCTCCACAGTTCCTTGGCCCAGATTCACAGGAAACAATCACCCACAGAACCCCAGACTACTGTCAGTCATGCGAATACTGGTTCAAACAACAGAACATCCACCGCCAGCAGTAGTTGCCGCTCTTCCCTGATCAATATACATTGTACTCTAACTAATTACCATAATCTTATCTACCTACCACTTGACAGCCAACCCGATAACATCACTCTCCACCGCCCGATATGTTGTCCTCAACAATCCAGAGTCCAGCTCTTCCATCATCTCCAGAGCAAGTCTATCTACTATCAACCCTTGTCCATCACCATCAAGTCCCGTGTTCCTCCAATACGCTTCTTCAACCTTTTTCGTCCATTCTCGGTCTCCCCATTTACTACTGACACTCGGCGCAACTCCTGCCCCATCCCAGTCCCTCTGGTATCCCTCTACATCAACATCACCAACCGTTACAGATCCAACATTAGCCGGAGGCTTCAATTGCCCACCCCCATTCACACAACCTCCTGGACAAGCCATAACTTCCACATAATCAAACTTACGGTCACCTGCATCATCATCACCATTACCAGTATGTCCCTTCCTAGCTACTCGCAGTCGTCTCACTCCTCTTCCTGCTCCCACCGAGGATCCAAGTCGACCTGCAGCTCCAGCCCCCACTCTTACTCCTCTTTCCTTCCCCACTTTTCTAACCACGTTTTGTAAATTCCGGAATCCGTAGCACTTGGCACCCTTGAACACTACCTTCCCTGACATCTGGCCATCCTGTGATATTGCTTCCCGTAAAATATATTCTTCATAATCCGCATTTCGTATTGCTTTGACGTCTAGTGTAAGAGGTACACTTGAGGTCTTGGTAAGGTGTTCCACTATTGCATGAAGATATGAACCAGACGATGTCCCAGGACGTGTGATCAATTCCGGAATTTCAATTTTTGGTAGATCCTTCGTTAAAGCTGATGGTTGCCGGACGGGAATCTCATAAGAGGATGTGGTATTACGCTGTCCAGTCCGTAGATTCCACCCAAATTCCTTCATCATAAGTTCCAATTCTCCTGTGGTTACTACACAATCCACATCCCTAGCTTTATACACGTCGTCATAGAAATTCTGTCGAGAGGCTTCGAGTTTCTTGTCGTAACATGGCATTACTGATACATGATATATTTCATCTGGCCTATTCATCGTGAACTTTGAATACATCCATTTTTTTTTTCAGAAAGCAAATAAAACATACCTTTTTCCCAATCGATTCCCAATCCACCGTTTCACAAAGGTACCCATAATTTGTTGTGGACTCTTCGTACGTGCAATAAAAGGTAACATCTCCGCATGTGCTTTTTCTGCATAACATATCCATCCTGGACATGCAGATGCTAACATTGGTAATGGTAACACTTCTTCTTCTTCTTCTTTTCTCTTTTCTTTCCTTCTCCAGAGTTTTGGTCGTTAAATTTGTATTCGTAAGTTCTTGTTGCTGTTGTTTTTGTTGATGATTCTTCTGTCTTTCAAGAAACTCTCGTATATGTTCCTTTAACGCCACCTCTCTCGCAAACGTTGTATCAAAAACATAAGCAAATCCAAGAACAGAGTAACAAAACTCTTTAACCCTTGTAAATACCTCTTTTATCGTCAACTGTGATTGTTCTTCAGTCCTTGGTGTTGTCGATGTGGGTGTGGATGTAGAAGTAGAATAAGCAGTAGCAAGTGATGCTAAAGTTTGAGGAGCAATCGATATAATAGGTATTCTCTCATCCTCTTTTGAAGATAAAACAGAAAACACTTCTATATGGGATTGAAGAGTTATAAGTACCGATTCAGCAGAAGTAATACATCCACTGTTGAATAAGAAACATTAGCATTAACGTTCAACTTGAATAAAATAGAAGGGGGAGGAAAAAAAAATGGTTTATATACCTGCATGCAAGACAATCATTTAAACTAATCTGTGCTTGTTCTAATTTCTGTCCTTTTCCTTCTTGTGTCTGTGAAACTGTCGACGTCGTATTTGAAAGATTTGAACTTTGAACTTCATAATACAGCCCGTTTTCATCTATATGAATCTCTGTCTAGACCACTCATTAATCTTTCACTTCCCTTGCAATACTCTATGATGGGTACATATGAAAAGACATACCGAAGCGGTACCAGCATCTTTCTGACCATCCTCTATAGCTTTATTCGTTTGTTCAACAGGTTTAATGCAAGTTTGTGCTGGAGTAATAAAATCGTTAAGATCCGTAAGTGTCTACTACCATTGTGTCACTCTCCAAAAGCTCAAACAAAAAGGGGAACAGCTTGAAGACGTACAAGTGCACCTGAGAATGCCATTATTCTTCTGGTGTAGGATGATTGAGAGGGAGGAAAGGGAAGATGACAAGATGAGAAATATAATTAAATTATTGCATTAGTCATTTTCTGA
This sequence comes from Coprinus comatus, assembly GCA_034638255.1. Lineage (NCBI taxonomy): Eukaryota > Fungi > Basidiomycota > Agaricomycetes > Agaricales > Agaricaceae > Coprinus > Coprinus comatus. The sequence continues at coordinate 513,899 of JAWPGT010000013.1, forward strand.
CCCCTTACATATGTTTGGCTCATCGGATCAGATTACTCAGTTTTTGTGATCTACAATTGCAAATTGTATTTATGACTGTGCAATTTGCCCGCTGGTATAAATAAGTAAGTACAGGAGAGACAAGAAATTAACAGAACATGGCTTTCAAAATAGTGATAAAACATAGACAGTCAGGAAAGCAAGTATTGTAAAACGCATCAAGGTGGGTGCATGTACTGCGTGTGTCGCAGAATTTCGGACGGTCTCACCCGTTAGATTGGATGTTGCTGAGCTGCCCCATAAACGAAAATTACGGTAGTAGGTATGCTGTGTCCTCGGGGTTGCCCAGCTACTGTCAGAACCTAGATGATACATCAGTAGAACTCTATGTTCAATAGTATTGACATTGAGCATACCCCCAAAGAATGTACTAAAGTGGTCCCATTAGCCTTGTATAGCAAGCAATAGGAAGAAGAAGAAAAGCTCACGAGAAGAAAAGACCGTTTATAGAGACTGAATCGCTGCTTCTAATTTGCAGATTCGTTTGTGATACGGCAAGTCTATCGTTATAGCTGAAACCACGTTAGATTTGTACTCATAATAAGAGATGCCGAGTCTTTACTAGAGTTGTATTTGACCATTAGCAACATCAACGGGGTTATTTAGCTGAACCAGCATTGTGATGCGGAGCCAACTGCGCAGCAATGCCAAGTCGTGAATATTTGAATATTTGTGTGAATACCATTGGGAGAGGATACTTACTTTCCCGACAAGAAACCGAATGAACCTCTATCAAAGCTGGTACCAAAGTCAGAGTTGCAGCTGACACCGTCTGCATTACAGACACCGTTTGGGGTTGGGATATACGCGTAAACTTTTAGTGTTTCCAGGGTCAGCAACACAATCATAAATCAAACACTAAGAAGCATACTTTCACCGGCAGCAAACCTCCGCCACATCACCCTCGAGCTGAAACAGTCGGCGCCCGTTGCTGCATTGCCGCCGCTGCACCCGGTCCCATTCAAACCACCTCTTAGACCAGGCAGTTTGCCACCTTTGACCCAATCAAATCCATTATCGAATGCCACTTCGTAAGAAAGCACCATTGACCCAAACGTCGAACCATCCGTTGTATTCCATAGATTGAAGAACTGAGATCCTCCTGTATCATGCGAGAACGAGTTTTCTGGGTATGTGGCTTGCAAGACAGGGAGGCTACTGTTGACAACGTCAGTGTTACGAGGGTCTCCGGTCGGCGAGCTGTTTGGAAATGGATTTTCCACAAAGGCGAGGTTATTTGCACCGTCTTGTATTCTTCCTCTGCCAAGCGACCATTGGGATATTAGGAGGTTCTGGGTATCAGTTGGGGACAAGGTTGCTGTCGGAAAAGGGAAAGACGTCGAGGTGGCAAGGCCGTATTGGGCAGCAAGTTCGGCGGCCATAAGTTGACTCTGTGCGAATGCTTGGAGGATAAAGGATAAGGAGAGGAATAAGAGTTGAACAGCCATCTCGGCAGTAAGCCTGCAAACACTGGGCCTGCCAGTGGAGATCAATGGCTAAGAACTACAGATATGCTTACATAAGCACATCGTCCTTAATGTCAAGTCCACATGAGCAATCCCAACCGCTCCTCCGAACTCGCTCCAGGGACAACGTAGACACCATATTTGCCATTGACGATGACGATGACGATGAGCAGGACTCCGGTGTAGTCAACAAGAGCTCTGTGCGTTTCCAAGACAGTGTCCATGTCATTCCACCTCCACTTCAGTCCACGTTTGCAAGCCGAGAAGCGGGTATGTGGGTGTACATCCAAGTTCATACAGAGCCGACCTTGAAATATGCTTAGAATACGAACTGGACGATGATGAACTAGACGACGACGATCTTAGGGCACTAGAAACTTCGTTGCCGGGGAATACACGCCACGATGACCAATCTATGCCTCTCCTCGTCGGTCTCTTCGACTCTGCTTCCAGGAGAAGCCATGATTCTTCTATCCCTTTGTCTCAGTCCCGAACAAATACTGGAGATGAAACGGTTGACCTCGAAGAGCTTGCAGCCAAAAGGACAGCAGGGGGAGGCATGTTCGATTCAATTGCTAACATGGCAAATTCAATTCTTGGCGCAGGTAAGCTTTTCAAAAGATGTCAGATATCGTGTCTAACGTGGGGGTCCAGGTATCATAGGTAAGGCGTTCAGGTGATGACTTTTGCCGCAAGGTGCTAAACCATTTGTAGGGCTTCCATATGCTGTCCACCAGGCTGGCTTCGTCGCCGGTATACTACTTCTCGTGGTTTTGTGCTGTGTAACAGATTGGACCATTCGTCTAATTATTATTAACGCAAAACTGAGCGGAAGTCATTCATATATTGACATCATGAATCACTGCTTCGGTTCAAGTGGCCGCGCTGCAGTCTCATTTTTTCAGTTCGCATTTGCCTTCGGCGGTACGTCGTTCTTTACGACATTTGATTATCCCCATATATTGTAGCATTGACTTTTTTTTCAGGAATGTGTGCATTTGGCATAATTATTGGTGACACACTCCCACATGTCCTTCGTTCTCTAGTTCCTTCGTTCCAACATATACCCATCCTCAAACTTTTCCTCAACCGTCAATTCGTCATTGCATTTTGCACCGTGTGCATTTCATATCCACTCTCACTTTACCGCGACATTCACAAACTCGCACGGGCATCCGGGCTGGCACTAATTGGGATGTTTATCATTGTCGGTACCGTGCTCGCAAAAGGACCACAAGTCCCTGAAGAGCTGAAAGGTGACCCAGATAAAAAGTGGACCATTCTTGGTTCTGGAATATTCCAAGCTATTGGAGTCATTAGCTTTGCTTTCGGTGTGTGCAATGCTTAATGAACCTAGAAATCTCTCGGTAACCATTGTTAATATAGTTTGCCATCACAACACCTTACTCATTTATGGAAGTCTACGTACACCCACGTTAGACCGATTTAACAAAGTGACCCATATCTCAACTTTTCTCTCACTAATATCTTGTTTGACACTCGCTATATCCGCCTATGTTGTGTTTACGGATAAAACACAAGGAAACATTTTGAATAATTTTCCTCAGGTTCGTTCCTTTTCCCTCCTTTTCCCCTCCCACACTGATGCCTTATGACAGGATGATACACTCGTCAATATTGCTCGTTTTGCTTTTGGGTTGAACATGTTCACGACCTTACCTTTGGAGTTGTTCGTTTGTCGAGAGGTTATTTTATCATTATTTTGATCATATTTCTGTTGAACTAACAGGATAAATAGGTTATTGAACAATACTTTTTCTCACACGAAACATTCAACTTACAACGCCACATCTTCTTTACATCTGCCATTCTCTTCGCTTCCATGTTTGGTAAATTATTATTTCTTTCCCTCCGTCAAAAGAAAACCCGCCTTAACTGACAATATCCTCTTTCTATTTACGTTAATCTAGTGTCTCTCATTACCTGCGATCTCGGCGTGATGCTCGAGATTACTGGAGGCGTTTCCGCCACCGCTTTAGCCTTCATCTTCCCCGCAGCATGTTACTACAAGCTCTCCGACAGACACCTTCCTTGGCATCACCGTGCAAAGTTACCTGCCGTCGCGTGTACGACATTTGGTGTCATTGTAATGGTTATTTCACTCTACCTCGCACTTAAAAAGTCATGGACAATAGAAGGAAAAGCCAAGATATGTATGTAAGAAAGATGGCTGGTGTAGATATACATGCACACACATACATTACGGTACAACATATATCCTACTAGATATCTACTATTGTTTAGCATCGAACGGCGTCTTCAAGGCCTGGCACCAACTCTAATTTTTCCAACCGACTCCCACCAGCTGTACTCTCTGTTGCAGAAAGTGGTGATACTTGAAGTTCTGTATAATTATTCCAAACATGCTCTATCCGTTCCGTGGGGCGTTGATCCGGAGAACAATCAATAGGGTCGCAGACTAGTAACCAAATTGCATCATAACCTCCAGCTTTATAGGTAAATATTTAGCAACCCTGAATGATTTTATGATGTAGGGTCAAGGGTCCTACCTCCGGGAACACCACCACCCACAACACCGGCCTGAGAAACACAAGTATCAAGGAGTTTGGTTTGTTCAATTGGTTCTATCGGTACATCGGATAGTGACCCCATTTCGCGCATTTTGGCACGTATAGCCTAAAGGTTTGTACCACAACGTTATCAGGGCGGGTGTCGCAAGAACCGAAGAAGATATCGAAAACTAAAAACACGCAAAGCTACATACCTGTGAAATCCTATGAGCTTCATAGAAAGCCTCAACTATCGGAATCTCCAAAGGTGGTTGCCAAGGGTTCGCTGCCCACTATTGCAAAGGTTAAGGTCATGGAATGGATTGATTATGGTTACAGTAAGTCCGGGGAGTGGATATAGGCTATACACACCTGTACAGGTTGGAGTGAAGAGATATACTTGACTGCCGTCCCGTAGTTGTCGGGGTCTTTATCGTGGAGTTTTGTGATGTGGATAAATGTTTGTGCGAGTGATTGATTCAGTTGGTCAATATCCCGCCATAATACATTCGCTGTTTGGAGATAAATATGTCACTTAGCACTCGAGTTCTCAAGAAAACTATTCTTACCTCGAGTGTTGTCTTCTTTCCTCCATTTCAGTACTTTGCCTACTAGGGAAGGTGTATCACTTCCCGCGTCCACATCGGCCAACATGATGCGAGTCAAGGGTGGAAGCTTGAATGGCTGGATGTTGTAGTTCCATAACGAGTTCGCTGGAGAAAGAACGGGCAATAATGGTTGAGTCTTGGCCTGAAAATAAATATTGTTGTAGCTCCGATATCACAGGAAATGCTACAATGTACTGACCACAGAGTCATCCATCAAAGGTTGTAGAACCACAGGGTCAAACCTCGTGTACAAGTGGCTCCCAAAAACAGCCGCAGAAACATCAAATCCACTCCCCACTTTACCTTGAGCAAGACAATGTACATATTGCGCAAGGTTATGCGCAAGCCTTCTCCCCTGCGCATTCTTCTCTGACGCCACATCTTTCGAGTAAGAGCCATTGTCTAGAGTTTCATCATTGTCTTCGGCATATTCAAACACCGATGCAGGTATTACGGAGAAATGGACCAGGAGAGCGGATACAAGGGAAGTTATCAGGGCTGCAGAAGAACCCAATCCAGTTTTGTGTACATCTGACAGGCCAACACCGGTGTTCGCGAACGGCTTTATTTTATTGAGGGAATCTAACGTTCGCGGCAGATTCATGGATGCCAACTGTGGCCCCCAGTCAACACAAAAGATAATAATAGCTAGGACCAGCAAATGGGGACTCAACAGTTGCACGTTGTGAATAAAAGTCGTTGGCGCCTGCAATGGCAATATCGATCCCCCGAGAAAGAGTGTCCTTGACGGCATCTGCGCCTTTGATTTCGACGGCGAGCAAGACAGTCTTTTCGATTGCGAGTTGAACAAATTTGTTCTTGGAAGTACTACATAGGGTGTTTGCCCCTAATTGACGAACAATGACATAATAGCACAACGCACTTTTGCTGTTCAGGCTGTAGGACATCTGGGTGTGCTGGATCCACTGAATAAGTCCAGATGGCGTCTTTGAATTGGGGTGAGCGCACTCTGACAGTGCCTGGGCCAAGGGTAGAATCATCGCGTACGACAGTATAGAAGCGGGAAGAGGTGGAGACTACAGTGCCCGAGAAGGCAGGATCGAGGACGAGATAGCCGCCTGCGACGAGGACCTTTCCTGGGGAGGATAGGACGGTGGAGGGAGACATGATGTTGAGGTGGTTGTGGAGGAGTTATAAGTACGAGTTCTGATGTCCATATCGGGCAGGCACGTAATCCACTTTGACCAAGATTAGACTTTAAAAGTATACACCAATGTACATAGAAACCATCTCTATCGCCCTCCGCCCCCAAACCAGCTCTTCTGCTCTCCACATCTCGCATTCGTACACCCAGGGCACCGCAGTCCAAACTGCACGCTCGTCGCCCCTTTCCCAGCCCCGCAGTCTCGCAGATGTTGCGCTGCAATGTCAGCAAGCGCACGTATAAATACCGGAGACTCGTTGAGCGACTCTGCTCGCTGTATTTCCATTCCAAGCTGCATCAAAGCATAAGTACAAGGGCCGCGTTAACATGAAAGAACCCACCTCTTGTGCCTCTTTACCATATTCCAGGTCTAGTTCATACAGTGTCTCGATATGGTCGCTGGTGAAGGCAATGGGAACCAACACCGCTTGCTTTTTCCCGAGTCTGGCTAGGCCTTTGATCGCATCGCCCGTCTGCATTCCCATCCAAGCTGACGGTCCAACCTGTGACTGCCAGACCAAGCGGTATGGGTTGGAATGCCGTAGTCGTTGCATCACCGCAGCAACAGACGCTGATACCTCCAGAATGTACGGATCTCCTCGGTTTACCACCGACATCGGAAGAGAATGGGCTGAGAATAATAGCACAACCTCCGAGCGAGTCGCTTCGGGGAACTTTGCGAGGGCGGCTTCAACATTTTGTGCTACGGCCTGGAAAAATATATCTCAATTTTGTCAGAGCCAATGAGGGCTTCGGGAGAGGTCATACCTCAATAAACCCGGGGTGGGTTCCCCAACGGTCAATAACACTCCACTCGATATCGCCCATTTCACCAGCCTTGCCTCGTTTATACAATTCATTCATACTGCTTCCTGTCGTACTACAACTATATTGTGGGTATTGAGTGAATGCTATAGCACGCTTGACGCCATCTGCCTTGAGCTGACGCGCAGTTTCTTCTACAAGTGGCCGAGAGTATCGGAAGGCAACATATGATTTGTGTGGTGCAGTCTCCGGGTGTAATTCGTCGAGAAGCTTGGCCATGGCATCACCCTGGGCGCGTGTGTAACGTAGAATTGGAGAACCTCCGCCTATTGCGTCATACTGTTTTTCTATTTGCGGTGTCCTTCTGCGGGCAATAAACGGGGCGAGGCATTTTTGGAAAGGCAAAGGAATGAGATCTCGGTCGGAGAAAAGGTTCCTCAGGAAGAAATGTGTGTCTGCGGTCTGGCCAGTGCATTAGCGCGACCCGAGTGGAAGCGCAACTAAGCTTACTGTTGCAGGTCCTCCCATGTTGAGCATAACGACAGCTGTAGTGTTATTGGCCCTTTGTAATATTTCCAACACCGAGTGATGACATACCTGTAGGACTAGAAGGATGTTAACATGTAACCATAGAGAGTGTAGTCGACACACACCTTTTTCCAGTTGCTATCGAGGCCATAGACCTTCGCAATGTGGTCGACAACGACATCTTTCGAAGGAGGATTAGAGAGGCTAGTGAGAATAATTCAACGAATACTTGTTTTAGTTACCTCGGACAATTCACGTTCATCCGACTCGATCACCACCTCCAATCTTCTCACACTCCCGACTCCCATCATTCCGCCCCTTGCGTCAACGCTGCATATCGTATCCATGGTCATTGGGGAGATAGAGCAAACACACACACAACATGAGGAACGAAGGGACTGTATATTTAGATACCTCTGTCGCCGCAGCATCAATCAAACTACATAATGTACATAAATACAACTCTAATGCAACATCATTGCTATAGATGAAATTATTTTACAGATTTGCGAAATGTAGTACCTTTATTGAGGGTAAAACGATAAACTTACAAACGATCTCAAGTTCCTATCCTTTGGGGTGGTCTTTGTCGTATCCTCTTACCCATACCATCTCCTGGAATTTCGACTGCTTTTTGACACACAGGACATCGACCAGACACGTCAATCAGCCAAGGGTCAAGACATGTTTTCTGTAGCAGGGATGAGCGTTATAGCAACCAAACCAAACTGAAGGTACTCACATGGAAAACGTGTCCACAAGTTAACAGTCTCAATGGCTGGGCAACCTCTCCTGCGTCCTCCAAGTGTAAACCTGCTCTGGGCGTACTTCGATTTTCCACCATTATTCCATCTGAACTGAGGCCGTTGTGAAGAGTTTCCTCATTCTTTGCTTCTTTCACATTCGCCTCCTTCACACTATCTCCAGCGGTTCCACTTGGTACTACCGATGTTCCCGTTACTACGCCATCGTTACAGTCAGGCATATCCTTGTCTTGACCAGGAGGAAATTCTAGTCCGGGTTTTCTCTTTGGCTCTTCGAAATCCATCAAACAAATGGCACAAGCAGCCCTGTTCCCTTCAAGCACAACAAACGGATACTCCGTATCCTCCCAATAATCACTCCAAGTCAACGGTTCCACTACCCCAGCATTTTTCTCCACATCCCCTGATGTTTTATTTACCTCATTACTTTCTTCACCCTTCTGTTTCTTCTTTCTTAACCTAATAAACCTAAACCGTGCTTTTGGTTTAATGGCCGTCTTCTTCACAGGAGGTTGCGGTGGATAAGAATGAGGGTCCGATATTATTTTGGGAGAACTAGAATGGAGATCGGAGCCTTCAGGTGGAGGTGGTATATACATAACAAGGGGAATCTTTTCAACAATAGCTTTTGGTAGTTTGTCGATATCAGGTTTGATAACATGAGGATTCTGAATAGGATGCCGACCAAGGCAAATAAGAAGAATGTTCCAGAACACCTGTGAATAGTTATACGATCAGCCTAAGGTAACCTCAAACTCAAGAACACCTACGAAGACGATGGGCGTGACGACTAGAACCACAAAACCAATCAAGATAACTTCAGTTACCATTGTATACATGATACACAAGATGCCAAAAATCAACCACCAGAGATGAGGAGATGAGTATCGACAGGTATTAATAGAGGTATATTCCAATATATGGGCGGTAAGAAACCAGCTGAGTGTTATTAACGAAGCAAAAACCGAAAGCCTGTTTGTCATCCTTTAGAAGCTGGGTAACAAAGCAAACTGCTTATCATCCGCACCTTGTATATGCAGCATTCGGCGGAGGAACAATAGTACCTTGTTGCGCTATTGGTAAAAGTGAAAGTTGGCCTGAGCCGCCCCGAGGATTAACAGTAACGGTCCTGTTTCCTCTTCGAAGAATACTCGCTTCGCCGTTCAGATAACCCATGAGGCTTGAAGATTGTCAGATATATTATAGCAAGGAGTGCAATCGGTGTGTTAAAGCACTCACGCAGCCCGTTCACGGACATATTCCCAATAAGCAAGTAAAGTGGACAGTATCACTCTAAATATCCATAAGCAGGCCCAGGCACCAAGAGGTCTGTCGCACGCGTTCCACTCAGATACTGTTGGATCCAAAGGACTTTTGAAGCGGATCCCAGTGAGCGCAATGACAGTTGTAATGGTCACAATCTAAACATCGTAACAGCCACGCTGAGCCAAAATAACATATGGAGTGCAAGACACACACACACACACACCTGCACAAACGACCATGAGAAACTCCACAGCAGAGCAGCCTTCATTTTCCTATCTTGTGTGGCCTTCCTTCCAAGCCCAAAGTAGGCAAGAAAGTGCGGTAATGTAAATGTATTCTGAGGGTCAGCATCCTGATCTTCATTTTGCGGAAGCTGGGGCTCTGTGAAAATGCGCGATACTGTCAAGACCGGAGCTGCTGGCTGAGCATCATTGGTAGGTATTGGTCGTTCGTTGGTCAAAAGCAGCCTCTCGGGTTGTCGGGGCATGTCTCCTGTAGACCTCACTCGTCGAAGGACGCCATCGTCAGCACTTGGTGCAGCAGCAGCAGAAGACATCAAAGACAGGATCCAAGGATTAGGATTTCAAGCAGAAGCCTCTGACCAATATAATGGTGAGCACAGCAACGGAAGCAGTGAACAGGAAGGAAGAGATGTTTGGTGTTGGTGACGTGATGTGGTATGGACGTGACTACCTCGTGGGGAAGTCAGAAAGATCCCAACACAATAAACCCCACTTTGAAATTCCATTGCAAATACAATATAAAACTATGTACCGTGAAACAAAATGTCAATCTCCACATTCATTGCGTAGTGTCCCAAGGGCCTGAGCCACAGTATTAGCCGCTGTGATAAATCATTGGAATAAGCGACCAATCATTTTATGTAATATAAAATTAACTTACTAGTTTCTATAGTGTCCCTTAGCGTTTCGTCCTCTATCGTCCTCAGCAGGTTTCGACTACGCCACCGGTCAGGATGGAAACGGCACTGGCTAATCACAAGCATTTTTTTGTAATCCTGTCGTCTCATGTGAGGTTGGACAGTCTTGAAAAAGACCTCCACTTCCATCCAGGTCACATTGTTGAGTGTAATTTTCGCTGGAGCTATGAGTACAGGCCAAGGAACATCATCAACTGTGAGTGGAAGTTCGGGAACGAACTTCGTCGTGTCAAATGCCTCCGATAGCACCTTGTATCGCTCCAGAGCTCGTTGCCAAGTCCACTTCCCTTGCGCCCAGGCTTTTTGCTTCTTTTTCCTTTCTTGTTCTCTGAGTTCTCTTTCTCGTCGAACCTCTTTCTCATGTTCTTTTTTCTTCTTCTCTTCCTGTGAACGTTGCAATCTTGCCTTTTGCTCTGCTTCTGCCCTCTTCTTTTCTGCCTCCCGTTTCCGCTCGTCGTGTTTCCTTTTGAGTGCCTGTTGCTCTGCTTCCTCACGGAGCCGGCGCTTTTGTGCTTCCTCTTCCCATAACGGTCGGTCGCGCTCGAGCTCAGCAAGCTTTCGCCTGGACTCCTCAAGTTCAGCTAAATGGGCAGCCTCTTCCTCAGTTAATTTCGTATCTGCCGTCCCATCCTCTTCGGGCATTTCTTCATCTGCCATGTATTGATCTGATTTCTCCCTGTGTAGTGGTGTTCCATTCATGGGAGGAACCATCTTCAATATTTCCGACATTTCTCTCCTATCTCTTTCCTTCCTCCATGCTGCCGCTTCTGTTGCCATCCTTTGTTGTTTGCGCTTGAGACGTTCCAGTTTCTTCCGCTCAAGTTCGCGTTGCACTAATAAAGGTGAAACATTCCGCGTTCTCTTCCCATTGTTGGTAGTAGTATAGTAGTTCCCGGATCGTTGACGGAGTTCTTCCATTTCCCTTGCATCTGGGGACCATGTTGTGTCCAAAACTTCCATTGCTAATGTATCACATTAATAATTACAACACACACCTATGTTCGATAAAATGGTCTACCTTTGCGTTTACCGTGTTCGGGTGGACTTTCACGCTCAGGTGTCTTTGGTGGGGAAAATGTTGGTGCGTTAGGATGGATGTTGTGTGTTAGAATATCATTAACGAAGAAGTGGTTCATCTTTTCATTCATCCCTTCCCGACGTTTTTGTCTATCTTTATTGAGTCTGTCTTTCAACGGTTTCGCTGGTCTGTAACGAGGTGGGTCGTCGTTAATAATCATAGATTCCACTTCTACTTCTTCATTATCATCACTTTCACTGTCAGTCTCAACAAAAGCCCCCTTCTTTTCTGAAAAAGTGCCTGGTGGTGGCATAGTTCTTCTTGGCGAAGGGGATAATGATAGGGTATTTCTTTGGCGCTTACCGCTCGGCTGTGGTGAGGAGTGCCGAGTCTGTGAACATATTCGAATAGTGGTATGTTGCGAAGGACTCTTGACTAGGCAATCATAGAACTGGTCCAGCTTGTAAATGTCCCACTGGTCTTGCGATAGCTCTACCAATTCACTATGTAGAGTGGGTGGCAAGGAACATTAAAACCTAGCATCTCCAAGAATGTGCAAAATTACGACTGACCCACACAGATCTACTATCCTTGGCCACGTCCCTTCGTCTACAACACCTTCCTCTCGCTTGGCGCTAGGTACAAAGCGCCATGTGCACTCGCCAGAGGGTGCTGTTTCGATTACGACGCGTTTAGGTCGGTATAGTTCAGTATTTAAATTTAGTTTTGCGATATCCGGTGTCTCTTGTGAATAGGCTGTTAAGGGATCGAATGATGCAAAGCTCAGTTTGGAGCCTGGCAGCCGAAGTAGACGCGATGGCTGGCTGGGGTCAAGAACACCGGGCTTAGTTCCATTGATCCTACGTATTGCTGATGGACCTGCTGCGTAGTTTGTGGGGTATGAAAAGTGGTTGGTCATGGGGGTGATGAGGGAGAAGGGAACGCTAGTGGGCAGGCATTTGAAGGTTAGAGCTCAACAGCAATGAACAAAAGTAAATGAGTCCACGTGACCGTCTTTTGTTACTTAGGAGGTAATTGTTGTAAACGGGATATTATTATCGAGAATATTTTCATATTTTAATACCAGGTCCAAGTGCATGAACAAAGCTGATTGTCGATCCGAGAAGGGCGCTGAGCATGATACTGGATGACAACAAATCTTGACAAGTGACTCACTGTTAAGACCGTTGTTGACTCGTTTCCATAAAAGTCTTTAAATTCAGCATCACTTACCCCACTAACCTTCTATGACTACCCTAAGAAATTTCCAGACAGAGATCGACGAGATCCATAACCGCGAAGTAGCAAAGCAGCGGACAAAAGCCACTCTACTCGAAAAGGAGGCCAAGGAGCACAGGCATCCCAACGCTACTCCCTCTAAAGGCAAGGCCAAGGATGTCGATGATGGCCCAAGACACACTCCAAACAAGCCCTCTGACTCCACCGCCGCCATTCGGGCTTCGCTAGTAGACACTGAAGACCGGATATTGGTATGTATATCAGATCATTCCAACATCAACATGATGTTACTCATCGAGTTCATTATTGACTCTCCTGGGTTTGCTCGTCACTTTTTAGAACTATACTCTGCCTAAGAACCCAGCGGAGGATGTCAAGGCGAGAGATATGATTGCCGAACTGCTCACCCAGCATCACGGAGAATACGTTTTTCGAATAGGAGCTCAACCGCCTCACACTGAGCTCTTCTCTGGCCACTTGACTGATGAGACGCCAGGTTGGACAGGTACTGAACGCACTCAGGAACAACTCAATGAGTTACACGAGAGCTTCGAGAGGCTGGTAGATGAAGTTGGTGGAAAAGTAAGCAAGCAAGCACATTAACGATATCATAACATCTCATAAGCTTACGAACATCATTATCTAGGTATCAATATTATTTTACGACAAAGAAACCAAGCACCCTAGAATAACCCTTCTACTACGATTACCTCCTCCCAACGTCTCCTTAACGCCAGAGGTCCGATGCGCTGTCGTAGGCAACGTAGATAGCGGAAAGTCGACAACACTTGGTGTTCTGACGCGAGGTAGGCATCTCACACACTTCCCTTTAGCCCATGTTGAACAATAGCTTAAGGATCCCTTGATGATGGTAGAGGGAAGGCGCGAGTAGCTTTATTCAGGCACAAGCATGAAATTGAGACCGGGAGGACTTCCAGTGTCGGTATGGAGGTATATTATCTCTATTTTGTGGTAGAATGCCTTCTCAGCAGCACTCGTAGATCCTTGGATTTGGCGCCAGTGGAGCCCCAATATTACCACAGACATTAGGAAATGATGAAAATACCACTAGGCATGAAAAGTTAGGCTGGGAGGAAATTTCATTACAAGCTTCCAAGATTGTTTCTTTCATCGGTATGTTGAAATTACGCAATTCTCATCACATACTCTTATGTATATTTTCAGACCTTGCTGGACACGAGCGATATTTGAAGACCACCCTGTATGGTCTCACGTCCGGAGCCCCTTCCTGTGTCATCTTAATAGTAGGAGCCAATGCCGGATTGATTGGTATGTCAAAAGAACATCTGGCGATTGCCCTCGCCCTCGGGGTCCCCGTTGTAGTATGCATAACCAAGGTGCGCGTTTTCTCATAACATGCTGTAAAATTCTCCCAACTAATTGTCTGTTGGAGATTGACATGACCCCAGCACCTAAACTAGCGGAAACTGTCAAGCAGGTTACTAAAATATTGCAGAGCCCTGGTTGTCGGTCAGTACGCTCGCGGAATTATGGGGGAGCACATATATTCATTCCAGAAACATTTGGACCCTCTTCAGAAAGACTCCCGTTTTTGTAAAGAATTTAGAGGCCTCCATCGAACTTGCAACCTCCTTCGGCTCTGAGCGGTAGGTAACAATCATTATAGAAGTACTCTAACTCTCACCATAACTTTTCGCTGTCTTAGAATATGTCCAATATTCCAGATCTCCAATGTCACAGGCGAAGGTCTTGACTATGTAACTAACTCCATTTCTTCTCTCATCATGCCACACTTACAAATATTCTTCGCTCTAGCTCCGAACCTTCCTAAATCTATTACCTTCTAGCGAACACGATCATACCAAGTTCGCAGTTGATCAACCACTGGAGGTCCGTGACAAGCCGTTGGATGATTGATTACCTTAAGCACGTAGTAACTCGGGACTTCAGGTATCAATAATTGAGACCTGGTCTGTTCCATATGTTGGAACGGTAGTAAATGGAATCATCAACTCGGGTGTTATCAAAGTGGGAGACACAGTTATGCTTGGTCCTGATGCGAACGGCAACTATCGTGTCACGGTGATCAAAAGCATGCATCGCAAACGGTATGCATCATCATTTCTTCTGAGCGATACATAACTGTCTCAACAATGCATCAGTGCGACCGTGAACGCAGCTGAAGCGGGACAGTGCGTTTCTTTAGCACTGAAGCGCGTCAAACGGGCAGAAGTACGGAAAGGCATGGTATTGGTCCCCAAGACCGAAACACCACCTCGAGGTAGGAATCTTACATCTACCATCTTCCTCCCTGCCTCGCGTTAATTCAGTATTTCTACCCTAGCTATCTCTCGATTTGAGGGCCAAGTTTTGATCCTATAGTAAGTCCTGAAAAATGGTTTTCTACCGTGGACAGGAAACTCAATGGCTTTTCGCAGTCACAATACCACGTTACAACGCAATTATCAGGTAAGACGCAAATTAAGAAACTATTCTCATGACTAAACATCAATTGTGAAAGGCTATGTTGCACTGTGGAGTAAGTTGGAGACCATTCTCATGTGCGAATACATTCTAATCCACTAATCAATAGGCCATACGCCAAACTGTTCGTATCGTTGAAATGGACCACCCCCAAGGAATTTTGCGTACTGGAGATCGCGCCAGAGTAGAGTTCGAGTTTATATCTCACCCAGAGTTCGTTAAAGAGGGAATGAAACTACTTTTCCGTGAGGGGAAAACAAAGGTATGTTGATGGAGATGAGATTCCTTTTTTCTGTCAACTAAGATTGAAAACAAGGGGCTTGGTGTCATCACGAAGATTTTATGAATTGTGAGGTAAATCTGATGTGGTGTAGTATTAATTGAAACCTCGTTTAACGGTTGTGGATAATAGCATGGATACCACGCTAGAAGTATGCTACCAGTTTGATCGTAAATCGGAATAGGAGATGTAAGAATGCATTTCTGCGGTAGCAGTCTCAACGATATGTCTGTCCTGTATCAATCCATATAAACAGACTATGACCCCATTATGATCAAGGACGTCCTATGTGAAGTGGATAGTATGTGTGGAGCCTGTCGCACTAAATTTAGGCGGCAAATCCATATCGTAATTAGGGTGAGACTAAATATAGAACAACTTAGCCTGTCGTCATTTCCCCTAACAAGCAGTTAACACACCCATACCGGCCGGTCTCCATTACCAATACCATCTTCTCTTCCTCTCTTTCTCTCCCACATCCACTAGACTGCATTCCCCCTCTTTCTTCGATAAAATCTATAGCTTATGTCAACTCCTATATCTTCAGATACTTGGATCTCATCCATACGACCAAGTTGCAACAAAAAAGAGGGCTGGATTGATTTGGTGCGTACTGTGGCCTCATGAAACTAGTACATGTGGTTTATTCTGTGGCAATTTTCTGACTTTGAGATCATAGCCGAGCTCAGACTCGACCATATATCCCATCGGTGCTCGTTCCCGCCTCACTACATTCTCTGACCGGGTACGCCTATCCACCCACGCCATATCATATCATACATATATGAGGAATGTTTCCAGTATTCGTTATCGCACAACCCATTAGATTGGGGACTGGATTTATCACCAGATAACATTGAAGAGGATGACGCACTGCATTTTCAGGCTGTCAAGATAAAACCGAAGAAAAGGAGGTGCTGTCCACTCTCACAACGTGGTTTCGGAAATGTCGGGTGTTTATTCATCGTGGTCTTCGGTTTATTAGCACTGTTGTAAGTGTCAGAAATTTTGCTACAAATTTGGGAGTTTGGAATTGAGCCTAACGTCATCACATTTTTGGGGCCAAAGTATTGCTTGGCCCGTCATGACTGCTGTTAGCCAGAGACCATGGAGGACGAACGGAGCTTTTAATATTGGAGGAATTAATGCATCTGGGCAGGTAATTATCAATTCGACTATGAGAAATGACAGGTGTATTGAATTTGTGATAGATACCCGTTATGCCGGGGAATTTTGGTCTGATAGACCGTGATACCCCTGTAGAAGCATACACGAAGCCTTCATGGAACGATCCCACAAAAACGATGCAGTTGGTTTTCTCTGATGAATTTAATGTTGATGGTCGAACATTCTACCCCGGAGAAGACCCTTATTGGGAGGCAGTGGATTTGCATTATTGGGTACGCTCAGGTTACATTTCAAATATTACAGAATGAAACTAAACGATAGGAGTACAGGCTACTAATAACATGGAA
The DNA here is from genome assembly GCA_034638255.1 of Coprinus comatus. NCBI lineage: Eukaryota > Fungi > Basidiomycota > Agaricomycetes > Agaricales > Agaricaceae > Coprinus > Coprinus comatus. The sequence goes on from JAWPGT010000013.1 coordinate 530,449, forward strand.
TGGTATGACCCAGAGGCAATCACAACAGAGAGTGGATCGTTGGTCATAACTCTCTCGCAAAAGGAGACTCACGACTTGCACTATGAAGGCGGTGTGTTATGTTGACTCCACCTCTCCTGTCCACACTTTCTGATCAGAACTCTCCTTGCTCATAATTAACTCTGGGTCGTTAAATCAGGTCTCCTGTCTACTTGGTAAGATTTATTTTTCTTGGAAACTGCTTGGCACCCGAGCTTAAAGCTTACTGCTCGCTTCCTGTGTCAGGAATAAATTTTGTTTTACAGGTGGTTACTTCGAAGCCAATGTACAACTACCAGGACCAAATAATGTTGTCGGTTTGTGGCCCGCCGTATGGGCAATGGGAAACCTAGGAAGAGCTGGATATGGCGCATCATTGGAAGGAATGGTACGTACCCAGTGTACATCCAATTTTATCCTACTTTTTTCGCAGCCCCAAAAGCTAAAATATCCTTTTGGCTTTAACCCCGGTACTCTCATGTCGACACCTGTAATAATCACTAACACTCCACTCCATCTTGTTATGTAGTGGCCTTACACATATGATAGTTGTGACATTGGTACAGTGGCAAACCAAACGATAAATGGGCTCCCCGTAGCTGCTACTGTCGGTGGTGATCGTAGACGTGATGGAATCCTGTCATACTTGCCTGGTCAGAGATTATCAAGATGTACTTGCGATGGAGAACCACATCCTGGACCTCGACATTCAAATGACGGCACCTTTGTTGGGAGGGCGGCTCCTGAGATTGATGTTTTTGAAGCACAGGTAAATAAAACTTTGGAGGGAAAGTTTTTTTGATGCTCATACACCCCGTATAGGTAGATCGAAATACGTTTATAGGAGATGTTTCACAATCTGCGCAGTGGGCGGTACGTGTCCAGCCTCAGTTGACATTGATGATTAGTTGTATGGTTGCTAATTGTGATTTACGAATAGCCTTTCAATCACCAATACACATGGGGAAACACTTCAGATAATATGATTATCTATGATCCAGTGACTAGTAGGGGAAATACGTTCGTAGGTAGTGCAACACAACAAGCGACTTCGGTTACGACCACTACGGATCCTGCCTGTTATGAGTTGAATGGAGGATGTTTTTCTGTTTATGGCTTCGAGGTAAATATTCAATTCAGTCCACCTGATCCATGAAGGCTCATTGTAGTTGCAGTATAAACCAGGATTCGATGATGGGGTAATTATCAACTTTCGATTACGGTGACTATAATTCATCTCACTATTCATTTTAGTATATTACCTGGGTGGCAAACGGGAGGGCTTCCTGGACACTTAGAGGGACTGGAATGGGACCTGATCCATTAGTCGAGATATCTGCGAGACCTGTTCCTCAAGAGCCAATGGTATGTCTTTCGTATTATCTTTGCTTGAACGTGTCAATGCTAATGAGAACACTTTTTTTTACAGTATCTTATTGTTAACCTCGGGATGTCGACAAACTTCGGACCAGTTGATCTGGTCAATATGCCGTTCCCTGTACATATGCGAGTGGATTACATCCGCGTTTATCAACCAGAAGATTCTGTTAATGTTGGTTGCGACCCTATAGATTTCCCTACGGAAGAGTATATCAATCAGTAAGTGTTCTCATTCATACGCTAAAAACAAGGTTTCTTACATTTGTACAGATATATTGAAGCTTATACGAATCCAAATCTTACAACCTGGGTGGGGGATTATCAACAACCTTGGCCGAAAAACTCGTTTCTTGGACAATGCTGAATATTTTTAACTGTCTTGTCAATATATCTTCTTGCTTATACACAACGCTCTTTCTAATGCTCTTTTTTTGCGTAGTGATAGATTTCCGGACAATTTATTTACGCACATATGTATATGCCAAGATATTTTTTAACATGTAGACTACTTTGTATATACACGAACTTGAAACTTTCTCCAAAATATGACGCTCATTCTACATTTATCCCTTTCTTAGTGCCCCTTTAATTATCCGTTCAACACAAACAGGGCAAATGCATTGTTACAAGCGTACAACTAACACCAGAAGGTGTATCGTTACCCGTCTGCAAGTACACATCATAGAAATTTGAATTGCTAGCGGGACAAGCAATAAAGTTTAGTTGTCGAGGAGAAGTGGTAATGATAGTGTCGCCTTCCAAGCCCCAATTAGTCGTAGTTGCCGTTGCATCCAAAGTGAGAGGTTTATAAGAAGTGGAAGCACTGTTGTTGACATTCAAATACAACTTGCTACCGTTCGATTGATTCAAGGCGATTGAGCCAGCAATGATGAAGCGTCCAGATGACGATTCGGGCCCGAGTTGAGGTTTACCGCCTGAAAAGACGAGCTAGAGCATGAGGTTGAGGAGGCAGTTGGATATAACCTACCATTACTCTGTAGGTAGAAATGGAAGACGGGGCTTTGTACAGTACGGATTTGAGAGCCAGTGGGGGCTGGCCCGGAGCTTGTTGTAGTTGGTGTAGTGGAAGACTGGGAGGTAGTAGAAGTGGTGGCGGTGGTGGCCGATCCAGGTAGACATTGCGAGTAATCTGTGGTGACGGTGGGTTACATTTTGTAAGGGAGCAAATGAACCAACTCACATTGATTACTGAATGTACAGGTGTAACCTGATACACATGTCGTTGGGCCAGTCCTGTCGATTGGAGGGTAAGATGAAAAGAGCAATGGTGGTAATGGATGCGAGCCAGAATCACCATCCTTGGCCACCACACTGGCCCCAGGCCGGAGCTTGAGATTGGGCGCTGACTCCAAGAACGAAGGCAAGAATCGATGCCGCCACAAAGGTGAAGAAATGCATGCTAGCAGATGGCTGAGATCCCAGGTGTGGTGTGTTTTATATGGACATCGGATATCGGGGTATACTTGGACTGTCCTCGCTAGCAGTGACTGTGAACGGTGGAAGAAGCTCGGACGTTGAGTGATCATATGAGAAGAAGCATGGTAGGAAGCCACTGGGTGTGTTGAGGCGTAGTGGATATGTTCAGGGGCAGTGGGTACTTGGAGTGGCTGTCCAGTGATGTCAACCTTATAAGCGACGCCCATCCCATGGCTTCTGACTATCAACCTCTCTCAACTTCAGATTCTCCGGACGAATCTACTGACAGACTAAATTCCCAGCACATACCTGCCTGGTACTCCAAATACAGAAGACCACTCCTACTAGTTTTCGCATTTTTCATCCTAGCATATACTTCTTTCAAGGCCGGCCAGTGGTCAGCCAGCATACAACCATCTCCATCTTTGCCCAACGAACAAGAACCTACTACCGCACATCCCTCGACACCAGAACCGACAGCCATGACAGGAAAATACAGCGTTGGATGGTGAGTCTGCTCAACAATCGCTCTACAAGCTTATGCTCATCAACTGCATTTAGCTTTACTAACTGGTAGCTATTCCGCAGCCTTAGCTTTGATCTGATGTTGAATATATTCCGACAGGGGTATTTATGGCCGCAAATATCCTCCCTCATTAATTCCCGTCCAAGACCTCACGTGTGTCATCCCCAGTTTATCCGACGATTTAGAATTGTTAACTTTTCAATAGACACATACTATACGCTTTCGCCAACATCAGGCCCGATACTGGCGAAGTCTACTTGTCAGACCTTTGGGCTGACCAAGATATTCACTACCCCGGCGACTCTTGGAACGACAGCGGCACCAACCTTTACGGAAACTTTAAAGCAATCTACAAACTCAAGAAAGCCAACAGACATCTCAAGGTGCTTCTCAGCATCGGTGGTTGGACATACTCGCCTTCTATCCACCCCGTTGTCGTCAACCCCGCTGCACGCGCCAACTTTGTAGATTCCGCCGTCAAGTTGTTGGAAGACTACGGCCTTGATGGTTTGGATGTCGATTATGAGTACCCTTCCAATGACCAGGAAGCCCAGGGTTATGTATGCCTTTTGCAGGAACTCAGAGCTGCTTTGGATAAATGTGCCACCCAGAAACAACCTGATACCCGCTTCCTTCTCACTGTGCGTACTTGTATGCATATATCTATGACCTAACTGAACATTTTCAATTCCAATAGATTGCAGCACCCTGCGGTCCTGAAAATTATAAGAAATTACATGTAGCCGAAATGGATAAATCTCTCGACTTCTGGAATCTCATGGCTTACGATTTCTGTATGTACAATCTACCCTTTACATGTCCCGTCTGACTGTCAACTCTAGCGGGATCTTGGGACAACGCCGCCAATAACCAAGCGAATATTTACGGACCTCCAATCAACGCTAATGATGCTATTCAGTTCTATAACTCCAACGGCGTTGCACACTCAAAACTTATACTTGGTGTCCCTCTCTATGGGCGCTCTTTTACCAACACCAGGGTCCTGGGCAATCTTTTTCTGGCGTTGGTCCTGGAACCTGGGAATCAGGTGTTTATGACTACCGCGTCCTTCCCCTTCCTGGTTCATATGTCTATCGTGATGAGAGTCTTATCGCAAGCTGGACATACGATCCCGACAGAAAGGAAATGGTTAGTTTTGATAACGAAGAGGTGGCCAAGTGGAAGGGCCAGTATATCAAGAATCGGGGACTAGGTGGTAGTATGTTCTGGGAGTTGAGTGGAGACAAGGGAGCACCCCGGGACGGTATGGAAGGTGGATTTGGGAAGGAGCTTCAGCCTGGCAAGAGCCTTGTTAAGATCGTGAAGGATGCTATGGGTGGGATATCCAACACCAACAATTGCTTACAATATAACGGAAGCAAGTTTGATAATATGCGGAAAGGAATGCCTTCTTAATCCGCATGGACACCGTAGTCTAGATAATTAGACATCTCTTGAACATTGTAGCATATATCACAATTTAATCAATACTGGCGTTACGAACAAGCTCCATACATTCAGGAAAGAGAACAAATATAATATACACAAAGATAGACCAACCAGAAAACAGTAGACTCAAACCCAAGTTTCAATTGTTTCATTGATCGGGAATAGGTTGGTATGCCCTGTTTCCGGCGGCCCAACGGTGTCCGTAGTCAGCTGATAAACCAGTGGTTACTACGCCGATAACGACGAGAATGCCAAATGTCCATGAAACAATGTTAAGAACATAACCGACACCTAGGAGGGATTCAGAATAATCCATTAAGTCAGATTGAAAAAAAAAAAAAAAAAAAAGAGAACGTACCAGGGCGAGCTTGCTCAAAGTAAGGTGAAGTACTATATGCATCTGTAACGATTGCGAAGGCAACCAACTGGCAGAGCGCTACAACGAGGTCGGAAATGAGCATTCCGAACAATCCATCAAGAAAAAGAACAAAACCTTGAAGTAAAATCAACCCAGCACAAGCTCTCCAAATCCTTCTCCTTCTTGTATGTGCCGTAACTCCAACCAAAACAGCAAGTAAACTAACAATTCCAAACCCAATCCCTAATTCATCAACATATTTGGCACTTGTCCAAGCAGCACAGAACATTCTATTAGTATCTTCGCATTTCTCGGTATCGCTTTTAGGGAACTTTCGACATTCATAGCTTCCATAAGTTATTTCACTACCGTTGCCAGTTGGGACACGAGTAATGCTTCGGGTACATGCAGTGGATAAACCGTAAGTCGTAGTAACTCTGGTATGCAGGATTTCAGGAGATTTTACGACGAGCCTGCGTACACGTTCGATTAATATGGGCTATTGAGTCAATGGGTTAGACTAACCAATCCACTCTGTGTGAGGAAATGATGTTCTGTTTGAAATGTTCAATTCACCATCGTTCGCAAAGGTACGACACATACCAATGTCAGAATCGCAACTGCAAAGATGAAAGTAACAACATATGAAGTTATTCTCATTTTGTGGCGATGGGCTACGATGACCGTTTGAGTTCTCAATTAAGTGTTGGATGAGTGCTGGTGCGCACGAACCCCGTGGTAGAGTTCATGACATCATCAATCAATCAGAGCTGTTTTGGAAAAAATAATGTCCCAGGGAGGATTCGAACTTCCGGCTTCTCGGAGCAGTGAAACCACAACGAGATGATTTAACCACTAATCGACAAGGACTTGTCAATTGGGTACTGTTAAATATTGATAGGGCGCTTGTGAAAAATATCGAAATAAATGTCTGAGCTTTTTTTTTTTTTTTTTTTTTTTTTGGTGGAGCGTGGGGCACATTCTACTGACCATGTCAGCTCCTGTGCTTAGCTTAATGCAACGTTTACGTTGTCCACCCCCGGGGAAATGCATTACGCACGCCAGGGGCAGTGTGGGACTCCGCTAACCGTGGTCTTCGATGGGGATCGGTTGGTTAAGTCGTATACCCACTAAAACCCCGGGTCTCTTGTACCAGTCTTGAGGGAGGTTTTCCTCGTTAACTAAAGTTCCTTGCCATGTTTTTCTTACCAGGCTTGGTTTGATTGCTTTCGCCTTGAATCTCTTGACGTTTTGTGGCTATACAGTCATTTTTTATTCGTTTATTGAGTTTGGTCTTGATTTTGGCTCGGATTTCTTGTGTTTTGGGCCATTTTGCCTCTTCGTTTTCATGCTCTATAACTCTGGTACATCTTGTAGTCCATATCACGTACGCTGTTTCAGCTATTAGTATTTGCCATAGTCTTGATTTACCGGCATTAATTCTACCTTGTTCGTTTTTCATGACTGTTGTTGCGCATCCTAATATTTCGCCTAGTTCTGGCTTTCTCCATGGGTAGGTCCTTTCTGTTCCCCATATCTCTTTTGCTGCTTCCCACGCTTCTTCCTGTCCTGGTATTTCACATCTTGTTAGAATGTGTTCCATGTCTTGTCTATGAGCTTTTCATTGTATTAAATTCAGGATCACAAAAACATCGTCATGGGTATATTGTTCTTCGTGACGTTAGACTACATGGAACAAACTAGACATATCGTAGCGTATCCAGGAAAAAGACGATTATCAGCATTTCAACAAAGCGCTCTATTCATATTCTCAAGCTCTTGGTACGCTTTGAACGACGTGAGGGTAATGTTCGGCTATCATCTACAAATAAGGTGGTGCCCAAGCGTTCAGTAAACCTCATGTGTGAGATATTGCCCACATACCGAGAATAGTTCAGGTGATCTATATTGCAATACTTGGGGATCTTCACCGAGGCCGACGAATCTACAGATTATGACAATTAGATATTTCTGCGGCAACGCATCAAAGCCCAGTAGACACACATAGTAGAAACACCAGCTTCGATAGCGGACGACATGGTCATTGCTAGCTCTAGGATTAGTCGTTGAAAGGCAATAATAGTAAGAGACGTACAGCATTGAGCACCAATTAAAAAAGAGAATAATAGAAGGGGTGCAGTGTATTGACCATCAGCATTGTAGCTGGGAGCTGTAACTATATTGTGAAATGAGTAAGTTGATATATGAGGGGGATTAACCAAGGAGAATTAACATACATCGTACGTAGAGGTAAGCAAACAGAGAACATAGCATTCCAATACAGTATGATCCCCAAACGAGTGCTAGTTATGATTAGTTAGTTGCCTGTTGATATAGTTTTATAAAGACATACTCATGTTGACAAGTGAGTCATTAACAAGGGCATCAATACCTCCAGAAGAGTTAAAACTTACTTTGGCCATTGAGGAATAGAGTAACATACCACGGTCCTTAAAGAGTCTCCAGGTGTCCTTTGCAGCGGCAATGTATGGTTTACCGTACAAGGCTAGGTGTTCGGTTAGTTTGGTCATCAAGTGCAGTGGCAGAGCAGTACCAATTTCAATATAAGCGTATCTTTGGGAAAGGTTCGATTAATACCATGCACTTTTCGCATCTATGTGTATTTTACCTGTTGAAATATTCCACTAGACTCTGGATACATGATATGCAGAAAACTGCACAACAAGCGAGGCAAGCCTCCACCGCTACAAAAAATTGATGCAAATCTACAACTCTCAAGCAGAAGCCCACTTACGATTTCCTTCTTGGTTGGCCGCATTCCTTACCGCCTCGAGAACGAGTCTAATCAAATCCAAAATGGTGACTATAAGTGATCCAAAGGCGATGGAACCCAGTGATAAGGTCGAGGCACGTCCAAAAGCAGATGCAGTCGGATTCTTTGGCTAGGAAAAACTTTTGGGTTTGGAAGCATGAGAAAAGCTGATAATTGTACGGTACCATTTGACCTCCGTATGTTCCCTTAGGCCCGAAATAGTACCAACAACCATAAGGGCCTCCCGCACACGTAGCCAAGGCAACATTTCCAACTACTTGTGAGACCCAAAGGAAAGCGAATGTCTCAAAGAAGACGAGACCAGCAACCTTGCCTGATGAACAAGATGATCCAGTGCAAGCTGGAAGGAGTATGTCAAATCATACTCGTTACTTTTCCTGTGTATGGCCTAACTTACATGGATTACCTGGGGTCCATTTTGCATAGCTATAATAAAGCTGAGTTTCAAAAATTATGAGAAAAAAATGGGAGAACGAACGTAGCGATGACGGTGAACGTATACCAACTAAGTAAAAGGAGCATCATCAATCAATGACGTCAGTGGCAAATGGGGAAAATATATACATGGCCAAAGCAGCTTGAATTAGAAGAGAGGTGAACGCAACGGCATAAACGCTTATATGATGCTTTGAAATATCCATAACGACTCGTAACAACAAGGCGGCGAGAGGAATGCGTGACCTCATGCCCCAATATGCGAGCACCGATAGAACGGCAATGATAGTGAATACAATAGCACCCGCTGTGAATTATGTTAATCCGGTGAATGACGTCGAGTTGAAGTTGAATTTACAAGTATACCCAGTGATCCAGTAATAGACACAGATGCCGCTACACAGGAAAATCAGAGAAGTCGACAGTCAGGTTTTTTTTTGAGAACGTACATATTGAGCAAAATCGATAGTACCAATGTGATGTGCATAAGCCCCGTGGTGAAGGTTCGCGCAATCATGAGATAGACGACAGACAGGAGGATAGCAGCTGCGGTAATTAGAAGTAATAGATACACGGTACTCCTGAAAAGAATGCATTCAAAATTACATTTCCACTGGGATGGAATGACATGTCTACCTGTTCAATGTGACGGCGGTTCCACTTTGGACACCAGTTTTACCCAATCCACCTCCAAGACCACCTTCTTTGATCCAGGTATTCAATGCAAAACCTGACAGAGCTGCATATCCCAGAATCTACAATGTGTCAACAGCTTTTTCAGCGTAATAAAAGAGCCAATTACCGTAGCTATGAACAGCACAAGAATTATGGGATCGTTAATTCTCTTCTTGGGCTTGAACCTGCCATCATCGTATGGATTCTTGACATCTGCTGCATACATCATCGGGGCACTATCGTGCATCGGTTGGCCATAGTTAGGCGTAGGTCCTGGGTAGGGTGGTGCCTGGTAGGACATGGATGTTGGTTAACGCTAAGCCTGAGCCACAAGATGGTCATTGTGGCCTCCTCACAGCCTATTACGTAATGGTGATACATACATACTTCATCCCTTACTTGTTTACGGTTGTATTTTTAGACTACACTCGGGAATTAGAACGATGAAGAACAATGAACTTTGTATCTCTGATCAACGTGTCTAACGCCGCTTTCTATTTCTGGACCAATGCAATTATTCGTATTCACTCAAACGTATATATGAGCATTACAGGACAAACATTAATAGCTCGTGAGCCCAAAGAACAAGAAAGGACGAAAGTAAAAATGGAGAAGGGCACACGAGCATTAATCATGAGGAGTGTGACGGCTGTTTAAAGCGAATGACAACGACGGTGACGTTGTCGGTGGTATGGTGCGAGAGCGCGTGCTTTAATAGCTTGACGCTTGCGGCCTGAGCATCAAATACATCACGGACAAGTTCGACGGCATTCTGATCGGTAATGACGTCCCAGAGCTGTGGAATAAAACCTAATGAATGTCTGAGTAATAACGTAGCCGATTAGTACGCACCCCATCACAGGCCAGAATTAAGAATTCATCATCATCACACAGCTCAGTTTCAGTGGTATAAGGTGCTCCAACAACAAACTCTTTCATTGATGAATCGCCGAGACTTCTTGTGACGGCCAACACGCCGTTGACCCGTCCGCTCAAGACAAAGCCTCCAGCATCAGTGATTCGTTTGGCTTCCTGACGATCTGATCCTTTGTGATCATAGGTTAGGCGAACAGCCTTGCCATTGCGACAGAGAACACCACGAGCATCGCCAGCGTTTGCACAATAGAGAACGCGCCTAGAGTTTGAGGGTGGTACTGTAATTGTAACACCTTCTGCCAAGATTTTACGTGTTGTTGTGGGAGAAGCGGACCTCGGAGTTGTTGGAGAAGATGTCCTACCTGAAGAAGAGGCGCCACCAAGACTTTTGAGTGCTTTACGGATGCGACTGCGACTGGACTTGTTCTTTGTGTCTTTTGTATCTTTGATATCACCACCATTTATCTCAAAATTGTCACCGCTGCCATTCATAGTATCGTCGTTTTCGGAGACTGGAGAGTTTGTAGCGGAGGAGTCGTGGAGGAATGACTGGTGACCTTGGTCGTCTTCGATGCGTAGGAAAGCGGTAACTGCGGTGCAGCCCGAATGTATTTTCCCATCGGACTCTTCGCACATACGGGAGAGGCTGGCATCGACGGTGTGGAATGTGCGGTTGAGGGTATCTGGGATGGGATTGTCCGGGGAAGAGTGGAGGGCTTCGAGCAGATACTATGGAGCAGGAGAGGGGTGGTCAATATCTAGTTAATTAGGGTATAACAATAGTACTTCATGAAAATGCTGGCCACACCATTCAGCAGCATGTTTTCCAGCATGGCCATCAAAGACAGCAAAGAAGCCCTGGCCTCTGATGGAGTCGAAGTCGACGACAAAGGAATGGGCATCCTCCATGGTGCGCCTGGTCCCCTTGTCTTCGGATACACCAAGGTGAAAAGTGGGGTGGTTGTTCGAAACACGGTTTAGGACCTAGAGAGAGTGAGCTTGAGGAGATAGGAAGGATGTGGGGACGTACGCCATGTGTATCGAGGTCAGCGGAGGTTATGCTCTTTGAGCGTGCGTTTGGGGATTCTGAGAACATGGTGTAGTGGAGAGGTTCAGGGGATAAGTATATAAGATAGTGACGGAATGGTTACGTAAGCTGTGTGATAAAGGACTGGCAGCGATTTGCAGACGATAAGTTGGATGTCTCAGCAATCAGCAGCTGCAAAGCCTTCGCTCCAGGGCGTCCGAATAAAAGCACGCAAGGGCGCAGTAAAGGCACAGGCAAAGCACGAGCCAGCTGTCTTCAGAGACCAGCTCTTCAAGTTCCTCGAGACCGTCCCAGACAACGACTTCGACGCCTTCACCGCAAAACTCATCCAGGCCGGCTCGTCTCTCGAGTTCCTCAAGTATGCAGATGCCCTATTCGAAATCATCCTTGTTGGCGGTCTCCTCCAGCCAGGCGGCACGTATATCGACGATGGCGCTCCCATATCCCCCTTCACCGTCTTCAATGCCAGCGAACCCGCAAACGTCGATGAGATAAAACGCTACATCGACGTCCTCAACAAGCTCATCCGCAGGTTCGCTTCTCTGTCACATTAGCTTTCTCAGACTCATCCCTTATACAGATACAAGTATCTACAGAGACCACTCGAAGAGTCCGCTCTTCCAACTCTCCTCCAGTACATCCACAGGTGGTCAACCGCTCAGACTGAAAAATTGGCTATTGCAATTGGCCTCCTCATGTCCCAGGGTCTTGCAGGTGCAAGCTGCCTCGCCAGTCTGACAAAGGACCATCTCGTCAAAAATGGTTGGCATTTTACCATGAGTTCCTTGCCAGTCGATTGACTAATATACATCACTAGACGTCGCTGTCAATGTCATCACTCTAATCTTTCGCGCATTCCTCACGGACCAGTCTATGGAACATCTTTCTGCTGCTCTCAAACGCGGAGGTATCAAGGATCTCCTCGCTTTCTTTCCCCCGAACAAGCGAGACACCAAGACCCTTGAAGAGCATTTCAAGAAAGCTGAACTGACACAAGTTGCAGACTGGTGGACAAAGAAACAATATGCTGTTTTCAAGGAAGAGCTCATCAAAGACCTCACTGATCTCATCGAGAGAGATGAGCCTGCAGACCAAATTGTGTCTGTCATCAAATCAAGACAGGAAGAAACACCGATTCCTGAGGCTGAGCTCATCCAATGTATCTGGCAAGGCTGTATGTCAAATGTCGACTGGAGTGCTCGCCCAGATCAGATCGAGGGTATCGCTCTGCGTGAAGTCGGCGTACGTTGATCGTGTCACCGATTCAATCTACCCATCTGACGTCACCGCATGGGACAGAAATACGCTCCCATCTTAGAACCCTTCTGTAGTGGTGCCAAAACTCAAGTTACTCTCATCAATACCGTACAAGTCTTCTGCTATGAAGACACTCGCATTATTAAGGCATTCCCCCAAATTCTCAAGGTTTGCAGTTTGACATTCCTATTAGGGGTCTCAATTACATATCTTGTTATAGGTCTTGTATAACAAGGATTGTATTACCGACCAGGCCATTATTTACTGGTACCAGAAAGGTTCCAAGGCCCAGGGACGACAACACTTCCTCAAGAGCACTGAACCGCTAGTCAAGGCAGGATTCCCATATATGTTTTATAAATCAACTAACAAAAATATCTTAATTATACAGTTTTTGCAATCCCAAGAAGACAGTGACGAGGAAGATGAAGAGTAGCCAAGTAAATACTATAAGTACACACGACCCATTTTTTACACGAAATCGCTGTTCATGAATATCGTTAACGATCCCGTTTTACAATGTCTAGTAATTTTTCTCAATCATCTGGAGTACGTACAATGGCATATTAATTTCTTGTGATAAGATTACCACGCCTCAGGCATAGAGGGGAAGTCACCTGTCCAACCATTCGTACCACCCATTTGTAAGAAGATACCGTCGGATCCATTAACAGGCAATCCAAGATCGGTTAAATTCTACAAAAAGGGAAGTAAGATCTTGGAATGACTTCAATTTAAACCATCGACAAACCTGTTCTTGTAACCACAATGGGATAGCAGCCGGACTAACAATGGCACGGTCGCTAGGCCATACAAAGCCAAGTTCTTCCATTGTAAATGGAGCAGGCATGGCCGGATCCACAAAAGTAGGTGAAACAATCATATTCTCAGCAAAAGAAGGGGGAGGCATTGTTGGCATAGGAATGTTGATTCCACTATTACCCATACCAACTTTGCGACGGAGGTTGGCAAGCATGATACGTAATGTTAGGGCATACCTTTCAGCCGCTACATCGGATAGGAGTTGGGCCAATTGTTCCACTTGAGCAGTTATGGCACCCAAGTCGAGTTCGGTGGGGAAGAGACTGGCCATTTTGAGTAGGAAGAGACCAGAGAAGGCAGCCGTAACGAGACTATCGTGTACTGCGTATCGTAGTGCCGCTCTGTGATTTTAGGTAAGAGAGATTGTAATTGGGTGAGATGTTTATTTTTGCTTACCGGTACTCTGACGAATTGAGGAAAATAGAGAGACAATTAGAAGCGGCATCTTTAGCTTGGAATGCCAATTCCCTTTGTTCAAATGGCATCTTATCCCAAGCGACTCCACGAAGAGCCACGCACACGACCCATAGTTTGGCATAATGTAGCTCTCCAGCAAGGATTTTTCGAAGCAGAGACTCTTGATCCATTGTGCGGCCTTGGAAAAAATCGTGTCAGGATTTCTGGTTCGTGAATTGTGATATGAGGGTGAGACTAACAGTGGAGTTCATCATGTTCTTGCCACCAGTTATCGAGAGCTACAAATGCACGTCGAATGAAAGACAGCGTGTTATGGTTGACTTGGCCATTTAAAGGCACTAATGTTTCATATATTTGAGCTACATTTTCATTAGTTCATGTGCACGAGAAGGAATATATGGGAAACTGACTCTTCTGTGCAATGAGATCGACCAGGGCGACTAACCTAACGTCAGTGGGCGAGGCCATTGGATGATTGAGTAGGATCCTGGCATGCCGAATGGAGTTTTCGTCCCGCAGCACAATGGGCCGACCAGTTCCAAGACTCATTCTAAATGCGTCGATCAATATATTGATTAGTGGGCCTTGTTTTTTTTTACGTACTGGTGGTCAAACCAATAAAGGCAACACCAAATGCGCGCAGATACAACTGAGAAAGTTCATGAGCCCTTTCGCTTCAGTTGATGTTAGGTGAAGCCAACCTAAATTTCGTTCCTCTTCTTCTGAACGTTTTTTTCCACCATCATCTGCCAATTTCTCGAGAGCTCTATGGAGCCCAAGATCAAGTGCCATACGCATAGCATGACCACTAGGTAGCCAACCATTCGTGCTCCACGCCGCCAAGAGTAACATCCCTGCCATACATAGATAACCATAAGCGATAATGAAAGAGAGAATGAAATTATCGAGCACCTTGTACTGCTTCCTTCCTAACCACCGGGCCGAACAAGGATGATCGAGCGATCCCCTGAGCTTCTTCTAGACATTTGTAAAACGTTGGATTCAAGGGCCCGTTTCCGCTCCGGATTTTGCCTGCAATGGCGAGAATGGAGTCGAATGTCCAGGGACTACGTTCCATTAGACTTTCATAGGTATCATATACCGGATCAAATAACGGGATGAAAAGATGGCATCCGGCAAAAAAGCTATGTGCAATGCAACTAATAAGTTTCTATCCGCGATGCGTGTGAAGGTCATTTACATATTGAACAGCTCGCGTGCTTCGGAATCTGTGACGAGACCCTGAAAATGATCAACGAGAAGAAAAATATCTTAATTAACACTATCCTACCTTTTCAACTACATGAGGGAAAGCGTTACGGGGTATAGGTTCAGCCCTTTTTCGTTTTTTGACTCTGAGAATCCTGGTAATTAGCAAGCGGGAGTATTTAAACCATTGTCATTTCCTGTACCTAGCGGCGTCCGCAGAGGGAGCTGCCGCCGCTTCCGCAGCAGCGTTAGCCAGACCTTGTAGGGCCTCAATGGGGGCATTCAGACTGGAACGAGGCAGTGTGTCTTCTGATTCATCATCGGTAGATGGTGCTGTACTAGGTATGATGCCATATGACGCATATTTATGCGGCTAAAAACACGAGTACATTAATATTTTTGCGGTTTTGCGAAGTAAATTAGATGACTAACGGGTGGTGCAAACCCTGGTAGAGGTGGGAACGACTTGGTGCGATCGCTAGGACCTGGTCCGAAATCGAAACCGTTATTCCGGATTGCCATACCAGAACCGTCATGAAAGGTATCACCTGCTACGGGAGGAGGAGGGTACATTTGCGCGACGGTAGGTGGAGGCATTCCGCCATTTGCTTGTTGTGTTTGGATTGCAGACAGAATGCGATCCAATGAAGACTGCATGCCAATCATTTGACTTTGCATGACCTAAAACATATTGATTACCTTCTTTGTCTCTATCCTGTTTAGTTTAAGCATACCAGGTATTGGCCTTCAAGCCTGGAAAGCCGTCTAGATGGTTTGGGTAGTGGCATAAGGACAAGGCCATAACACAATCAGAAAAGACTGATGCTCACTCAACGCTGGCATTGGATAAAGCCTGTACACTTTTCTTCTCGGGCTTTTCGAACACACAAGGTACCCCACTTGACTGGCATCGTCGGCAAGGAGCCTGGAGGAGACAGAGCGCCGGGCCGGGGCGGGGGTTGCGGGCCATGATGAGCAAGTGGCGGAACGGATACGGTCAAACTGGGATACTAACCTCACCTTCGCATCGGTTCTTGCCTCTCCTACAATTTGTACAAGCCCGTGCTCCCCTCTTGGGTATGTGGGACGCTGGTGAGTGTTGGCCTGATGTTTCCGCGTTCATTGCAGTGTCCGAACCGCCTGTGCGTCGTCTTTTGCTTGTGTTTTCTGATCCGTTAGAAATCGATGCAGTAGGGCTCAATGACATAGAGATATAGCGACTGGGAGTACTCGGAATACAGCTTGGGGCAGCAATTCTGGGACGTCCTAGGCAACGCAGACACACGGTGTATAAGGTCCGAGTAGGCCCGGTCTTCGCACGACGGTGCACGTGTCGCCATCATCACTTGACCTCCAAGTGGTGCTCTCCACAACGTTGTGTCTTTGTTTCATTCGACAACAGCTTCAACAAATTTTGGAATAGAACAGTCTCCACGCCATATTCTCGGAATTTCCTACACTCTGTCAAACATTTTTGGCTTCATGTGCAACCTCTGTGTATTCTGTTTCTGTTTCTGGAGATACATCGGCCCATGGTCGGGTATCTATAGCCTTACTCGCACAGGTCCTCATAGTCTTCTGAGACTCCCAGGTACCGCCTTATTTCTTCCGCATTGACCCCGCGCTGTCTGGTAAAATATCCCAGAAGTATGCTATAGTTATCTTCGGGTTGTAAGTATATATAAACGGGCTTCCTTATATCACCTACCTGTCCAGCGAAGAGCAGCTTCTTTGGCCAACACGACAGCTCGCTTTGCGTCTTCAAACTTGGCTGGGTCTGCATTACCATAACTTTCTTGCTCCGCCTCGAGGACAGTTAATTCTTGCCGGAGCTTGGTGTATGTTTGCAGTGCTTGTACACGGATTTCCTTTTCTCTCGTAAAATCCACTGCTAGTCGAGCTGATATTTGGTCCATACCGATTCTTTTCTGAGTGATTGCTCCTGTACAATATTTTGCTTCAAATCCTCCAGTTGTTTAAGTATGTTGGTATTTGCTTCGGTTGCTTTCTTCAGTTGCGTTCGAACCTTAAAAGAGATAGGTTGAGTAGATCAACGAATGGGTCTAAAGAAGTGCCTTGTGGACGGACATTCGCTCCTTGTTGCGATGGAAAACTCCAAAAGACTAGTGACAGACTAGGTGGTGTTTTCGTGCATGTATACAGGGGGCTTACAATTAGAGGAACCAATCTTTTCAGCCTGGACCAGACCGTCGTCAACTAACGACTGTAACACGTCCTTCACGGATTGGGATACTGTAAGATACGTGATTATTTATGGGTATGAGATATGATTAAAGAGAAATTACTTTCCGATTCCTTTCAGCTTTGGTCCCAATTTTTCCAACTCCTTGAGCTGTAATAGTGTTTATATGCGTTCCCTTCATCGTCGAATGGTATTCAAAAACCAATACCTGATAAAAGTCCCTCTGTACTTCATGTTAAATCAAGTTTCTTGGCCTCCTCAGATTATATCGGACGTACGGATTCATGGAAAATCTCGAGCAGTTTCACCCGTTTATCTTCTGCAGAAAGTCCTCGTGGTGCCTGTAATGGTAGTCAACACAATAGCACATAGATAGGTCATTGGTCCAATGCTACCATTGAAAACAGGGTTATCCGCAGGAACAAGATCTATTAAGGCAAGTGTACATTTTTGATGGATAATTCACGTTTTCGGTTAGTTCCTCCTCGGTGGTTTCAACAGCAGGATTCAAACCCAATAAAGTGATCTTGGATGCCCTGCTTATCCTAACAAAATAAAGTAGTGGAAACTACCCCCCGTCGGAAACGCTTGCTCTTATCCCATAACTACCATGTCAATTCTCGCTGCTCAGATTAGCATTGCTCTCTTTCTGATACTTGGTATCACTTATATTCGTATTCATCGGTATGTCAACTACGTTGGTTCTGTTCCACGGATCGGAAAGTCTGGCGTCTTAGGTTATATCTATTCTGCCTTGCGATATACCTTGGACGCTGAGGCGGTCATACTTGAAGGAAAATCCAAGTACTCTAACCAACCGTTTACTATACCCACACTGGTGCGTGACGGTTTCCCACTTCTCCAGCGTACACAGACGAATGTTCCTCCCAGTCAGGGCCTGTATTTCTACTAGGTCCAGAATATCTGGATAAAGTGAAATCAAGCCCTGATGAAATTGTGCGTCATCCTAACTTTGCTAATTTTACTTTAATGACACATGCGCTTGGTGGCCAGTTGAATGACCCTTTGACTGTGAATGAAGACCTTCAACTGCCATTTACAATGGATAAACACCAACTCGCTAATCCGTACCAAGCAGATGTGTTACGAATGGGTGTAAATAGGGCCCTCCCATCATATATCCCCGAGCTTCTTGAAGAGTCTGTACTGGCCACGGGGGAAGTCTTCGAGAATTTTAAAGTTGCAGGTAGGCGTTCCCACTCACGTCAATTAACTAGCACCTAACGTTATCTACGCTATAGGACATTATGAAGTACCAGTGTTTGATACGATGACGCAACTGATTGCGCAGATCAGCAATAGGGTCATTCTTGGATTAGGTATATGTCGTAACAAGGCCTTCTTGCATGCGGTAGTGCGCTTCGCAGAAACGGTCCCTCTCATGGCTCCTTTCATTTCCTGGACTCCGAAACCATTACGGCCGTCAGTATTAATTTTACCACTCAATCTACGAGTAACCTTATTAACAAAAAGCTAGATTAATTCATTTCATCCTCTCTCGTATCCTAGGAGGTAAACACGAAGTTTTAAGATATCTACTACCATACCTGCAAACCCAGCTTTACGAGAAGCAAGGTCCATTAAGTGAAACAACGGTGGGTGCATATATGATACTCATGTGTACGTTATTACTTACCTTAATATCCAGACACTGGTTGCTGAGCACCTGATGAACAGTGCACCTGCGGAAGAAACGTTGCAGGGTCTTGCTATTCGGCTTCTAAATTTAAATTTTGGCAGCATACATACTTCGTGAGCTCTTCGGTCAAAATTTCTTAACTGACAACTTACCTTACTCGAGGTCTATTTTTATTACACAAACACTGTTTGAAATTGCTCTCCTCCATCCTGACGATGTCGATAGCATGCGAAATGAAGTATCAGAAGCAATAAAATCTGAACAAGGTTGGACGAAAACTGCAGTGCTCAAATTTAAGAAAATTGACAGCGCTCTGAAAGAGGTTGGAAGAGTGTATGGTCTAATGCATTGTACGTTACATTTTTTTCTTCCATACATACACATATCTATCTCATGTGCTCCTCTGGTAGTTGCACTTCCACGATACACAATGGTTCAGTTCGACCTCGAGAATGGGTTATTTGTCCCTCCTGGGTACAAAGTAGCTATTGATATGAAAGCGGTGCATTATAACCCAGAAGTCTATCCCGAGCCAACACGGTGTGATTTGTTTCGCTTCAGCAAGTTAAGAGAAACCGGTGGATCGGATACGAAGCACAGTTTCTCTGCGGTCAACGCCTGTGTAAGTCTTCCCATCATTTCATTGGTATTTCGGGTGTCTGATTTATTTTCTATTAGTATCTACCTTTCGGAGCCGGTAAGTCTACGAAAATCATTATATCACCCAGGAATGACAAACCACACGTAAACCAACAGGCAAGCATACATGTGCCGGCCGTTTCTTCGCAGCGGTGTGTTCCATTTACCAAACTCCCGGTTTTCTCTTATCACTGTCGTTAATGTGCAACAAACCTCTAGACGGAACTTAAAATCATGCTGGCTCACATACTACTCAATTACGATATTTCACTCCCAGAGCATACTCACACGAGGCCAAAGAATATTCTTTTCGATGGAGCGATCATTCCTGATACGAAAGCGAAACTCATATTCAAACCTAGGTCACCACCTATCACGAGCTTTGTATTACACTGAAATCTTTAAAGGATAGACGGAGTAAACTCTATTCAAATGTAGTAGCTAATTTTATGTACTGACAAATTCTGTTTCTCAAAGTTGAAAAATCAATGCGATTGAGTTCATTAATGATAAACGTAAAACATGAATTTGAAAGAAAACGAACTAACTATCACCGACTGTGGTGACAGGGCGGTAAACATTTAAAAAATGTAATGCGTGATTTTTTGAGAAAGAAAAAGGACAAGTGGATACTATACGTGTAATATATAATCAATGATGGACAAGGGTAGGAGAAAAGAGAGTCGCTGTGTTAAAGCGAAGAAAACGATAATATAGTGTCCCAAGGGTTGTGTAGATGATAAATTTCGAAGTCCAATTCAAGAAAAAGAACGTGATAAACTGATGATGATAAGAAGATGACCCAGTACAAGATAAGCTATGGGAGGCAGTTCAATATCCAAGCTATCGGAAGAGATTTAACTGCTGGTCTTTTGAAGGATATCGATAGGCCACAAAATTTGTATCTTGTGATACGAGTTCTTCAATAGCTTTTCGTGACGTTACAGACATCCGTGGGTTGAGGTGCGGATTAGAAACAGGGTGGAATCCGTCTTGTCTGTTGGATGATAAAGTATAGGCATTCCATTCTTCTCCACTAGTATCACCTGTTGTCGGGAAAAGATATGCCGACTGTTCGTGCTGGAGATCTTGGGACTTGTTATGCTTCTTACCAAGGATCGCGCTAAAGAACTTGCTTTTACGTTTCTGTTCCTTTGGAGGTAATGACGCGGGAGTGCTCTGAAGAAGGTCAAAACGCCCAAGTGACCTTCTAGATGTGCCAAACTCGTTATATTGAGGGCTAAAGGATCTCCGTGGATCATAATTGGCGGGAAGAGTCTGGGAAGTTAGATTGGGTTGAGAAGACAATGCACAAAAAGATTGTCGTCGCACATCTCCAGAACGGAAGGCAGCATTAGGGGGCAGGAATGTATGTGCAGGACCAGTGCCCGGGGGAAGTGGTTGAGGGTCATAGGTATACACTGTTTTGGGTCGATCGGATCCTCGTATAGGAGTTGCGGGTTCTTCTCCAAGTGGGATGGGTGGTAGCGACTTCTCTCTTGAAGCCAAACTTGCGGATTGAAGTTGATAGACAGGCATAGTTGGGAGTGGTGGAAGGGGCGAAAGTGAACGCATGGCACTCGCATGGCGCATGTCGGGTGTGGAAAGAGCTGGATGAAGGACTTTGACAGCCTCACTTTGGTTTGGAATATTATCGAGATCATCCTGTCGTGACACGTCTACGTCGTCGTATCTGCCGTTAGAAGAATTGCGAATCTCTGCGGTATCTAAGCCAGAACCCGGAGGACGTAAGGAGACTGGGGAAGGTAAAGTGCTAGAGGGTGCCGTGGGTGGAGACATACCAGGTGAACCAAAATTAAACTTGGGTACTGAAGAAAGTGAGGGTGTAGAGTTTTGTCGTGGACCTGAATGTGTCATTTCTGGAGAGCCTCGTTCAAAGAGAAGAGAACGAGGAGGAGGCGGTGCCAAAGGGTAGTCATCGTCCATCTTCTCTTTACTTGACCGGCTATCTGATACTATGGGAGTGTCATTCTTGGAGTTCCCGGTCCACTTCTTCCAAAACTTAAGACGGTTCATTTTTTTACTACTATCGCTTTTGGTTTTGTTGGGTGACACAGACATATCAGGTTCGGGTTCTGGCCATATTTGACTTCGACGGGGGGAGTTTAGATCGACAGGAGAACCAGAGAGGTATCGTGCTCTATTAGATTCTCGTTGAAGGGCAACGCTAGAAAGGATATTAGCGGACTCGCATATATCATTGTAGAGTACTTACTGCATGTCAAGCATGCTTCCTCCAGTCATTGCAGAGGGTGCAAGGCTTTCTTGACTTCTCCAGCCGGTACTGAGATTTCGGAAACCAAAGAACCGTCGTTTGGGCGATGTGGAACCAAGACTATGTACATCAGAGAATGAAGCTTGCGAATATGCGCGAGGGAGCTCGGGGCGTTCATGAGGGGCCGTGAGGATACTTATAGGTCGAGCTGAGCTTGATTGTGAATAACGGGAGTAAGGTTTTAGGCTGGCCCCATTATCTGTATGTCGACCGTTGCTATTGGCGGAAATGATAGAGGTAACCTCAACAGCCGAGCTCCTCGAGGATTTCCTTGCCCGTCTCTCCTCCTTGCGCTTGCGTTCTTTCGCCTCTCGTTCTTCCTTGCGGACATCAACATGTTCTACAATCATGCCATTCTCTAGTAATGTGATTTCTCGGGAATGTGTAGGGTGATGCCCACTAGGAGAAATAAGTGGTGGCTTAATGCGAACGCCACCAGTCTCATCAGCGATAGCGGCATGGTTACCCAAGTCATATGCAGAAGTTCGTAATTGAGTATAGGCGTCCCGTACTTTGTTGTCAAGTTGCTTCGCTTCTTGTAGAGCCTGTGCGCGAGCGGAGGCTTCTTCTTTGAGAAGAGCCCTCTGCGATTTAACGTATTTGTTCACTGTTTGTTGACGGGCTGCCGGTTCCTTCGGATTCTGTGCAGGTGTAATGAATGAAACCAACTAACTAGGTTATTAATGAGATTAGTACGTACGATGCTTAGCCATACACGGACATTCTGTTCGGTGAGGCGGCCACCACGTATGCGCGGTCGCTTGGGATCGTTATTGATAATACCGCTGGCTTCCTCGTCCAACTCGAGCTGCTTCAATTCTTCGAAAGCAGCGTCGCTCGCCCTTTCCCATACTCCTGGGGAAGTAACATCAACGTCTGCCATGTCCTGATCCCGCATTGCACACTCTACGCATACTTCCTCCTGAGGCGGGCGTTTCGGTGGGTAGGCGGGCTTTGTAGATGTGGAAGGGTTGATATAGGTGGGTTGCTGAGGGTATGTACGATTTCTGGGTGCAATAGGTGGGGTATAATTGGGAGAGGCGGAAAGTGGCATGATTGGAGGAAACTGACCTGCGTTGGTTGCTGAAGGTGAGCTTGAACCAACGCCGGCTGCAGGCAAAGATGGATGAAGCGGGCTTGAAGGGATCATTGATTGGGGGCGATCTTGTGGGTTGGTTGGCCTGCGTGTGGGCTGAGGGCTGCCTGCGGGACTAGGTGGAAGGTCTGCCAATGTCTGGCGCGTTTCTGCTGAACCTGAAGGACGTCGTTCAGATTCGTCTAGGCTGTATCTCTCTACTACACGCCGGGCAGCGCCGGAAGGTAGTGCATAGGATAGAGTGCCTCTGAATGGCTCAGGTGACTGTGATGGAACAGAAAGCATACCCTGCGAAGTCGAACCCTGTGATTGTTGTTGGGAGGCAAAGAGTGGTTGCTGCTCTGAAGGTGTATCCTGGGTGTCGATGCTTCGTGCGTTGTCCACGGAGAGGAGCTGGGGTTGTTTATCCGAGGGATCTGGGGGAGAGCTGAGGCGAGTGCTGCGTCTGGAGATGGAGGGAGTGATTGATGGGTATCTGTGTTCTCTTTGGTCGATGTCTGGGATCAGGGGCTGTGGGTATATGACGGGGTGGACGTTGGGGGGGTTGTCATTGCGGGGCAGGTGGAGGGCGGCTGCCATGGTGGGTGGAGGAGAGAAAGGGAGGGTGGGAGATTAGGAGTGCGCTGGCAAAGGGCGCTCTGGGGTATTACGTGAGGGGTGGTGGATGAGCTCGCTGAGGACGACGGCGAGGAGCAAGGCAGGTGTGAAATTGGATTGCAGACTATATTGTGACCGTAACGCTGTCTGTCCGGCTCTCGGCCGACATCACTAAGTACATCTACATACTCTATCTCTACTTGCGGTACCTGACACCCCCAGTCAGCTCCAGTTCTCCTTTCGCATAGACATACGTACCACATAACTCCCTTGCGACTCCTTCGCATCTTGCGTTGCAGCTGGAGCATCCCATACAACAGTGCCTCCGCCGTCGGAGGACATCCGGGCACGTAAATATCGACAGGAACAATACCTGAATCCTAACGTTAGATCTTTCCACTACAATTTATCCAACTCCACTCACGGTCACATCCACGCACAACCGAGTATGAGTAGTGGTAATATCCACCGCCATTAGCGCAGGAGCCCATAGAGATAACCCAGCCTAACATCCTATCAATTAGCCGTTCTCACCACCAAGTCGCTCAAAACATACGAGGTTCAGGCATTTGATCATACACCTTTCTCAACGCAGGAGCCATCTTGTTCGTCAGGGTTCCCGCAACAATCATAATATCACTTTGACGCGGACTGGCACGAAACACAACACCCAATCGATCCTGGTCATACCTTGCAGCTGCCATATGCATCATCTCTACGGCACAGCATGCAAGACCTGCATTTTGAAAAAATAGAGGCATAAAGACGAATGTTTAAACCAACAAACAATTGGATGCGCACCGAAAGTCATCGGCCACATTGAACCTTGCCTGGCCCAATTAGTCACTTTATCGAGCGTAGACAGCACATATTCTGCATATGTGCACAAATTCCAACGTCACAATCCCACAATTCCGTCAAAAGAACACAACTACTTACCTGCGCGGTTCTGCGGTGTTTCCAAGCTCAATTGGTTCGACCCGCGTTTCGCAATGTCAGTTACAGGAATCTCCGTCGAACCAGGAGGGGGAACGGTTTGTTGACTGGCTTGCTTAGCAGGCACAGAAGAGGAAAGCTGACGGAAAGCTGAAACAACAGAAAAGTTGCGTCAATCAGGTGTCTGGAGTGCCAGTATATGCTTCCGTACCATGTATACCGACTTGTGGTCCTAGAATAGCTCGTCTCGAGGCAACACCGACTGAGGGACAAATTAGAAAATACGCTACGCCTTTAAACAAACTAACATACCTGCGGACTTGAGAGCAAGGGACATAATAGTAGCTACAGATTGTTGTTTTAAGCAACCACAAATATGCTCTGGTCAGAATCGGGTGGATCACGTGCCGGCTCAGGGTGGAGACACAGGGAGTCCGAGAGTGATCCAATAGCGTCACTCGGATTCACGTACAAACCAAAATAAAATTGAAAAAATTCAACCGACAATAATACAACAGATTGATAATGAGTGTAATATACACGAACCCTCCATGCAATTAGTCCAACAAACAGTCGTCTCCGAAAATGTAATGAATTAAATTAGTTAACCGCCTGCGTTGATCCCGTCAACCAAGGGTGTGCCATGACTTGAGAAATCGTCAACCTCGTCTCTGGATTGGGGTCTAAGCATCGTCGTATTAGATCGATCGCCTCATCGCTCAGCCTTGGCCCTGGCACATCGGAGATAACCACCGCTCCTTCTACAGCATCTCTCACCGAAGGAAAAGGTGATGTTCCTGTCAGCAAGTAAGACAACAGTACGCCCAGTGTCCATATTTCTGCTGGGGCTGCTTGATACTTCTTCTTGAGCAAAAGCTCCGATGAGGCGTAGGCGGCTGTACCATAAAATTGTGTGTAAAATGGACGGGGTTGCGTAGGATCCACGGCAATTGAACTGCCAAAGTCTATTAACTTGACCTGCAGTGTGTCAGTTTCAAAGACTAGTACCTGACAAAAAACAGCTCTTACATTAAAATCCCGGTCGATGACAAGGTTTTCATCTTTAATATCTCGATGAGCAATACCTCGCTCGTCCAGATATTTACGACGTCTACGACTTGAGAGAAGACATAACGAGCCTGATCCTCAAAGAAACATTTCTGCTCCGATTGTTCAATGCATTCGAACAAGTCGTGGGATGATCTTGATTTGCGGGACACCTCTGTTCCGGCTGACTCCAGAGGGTTGAACTTTGTTTCACATGATTTCGGTTCGAGATGAGAAGATGAAGATGTGTTTACATTAAGGTTTGGCAATGAGGAAGGTTTTGTTTGAGGTGTGGTGGGCTCAGAATAAGAGTCAAGTGATTTTTCTGAAGTTGAAGGTGATAGAGATGGAGTGGAGGCAGTGGTGACAAATCCAGTTTGCTGGGTATTATTCCCTTCCCATGGTGTACCATGTAATTCTTGAACCTAGTTGAAAAGAAATATCAGACACATGTACATATAGATAAATCAGGCAACTCACAAGGTAAAAGTAGAGGTGATCTTCAAATAGGTCAATGAACTTGACAATGTGTTCGTGGTCCAGGGAACGAAGTATAACCGCCTCTGATGGAACCCGACCAAGTATTTCATCCTCCATCCACGCATGTTCGGGTACCTTGGATTTGATAATGAATTTGACAGCGACTTCGAAGCCTAGAATACGATGCCGAGCAGTCATGACAAATCCATAGCCTCCCGAACCAAGTTCGTCCTCTAAGTGATAGAGATCAACAAAATGTTGATTGAGGCGATGTTCATATGGAAATTTGTGGCTGTGAAGGTAAGATATTGTATTGAAGCAATTCCCCCGCGGTAACGATGGAAGAACATGGAAAGAAGGTACAATTTCATGCGAATGTAGGTGGTTTCCGGAAAGATAGTCGATATGGATTAAACGGGAAGTGATACCATATTTTTCAGACAGTACGTCACAGTCTGCTGTAGAATGGGATGGACGGCCCTCCTCCCCAGACGCCTTGCCAACGAAAGCATTTCTAAACAGTTCTGATACCTCGGATACAGCTTCGTCCATGTAGGGTGAAGTAGAAAGGGATTTCAACAACTGCGAGGAGTGGGTGCCATTGTGAGAATGGTTGGAATTTTCGAGTTGGTGCTGAGGTTCCATAAAAGGGACGGGTATGTCGAGGGCGGATTCACAATGCAAAACAACACCCACGTCTATAGGTGACATACCGAGCGGAAAGGTAGGTGAAACAGGAGAGTATAAAAGACTGGGAGGTAGCGCTAGCCAGCCGCGGTTGGCTGTGCAGGATTGTCAGGTGAGTGGTAGATAGGATGTTAATTGAAGCTGGTGAAAGTCATGGATAAAAAGAAGGCCGCAGAGGATCAGGAGGAGATCCGAGGCAAAGAGAGAGGAGGGCGGGGAGACCAAGCAGGAGGAGGACAGGGATGAGGGATGAGTAGGAAGGAGAGAGTCAGAGGACAACAGAGTATCAGCATATATATCACTGAAACCCTCTGTCCTGCGATGAGATCATCCTCACAAAACACCGGTCTCGCCACCCCAATAAGGCAACCCCTCACTTCCGATCGTAGCCCGATCTC
This sequence comes from Coprinus comatus, assembly GCA_034638255.1. NCBI lineage: Eukaryota > Fungi > Basidiomycota > Agaricomycetes > Agaricales > Agaricaceae > Coprinus > Coprinus comatus. The sequence goes on from JAWPGT010000013.1 coordinate 557,189, forward strand.
ACCTTGGGAGTCCCGCTCTTCCACACACAATCACGCGCTCATTCTCTTGGTCTAGGACCACTTGTATAATACTGTATATTAATCTGCGCTGGCAAGAGACCACATGTAATAAACACCTGTTTCATTTTAGTACACATCATTAACACTACATTAAATCAATACCCACCTATACTCCTATATGGTTTCCAGCCCTCCGTAAGATCTTCCATTTCCTGAGGCGCCAACAGCGCTCCTCTGTGGCACATTTAGTATTATTTACATCAAAACATATCATCCCTTACTTGATTTTTTTCTTACCCCCCAATCTGCTTTTCAGCTCCCCAACACTCAGAGATTTGGGTAAAGGTCGGATATCTTTACCTGCGTCCTTTTCTAAAGTCTTCTTGATAGACGGAGTAAATGGCGGGGGGATCTCTCCGATAGTATTGTCATTACCATCCACTTCCTGGTCCACAGGACTTTTGCGGCTGGGGCTCGGTTTGTTGCCGGCATGATTGCCTGTAACGGGTAAATAGTCTTCATCAACGTCGCTGTCGTTACCTTTCCGCTTTTGGTTTGTTGTTGACGACTGTCCAGACACTTTCTGTGGAGATATACTGAACGAGTCAGAAGGTGAGTGTAACGCCAATACCCAACGAGCAACACCACGCTGAACACCCAAATCCCCTGCATAAAGTTAAGAATTCCAAATCGTGACCATGATAATATATACCAACCGACGGGCAGTATATCAGGTCGCCTTAAAGAAAATATGGCAAACATATCAACTGGGTATTGTATCAAAATAAGCACAGGGCTCCCTTCTGGCAGGACCAACAGTCTCACCTGTCCACTGTGGCAGGTGCGCCCATATGACGTTAAAAATATCCAATGCCCTCGAATGACATTGCGACTTACACGCCCTATTCCTCGGACTGCGACCAGCATCTCAGCCAACTCTTCATCATTTGCTGACAAAATCTTCTCCGTTGACACCCGACCATCTACAAATCTTTTGGCCAGATCCTGGACTAGCAAAGAACTTGTTCAACAGACCACAGTATATCGATTGGTTGGCTTACTATATTCGGCTTTCCGAGTACTTAAACCAGCGGATTTGAGTGTAACCAAGTCTGTCGCGGCTACTTGACGTGGTGAGGGAAACGAAGGTATACTGTAAAGATGTGTCATCTCCTCTTGAAACCCATCACCAAAGTTGGTCAAAGCTTACAGCGTGTCTCCGGGTTTCTCGGGAAGAGTTGGGTCGTATAGACGTTTAAACTTATGAATAATAGACCGCGCCGCTAGCCATGATATCTGCTGGCCCCTGAGAAATAATTAACTTGATAGATACCAATACAATGCTGAAAAAACGGTACAAGATAGACGTAGAAAGGGCTCTGGATAGGAGTCAATTTCTCGCGAGGTTTGATCTCGGGGGGAACATACTGGAATGGATGGAAACTCTCCAAGTTTTCGTAGGGTTTGCATGGCATTTTGTTGAATAAGTCTTCGAAGCGATGGTCAGCGCTAACAAGATGACGTTTTGCCTTGTCAAGATCGAACGTTAGTGTAACTGGTACAGATATGTCTGTATCCTCCCCCTTCAAGGATACAACGTTTAGTGGTATTCCAGTGTTATGTTGGGGGTTATCTGCATTGATTGTAGTGGCCTTCCGAGCTTTCTTTAGAACATCTACGTTTGAGTCGTCTTCGTCATTTCTCCTGTTCTTGGCTTTTGAAATAACTTGACTCTTAGTCAACATGGAAATAGTGTCTTTACTAGCGATAGTGGCAGAAATCCTCGTGGAAGAACGTGTTGCAGGCATAATGGACGCGAATAACATCCAAAGGCGCTGATGAGGCTTATGGGGTGTAAGTATTTGATGGACAAGACCAATGATTACAAACAATGGCAGTAAGAGTATAAGTAAGTGGGGTTATCAACCTGGGGCTAATTACTAATTTGCTTATTTAGATTGAGAACTTTTCTGACAACCAGTATTGTAGACAGGTGATGTAAGTACACGAATTCAATGTTAGAAAGCTGGTGGTATCTGACGATGCCGTTGGGTAGCCCGGATGTGATGGCGGTAGGCGCAAGGATACTCAGCCAAAGTACATCCCGGACTCGGTCTCAGTGATCCATGGTGTAAGGCTGTCGTCGACGGGGAGGTTGGCAGTGGGGATGCCTACGTCATTGGAGCCACGCCTGAAGCCCTTGATTACTTACTTTGCCTTCTATCTGCCGGTGGTAGGTGCTTCGGGCCCTGTAGAGGGGCCGATGGGCAGAGGGCGGGTGGTAGCCATTGAGTTGTTGGTCGAAGTTGGAAGGGTTGCTAGGAGATGAGAGGAGATCCGTACTTGCAGTTGTCGAGGATATAGCCTGATCGATTTTGAGTTGTGACTCTTACCGGCGATGGCGAGAAAGCCCTTAGGTTGAAGTGAATGCTAACCTAGATCAAGAAAGTGTAGCCAAGCTAGACTTGATACTATCGTTACCCAGAGGTTCGGAATCACCACAAATTCGGAATTCCCGTTTCCTCCTCGCTCGGGGCAAGTTTGCACCTGAAAACTTATATGCTTATTATTTACGCTATTTATGAGAGAATAGGTGGCTTTTATTTATTGAGTTAGGTCTCTAGCTTATATAAGATAAGATGATGGCCGTTCCTGTTTTGGCCAAGTCATCCAATGAAACCCCTGATTGAACTTCCGAAATCCATCTTCCCTACCCCAAACATAACCATGTCTGAAGTCAAGCGTACATTACCTTTACTACTTTACAAACCAAGGCTCACTCAAGTGTGTCCACAGGTTTCATCATCAATTTCAAAGAAGGTACTGCAGATGAGGTTGTGGACAAAGCAATTGAGGATATCAAGTTGAATGGTACAGTAATCGATTGGTCTTACCTGTATCAATCATCACTTATATGAACCCATCTTCGTGAATAGGCGGTACTCTCTACTCCGATTATAGACCTCTTATGCCTGTGAGTCTTCCTTAGATTTGAGCACTTGAACCCCACGTCGAGTGATTGTGTGCTGCGGAATGTTACTAGGCTTTTGCTGCGGACGTCCCGGAAGCCTATTTGAACTCGTTCAAGTCATCTTTAGATGATCAACTTACATCAGTTGGTAAGTCCTACATTCATAATCCTAATTTTTATTTTATTTCTTCCTTCTTACAATTATGACAGAGCTTGACGGTACGGTTACGACACAAATTTGAAACCGACGCTTGTATTAACCAATATAACATCTAATATTTACCTTGTCAATGACACTATGATATGTTATGAAAAGTGATCATGGAGATAATATTGACACCATACATAACCTAATGTGCACGCCTATATGTACGGTACGTATCCACTGCGGAATATAAGTATGGTAGTAGTGAACACACGGCAAAGAATCAAGACCACATGGTTTAACCATCCAAATGCGATGTTGCGTGACTCATGCTGTGTAGAACCAGGTGGAACAAACCTGTACACAATTCTTGACCACGACACTCTCATTGGCGATATTCCTGATCGAGACACCCTTCTAGAATACTTAAATCACAAAGCATTTGTGGGATTCTCAAGCCTCCATCCACTTGACTGTCTACTATTATACTCTTACGCTCGTGTTGTCGTTCAGTTTCCACACGAAGTACAATGCCAGGACGTATGTTTGTGATATTTCTGTTATGAACTAGTATTCGTAGTACAGGGGCTAATCTAGTACTGACTTCTGTCTGAAGGTTATATTGTCATTTTCAAAGATAAGGCCACGAATGAACAGGTTGAGCAATATAAAGCAAAAATACAATCACAAGGTCCGTCAACTGGCTTTTTTTACGTTACCCTTAGTACTATAACAATGTATCGGGAACACAGGTGGAAAGCTTCATGCCGAATACGATGCTCTGTTCAAGGTAAATCACAACACCACATTACACACATTAATACATACCTACTTTGTACCATTCTAGGGCTTTTCTGCCGAAGTTCCAGATGGATTTGTTTCAATACTTGAAACAGACGATTTGATTGATATTATTGGTATGTAGACTGTTATTTACATTCATGGGTTACAATACTGACACCTACCACAGAACCAGATGGTGTCGTAACTACCCAACACTAACTTTGCACTAATTTTCGATATAAGTATACTACAAAAGGTTGTATATTATATGTAGGGGTAATATAATGTACATCAAAAGTTCCAAAAAAAAACATACGTAGCAAATGTTCTGCGATGATCAAAAAACAACAACATATATATCAGGATAGATGACAGATGTAAAAGGTCGTTACAATGTCGTGCAAGCTCGTCAATGATCATCACATATTGGGCGATTCGGACACTTCTTTACTCGCAACCATATCCAATACTGAATGGATAGGAACAGGTGTGAGAAAGGGTATCCTATGAGTAGGTAGAGGTTTTGGTGAAGGACGAGTCGGTTCAGGTCCAGAGGGTTCCTTCAACTCGTCTTCATCTTTGGGAGGATTGATAGAGAGTATAGGGGGGTCAAGGAAGTCCCATGGTCTTGGTACCTGCCGAGGCAGATTAATGCGCTTCCCAGGTAAGATGGTGATCACATACCAACGCTGCTGGCATAATCCTTAACGTATCGTGGTGAGCCTAGATTTCATTGGTAGTCGAAGGGTTTACTTACCATGTCGCGGCACAAACGACACCTTTTCCTTGATCCTCCTTTTTTATCTGTGCAAACTCATAGTCGATGAACTGGGAGATGTACCGCACTAAGGGTAATATTTCCCTGACACCGTTATTCACTAGGGATAAGGCTGTGAGGAAGTTCATAACCGCTCCTGTGATGGATTGTGTACTCTAGAAATATAATGTTATCAGGACAAGCGTTATGGAACAAGAAATGCATACACTGAGGTATTCCAGGGAAGGAGGTGGAAGCAGTAACTCAAGACCCCACCAATCTGCTGTTTGTTCAAGATCTTACAACTGTGAACCTAAGGGTGTCCGACGTACAAGTAAGAATGGACATCCTATCAATTGGTGGATGTATCCCTGTTATGGGAAGATCAATGTTGATATTGGTGCACAAATAGTACGCACTGTACCTTTATGGTCCGGTACGATTGCCTTGCTACTAGCATAACCGAGGGCCATGAGCTGAGGAGTAATTTTTTGAATGCCTCTTATTATAGTTTCTGGCGTGGGTAGAGCGCCTGCCAAAAGTCCAGGTCCGTCGCCGGGCTGACCTATACCAAGGTCTGAATTGATAAGATCAACGATACGGACGTCGTTTAAAATATTCGTCAAACTCTCTATCGAAACCGAGGCCAACCCTTCCAAGGACACGCTCCCTATTTCACCTATTTCATCAGATGTGGCAAGCTTAGAGAAATGAAGTCTATCCGCTTCTGCGTCTGTATATTGAAGGCAGACAGCATGTAGCGGCCCACATTGCCCTGCAGGATGTAAGTTGCCAATTACATCGCTTGCAAGACGCCGAGTCTGTTGATCAGCTATAGAGAGTATGCGGAGTTCGGCAATGATGCGATTAGCAGTCTTGGGCTTGGCAAGACTTGACTTGACTTTGGAAAGGTCTGGTTTGGCAATGACTTTGCTGACCTTGGCATTGCTTGCTCGTGGCGCCCCAACGATGAGCGAACGGACGATGAGGGCAGAATTTTTGGCCTTCTTTCTTGAGCCTCCATTTCCGCGAAGAAATCGAAATTCAGTAGGGGGTGTACTGTCCATTGGCCTTGCTTTACGCTTCATTCGTATCGAATGTACCTGGCCAACGACGTGAACCTTTGGACTAGAAATTGAATGTGCAGGTGCACCCTTTGAGTGATGGGATGGTTGCTTTGAATGTTGGGGCTTTGACTTCAATTTAGATGATTTCCTTGGATCGGAGGGCAGGGATGATGCCTGAAGCGAGGAAATAGCTGAACCCATGGTTTGAGTCGATGATAAGGTATGCCAGGCTAGTTGGAAGAGTTTATATAGCAGCAGCTAAGCAGCTTCTCAGCGGCCGTGTGGACGCCGCCACGAAAAGACGCAGGAGATGTACTGCCAGTGGGACTGATAGGGGAAGTGTGACATCGTGCTGCATGATGCGTTATACTCAATCGGGCAGCACATATGTGCTATTTATAAATATGCGACGGCAAAAAACACAAACACATATTCACAATGATTGGATCGAGTCACATCCTTACTACCGCTCACCATGAGCACCGCCGCCAATCTCAAAAATGCAATAAGGTATTTTTTTACCTACTGATATTCGATGTAGTCAAGTTACCACTGAAGTAATTATAGACAAGCTTCGCCTGTACTATTTGCAATTCCAATGGGTTAGTGCCCATTCATTGCCCCTGTTGTATTGGATTCCGGATTCTGACTTCATGCATGAAATGGTTAGGTACAGGCTCAATAAGCATGCTTTTCTTCGCCTTTCCTTACGGGAAAGAGACACAGCCAATGGTCATACTCAGTATGGTTTTCTATATATTGAACATCGTTCTCTTTGTTCTCTTCAACGCATTAACAATCGCGCGGTACACTTTATATTTCGAGTCCCTCAAACCTGTACTACGAGATGCTGGCTCGAGCCTCTTCTTCGCCTGTTATCCTATGGGAGCCACAACGATCCTCAATGTTTCCATAGAGGTTGCCTATCGTTATTATGGTTTTGGTGGGAAAAGTTTTGTATACTTCATATGGGTATTATGGTGGCTTAATGTTGCTATCTCTGCTGTGTGCTTGTGGGGAGGTACCCATCTCATGTAAGTGATCGACTCATTTTTGTGTTGTAATAAACTGTAAAACTTAAATTTTGAAATTAGGATCACCAGGCATTCACACTCACTTCCATCAATGACTGCAACGTGGATCCTTCCAGTCGTTACATTCACCGTTGCTGCATCTACGGGTGCTTTGACTGCAGAAATTTTGGCACCATACTCTCCCCACTCAGCTCTCGTAACTTTGACCGTTTCAGCATTCCTTTTGACAACTGGCTTCTTTCTCGCCTCAATGATGCTCACGGTGTATATCATGAGATTGATTATACACGGCTTCCCCCCAGGACTCAGTATACTATCTGTGTTTCTGCCTCTTGGTGTTTCTGCACAGTCAGGGTATGCGGTTTCCTTGCTTGGGATTAACATCAAACATCTTCTCCCCATCATTTCATCCCAGTCGTATTTCTTCTCATCGACTCAAACCGGCGATATAATCAGTAGTTTCTGCGCAATTACGGCTTTTCTGCTGTGGTCATGGGCAGTTCTCTGGATTGCCTATGCTATTCTGGGCCTAACACATATACTCAGGAGGGCCCGCATTGGATTCAAGCTCACTTTCTGGGGACTTGTTTTTCCCAATGTAAGTCGAAATTGTGGTGTTTTATACACTGCTTGACTGACTTGCTGTCCTTTCAGGGGTTTTCGCTAATTTAACCATTCATCTCGCCACTGTTTTCGACTCGGGATTTTACCGTGTATTTGGAGCGATATATTCCATATTGACACTCTTACTATGGATATTCGTTAGCTATCACTCCATTAAGTCGCTTCCCTTATTGTTGCGAGTAGCAAACACAGAAAAGTCAGTAGTTCAAGACAACGGGGATACTAGAAGTACCATTGGTTCCATTCATTACGAGAAAACTTTGATAGACAATAATGTGCCACATTCATAGAATCGGCGAGTTCTTATTAATTGCCGATGTGATTTTTTGGGCCAACACATCAACATTTTAGAGAATATTTTACTCACTTTGCTTTTGATGCTAATATATTTATATTTTTGAGATCATCTTTTATACACCTGTTTGGACAACGCAGTCCTCCAAATGTACTGGAATAAAAGCTTGAGTTTATTGTGCTGTCCCACGAGTCACTCTTCAAGTTCACTGAACTTCTGGATTTTGTGGAAGGCTTCAATTTCTACCCAGATTTAGGGCGGTTTATGACATGGCACGTTGGGCACAGCCACAGGACGTGTCTCCATTCCCTCGAGGTGATTGAACCTCGGAGTCTAAATACTTTCCCAGATAACACTCCCACTTTCGTATGCCAGGCAGAGCAACTCGTTCAGGGTATCAACCCCTGTCTCAAAATATCGACGAGGAGGCCGATCCCGGGGTCTTCGAAGCAGATGTGGGGTTGCAGCAACCACTTATTACTGATTCTACACGTGGACTGCGTCGCTCAGGTCGGTCAAGTAGCATCGACTTGACAAAGCTCGATAACGCTTTCAAGAGGTATGTATACTCAGTGATTTTTTTGCAATATTGATATAGACTCTCTTGGGGGCCAGGTGGACTGAGTCGATTGCTCAGAAGGTTAAACGAAAGAATAAGAAGACACAGGAACATACCAAGATTCCTATATGGAAGAGCGTGTTTGAGCCGCAGGTGCCTAAAGTGTTGTCTTCGGAGGCTGTGGTATGTCGAGTGTAAGTAAGGTGTATGGATTGTGTTAATTCCATTCTGGTATCTAGGTCAAGACACTGGACCATAAGGCCCCTATGACGCAAGAGCAATTTGAAGCGTATGCATCATTTCTTGCCCGATGATTATGAGGGTGCCAATTTCTATTCAGCATAGCACAATCCGTGAAAGATGCAATACGGGAAGGCATACATCCCAAGATGATTTCCAAGGGTTCATCGGGATCATATTTTGCTCGTTCAAAAGGAGTTGATGGGAGGGTTCATATTGTGGCGTGAGTACTCTTTCTCTCTCTTTTCGTGTTCTATAGCTCTTGTCGCTAGGGTATTCAAGCCTAAGGATGAAGAACCATACGGACGCCTGAATCCTAAGGTATGGATCTACGTTCTCTACTTGGCGTGCTACTTACTTGTCGATAGACAACTAAATGGATACATCGACAATTCCGATGGATCATACCATTCGGACGTGCTTGCCTTATACCCAACCTAAGGTTGGTAGTGTACGGTCACTATACCTATTTAAATGCCAACCTATTATGACAGTTACATCTCTGAAGCTGCAGCTTCTCTGTTGGACAGACGGTTAAGTTTGTATGTTGTTCCCCCGACGTACCTTGTATCCCTATCAAGTCCTGTAAGTAATCACACTATGATACCTTGTTCGAGCCCACCAACATCATGATATCAGGCTTTCTTCTACGACTGGCTCGATAGAAATGCTGCCAAGAAAGGAAAGCCCTTGCCAGAAAAGGTCGGAAGTATGCAGTATTTTTTGCACGGGTACACGGGTACGTGTCTTGATCTGTGTCTTCTTTCATACTGCAAAGTAATTGACCTCCAGATGCATCGGAATTCCTGCGCAAAAACCCTTGGCCTGGACGGTCTATTGCAGATACATTTGATGATTCGAACCATCGGCATGGTGGAATTTCGAAACGTATTTTGCACACACTCAACGTCATGTGTGGCAAGACTGGCGATGGCGACGACACATACGACGAAGCTGACTATGAGGAGGAGGAAAGAGTATTATTTGATGCTACAGAAGGCCAAGACGTCGAACGCCCCTTCTACTGGACACCGACTCTTCAACAAAGTTTTAGGGATGAACTGGAGAAGTGAGTTAACTTCGGGTGCACCGTATATCATCGACATTTACTAACAGTTACTGTAAGACTGGTGATATTAGGTATTGCACTTGTATGACACCTATGATTACTGCTAATGCCACCTTTGTAGATTATTTGATGCTGAATACCGACCGCGGAGCGGACAATTATATGATCAAATACTGCGATGCTGACCATGAGAAAACTCTAGTAGATGTCGCACCAACCCGTACGATGAGATTGACAATGCCTCCTATGAGCGAGTTGAAACGAACGGGAAGCGCACCTGCCACAACTGGGGCTGACGCAGGTAGTTCTAGCCTTACGACAAATCCACCTGGTCTATCCGATACTTCCCCTATTGCTGATTATACTCGTGCTCCTCATATCCACATTGCGGCTATTGATAATTCACTTTCCTTCCCCCACGAATATCCACAGGGATGGCGCTCATATACCTATGGGTGGTTGTACCTACCCGTTAGTGTGATTGGTCGACCGTTCAGCGAAAAGACAAGGAACCACTTCCTACCACTTCTGACATCTAAGACTTGGTGGGAAGAGACGACAATACAACTACGTAAATTGTTTGCTGTTGACCCGGACTTTCATCCTAAGATGTTTGCGGTGAGATCATTCTTTCCATTTCCTGTAAAGGCATCTCAACTTTGTACAGAGACAAATGGCAGTAATCAAGGGTAAGATATTGAAGTATGATGTAGTTTTCTCCTTGTATTCTTACTTTCTTTATTCCTAGGGCAAGCATGGAATATCGTACAGTCGCTCAAACATGTGGTAAGCAACCAAAAATACAGACATGACATTCTTACCTATTTTGGATCTTTCAGGATGAAGGTATACACCCACGACAACACTAATGTTACTTATACTCATTGAGTTTGGTATAGGTCCTTTGGAACTGACACGTAGACAAAAGGTTTTAGTATGGGATGACGAAATAGAGGTACCAGAGGATGCTATCCATGAGACATTAGAAAACGGATTACCATCACCCCGTTTGTCTATCAGCAGTGTACCTATAACTCGACGAACAAGAAGTCAGAGCTCAGGCAGAGATTTTCCACCCCCAATACGGCGTACATCTACAGATGCATCCGGTTTACCGCGACCAGTGCCGTTCGTTGCCAAATTCCAGCGTATACATCCCGGTACTACTGGTGTCACTGTATTGGAACATCTAGAAAGGTTGGATGCGGTAGAGGCTAGTTTACAGCGGTTAGGCGTGGATGAAGAGACGGAGGTTGACGTGGGAGAAGCAATCCAATCAAGGCCACTGCCGATCCCACAGCAACATAGCACTAACCCTAGAAATCTTCCGGGAACGACGTCCAGTTCAGTGCCTATAGCAACATCTTTCTCTCCACCAGGTAGCCCATTAGCCACGGTACCTGAAGTATCTTCCTCGGCAAGTTCTATTGCAGACGAGGATCTGATAGCATTGTCAAAGTCAACCTCACATGTGGAAGGGCTGATGCGCCCAGAAATACATGAAGGCTTTGGGAGTTTTGCCAGTTCCAGTATTGACTGGATACAACCCCAACCCGAGACCAACGTCAAACGGAGAGTTATCGTTGAGGTGCGTGTTTTTCTTTCCATCTTTATTTAGTCTCATACTTTTAAACATTTGTAGCGATTGGAAACGGTCAACAAGAAACCCCTCTGTTCGTGTTGGTAGGCTGTATTATTGCGAGGGCTGAGATCTGTTATCCTTCTAAATTATACATATCTTGTCGTTGGATTTGCTTTCACTAATAAAATAGTAGTTCGGGATTCATGCACTCAGTCGCCTTCTGCCATGAGCCATTGGGCGAAGTCGTCCAATCTCTGCTTCTCTGATTCATCACCATCTTCTAAATCATCTCCGGTGCCCGAACGTTTGAATCGTTGTCTGCCTACGTACAAACTTGCCTCAACCCGGCGGCCATCGAAAAAGCGACCATTCATTTTCTGAGGGATAAACTTGTAAGTACATCAAAATTAAGGTGCAGAAAGGAACAGTATACCAAAATACAAGCTTGTGCACTAATGGGATCACGAAATTTGACTGTCATAATTCCATCCTTCTCTTTCTGGGCGAAAAAGTCAACCAATAGAAGAATTTTCCAGAGCCAGGGACACGCACATCATACAAGGTCACGTTGGTAACTTCCCCCAAAGTTGAACACTCTTCCCGCACTTCTTCTTTAAGATCCAGTAGTAATGATGCATCTTTTTCGAGCTCTTCGAGTGTGAACATATATTTCAAAACGACGACCCGAGTGTTCTTGTTGATATCACGGACACTATCTTCCTCCGTTTTGGCAGGCCCAAAACCATCTTCATCGTCCCATTCCAATAGTTTCCTATGTCTGGTTTGAATTTGATCAAAAGAGAGTAGCAGAATTACTCACTTTTGCATTTTTCCTATTCGCTTGCTTGCTTTCTTTTTGTCTACAACTTTCCGTGGCTGATAACCACCGGCACTGCCGCTACTATGAGCTTTGTGTGTGAAGTCAGCTTTTGCTACATGCATCACTGTGGAGGAATCCCCGAGCCGCAGCTCCGCCTCGTCAAGAAGATTGACTGCGAGAAAAACTGATTCCTCTTTGAAGAAAACAATCAAGGCCTCTCCAGAGAATGTTCCATCCTCTTTGGCATACATCTTGACTTTGGGCTCTCCTTCATCGTCCTCTTCAATGACCCCACAACGCGAAAACCTCTCCGCGACTTCATCCTGCTCTGCATCCAAAGGCAGACCAGTAACATATACAGCAGTATTCTTCGATTTTCTTTCCGCTGTTGGTTTATCGCCACGTCCTCGTTTTGAAGGACCAGCATCAGCATTAGTACTTGATCCAAATCCTGTGTAATCTTCAGGTTCTTTTCGCTTCTTGTTCTCGCGCTTTAACACGGGGGCTGCAGGGGTCTTGAGTTTACCATACCGGAAGTCAGATCTGCACAGCCGGTCGTTCCATCATCTCAAAGGGCACTTGCCTCTTCGTCGACTCCAGCTATGGAATATGCGGCTTGTTGTTGTTTGACGAGATCTTCGTCCAACTAGTTGATGTAAGATCAGGGGAGTCAGCTATTGTAACCAGCATCCAAACGTACCAGGGACATCCAAGACCCTTTCGCAGCATCGAATTCCATCTCTGTGCCATCATCTTCTTCATAACGCCATGCATTATTTGCCTTGTCAAAATATACCCTAGAAGAACGTTATTTACTTCCAGAACAACATTTCTACCTCAATCAATACCTTGGATCGTTTGCAAATGCTGCTGTCTGATCCTCAACGGATGAGCCTGCGGGTGCAGATGGTGGTGGCGCCGACATGGTTGTTTATGATTATTTGATGCGATGACTTTGGCTTAATAGAGGTTCAATGGGATCAAACAAGAACACAAATAATTAAGAAAGTATCCATGCAATTGTTAAGCTCTACTAAGTCTAGTCTACCGATACATGACCATAGGGAAGTAGGAGTGTGGGGTGTGAGGGGCGTCTGCAGAACGCTTTGGCTGCCAACGTGTGTAAGGAGTGGGAAGGGCGGGTGGTAGCCTCGATTCAGAGTAAACCTGAGTTGCATTGGTAATTGTCGCAATGGCCTGTACGAGTGTGGTTGGTTCGGACTTGGTAGGTACATCAGATTTTCCGTCTTCCGAAGGAGCTGCGACACTGAATGGAAAGTATTTAATCAAGGTGAGATGGTACTGAATTAAGGGAAACATACGCCTGTGCACCAGAGTGCTCAATCAGCAGTTGGGAAAGTTCGTTCTGGGTGACCACTGAAAGTTGCGGGTAGGCACGTCGAACATCACGTTTCCAGTATGGATTCTGTGCGGGGTCAGACGCTGTATCATATTAACACAAAATCAATCTTCCAAATTACAAGTGTTAAAGTACCTTTTGTTGCTGGTGTTGAGTACTTTTCTGGTCTAGACCCTGGAGGAGGGTAACGGTTAACGCCTTGGAGAGGCAAGCCAGTGGAAATTTCTGGGTTGACCACAGTGACCTCTCCTGAACATGATGATGAGAACCTTGACCGCTTGACCGAAAGAGTGACTTAATATGACTCACGGAATTTCTTCCAAAAGCCTTTGGGACTGAGATGATAGAGCGTTGACTCCGCTGCTTTCTTGGTGGCCATGGGTACAAACGGGAATCCAAGTCGCTGGACGTCGTGTCACGACTCCGTGTGCATGTGACACTGTCACGAAGTTGAGACCCAACTCTCTACAATAATCAATCAGACACTGCGTCAAGTTCGGTAGCTCAAGTGACATTCAGTACATGCTTATAAGCTAGATTTCAAGCTTGTCCGTACCGCCCCTGCATGAAATCACTGATTCGCCTAATGCTTCTACCTGTCGTGCTAGAGGTATCAAATGAGCTCATTTGACCGGGTCGACACTTCGAACACTGTTCATGTCCATTGCGCACGCTGAGAAAAAAAAATCGTCGGTAAAAAACTGAAATACTCTAAGCGGTTATTCATCATCCAAGAATTTCAACACCTCCGCATATGTGCTTCCTCGGGGAAACAACATATTGCCATGGAGTTCATACAACTAGTTAACATAAGTAAGGCGTGGCTATGGCGCAATTCTCAACTATTACTACAACTATGTGGCGCCATGACCATTACCCGCAGCGCAAGGACGGACAATCTGTGACCTGTCCGTGCGGCAATAAATTCGTTGGACTCCTTATTCTCAACCATTCACTGCAAAAAAACAACCCCACTTTATTCACTCACCTATCTCATCCATTATCTCTCTACCTGGTTCTAATAGTAAAGACTCTATGAGCACCTTATTTGCACACCCACCCCATCCCTCTGAGCTTCCGGGACACACTTCGCCTCCAAAACATGAGGAAATTATACGGGACCCACACAACGTACCAGTTTTTGATTCCCAAAGTATTGCTTTCCCGACTTCCCCAGTATTATATCTCCCACCCCTACTTTCCTCTCTTCCAGAGGAAAATAATATTGACGTTGTCGAAAGAGAACAAATCACCGACCCAGACTTTCCACCTGTGACCACTAAGACCCGCCTGCCCAACATTGACCCAGCATCGTTATCACTGCATAAAGCACTTCACCGATTCAAACCTCTCACTTCTAATTATGCCGCAACACCTTACGCCGAAGCGTTTAACTGGGACAAGCTCTTGCTACCCGTCGAGAAGATAGAGAGTGGTATTGTGTTGTATTCCGAAGCAAACGGAAGGCCGGCAGCGATGGCGGACGTGAGTTCAACAATATCTCAGTCTTGACTGCCTTGCTCAGACACCCAAACTTCATATGCTCATATTTATTTATAGCTCTCTACGAGGCCGATAAATTGGCACACGAAGAAGCAGTCCGCAATGGAGGGGTGAGTCTTCCGGCATTCGTAACTAATTATCACAAGAGTACTCATTTTCTTAAAACAGCTCATCATGTATTGGTATGGTATACCTAACTCCGAGACCGGGATGAACATGGCTACTTGCATCTGGCAAAGCCGCAAGCATGCAGTTGCGGCAAACTCAAGGCCTCATCACATACGAGCCATGAAACTTGCCGCAAAATCATATGAGGTGTATAACCTTGAACGATATCAGCTAATAAAACGGAAAGGCGAAGAAAATGTCACTGTGGAAACATATACAGGAGGGGAAGTTGGTTGGTGAACGGTAAAGGATCTTGCTCTGTTCTTGTGCACTTTGTTTTCAGTATCCCGCTATGCTATTTGTATTATTCAATTGTCAGTATTGCCCTCTTGGCTACAGAATTAGTAGATGAGTACTGTTTTTTTTTTTTAGAGATCTATACCTAAATCGTCACTGCTATTATGACGTTGTCCAATAAACTTTTCCTCGGCTGCAGAAGACTTTCTTGCGGAATCCAAAGGTGATAAATAGATACCAGCCGCAGGGGCAAATGCTTTGCGTGTGTCAACAGTAGGCTGAAGATCCTGGCTACAAGAACCCAAGAAAATAGCTGGGAATCGGAACCAATCATCATGAGGTGAAGGAGTCGGACTGATTGAGCCTTCTACAACTTCAACATCACTCCCCACTCGAACTGCATGTGAAGTGTCTACCTCAACTACTAGGTTGGTATCGTTAGACTGTTGACCAGGTTTAAACGAAGTCCATCGAAAATCAAGCTCATTAACATCGACCGCCAAAGCCTGAGGTAAGCAGCGTTCTTCAACACAATCTTCAGTGGAAGATTCAAGATAGTAAGCACTAGGTTGATTGTGATAGCAAGGGCCAGGGGAGTAAAATAAATTAGAGATTTCCTCAGACTCCGTCCATGCCGATTCGCGTGCATTAGAACCATCCATACGAGGGGTGGTTGTTTTTGTTGTAGGTGATAGATCGTTCAATTCACTTTCTGTTTGGAAAACATTCCCATCGAAAATCGCAGAGTCAAGATCCAACCCGGCATCCTCCAAATGATTGGCAAGTCTAGTAGGTGAAAGCCGTTCATACATCACGATTGGGGGTGCGAAATGACGAGTGATTTTTGAAGCCGGACCAGGAGTTGAAAATGGGGCAGCGTCATAGGAAGAAAACCCTTCTTTCAGATATTCAAATGCCTCCTGCGCTGAATCAAGATTCCCGTAACATATACTATGGTTCGAGATAAGAGTGCGAGGGCTAGATGTCTGAGCGACCTCTAGTTCCGGTACGACAAATGCAAAATTAGGCGAATCCAGGGGACAAATGGTGTTCTCTGTGGTTGTTGGGTCATAAGGAATAAGAGTACCGGAAGAGCATTGTTCATGTTGAGAAGGCAGTGTGCCTCGTATTAGGTGATTGCCAGGCAAAGTTCTGAATGTATGCGCCAACCATCTGGGCAAAACTTCCCGATTTTCTGCTTGTGATTCCTAGGCCATGGTATTAGCGGATATATAGAAGCTGAACGACACCATCTGTTACATTGTTATATGTGGTGCGTGAAGAAGAAGACAAGCTGGAATCAAAATGAGACAAAGCACCATTTTCAGAGCCCCGCCTTTTGTATCTAGGCACAAGCGATAATCTCCCCTTGGTGTTGCCCCCGTTGCCTGTGCTCGAGGTACGTAGACGAATACCGGAATGAGTTCCCGACTGAAAACTTCGTCTGGCAGGTCGTTCACGAGGATGGGGGTGTGTCATGCACATCGTTTCTATCATCCTATCAAATCTGTGGTTGAGATCATGGTTTCGGTGCCGCTTCGCCTCAGGATATGCTACGAGAAGCCGTAAGTAATGTGGGAGATGATCAGATCGTATCTGTTGAACCTGTCGCACTCAAACCCTTCCTGCTATAAGAATTACCCCAAGGTACATCATACGGCATAGTTCCTGGTAACGCACCTCTTCTCCATTACTCTCGTGGACAGGTGTCAGGATTCAGGAAGTGTTCAGAATACTTGTGGTGTGACGAGTAACACTGTAACACCAATACCATGTTCCTAAACAGGGCCCCACGGGGCCTGGTGTTATCGCTATCATATATGCGTTACTAATCCTCCATTACATATGTATTCGTAAGGCATGTGGCGACCCATTAACTCTGGTTCTAACGCTCCTAACACAATCACCATTAGCCCTAAGCCATAAGTATTTTAGGGAAAGGTTCTAGAAGGTCGTTCGCAATCATATCATGAAGCAGTCAACGCCAAGTTCACCATATACTCCTCTATTTGACCGTGCCGCCAGTAGTATTATCATCTTCGGTGTATTAGTACTTGTCTGCTGGTGGCAGTTTCGCTCAGGCTTCTATCAACGACATTTGGATGACTATTACTATGCACCTCGAAGCAACGGTCGAAACCCGGCATATCTTATCAAGGCTCAACATGGTGCTATAGCCTCAGAGAATGAGCTGTGTTCAAATATGGGTGTGGACGTGTTGAAAGAAGGCGGTAATGCAATAGATGCAGCCATTAGCACTACCTTGTGCGTAGGCGTCGTCAATATGTTTTCGTGAGTGCTTTGCTGTATCGCCTTTGATATTCAGACATTAACATGGGGCAGGTCTGGTCTTGGAGGGGGAGGGTTTATGATGGTTCGCATACCTCCCCAAGTGCCGGAAGAATCTTCGGAGGTTTGGACCATTGATTTTCGGGAAACCGCTCCTGCCATGTCCAATACAACCATGTACAAGAATAATCCTAAAGCAGCACGTCAAGGGGGCTTAGCTATTGGAGTACCAGGGGAACTGAGAGGGCTTGAAGAGGCGCATCGAAGGTGGGGCACCATTCCGTGGAAACGTTTGGTTGAGCCAAGTGCAAAACTTGCAGCAGGATGGCGCGTACAGAGAGAATTAGCAAAAAGGATACAGGTATAGACTTCACTCTTCACCTTTGCTTAGACCATATCATCATCAATTATTGCAGACATTTTCGTCGTTGATGTTCAGCTCTCCTGACTGGCAAGCTATTTTCGCTCCAAAGGGCGAGCTGTTGCGGGAAGGTGACTGGATCCACCGTACGAATCTCGCTCGAACTCTTTCCACTATTGCAGAACGAGGGCCAGGGGCCTTCTACGAGGTAACCTATTTTTATTACTGGTTTTTGCGTGTGGATGTTCTTAATCTACAACAGGGGCCTATTGCTAATGCATTAATTGACAAAGTTCAAGGAAATGGCGGTATTTTGTCCCACCAAGACCTAAGAGATTACCATGTCAAAGTTGAAAGAGCATTAGAAGGGACATACCGCGGCAGAAAGGTATATACTACTCATGCACCAGGAGGTGGTCCCAGTACGTTTGAGTGCCTTACGCCAAACCACAACTAAAGTGATTATTATTATAGTTCTTCTCCAGATGCTCAATGTACTGGAACAATATACAATGGAAGAGAGGACTAGCCTCAATATACATCGTACGATAGAAACGATGAAGTTTGCATTCGCATCAAGGTTGGTCTGCGGCACATAATTCAAATTCCTCGTTGTCCTAGATTTTTTTTTTTTTGAAAAGGACGCGTATGTCCGACCCTTCATTTGCAAATGACACCAAGAGAATACACCAGTTGTCGACGAAATCTTACGCTTCTGAAATATATGGCAACATTACTGATGTAGGTGTCCATTTTGTTTTGACGATGGGCATTAAGTTAAGTACTGACCGTCTTTAAAGGACATTACCCACCCACCCGAATACTATCATCCAGAGTACGATATCAAACCAGATCATGGGACTGTTTGTTACCTGTTTGCTTTGAGGAATATGAGAAGATGCTGATAATATTATAGAGTCATTCATCCATCGTGGACTGCAATGGAATGGCAGTTGCAATCACTTCTACAGTGAATGGTGTTTTTGGTTCATATCTTTTGGACTCTGTCACCGGGGTGTTACTGAACAATGAAATGGATGATTTTTCGGTGCCCGGTAGCCCCAACATTTTTGGATTGTGGCCTTCTCCATGTAAGTTGCGATTGAGTTCTGTTGGAAGATTATCAACCAAACAGCCCACCAGACAATTACCCAGAACCTGGGAAAAGACCCGTCTCTTCCACTGCACCAACGATAATTGAAGATCCAGATGGTTCGTTTTTCGCAGCAATAGGTGGTTCTGGGGGCTCTCGCATCTTTGGCGCTATAGCACAAGTAATTCTCAACTTGCAATGGGGGCTTGATGCTAGTCAGGCAGTCGAATTTGGCCGCTTACACGATCAACTGTACCCCTTGAAGGTAGACGCAGACAATGTTTATCCTTCGGAAATACTTGATTCTTTGCGACAGCGGGGTCATAATGTATCTAGTTAGTGCTACCTCTGACAAGATGCTTATTCATGGACACTTACTTCTCTCTCAGTGGCTGACATCAACAGGGTAGCAGCTGTAGTTCAGCTGGTGGTTAAAGAGTCTGGGACCTTATATGGTAAGCTTTTTATTCTCATTTTTCGCCTGGGAACCATCGTTGATTAATATCTTTGAACCAGCGGCAAGTGACTCGAGAAAGAACGGCATTGCTGCAGGATTCTAAGACGAATTGGTCATTATTTGGTGAGTGGACTTCGAGGGATTTCCCCTGTCTCTACTCTTATGCTTTTATATATAATGTCGATACAATGCCATGATTTCTTGATTGAATTACATATATTGACCGTTACCGCTGTTCCAAAGCTTTCCCGCCTTAGTATGAATTAGTAAATTTCCGATATAGTACCAGGGCGTTGGTTATGAGCGGAGAGTGTTCCCATTACTCGAACAATGTGGGAGTAACGCCGGTTGAATTATAAATTGCATCGTCCACTGTCGGCTAAACCCCGGCTAAATGCGGCACCGCTCACAGAAGAGCCAAGGGTCCGGTTGGGTTCGTGACCTGAGTATGGAACGCCTTGTCATATAGCCTTCTCTGCGCTTGCATCATATGGTTGGGTTTTTGTAGGCTTGCATCCACTGTTCCGGTTATTGTGCGCGAAGTTCAAAGTGTTTGTGCTCCACCATACTTGAAGCGGGGTGATGTGAAATAAGAGACTGCTATTGATTTTCCCGAAGTATTTTGCAGTGGTAGAGCCGAAGATGCGTTTTGAAAAAGAGTTCGACGTTGATGGCCAATGAAACACCGCGAGTAAAAAAGCGTAATTTTGTGCAACATTCCGGAGTACATACAGTCTGATCGTGACTAATGTTTGGACACGTAGATCTCTGTTGGCTCCCCTTCGTTCGTTAACATACTGCACATTTGACTTCCTGTTCATTCTATCTAATCGAGATGGCAGGCATAGATTGGGATCTTTTCTCTTCCTACGTCGGGCTGCTAGGACTCGCTACGCTTTCAATATATGCTGGCTCATTTAGTTCGCTCCCAGTATGAAAATGTTGCGCGAAGTTAAGGCACGTACTCATGCCCCTGTATTTTCACTTCTAGAGGCCCCGAAGGAAATGTATGAAAAAGGAACCAAACAAAGTGGATGAAGATGAAGAAGAGGAGGAAATAGAACGCATGTCGTCAGACGATGCTTGGCTATTCCCTATTGTAAGTCTGTTTGACTAATGAGTGTCGAAGCTGTGTAGATGGTTTTGAAGATAGGTTCTGTAGCACTCTTCGGACTATATGGGATAGTAAAGTACTTTGGTACAGCTTGGATCAATTGGTTTCTGGGATGGTACTTTTCCATCGCAAGCATTGGTAGCGTGTGGAAGGTAAAACAAAAACAAGCTCTATCGATACACAAATGCTTAATACAACTATCTCAAAATCCAGTCGTCAACGGCATTTACGCAGTGGTTTGTCGGTGATACGCGGTGGAGATCTTTCGACCATTTCACCTTCATTGTACAAAAAAATGGCCAACGTATGTTACTCTTTACTTGTAGATTGAATTCTAATACGAATTCTAATACTATGGCTAGCATTTTCTTATTTAACTTGGAGAACACCTACCCTCATTCTGCTACCTCTCTCATTTATTCCTTCCCTTTTGTACAACCTGTGCACCTCTTCACGGAAGTCCGCTCTACTTACAGATATCTTGGGCCTATCTTTTTCCCATAATGCACTTTCCCTGTTGAAAGTAGATTCCTTCAAGACAGGCACTATCCTCTTGAGTGGACTCTTCCTTTACGACGTTTGGTGGGTTTTCGGAACCGAAGTGGTACGTTTTTACCTGTAAATCTCGACGACTTTACCAAGTACTTCCTGATATAGATGGTGAAAGTTGCGACTTCCCTCGATGTCCCTATTAAGTTATTGTGGCCCAAATCTTTATTGCTATCGAGTGAACGCGGTTACACTATGCTGGGACTGGGCGACATCGTCATTCCTGGTACATTTGTTGCCTTAGCTCTACGTTACGACTATAATCGCGAGAACAATGCTTCTTCCGACCAGCCGAAAAAGAATTTTCCCAAACCGTACTTCTTCGCAAGTATCCTAGCCTATATTATTGGCCTAGTCACGACCATGACGGTGATGCATATATTCCACACTGCACAACCTGCGTTATTGTATTTGAGGTAAGTGTCTTTACACACGAATAAACAACTGAAGACCTGAAACTCCCTGTAAAGCCCTGCTTGTATTCTCTCCTTTGTAATCACCGCCCTCTACCGTGGAGAATTGAAGGAAGCCTGGATGTGGAATGACGAGCCGAAAACAAGCAATACAGGCACTGATGCTGGCAAACAGGAGATAATTCCAGATATCCAAATATCTTCGTCCGATGGAAATAAACACCAAGGCGATGAGGTGAATATAAAGATCACAAATTCCTGAATCTGGAAATAAAATTCGTTCCTCTCGCACCTTGATCTCGTGTTGGGCATCCACGTTGACTTGCTTATTACTTATTTCACTACGCCGTATTGTTGATTATTTGATTATTTGCTTTAATAAATTTATCCCAAATCCTTTCCAAGAAGCCCTTGCTGCGCCTTATGAAGCGGTAAGGATCGGGGCTGGAATAGGAAAAATTAGACCAACAACAGGTTGCTCGATTATTAATGACTCTGATTGGGATAAAAGGAGTTTTCTTAGGAAAGGACGCACCTGTTCTGATTCAGGAATAATACACCTCCATCTGACCTCCATCTCGTGCCTCTTTAAGAATTGTCCCACACCCACCCCACACGGGCCACATCTTCTTCCGATAACCGCTGCTCATTTCTAGATTTTACGGGGTTTGCTTTCGGATGGAGTCTCGGGGAAACTGAAATAAGAGAAATGTAATGTGGCGCACTCCCCGTGTAACCCATTAACACTTCAATGACTCGTCGCTTATGTTCAACCGCTTTCATTTTGTTGCCACCGCATCTCTATCCATCTCCACCCATAACGCAATTTACAGTACATGTTGACAGTTACACAATACTGGTCACTACTGTGACAGTCGCATTCGAGTTTCTAGGTCGGTCACATGGTGAGCCTTGCGCGCTTAGCACTAGTGTAGAAAAATGGAGGAAGAAAGAGTGGTCGTGTTATCTCTAGGTGAACGAGTCTCTTATATATGATGCGCGAGTGGATAGATGGCGCTTTATTTATACAGTTGGTGATAACGATAAGGCAAATAGTGTCCTCGCTGACATCCCAATGATAATGATAAGTTGATATGCCAACTTTAGCCATAATGAGTTAATTATAAAGACATAAGTGGACGCCAAGGGTTTAAGACTGATCACATAGGTTTATTTATATCTTCATTCTGCATAGTATTTATGTACCATCTTGGACTATCATTAGGACTGTTCGTACTTTCGCATGGATCTCTCTGGTGAGTTGAAATATAGCTAGCACCTTATGCTTGCCGGTCGTACTGTATGTCCCAACTTATCTTTCGTTTTTAGGTACAAAATTCGACTGTGTTTTTCTGGGACATACAACCGCGTAAAGACCAAGGAAATTAGCAGCTGTGGTAAGATCTACCAGGAACCCTGAGAGCGTCTTTAAAATAATTAGGGTTCAAGGAGTAGGAGCCAATAAGAGGGCTCTGGGAGGATGGTCTTGGCACTTCTATAGTTGTTATCTGTTTGGGAGTAGAATTTACCTCGAATTTGCCATCAGTGGCAGTAGGGCAAGATAGGCAATAGGGGCTAGATTATTTTCGGATGAACTTTGACGTATGTCGCAGCTGGTAGAGCCAGTTATTCGAAATCAAGACATACCGTTGGTAGGCTCTAGTCGATAAGAGGTGATTATTGTAAATTCAGAGGGGCACCGCTTCGGCCTTTGCGGCTGTTGGATACAAGTAATTTAAATCAATGAAAAAGTGCTCGGTTAGATTGATGTTTGATATAAGAATCGAAGACTCATCGCAAACACTGGATAGTCCAAGCGAGTTGGGTGTTGTTTCTGAACAATTGTGGTCAAGTTAATACTCCACAGAGGTGTCTCTATAGCTCGAGAAACAATGGAGGCGAGAGGTGGTAGTTGAAGAAGTGTCGATGACTGTAAAATACATGCCACAACGGAGACGGAAGGCGGTGAAAAACGGATGTCCTAAACTTTCCATTTTGGTGCGGTCGGCCTGAATTTGATTTTCGTTTCCACTTCACATAACGTAGTAGTAAAAAAAAACCACTGGGAGCAAGAAAGATAGAGTGGAAGGAAAAAGTGAATGTTCCTGTCATTAACAGTTGCCGCGAAGGCCGAGGAGGTAAGTTTCGGATCTCCGTTGTCAGGATTCAGTAAGTATCAATATAGTCCCTGGTACTTCTTTCTGGTTCAAGACAAATTCAAGATCTG
Organism: Coprinus comatus; assembly: GCA_034638255.1. Lineage (NCBI taxonomy): Eukaryota > Fungi > Basidiomycota > Agaricomycetes > Agaricales > Agaricaceae > Coprinus > Coprinus comatus. Next base: position 580,906 of record JAWPGT010000013.1, read on the forward strand.
CCATCATATCATGCCAGTCATACCAGTCACAGGGTCCAATTGCATAGTGAAGTAGTCAAGGATAAGAAAATTCAAGAAGCAGTTTTCAGAGCACTTTAGCTAAACAACAATGAGGGCGGAAGAAGAAAGTTAAGTCAAGTGAAGGATCTGGAGATAGAAATCGGTGGAAGCTGCCAAGGTTCTGAATCACAAGGACAGGTGGTTGAAGAAGAGAAGCTACTCGTTGGCATATGGATGATACAAATAAATGTTTAACAAGCTGAAGATCTAATTTGATGATTTGTGTGCCTGTGGAATCGGATTCGGGAGGTTAAACTGTGGGCTGAAGAGTAGCATGGCCCTTGGCCTGTGGGTATGAGCTGATGTTCTTGGAGCGACGGACAGGAGTGGAATGGTCGGCTGGGACCGGATGCTTGGATATGTTGTACTCGCTGACTATTTCCATTTTCTTTTTACCAACATCTTGTCGATCAGCCAGATCCATCACAAGATCCAGGACCCCCGACACTTGCCTTGTCTGCGGCCCACCTGGAATTCTCGCATCTGCACGTTGCGGGAGAAAAAACACGCAGGAAAAACCATCCGAGTGCCGGTATTCAGGAGTGTTCGGGGGCCCAGTTGAACGGACCGCAACTGCACCAAACCTCTCCAAACCTTGAGCCAACCAGTGAGAGAAGCCCTTCTCCTCTCTCCATCATCTCGCCCTCTCCTCATCGTCCTCAGCGACGAGCAGAGTCCGGTTGTCATCGTCGACTGCCCGTATTTACTCCTGCATCTTCCCTCACTCCCCTCGTTGTCTAGCCTTTCTACGGGTTCTCCCACCGCTGTCCCCGGCCATTGGCTAATTCTGTACTCCTGCGCCTCCCTGAACTTTCACACAACTTATGGAACGGCCCTCAAAGAAAGGAGGGCTCTCGGATGTCAAGTCACCTGGATGGCCTCAAGCTAGGCCCACTCTAAACACTTCCCAAGTGGCCACCCAGCACCACGTATCTTCTACATCGGAACTCAGCCCTCATTCAGCCTCAATACCCCCATCCTCGGCTTCCTCACCTTGGTCACAAGGCCCTTCTTCAAGCGCTGCGCATTCTCCCAGCCATTTTCCGCTTCCACACCCTGTTTCACGCAACACCAGCACAGACGCTCTCGAATCAGATTTCAATGTCCAACAGTTCTCTAACACTGACTGGGCTTCTGTTTTTTCTGCTCCTCTAAATCCAACCGTTTTCGCTGCTCTAGCCGCCAACGGTGTTCTTGGCCAACTCTCCAGTCTCCAAGGTACTCCATCAAGCCTCCCTTCATCGGTTCTTCACCAACAATACGCTAACGCCAATCCTATACATTCTCCTACTATTCCTGTTCCCAACTCTACGATGCCTGGCTCTTGGTCTCAACCCTCGACCATCTACAACCACCGCTCTCCCATCTACCACAAAGCACCCTCTCTCCCACGCTCAAACTCCTCTCTCGCTTCGCAGTTCCAGGTGTCAAAGGACAAACATCCTTCCTGTTCGTAGCTATGTGCTCTGTTTTGGTTAATCGCTAACTTTTATATCAATTTAGCTACTAACAGACACTCATCTCTGCGGAATGATAATTCTACTGCCAATCCTGATCTCCCATCCACCGTCCGTACAACTTCTTTCCATCGCAGCGATGGGTCTAGTAATTTACCCCCCTCCAATCTTAATTCTTCTTCTGTTCACTCAACGAGCTATAACTTCTGTCCCATCCGGTCATTCAGGTGAGCGTTCAAGTACCGGTTTGCCCCCGTCACTCTGGATGTCGCCAGCGTCTACATCTACTACCCAACAAAGGGCATATCATCCTCAGAACCACCACTCAGCATCTCTTCTAGCTACAGAACATCCACATGCCATTCAATCGCCGACCTCGTCTCATTCCCCTACCCTCGAGTCAACATCCACATTCTTCACCGATTTATTTTCTGATGGCATGTTCAACTCAGACGGCACTTCTTTGTCTCCTCAAGCTACGAGTCCCTTTCACTCCCCTCGAGTATCCGGATCCCCTACCCTCCAGGCTCATGCTCTAACAAATGATGCCGATCCTGATAAACTAGCCAAAGAGGATCCCCTAGCTACCCAAGTCTGGAAGATGTACGCACGGCAGAAGGCGACCTTGCCTCACGCTCAACGGATGGAAAACATCACCTGGCGGATGATGGCATTACATCTCAAGAAGAAGAAAGAGGATGAAGAAGCGAGACAAAATTCGGAAGTGACCAAGGAGGAGAAGAAGCATGCCGTCCCTTCCCAGTCGGATGTGACCCCAGATCAATTACCGAACGATGACTCTGAGGCTACGGATGAGCTAGGCGAACGTGGGCGTAGGATTGATAAAGGAAAGGCCAGAGTGCGTGTAGTTGGCTTTGACGGCACCAATCAGGATGGACCTGAAGAAGAAGAGTGAGTCGCCCCCCTCCCTTCTTACCACCTCTTATCTTTCTTACCTGTCCTTTAGTGTCATACCTATGGATTGGAGAGCCATGAGTCGTTCCAGGTCACGTATATCCATGGACTGGAGACCCACCAGCCGTTCTCGCTCACGAGTAGCCGATGGGCGTATGGTTTTTGACCAACCTACTATGTTCCACCCCACAATATACGAGAATCAATATGCTTTCCCTGCAATATCTTCAAACTCTCAGCAACCATCCAAGACAGAAACTGCATATGGCCGTGGTACGACAAAGTCTTCTAATTCCATACCAATCCCAGGAACTTCCCTCTCTGGCGGAAGACCTAGTCCGCTATTCCCCACCCTATCGTCACATCACGATTCGCTGCCATCTGTCTTCGAAGACACGAACGATCAGATCCCAGGAGCATTTGGTGTTGCTGTTGACGGTCGGTATACACACTCGGTGCATTTCAACCCGTTGCCTTTTGAGAGCCCCAACTTTGGTCCTTCTTCTTTGCCTGCATCTGGCCTCAGCGGCTTAGCAAGGATGCAAAATTCAGGTGCACCACCGCCTATGGATGTACCCGCATTCCCTCGACATGTACGTAAGACCAGTTTTGACCATACCGTTTCAAGGGAAGGTATCATGCAAAATATTGGAGGCCGCCACCAGGTTAACGGTAAACCTTTACCCCCGGAAAGTGTGGCAGGTATGAAAAGGCCTGCAGAGAACGTTCACTATGATACCTTGCTGCGTGCCGACCCGTCCAACGTAGGTAGTGGCGGGGTACACTTGGTCCCCACAACAATGAACAGGGCAATTGACCACTTGGATGGAACAAGCTCTTCGTTCACGTCTTCGTCTTTCAACTTTGCATATCCTCCGTATGAAGGTATATTTGGCTCTCCTATGACGAGCTGCAATAATTCACCTGAACCACCTACAGAATTCTCACTCTCAATCCGATCTTCTGAAGAGGCAGGCATGACGGGTAACTCAGGGAATATAGGTGGTCGAAGCAATGTTGCTGCTCGCAATAATTCTATCGGAGGATCTGGACAGGGGTACCTTGGGTCCAAATCGTCCTTGTCACTCGATGGAAGCCTCTATCAACAACAACAACAATCATCGACAGTGGCATCGTCACCTTCACAGGAAGGGTTGTCCGCTGCTGCCGCCGCCGCTTCAGCGGCTATGGCAGAAGGATATGCTCAACTGAGTGCAGCAAATTTGGTGGATGATTCAGGTCTGGATTATCGCCAATTACTTAGTCTTGGTCTTGTGTATCCTTCCCTGGACGGAAGCTCAGGATCTGGTGTCCAACATCCCTTTACACATGTTGACCCAACGCAAATATTGGGGATGAGCAGGCTAGACATAGGATTTGGTAATAACAGTGTCAGCTCTGGTGGTATGAGCCCAACAAGTGACGGGTGGACCAATGGACTTGGAACAGCTGCGACTGCAAGCCCAGAGTCGTACCATGCATCGAACGCTTCAACACCGCCTTCGATAGATAGTCCTGGTAGTAATAGCAACAACAACTCACAGAACCACGGGGCAAGGAGAGGAACAGATCAAACGAGAAGTTATATCTCATTACAGCAAGGTGCTCAGGAGGTTCAGCGAAAGCCAGGCACTAGCAATTCCCCAAGTGAAGATACAAAGTCATCGGCAAGCACACCTGAATCGAGTGCTGTGGTTGGTACAGGTACATCAACAGGGCAGAAAGAAGAAGGTGGAAAGAGCCATGGTAAGGAAGACAATGATCAAACGCCTACTCTGTGCACGAACTGTCATACAACAAATACCCCGCTTTGGCGTAGGGATCCCGAAGGCCAACCTTTGTGTAAGCGATTCTCAAATCGTGTGTATAGTTCTTCTCGTTGATTCATCTTCTAGGCAATGCCTGTGGTTTGTTTTATGTGAGTTGTTGGTTTCTATTGCTATAATTGCATTTATTCATAATTTAACAGAAACTCCATGGTGTTACACGACCCTTGTCTCTCAAAACCGATGTTATTAAGAAACGGTATGTATACGAAGTTAACATCCATTGCATTCCACTAAACCTAATTTTCAAGAAATCGAGCTTCCGGAAACCCCAACGGAAACTCTCGTAAGGGCACCACTCTACCCAAGATTGCCTCCTCGACATCAAGACCCCGTGCACAATCCAGCTCCTTACTTTCAGGTACAAGTCGAGGAACTACGCAATCCAGCAGTAATGCTCGTGTCAGCGTTACGCAAGCCGCAGCAGGTGGTGGTGGACCTGTTTTTGGCGGTAACAGTGGTAGTATGAAACGGCAACGACGGACTTCAACCGGATTACAAATGTTGAATACAGGGTCTTAAATATGTTTGTTTGATATGCTACTTTCTATTTTTTTATACGTCTCATATCTGTAGTAACGACCACAGTGCATGCCACACTTTTTTTTTCCTTTTAGTTAGTCATTTGGATTATTAGATAGATGCTGCAATTATATTATTATGTATGTTGTGTTTTATCGGTCAATCTATTTGTTGTGAGGGGATTATTGATCTGTCCACGGCTTGCTTCCGTACAACTTGCTTACCCCAGACCCCCCTTCTTCATTCAACGTGGCTTCCATATTTCGCAATCATGCTAACGCAGGCACAGGCTCTTCTTCCTCTTCGTCAGCGCCATCTTCTTCCCGCTCACAACATCTCCAACCAGTGGCTTCGGATGATCTGAGAAATCAACGACTTCAACACAGAGTCTCGCGCACTGATTTGGATTTCGAACAGGCATTGAAAACTGAGGGAACGGTGATGCTTCATGAGGGGGTAGACGTCAACATGCTCGGTCAGGAGAGCCCAGGGCCACTCAATAGGAGCTACAACTCTTCAGTTGTCTCCATTCGAAGTCCACTTGGGCCCAGGAGTAGAACAAAGGCAAATGCCAATACACCTACGAGATTGGTTCAGCCTGGTACCCCGGTCGTTGTCCCTCCTACACCCACACCTCATACCAACTCTGCCACTGGCACATTATCCCCCGCTGCTTCGTCTTCGGCGTCGACCACGTCCAACAACTCACAATCACAGCAAGACGTGTTTTATGATGCTGTAGAAGACAATAACAGCAACGAGCGACAAACAAATAGGAGGTCAATCTATAGGTCGCCAGGAACCTCGAGCAGCCCCGACCTGGCGACGTTATTGCGAAAGGCGAAAGAGAGAGGCGGTGTTATGAATATGCAACAATACAAGGGTCTGAAGGAGAGGGAAAAGAAGAAGGAAGAGCCTGCACCACCTCTACCACCCCGTCACGATCGCCCATCTACAGCGAGTTCATCAAACGCTGTGGGAAGACCGCGGTCATCAACGAGTGCTAGTCACGGTGGTCAGTATCATTCCGGGCCATCATCATTATCACCAGATGGAAGGAGCGTCAAGGTTAAGGATGATTGGGCACAATCTAGTTCTAGTCCACGGGTGAAAGAAGCTGGGGTTCTCAAGGTATCTATACATACTTATTCTCTGCATGTTATTTCCTGAATGCACCCTCCCAGGGCCAGAAAAGCTCCATGCGTGCTAAGACGAGCGCGTTCTGGGGGAAAGTGATGGGGACAAATACTCTAAGAGAACGTGCATCGGTTGGTTCTATACCCTTCAACGACCTACTCCTTACTTATAATCTTATCCTTTTGTGCTCTAGAAATCGGATTTATCAGCGTTAAATCCTGTCACACCTACGTATTCTTCGTCTTCTCTCCTCGATGCCTTCACACCTCCTGTTCCTCAAATACCTGACGAACACCGTGCACTTAACCCGCAGTCAACCGCAGAGTCCCATTCATCCCTTCGACCAAACATGGCAAAGCCTCTACCACCCATTGTGGGCAGCTCTGTAAGAGAGAACAGGGATACCACAGGATTCGTCGAGAAATCACCTTTACCAACAAAGGAACCTGTCTCAATATCCAAGACTGTTGAGACTGTTGGTGGTACCATCACTCCAAAACGACGGAGCATGAGCGTCGGTGACGTAGAGCTGAAAAAGGCACTTGCAAGCTCAGCCAACGCTCCTCTTCCTGCCACACCCACTGTTTCAAAAAAGCATGAAAAGAAACCATCTGAGGATCCTACTCTGCACACCATTCTGGATCAATTTAAAGGTGAACTATCCCAACTGGAATCTACTGCAACTCTCGATCTGCAGGATCCGTCCACCCCCGCTCGACAAGTCGCTTATCGCAGAAGGAAGGAGGAGATGGTACCCTCAGCTCTAGGACGTGACGAATGTCCACGCCGAAACAGAGAGAAGAGGGTATTGACCCAACAGTTGACCCTCCTCGTACCTCTTCGTTGCAGTTGCCCAATAGGTCTGCCTCTGGTCCTCCTACCACAAACAATTCTCCTCGTCTACATCATACCAGTCCATCCAATGGCTTGTTGAAACCTCGTCCTTTCAATGGATTTGGAAGTCCACGCGATACGAACAGGCTACGGGTTCTACATCGCTCAACGGCATCCAGTTCGGAACCTTCACTTTTACCCATCATCGATGATGCCCGGAAATGTGAGTGATCCTGCAATAACGGATATATTTCTCAGATTCTTAAAATCATGTATACAGTATCTCAACGACGAAGTTCACAGCAAGAATTGTCGGCTAAAGAGCTAACCTTGACCCGCTTCCCTTCCTCTAGTCAGTCCCTGAATGCGGATGATCCCGATTTAGAGAAAAAGGGCAGAGAGTTGGCTCGGAAATGCTGGGATGAAGATGAGGAATTCCTTGCAAAGGAAAAAATTGCTGAATGGTTGGGCAAACAGTTAGTGCAAAAAACTCGTTTAGGAACTGAAACTGACGTTTTGATCATGCGGTCTAGCGGTCACATCAACAAGGTTGCTTTGCGATATTATATGGAGAATTTTGATTTCTCAGATCTTCGATTAGATGTCGCTTTCAGGTATGACCCCGGAGTAACGATTGATGATGCGATGCTAAATGTAATGACAGACGCTTGTGTCAAAAGCTGTTTCTTAAAGGTGAAACGCAACAAGTAGACCGGATTCTAGAAGAATTCAGCAAGAGATATTGGGATTGTAACAGCGGTGGATTGTATGGAAGTGCCAGTACGTTCATACTTCTTCCTTGTTGATCTACCATAGCTTAATGGTATGTGAAACAGACATTGTTCATGCAGTCTCGTATTCCTTGTTGTTGCTCAACACTGATTTGCATGTGGCCGAACTCACCTCAAGAATGTCCCGAAGCCAATTTATCAAGAACACAATGACTGCTATTCAAGTTCAATTGCGGCCCTCCCTCCCTGCGGCACTTTCATCATCCGATCTTACGTACGATGATTGTGCGAGCAGTATTCGTGGGGCGGGGTCAGACGATACTGAGACTCAATCCCGCTCGAAACGTAGTGATAGTATCGCTAGTTGGAACAGTGTACCCAGAGATGTTATCGTTAATCTTTCTCATCTCGGACCTTCTCTCGGTACTGGTCATAACAACGGGAGTACGCCTTCAATCCAAGCATCGTCCTCTGGCCATGATTATCGTCGCTCATCGCCCAATCCTGTTTATGGTCGTACATGGGAAGATGATATGGAGAACCTTCTCAAGGTATCTATATGACACAACCTTGTGTATCAATTGTTATTTATTTATTTATTTGAATCATAGGAAATGTACAATGCCATCAAAAGTCAACAAATCTTGCAGCCTCTAAACACAGGTATAGGCCGTGCTTCTACGTCCTCTCTCAGCCCCGGAACTGGTATAATGCGAAATAGGAGCTTTCGCACTCAGAATAACAACTACAAGCGGGGAAGTATTCGAGGTTGGCAGTCTATTCTGTCTGGCCCGACAGGCATCAGTCCTTACAGCAGCAACAGTAGCATCGATGGGCGTGCTAGTCCGGCACCAAGTTTTGCAACCTCCGCACATGAGGTAAGCAAGATATGGATATATCACTAAAACACGCCCAACATTGAAGATATACGTCGCACAGGCAATGTATGGATCTACCCCAAACTTCTTGACCCCAACCCTTGGCTTTGCTCATAATTTGTCACATACGATCATCAGAGAAGCACAGGAAGATGATGATCGCAGTCTCAACAGCGAGGATTCAGACTCTACTACCATTAGTATCTCCGACGAGGAATTAGCACTCCTGGGGGCGCCCTGGGCCAAAGAGGGAATGCTCTGCCGGAAATACTTTTGTGAGCCAGGTGGTAAGCGCGCTAAGGATAAGTCGTGGCTGGACGTCTTTGTGGTAATTCAGAAAGGCGAACTCAATATGTTCACTTTCGGTGATCATAATACCGGTAATTCCGGTGCTGTTGGAGGAGGAAACTGGCTTGTGAGCTATGACCACATTAGATGTTTAATAAATAATGCTGAAACATTATTCTAGGCGAACGCCAATCCTGTTGGTATTCTTCATCTCACACATTCCCTGGCCCATTCATTACCGCCTCCTGGTTATGACAGGCACAGACCTTATTGCATGGTTTTGACGCTATCAAATGGAGGTGTTTATTTCTTCCAAGCCGGAACCGAAGAGCTTGTAAATGAATGGGTGTCCACCTGCAACTACTGGGCTGCTAGAGTCAGTAAAGAACCACTTGCAGGAGGCGTCTCAAATATGGAATATGGTTGGAATAGAGTCTTGGATCCTTACGGTCATGGTCGATCAGCGTCTAACAACGAGACGTCGAGAGACACTGATCCAACAGATACGATGAGCATCCGCAGCGGAAGAAGCGGGATAAGTACCAGAAGTGGACGGTACAAGTTCGGTTGGAAGGACGGTACTGCGACTGTTCGTGCTAGTAACTCACCTTGGCAGGATAAGATGTTCATTGCGGATTGGACTGAACCCATGCCACCGACAATGGCGAGTACGCATGATGAAGAAACACAATTGGATGCATTGAAGAAGCATGTTGTACATCTTAAGGTGGAGCTCACGCAACATAATGAATTGAGGTCTCCTATGATGAATCTGGTATGCAGCATTTAACCATTTAATTGATACTGTCCTGACAGATATCTCACAGTATCAACCCGGAGGGCCTAATGCAAGGAAGGCGCAAACAAATTGGGAAAGAAAGTCAAAATACACTCTCAAAGAAATTGTCAAGTATGAGTCCTATATTGACTCGTTGGAAAAGGCCATGACGTTACGCCTGAAGAAGAGGGGAGAGAAAGGTCGGTGTTATATGTAACAAAATGAACCATTCTCTCACTCCTAATGTTTCAGCCCTGGAGCGTGCATTGAACGGTGCCACTCCGAATGATGAAAGCTTTCAATTGAAAGGGAAGTGGAAAGGGCCTGAAGAGGCAACTATACGCGAGGAAAAGGAACCTTTGACACCAGGCTCTTCTAAGCTTGTAAATCCCTCTACCTCACACAAACGGGAGGAAGACAAGGATGAAGATGATACCGATACTGAGGACTGAATGATGCCATATTCCCACTGATACCACAGTTGTTGTTGTTTTTTTTTTTTGCTTTCTCCGTGTTACATATCTTAATTCTGTAAGTCTTCGCCGACCAACTGTGGGAGATAGTTTTTTTTTTTTTTCGATCACATTATTCCCTACTGATACTAATATCATCGTATTGACATTTTTGATATTCCCTGTACCTATGCTTTCTAACATGTGCCATACTTTGCCGCGGCGATGTGCGCCTCCAAACCACTTGCACTTGATTTGGTAGTGAAGACTGATCCTCCCTGAGGTAGGTGTCAATTCAAGAACAAGTAAACTCGATACCATGTAAACGTACTTGGTCAGGTGCATACCAAACGGTCCCGACGTCATTGTTGGCGTTAGTTCCGAAGTGGAAAACGCCTGAACTTTGTGACCAAAGGAAAGCACTATACTTTGCCGTACGTGCGGAATCGTTCGCCATGTCAAGATAATACTGCAAGTGCTTCGTCCAGAGGCCCTGCATACAGTTTATAACAAGTAAACTCAGGGTTTAACTTTAATGCGCTCCGACTGACCTTGAATAGTTGCTGCATAGGATGAATTAGAGAATGAGTCTCGATTAGGAGAAGGTATCATTATCGCTTGTACCTGATCTTGATTGCACGTAGGACCACCCTTGACCGCTTCGTCGCAAGATTCTCTGAGGATATTGTTAGTGCTGAGATGTCGGATGGTAGCGTCGATAGTTAACTCGGCTTCATCGAGTAAACTCTTGTCGCCGGTAGCCGAGTAAAGATTGGCAAGACCAGAAGCGATGACACCTTGGTTATAGGTCCATGTTGTCTAGCGAAGAAGGGAAAAGGTTAGAACTTGCGACGGCAGCCCTTAGAATTGAACATTGAATACTTGTCCGTTATTGCCACATGTATCAGTGTTGAGACCGTCGTTCCATAGACCATCACCGTTTCGCATGCCTGAATTCTTGACTAAAAGTTTCTCATGAGATCAAAAATCCCGACTCCATGAGAATCAGAAGGAACACTAACGCCAAGTCCATGTCTATAAATAGACGAGAAGTCAGTTAAGCAACGTTTGTTTTTGGTGTTAAACAATACAATACCTTTTGTGCATTTGCAAGGTATGCAGGGTTACGATTGCGAAGGTAACCGTTGGCAGAAACAAGTAAGAACAACTCGTTAGTAATTGCGTTTTTGTATGTATGTGCAGTAGACCACCACACTAGTAGTAAATATTAGTGACGTCGGTATATGGTTTCAAAAATACGACAGGTTAAAACGAACCTCCACCACCACATGTATTATCCCATTGGCCTGCGATGATATCATAGATCCGACTGGCGGCGTTCTATATATATATATATTATTTTGCATCGTGTTACCCGAAGTGAATCTCATAAGGGGACGTGGGACGTACATTGTAGGGACCAGTATCCTGCCCCCTGCTGCCTTTGTAGTCGGCTATCTTCCATAAAGCCAATACAATCCACTAGATCGGGAAGAATATTTATATCTATGATGAGATTTGGCTGAAGAGACACGTACACCAGCGTCGTCATTGCTGCCGTTGAGTATAGACTCCCAGTTTGCACCAGCTCGAGCTGCTCGACCGATAAAAGAATTTTCTCCCATAGTAGAGAATTCGTTCGAGTTCCTTGCCAACATAAGATTGTGTAAATCCTCGACCGTGTTCTGCATTACAAGTTGCAGTTGTCAAGTTTTCTCTTTGGAGAAGTACAGGACATACAGCATCCGTCCAGAGAGACCCTCCATCGTATTGACCAGTTAAAGCACTGGTAATGCTATTAAAGTAATGAGATTGAAGTCTTTGAGCGACACTCTAGAGAGAAGTCAGATGTGTTCTCTCTTAGGGTTGTGAGAGAGAGTAGGTTTACCAGAGCAGTGTCAAGCGTAGATTGACATTGTCTCTTTTCAATGTGAGCTGCAGAGGTTGTAGCAAGCGTGGCCAGAAATACGAAAGCAGTAGACAGAAACTTCATGATGGTGTGCTAGGAGACAACCTGGGGTTCGTTCACTAGAAATCATATGGCTGAATTTATAGGCCATGATAAATATAGTCGGTCATACGAGGGCATATGTAGCTTGTGGGTCAATCAAAGCAAACGCATGGAAATTAAGAAGCAATGGTAACCAGAAGCAATTGCAATAGAATATTGTTTTATATGAAAGTTGTTCTGAAAGCCAAATATAGAGCTGGATCAAAACGAGCTAATCACGTGTCACAGAGTGCCATAGTTTAGGCACAGGCTTGACAAGTGCTTTGGTGGCGGAGCTGTGTTTTTTGGTAACTCTGTCTGCTGGCTCTTAGTCTTTCTCCACCATGTCGGATATCAAGATACTACATCGTCTTATACGCGGAACGGCAGCGATGGCTGTTAGCTCGTTTTTCACTGAATTGCGAGTCATAGGAGGAGAGAATATACCCAGGGATGGACCTATTATCGTGTATGTGGTATTCTTGTTGGCGTGTTTCTTGAAGCTGATATTCCGCGTTTCTCTAGTTGTGCTACTCATCATAATATGATGCTTGACCCCGTTATCCTATGTATGCATTCAGTAACATCGTGAATAAACACGACAACTCATTGATAGGATGCTTCTTAGCCGTCGGTTTTCCGTATCAACGTATTTTGAATTATTGGAGTAAAGGTGCGTTCTTGACCTCCTATCGGGAATGTACAGCCTGACTGAACTAGTAATACAGCAAGTCTTTTCGCTCACCCTGTTATACGCTGGATCCTACTGTCTTCTGGAAACATTCCTGTTGATCGCAAGTCTAAAGACCGTCGGATTCTCTTGAAAGGGACACTTGAAGCATTATCCAAAGGGGAGGCCGTAGCCTTGTTCCCTGAGGGTACTAGTTATACTGAACCAAGAATTATGCAAGTCAAAGATGGAGCTTCTTGGGCTGCACTGGAATACACCAAGTGGGCCAAAGAGAATCCAGACAAAGCAGTTTCGCAAGAGGTTCAGGTCATTCCTGTTGCGCTTGTGTATACGAACAAGTCTAAATATAGGAGTAGTGTAAGTTATTTTCTCTTTAACTTTTCCCCCTACAGATTTATTGATGTAAGCATTTATCTAGGTTATTATGGAGTGGGTTATATCATGCTCCGAACCGACAGATACTGAGCAGTCTATAGGTTTGGGCACCCAATCAAGATGGACCCTTTCAAAGAACAATTCTTCTCTTCAGAAGAAGGTGCTTCTCGTGCAGCTGTGAAACGCTTGACCCAGGCTATTGAAAAGGAGCTTGTGGAAGCGAGTATCAATGCACCCGATTGGTATGATTGGTTAAGCAACTTGTCTCTTTCTTTCATCATAATTGTATCTTGTTCAGGGACACCCTTTATGCTGCACGTATGGCACGAGACATTCTATGGGAGGGCGATAAAAAGATCAAGTTGGACGAATTTGTGGAGATTTCTCAAACGTAAGTATTGTTACATAGATAGATGAAACTTCTCTCGGCAACTCACCATTTAACCCTTTAGGCTTGTTGATCTATTCACGAATTTGGACACCACACCCAACATGCGATCTGTCAGACGACATCTTCTTGAATACTACTCGCTCTTACAATCCTCGCATCTAACGAATTCTGTACTATCTTCCCTTCCTCTCCCTCGTTCATTGGATCCCAAGGCACCGGTGGCTTTGCCAAGCCGCCTCTATACCATTTTGATTTTGCTTCGGGATTCTATTTCTGCTTCACTGCGACTGCCATTCTTCGTTTTCCCACTTATCGTTCATATACCGGTGTACGCCATGGCCCGCTATGGAGCGAAGCTAGTGGAGAACGAGGAAGAAACGCAAGCGACAAATAAGGTTGCATTTGGACTGATTGCACTCCTTTTCACATATTCTTCTGTGTTTTTATTCCTTTGGGCTTTGTTGATGTATACTCCCACGGGAGCATTAATAGCTGGTACGGCAGTGTACTTGTTTGCAATTTATCACATCAAGATGATTGATGGTATGTGTCTGCTACATGTGGTGTTCCGTTTATGGCTAACGAGAAGGCAACAAACAGACAACTATGATGGGTTGGTGGATTTGATATTGAATGTGAAGGGATGTGATTTTGAACTGATTATTTTTCGTCTAGCGCGAAGCGTTGCCTTGCAGCCTGGCGGATTCTGGTTGGGGTATGGGTTCCGAAGAAATGGGATCTCTCGCTTCCAGCGCTTTCGCAGTACACCACGCCTCGGGTGCCTCCTGTGAGCCCCTGGATTGACAAGCCAAGGAAGCATCCTATGAGATCCGGGGATTCAGATACGGACGTAAACAGCAATGGTGGTGAACCTGGATCACCTAAAATGGTGAGTGTGAAAGAACCGCCTGTGAAAGCACGACCGGTTCGTCGGCCAGCATCCCGGCGATTAGTGCGACACGTTCTGCGAGCTCGAGTTGAAGCTGTCCGAGCACTGGCAGCGTTTTTTGATCAGCTGGTTGTGGAGAAGAAGGTGTACGCCAGTGTGCACCTGGGGCAGGTGTATGGGACAGTGGGATCGAGTGAGGAGGGGTGGAGGAGTGGTCGGGAGGTGATAGAGTATCTGGTCGGGAGGGGTGCTCGTGTTCCGATGTCGGACGACGCACCGGTTGATGGTGAATGGGCTGCATTAAGTAGTGAGGGTGAGGGCTATACGACTAATGAGGGACAATAAAATGGGCCGGTTGTGGGCCGTTGTGCCGGAGGGGTCATGTGATTTATAGTAGAATAAATGGATTATTAAGAGGGGTGGTGAGACCCTGGGTTTGAAAAAGACTTAATAGCCTTCGCTCTTTCGCCTCTTCCGTAAGCCTTGTCCCCATGCCCTACCAGGACAATCTCCCCCTCCTGCCCTCCTTCCAGCAGACTCTCCAGCAACAGGAGGACATCTTCTACAAGACTTTCCCCGCTGCCCGTGCTGCCCGCGACGCTGAGATAGAGTTCTGGCGTCAGACTTACGAGAACGCGAGCCTACATGGCGGTAATGGCTTCCAAATCAGTCCTCCATCGCCGCAATTCCAGGTCATTTCTTTTCTCTCCTCTCTCCCTTCATCGCCCTCACACATACCAGCAACCCACCCTCTCTTCCCCAGATACCTATCCATACCCGCCCTACTCTCCTCCATCCTCTGCCCCACCCCTTACTCCCCCACCCTTGGTTCAAGCAACTCTCTCTCCCCAGCTACCCACCTTCAAGACAGAGTCCCCAGAACAACACATCCAAGACTTACTCCCATCACCTCAGGTCCCCTCTCGCAGGCACTCTCATCCAGCACGATCACAACATCGACATTCTCCTAAGTATCCTCGTTTGGCCCACAAGCCTGCTACAAGTGACGATAATGTCGCTGCTGGCTCAGCAACCTGGTCTATAACCTCAGCAGATTCCCCTCCACCAGGAGTTGTCAAGCGATCTAGACGCAGCCCCACCCCCATGGGTAAGCGCCACCCAGACAAGAAGCTAGCTCTGGCTTGTGTTTTCTGCAGAGGCCGCAAGATTGCATGTGGTCCACCCCCCAAGGACGGTGATGGTGTCAGTTGCAAGTAAGTGCATCCTTGGTTCTTCACCATGCTTGTGTTTGAATGCTCATGTGTCACCCAGTCAATGCCATCGACGCTCCCTCTGCTGCGTATACCCCACCGAAAGTCGCCGCGGGATGCGTAAAAAGTCCACGTCCCTGAACATTAATCCAAATGCCCCTCAGGTCGTCATCAAGAAGTCGAAGCAGTAACTGCTTCACCTTTTTCTTTTTTTTTTTCTGCTTTCTTACTTCGCCTAGTTCATATTGCATTCTCAAGTCTTTTTTTTCATTCCAGTTCGGGTAGCCTCTGTACCTGGAACTAACGTCCCTGTTCTTTGTGCGCCATGCTGTCTATGCTCGTCCTTCAAGTCTCCATTGCATCAAAACATTTCCCATCTCTTTCATGGCCAAACCAACAATTTTCCCTAATATTACATCTTTCTATTAACCTGTCAATTGTTATCGATCCACCACTCACCTTTACACGTGTTGACATCTTGCAAAGGGTTAATCGATATACAGTGGCATCTTCTTATTGATCCATTACACTATAATAGCGCGATTTTAATTACCCGATCTTGGGCTTTTTTTTGCCCCTTATAGTATTCCCTTGATTCAACACTTTTAGGCTTATTATGCAACTCATGAAACGCGAATGTTGGAACGCAGTCGTTTCTATTTATACAAGAGATATTAAATGGTATTTTCCAAGCAACAATCCGAATCCAAAGTAAGATGAATGAGATACATAAAGTGTAAAAATGGTATGAACTACTGTCGACGGGCTACTTTGTTTGGGGGTGTTGATCGTCGCCCACTGGTCATCACCAGACCAGGAATATCAAAGGAATCTTCTTCAGGTAGTTGCTGCTGCTGCTGTCGTTGACGTTGTTGCGCAGCTTGTGCGCGGGTTAATCTCCTTTCATCTTCGTCGTCGTTACATGGGGACAATTCTGCACGAAGGCGCTTTTGACCTTTATTATTATTAATAACGGCGGCTGAAGCATCCTCTTCCTGGGCGGCAGAGTTTTCGTACATCTCTTGTGAAGGTTCTGGGATATTCAGGTTCTCGTGTTCTGCCTGGGAAAGCACATATGCTCGGCGTTGAATTGGATGGGTATTTGAAGGTCTTGCGTTAGTTGCTAGTTGCATGCCGTGAAGATTGGTAGCTAGGCTAGCATTGGGATCGAATGCTGGCATAGAAGAAAGCATTGAAAAGTCTTGGGAACCAACAGAATTAGTGGACGGGTCGTTGTAGACATCGAGACCATAAGAGGGGGTATATGTAGATAGCCAAGGGTGGTCAAAGGCATCCGTGAGAGATAACCGAACGACAGGATCGGCTTCAAATAAACAGTGTATAAAGTCGTGTCCTGAAGGGTTGGAGGTGATGAGTAAAGTGCATTTGAACAAGATCGAGAAACCTACCCTGAGTGGTGAGAGCTTTAGGGAGGGTGGACCAATCAACCTGTCGGCCCAAGATCCGCATGCGAATATCTTGTTGAGTGATATCCTCAATGAAGGGACTGGTATTTGTTAACCTTTAGTGCTGTAAGCTTCAGCTATGGCGATGCGCAGAGAAGAGGAACCAACATTGAAAAGACGATTACCCCAACACTCCAACTGTCCACCTTGTTGGTATATCCTTCGCCAATCTTTTGGGTCACAATTTCCGGGGCTAGATAGGATGGTGTTCCACACATTGTCTAAAATAGTTCGATCAGTGGTGCTGTAAAAAAAAAAAAACGCATATAATTGACTTACGCGAAGCATTGTTTCACTGTGAACAGCTTTAGCCAGGCCAAAATCAGCAATTTTGACTATGGGAGGAGTGTCCTTTGTGATGAGAACATTCTGTGGAGAGCAAGGGTTAATACGACATTGGGGTAGAAACCAAACAAGGTTGGCACCTCTGGTTTGAGATCTCGATGGGTGATTCCCTTTCCGTGAATGTACTATTACCAATTGTCAGTTGCACAGTCCCAAGGTTTCAAAGTAGGGAAACTGACGGAAAGAGCGCGGCACATTTGGTAGGTAATATGTCGTGTGGGTTCCTCGGCTAAAATAAAGCAATGAGAATTAGAGCTGTGTATAAGAGTGTTTATCGCTAACCTAAACCACCTCGTTCCATGATGTAGTTAAGAAGATCACCTCCTTCAACCAATTCAAGGACAAGCTCTGTTCTGAAGTGAGAGGTGCTCCAATAAATAACGGCGGACTAACCGATGCGACCGTCTGTCATGAAAAACTCTTTCAATTGAACAATGTTCTCATGTTGGAGTTTCATCATTATATCGATTTCTCGTTTGAATGTTTTGTTTGTCTCGAGCGAGCGATGATGTTTTTCGTTGATAATCTTGACAGCATACCATTTCCCGGTGGATCGTTCAACAGCTTTCATCACAGTGGCAAATGATCCCTTTCCAAGTTCATGACCGAGGTCATATGACGCATATAGGCCGGTGGTAGGCTGTCCGCCGGCAAGGTGACGATAAATAAAACCTAGAGGGAAGAAAGATTAGAGGGTGTATAAGAGGTGTATGATAGACTGACGGAAATCCTGGCTTGCTTCCAGATGGGCGGTTATTGTTGCGAGTGAAAGCTCGTTTCCTTCTCGCAGAATCCTAGTATTGCCTTTGCCGACCTTGACTCCATTGATCTAATGTTATTATTGTTGTTGTTAGTGGCACTTGTCGCGTGGTGAAAGAATAAGAGCGCACAAAAGTGCCATTGCTGGATCTGTCGGTGACAGTGACGACTGATTCTCGCGCCTCTATGCCGTCCCAGGATATATCGCAATGGTGATTGCCTGTTTGGAAAGGATTAAAAGACTGGAAGGCGGGGAAATGGATGGAGACGGACTAATTCTGGGGCTTGTCAAGATGACATGGCTGTCTGGATTGCGCCCGAGGATGTAGTGGGTCTGGTTCTTCCAGAGGTCAATGCGTGCTACGAGAGAGTTGCATGGCTGGAGATAGCCCCAGAGCTGATTGTCGGTGGGGGACTCTTCTGGCTGAGAGGCGACCTGGGTTGACTGGGTCTGGGGCTCCTGTTCCTGGGTCTCTGGGTCGACCCCTATCTCTAACTCCATGCTGTCATCGTTGTGAATGCTGTCGTCCGAGTACATGGTGCGAGAAGAGGTGATGGAGAGAGGATAAGAGACTAGTTTATAATCGACATCAATCTACACAGTCTTCTAATATCTTCTGCACCGCAGCAACAACAGCCACCAACAACCAGCCCAGCCCACCCAGAGCTCTGCTTTACCACCTCTGCCACCCTGTCTGCCCACTCTGGCCCACCCCCACCCACCCATCTGCCCTGCATCTCGTCAAACACTCCTCCTCCGTTGGGATACACCACCAGCCACATCTTCCCATCAATACCTTCTGCCATCAACCTAATAATCTCGGCCACATCAGAAACTCTACTGCAGTTCACCCCAATTCCCCAGGGCACTTCCATCTCACCACCACCACAAACTTTCATTAACTCTTTCACACTCACTCTGTCCCCCGCTGGACTCCGCATCTCTGGGCACATTCCATCAGGGAACACAAATGATATCCACCACGCCTTCTTCTCCTGGCGCTCCCTCATAAATTCACTCATTGCCATTCTGATTGCCGTGCCTTCCCTTGCAAGGGGTACAGTTTCAAACCCAATCATGTCGATACATGACCAGATTT